>JABSTQ010009582.1:0-600000 GCA_013358835.2 Ixodes persulcatus | reverse complement strand
GGGGGCGTAATGGATATGTATATAATAAAGTCGGGTGAATTTCGGAGGTGGCTTTAGCCCATATCAGCCGAACCACCGTCTCTGGCTACGTCACTGTTTGGAGGGCACCATCGGCAAATGAGCACATTTAAACATTTATTTATTTATTTTTATTTATTGATACTGCAATCCCTGAAAAGGATTTTAGCAGGTGGGTACACTTGATTCACAAGAGATGCAGGCATACAAAATAGCAAACAAGTCGCAGAAACAAAAGAACAAATATTTTTCAGAGGACAAATATTTTTCAGAGGGACAAAACTAATTGAGAAGGGATTCAAATAAAGACAATGATGGCTGCATAACAACACTTTCAGAAAGGCTATTCCAATCAGTCACCGTTCGCGGAAAAAGGGAGTACTTGAAGCAATTATTATGCGATCGCAAAGGAGTTATTGTTAGCGCATGCCTCTGTCGAGTAGCGTAGCCTGATGAGAAGTTTATTAAGTGAGACAGATCTATCCTATAATGTCCATTTATTAATTGATACAAAAATTTTAGTCGAGAATGCCGATTTCTAAGAGATAATGACTTTAAGTTAGCTCTGGTTAAAAGTTCGGTTATAGAGGTACGTTATTGTAAATGTAGCGAGCTGCCTTTTTCTGCACACGATCGAGCTTGTTAATATTTAGTTTAGTGAAGGGATCCCAAATCATAGCCGCGTAATCTAATGTTGGCAAGACTATGGCTTTATATGTTAGAAGACGCAAGGAAGGTGTAGAAAGTCTTAGCGTCCTTCTAAGAAAGAATAACTTTCGAAGAGCATTTGATGTTACATAGCTCTGTTACATAGTTACATAACTAAAAACTAGAAAAATCTCGGTCGTGAGGTATTTTTTTGTCTGTTTCTAGGTTAATATCATCAACGATTACGCCACTAATTTGTCTGGGTGAATTATGCTGCTTTGAATCACTAGAATCTCATTGTAAAACAATTTCTTACCGCTAAAGAACGGGGCACTAATAACTTGTGCCGGCAGTCACATAAAACAGGGGTTCTCATCGGCCCAGTAATCAAGGGCTATTACCATAAACATTGGAGAATAATAGAAGTGCACATGCGGTAACATAAATTTAATAATAGCTGAAGTCCAACGGTAGTTCCCTGGCGTGTCGCAGTAAAGGAAATACGAAAGGAAAGAGGGAAGGGTGAATGAAAAGGGGGGAGGGGGGGGGGCTGGCACGTTTTACAGCCGCTGGCTGGAATTCTCTTAAGGGATTTATTTTGTTTTGTTTGGGCACGTCTTATGGTCGCTTCGTGCAACTTTCTCGGTGTTTATTTTTGGTCCCTTTTCCAGAGACCGCTGTCTTTTTGTTCACAGCTAAAGACATAGCTGGCGCGCGGACACGTATTCAACTTCCTCGCGCGCCAAGCTCCAAATGGGAGTATAAATTGGGCTGCGGGCGACGACTCTAAATTCTACTTTACGACGGCGTCCCGCTCTCTAACTGCCCTCCAACGACCGCTCCTCGCGTGTTACGATTTCTTTCGAGGAGAGGAATACGACAGGTAGACCGTTAGGTGAAGCTATAATTCGGCGCCACACGTGACACTACGTTCGGAAAAGCGCGCGACAACATGTACTTATCCTTCACACGTAGATGGCTTTGCGTCGCCTACGTGTTTGCTACGTGTCCCAAAACACCCGGGGTTATAGTGCCGAGGAGATGGGCTTTCTACGCGGCCAGGGTACAAAGTAGCGGTGAGAATGGGCCGAAAGAAGAAACGTATCAATAACGCAATATAACTTAAGAGAAAAAATCTTACCAGTAACAAAAACAAAAAACAAAAAAACGCAACCTTTATCAAGCTGACAAAGTACTCAAACTGTGTTGAGCGAAAAACTACCCCTTCGTGGAGTCACGTCTCAGTTATTAAGGTCACGTGACGTGGTCACGCCAATTTGCGCCCCAAATTTAGTTAAAAATTGGCAGCGACCTTTGTTTTTAAAGTCTAGAATGCATGAAATGCAGTATTTAAGGAGTGTTCGTTTAAAATTGTTTATAGATGACATTAAGCGGTCGTTTCAAGGAGTGAAGAACCCTTTTTTTCAACTGGACTGAACGAATACATTGATTTTGAACCTAGCTGACGTGGCATCGATCTGCTAGCCACATTTTGCGATCAAACGGAATTGGTGCATAATTTACGTGGTGTAAGGTCTCCTGACATTAATTTTCTCGACAATGTCAGCGTGGAAACAGAATTGGTAAATAGGTTACATGACGTGAGGACACGTGACATCTTTTTCTTTCTATGTTTAGTGGATAAACTGATTTGGTGCAGAGGTCTTGTGACAGCAGGTCACGTGATGTCAATTTTCCCGCTAAACTTAGCGGGGAAACGAAATTGGTGTGTAGGTCACGTGATTAGGTCATATGAGGTCATTTATCCCCCAGCAAGGAAACCGAATTGGTGTAAAGGGCGACGTTAGGCCACGTGGCATCAAATTTTCCGCTACATTTAGCTTGTATGAATCGGAGGTGAGTTTTGATACAAATTGCAATATTATTGCACTGCACTAGTGTTCTAAGATTGTCGCGAAATCTCGCTTGTACTCTTGCTATTCTGTTTGCGGCATGAAGTATCTATGAATCTGAAGATATTGCAAAACGTCTAGCTTATTGGGTACCGTGCAGATGTTTTTATGGGTAGTTTTCTTTCTATTGATGAATGTTAAAACAAATGTTCTTTTTTCTACTGGAAGTATTTTGTACATTTGTTTTGATACACGCCCCTTCAATATGAGGTGGTTAATGCTGTCGATCAAATGCTGGTGTTTTTGTTTCATTTTTCTTAACGTTCGGTAGACAATTTGGCCTACAGCGTCATTAACGTGAAGTTTCGAAACTTTGATAGCTATTGATAATTAAAACGAAAAAAAACTGTTTGTTCAAGAACGTTTATTTGCAGAAATTTACTAAGTGCAATATTTACGTTGAGTAATAGCGTGATGCCACACAGGGGCCATCAACATCTACATTTCGAACAAAATGATAGGTGGCAATGGCCACGCCATTTCTATCAGCCGGCAGCTTTTCCTAACTACCTTTCGACGTTTATGCCTCCTAAAACTCGCCCCTTTCCAAAGCTAAGAATGATGATAACGCCGCAGCCGTCGCAAACGCGTTTGCACAGAACATTGTTCATGGAACTAGCTTTTGAATATTTTGTTACCTACTTTGTCATTTCATAATCCTGTCTCTGTTGGCGGTGCCGCAAAAACTCTCCCGACAGTATTAAAACCACTTTTAGTAAGCCTTGACTGCTTCTTTCTACCGGCCCGTTATGTCTAGCCTCAAAGTCGACCAGTTATCTCCCTTTCTGTTGATGCTCCGCCTCGCACTTTATAAATGGCACTCTGAGTACCTACATCATTCCGTTTTTCTTGTTGTGTACCTTTTGGGATATGCCCGCAGCATTAATCTGACTTAACCCGATCGTCGTAAACTTTCTTGATTTCGGCGAGAAATGTGAAGCCCAGAAAGGCGTCGTACATGGTATAATGACGGAGAGTACTCGGGGCCTATATTATTTCGCACCGCAGGTCTCTGGTCGGTAAAAACGTCATGCTGGTTCTATGATTGTAGAAGGCGGCGTGAAGTTGTGGTTCGCCTCCGTAAAAGGAGTCAACTCACTCTCAGCTGCGAAGATGGACAATTTGTCCAGTCAGGTGCCGCTGCTACACGGGTAGAAATTGAGAGAGAGGAGGAGGTGAGAGTGCGCAGGGACGTGGGAACACCGAGCTCTGGTTGGTATAATTAGTGGGTATACACGTAAAGCTAGCTGTCTTCGTCTCTACTCACTGTTCGAACAGGTTCGAACGCTAACACACCAAATGCCGGACGCCTGCGTTCGGCGTTCCAACGCGTCCGAAGAGTGAGTAGACACAGCTAGCTTTGCGTCTACCTGTTAATGATCCCAACCAGAGCTTGGTGTTCTGCCGTCTCCGCTCGCTCTCATCTCCGCGTCTCCCCCAGTTTCTGCCCGTATATTCGCTAACAGAACTTGTAAACACAGGGCGGGGCGAGTCCCGTGCGTCTGATTAATGCCCGGCAGCCAATGGGGTTGCTGCATTAGCCGACGAAAATTCCCAGCAGCCCATCACGAGGCGTGAACGTAATAAGCCCCGCCGCTCGTTTTGTTATGCTCCTACATAAATGACGCTGGAGAGATTGAGCAAATGCGAAGCGCAGGTGAGGACCCGTCCGTACACCTACCTAAACCGGTAAGAATGTACGTTTGAGAACTCACCTTGTCTCGGCCTGCAAACCGAACGTTCGTTTCGTAACCAAGTACGCAGGTGTCATTTTAGAAGAATAAGAAACAAAAGTCTTGAAGTGCACAGAGTATAACTTCCGTCAATTTTATTGACTGCAGTGTGTATGTAGCAGTTGTTATCATTTTGATTTCAATTTGGCGTTTCTATTCTCGTGTGCTGGCGCAAAAAAAAAAATAGTAAAGAAAGAGAAAGAAAGACAGACATAAAGAAAGATTCTGGGAGAAGCTAGAGTGAAAGAAAGGAAAATTGGTAGTGTAACGAAGGTAACAGCGCCAGTTCCACTGTTCTACTACGTGTGGTCTTCCTTTTTTTTTTTTATTGCTTGCTCTGGAACTCAAAGCTAAAAATACACGTGCAAAACCAAAGTTTGAATCCTCCAGTGTACAATTCATCTAAAACTTTTTTTTTTAAGACGCCACCTGTTTAGTTTTTTTTTCTATTTTGTTTGTTTGTTTTGGTAAAGTAATTCAGCCTTTATTCCAGTTGGTGCTCTTCGTTTGTAATTGCGCGTTGTCGTCTGCAATCCTCCCAGGGACATTACGAGAAGCTTTTCCCAGATGCGGGCGCGCTCGTTTAGCTGTTGCGGACTTCGCGTCAAGTTTTGCCGTTCTTTCTCATACTTTGTTTTAGCTTTCTGTGCGTCGGCAAGCTTATTTGTAGACCTGCCTGCCCTTCACAATCAGAGAACGGCCACGATGGTGGGCAACAAAAGCACCTGCTACCCATAAGGTGTCTTTTTGGCTACTCTTTGTTTGCAACCTGGACCTATCGTGGCTTCCAGAGGAAAACGGTGCCTGACTTAGTCTACCTGTATGAACACGGTGTCATGCATTGAACAAAATGAGCGAGCTAGTGACACGTAAGCCTTATTTGTGGGTTATTTATTTGACATGAAAATCGCTTCTTTTTTTAACCTCGTGTGCTAAAAAAGCTATTTGGGGAACGTATCGGGCTCATAATGTTGCTTAGCACAGACGTGATACGAACACCGACTGAGCGCCAAGTTCCTCTTAAAGCGTGTGTTCAAAAGATGGCAATGATGCGTTTTGTTCTTATCGTATATCCAAGTTCTACTTGTTTTTTTTTATATTATGGCGTCTGTAACTCAAGAAACGGTCGAGAGTTAGGCTAATTGGTATTGTTGATCATAATGCACAAAGAGCGCAAAAAACACGGATCGAGCAGAAGAAGGAACACGCAAACAAGACGAGCAATGACTTGCAACTGAAGTTTTTATTCCCAGAATGACGTAAAATAAATGAAGGGGACCAAACAGGTACTATCGATCATACATGTGTCAAACCCCTTGCCGCTATCACACCGTAGCCTTGACATCACCACGTGGCCACCTCTCACTCTCGTGCGCAAAAATTCAATGTCCCTTTCCGAAGCGCAATGGACTCTTCACTTAACGCTCTGATCACCCAGAGTGATAATGTAAAAGCCTCGAGCACTAATTACCTTCATTCTTGTTTCTTTCTAAAATTGTAGCGTACCAAAGGACGGCTATACTTGCACACTGGCAGCGTAATAAGAGATTTCTTCTACCATATTGCGATATATGTTTCTATTCGCACCGTCTTTTGGCGACGCTACAGTTTAAGGAAGAAGACAAAGATAGAATGATGAGAGAAGCGCCGGGGCTTTTCACATTGTCACCCGGAAGGATCAGTACGTTGGTGAAGCGTCAATAGCGGTTTCCGAAAAGGAACTTTCGAATTTTTTCGCGCGAGTGAGACGTTTCCACGTGGTAATATGTGACGGCTATGGTGATGATATGCCAAAGCGTTTGTTGAGACTTATATGACTGAGAGTGCCTGTTTAGTTATGTAATTTAAGTTTCATCCTTTCTTGGAATAAAAATTTTAGTTGCGAGTCAGCGTTCGTCCTGTTTGCGTGTTTCTTCTGCTCCGTCCGTGTTTTGTTCTGCGCTGTTTCTACATTAGGATCAACGTCTGGAACTCGCGTCCCACTGTTGCCGACCTAAGTGAATTCATGCGATCATTGTTGCCTGGTTCGGGTAAAGACCGCGCGGGGTTTTCATTCATAAGCTTCATTCCAACGAAATGTTCCCCACGCCAAATCGACTTTGAGCCGCATCCCTTAGAGGATATGGTGCTCGACACTCCTGCGAAAACGGGTCAGTGTTGCGGTCGGCGCTAACTGTATGAACCTCCGTAGTTATCTCTCATAAATCCAGGAGCTGACCCCGCAACGCCTACACTCGTTGTCACATAAGAAAAAAAAAGGAAAAAAGGTTTGAGCATTATTCGCGCGCTGCACGAAAGTAGTCCTTAGAACATTCGGTTGTCGATGGAAGAAACCATATGCTTTTGTCGTTTGCAAAGTGTACGTCTTGATAAAATAACTGCAAGCTAATGTAAAATTCACCCACATATATCTTAATTTACCACATAACTGAGTAGGCCGGGCACAAATCGAACACGAGCGCTGCGTCAGCGTTAGGCAGGGACTCGTGTCAAATCAGTGAAATCACAAGTCCCGACCGAAGGCATCGCTTGTATCTAATCCGTAATCCGCAAGTAGGTGACGGAGAACTCACCGCGGCGACTTTCTTTCTCGGTGGTGTTAGTCGAGTGAGCGTGGTTTAATCGATTCACATCTTCCTTTACCGCCCCCGAAAAATACATATTGGATCCTCCGTGAGAGTCGCTAGAGAGCCTTGTGTTTAGATAAAGGTCTATTGACCTATAAGAGATATACGTATAATGAACCCAGGGGCAAGCGCATATGACAGTTCTTGACGAGATCATCTACCCCTGTCCCTGAGATCCCGAGGAGAGAGCATAAGGGCTTTGTCCCTAAGAGTTACAACTCTGGAACACAGTACTGAGCTTTAGTAGATCGTTCTGAAGACTCCGATAACGACAACCATATCGCTAAAGGGCAATCGTTACGGGGGTATTGAAGGTGACGGGATGATATACTAAAACTCTCTAGTATACTCTTTTTCACCTTATGATGGACCCTAAGAATGGTATGCAAAACAACACAGACAGAACAGCACACGACAAAACAGCACGGTCAAAACACGACGCATCAAAACTGCACAGCGTCAAAACAGCATGGCGACAAAACAGCACACGTCAAAATAGCAGGCGACAAAACAGCGCGGCGTCAAAACAGCACAGCGACAAAACACCACGCATGTCGCAAGCTCGAGCGCGCTCTTCACCTTTCTCTCCGTGAATAATTTTAAACCTTCTTGACCCTTTCATTAATTGTCGCTAAGTTATAAAGGAAGTTATTGCCGATTTCAATGCTTACCGAACTCCGCAACCCAGAGACCCCCCAAAAATATAAAATATCGCGTTACGAGCCCCCCCCCCCCCCCCCCCCCCTTCCGCCTTTCACGAGGCTACAAAAGTCAGTCTCAATGATGAGCACTAGTAGCAGCCTAGATAATAAAATGTCGGCTGAAGCTAGCTAAACTGAAATCCAAGACAAAAATAAAATACTGACGGCAGCAATTGCTTTGCGCCCCAAAGGCCCCCCCCCCCCCCCCCCACCACCTCCCCCTGGATCTGTGGGACCCACAGTTTGGAAGGCACAGAAGTTGGTAGTGAACCGAAATTTCTAGCACAACAGAAGTTACCAATCGGCTTCTAACGTAAAGCATTCCCGAAAGTTGACAGGCGGAAAGCTTTAAAGGGATGCTGAACCAAACATTTCAGTGTCCTGTGCTTGTCCTCCGTGTTTTATTCTTTCAATTTTATGTATCTATAATACGTGGCGCACAATCTTTTCACGAGCCAGCAGCCGTCGGTGTGCGCGAGCACATGCAATGAAATTGACATCATAGTTCCCCATTCACGCTTAAAAAGAAACTGGGCTGTGTGTATGCTTATACAGCCTAGAACTTGGTCTGCCTCAACGGGCGACGAGTCTCCCAGCTGTTGATGAGCAATTTAGCCAGTGCAGTACAACCGCTATCCTGGCGTCTTTAACGTGCACCACGCAGTAGCGATACACGACAGCACGCCGGTACGATGCTCATCAAGATCGAAACGGGCAGGGGTAAGGATTTTACGCTAAAGACAAGCTTTTCATCTCCTCAGTGGGGTCTGGTGTAAAAGGGAAGCAAATAATTGGTCTAACAAGCACGTAGCTTTCACTTGCGGGGATGGAGGGGTGACCCTCCAAACTCCCGTATGACCACATCCTTGCGAAGTTTTCAGCTTGTCTCCGAGATCGGTTAAACTTTCAAGAAAATCTCCGGGGGCGCAGGGGTCTTCAGGACGAAACCTGAGTACAATGCTTGCAAATCTCTGAATTTTGATATTGGCCTCTGCGTCCGAAATGGTAGTGAAGCTCATGTTCCTCCTGTGTATAAATACGAGCACACGACGATAATGTGAGTTCACGATAGGGCCCCAGTTCGTCTTGCAGAACAGGTCGCGTCGGCTGCCACAGACAGAAAGAAATAAGAAAACCAGTATCTGGTTTAGTCACAATACATTTTAAACAAACGCTTTTGAATATTGCATTTCGTCAGTTATACTGGTTTTCGTCAATAAACCGAAAAGAACCGAGAAGTTTATGAGTCTACAAATATTCACCGCAATAAACCGAAAACGTCTGTTTGGAATAAAAACCGAAAAAGTACGCCGAATTTCAAAAGAATAAAAAACGAAAGCGCCAAACCTTAGCTATATTGTCAATGTCATGTTTTGACGCTGTGTTGTTTTGTCGCGGTGCTGTTTTGACGCCGTTCTCTTCAGTCGCTGTGCCCTTTTTGACGCTGTTCTGTTTTATCGCTTTGCTGTTTTGACGCCGTTCTGTTTTGGCACGTGCTCTTTGTCGCTGTGCCGTTTTAACGCTGTGCTGTTTTGTCGCGCGCTTCTTTGACGCGTGCTGTTTTGTCGCGTGCTGTTTTAACCGTGCTGTTTTGTCGCGTGCTGTTGTGTCGTTTGCTGTTCTGTCATGGTGCCGGTATACAATATATCTAAGCCAATCCAACGCCATATGAGTGTCACGTGATCTTCATGAAGATAGCAGCTGCGAGAAGTTATTCGTAAGGTGAAGGGTAGTATATTACAGAGGTTTTGCGAATCGTGCAACACCAGCCAAGAGGAGAATGTTAGCCTGCGCTTCTTGATACGCGGTGAGCTGTGGGAAGGCATCCGTCTCTGTTTTCGCCAAAATAGATGGGAAAACTATCCTCTAGGAGAAGGACATCACACGCGTAGTGCACTACAATTAAAAGGACCTATTCAAACAGGCACACTTTGCAACCGTAATGTTATTTTTTTTAATGCGTTATCATTAGAACGCTTGTTTTGACGAAAACCAGGCGCTTTCTTTCGTTTGTCAGTTGTCGTGTGCGACACTCCCATTGGTCCGAAGTGCTGGCATGAGGACGCGTCAACCTCTCCCTCTCTCCCCGGCGCTGACAAACTGACAGACACCGCCGCGTTTTCTTCAAAACTAGCCCTTTCGTTTTAGGCAAACCCACGCGCACAGCAGGTACGAAGTCATAGAGGAGGAGGTGCCGCGCAATCCCTTCTAGATAACAAAGCCGTAGTGCTAAATGAGATGGCTTAATCAGAGAAGGCCAACGCTGGACACAGATTTGAAACAAATGCTGCGTCAGCGCTTGGCTTCGACTCAAGTTTGAGCCGAACGTGGAAGCAATCGTTGTGTCCAATCTGTGCCCAGCGTTGGACTTCTCTAATAACAACATCTCATTCAGCCATATACGGCTCTGTTATCTAGGAGGTGTTGCGCCGCGGCGTGGTGGAATGCGGGCGTACTTAGTAGCCGTATCCAAAGGTGTCGAAGTACTCTGACAGGTTGAGAACAGAAAAATGAGTGAATACAATTACAGGAAGATCCATTGGTGGATTCTTGGGGAATCCGTTAGCATGAACCTTGGCAAACGCCACACACGTCCCCCTTTGGGAAACGATTATACGGACCCCGTAACCAGGTAAAAAAATGCAGCACAAATACAAAAAGCCATAAAGAAGTCCAAAAGAAAAAAGTTAAGGGGTCAGAGTTAGCGTTTCCCAAAGAGGAACGCGTGTGGCGTTTCCAGGGGACATGCTAATGCAATCTCGAAGGATTTACCAATGAATCTTCCTGTTTTTGTTTTTATTACTGCCCCTAAACAGGTCGTCCTGCGTTTAAGTAGCCGCTTTTTATCTTCACATTTAATTTTTTTATTTTTTTTACTTTGTACTTCCTCGCGCACAGCCTCGGCGACGGAGAGCGTCGCTGGACGACTAGCGGCTTGCAGTAATCTTTGGAATTTCTCCTGGACGACCTTCTGGGCAGATAGGGACGATTTTGCCGCTAAGCAGGGTGGGTGCAGTGACGCCTGAATGTTGCTTGTAGTGGGCGCGTTCGATCTTTGTTGCCATAGTGACGAGGGCTTCGACGGCTGTCGGCGGATTGCGGACGAGGCATCCAATGATGTAGTCTCTTACCCCATGCATGAGGTGCCACAGCTTTTTGTCGCCTGTGGCTTGTGGGTCGGCACGGGCGCTCAGGCGCAGGACATCTTCAACGAAGCTGGTGACGATTTTCGTGGGGCCTTGGGTTGGCAGACGAAAACGATCCTCTGCCCTCTCCCGTCGGTGTTGGGTGGTGAACGTCCGCTTCAGCTCGGTCACACAGATCTCCCACGATGTAAGCGAAGCCTCGTGATTCTCGAACAAGTGCCTGGAAGCACCCGCCAGCGAAGAGTAGAGGTTTTGTGGGCACTGCTCAGCGGTCCATCCGTTGTGACGTGCCACGCACTTGTAGTGTTGGATCCAGTTATTGACGTCCTCGTGGATCTCGCCGTGTAAGGGTGTCGGCGTACTTGGAGTGACGGGCAGATAGACGATGGAACGGGCGTCCGGGTTCTGCTGGGACATCGTCGTCGTTTTGGACTTCCGCTTCTCGAATAAAAGGCCGAATTCAGGGGTTGCCCTCAGGTGCGGCGTCTAAATCGGGTTTCGGGTACGTCAATGGAGATTAGCGTTCCCGGACTTGGAAAAGATCAAGCCCGTCTGATCTTCTGAGGGGTACGTTTCGTGGGCATAGAATGCGGTACCCAGCGCCTCTGCCAAAATGTCCCGAATGCCAATCAATGAGGCGATGAATATTAAAGCAATCTAAACGTTTAAGGGGGCAAACTTATGCCCAAAACAAAATAAAGGCTAGCGCCGCAGGCGTCGATGGTGGCATAACAGCAGGATCGAGCGCTCGCGTCGAACTGCTTGCGGCGCGGAGCGCCTTTAGTACACGCGTGGTCTTCTGGAACAGTCGGCGTAGAAGATTCCGCGCATAAAACATTCGGACCTCGAAAAAGCAACAGGGTTCTTGAATTTACCAAAATCGACATTTAAAGAAATGACGAAAAGCTGCATCCATTCCTAGGAAAAGAACCTCGGCCCTTTGCATGGGAGCCAAGCAGGATAACCACTCGGACACGGGGGCGCTTCCTCAAAGTCGTGCGTGCCATATTATGTTTAGTAATTAAAACTCGATTATTCCTCCCCGCTCCGTTCCCTTCCAAGGAATTCGAAAAAATTTGACGGCACGCCTCCTATATTAGTCAAGACTTTGGTTTGTGCTAGTTGGTTCATGATAACCTAAAAGGTTAAAAGCGCAAAACAAACACGAAGAGGAAAACACACACGACACAGACAGGCGCTAAATTGCAACTTATATTTATTCCTAGTCAGTCAAACCAGCACATGCGCGAATAAAGTTGTCATTCATGCCTCCACTCAGGCACGTAATCAGGATTTTTTTTTTCGGGGGGCGCCCGCCCATGACAAAATGCTGTATGAGGGGGAGAAGAGAGAGGAGGCCCCAGCAAAATGAAAAATTTCGGGGGGGGGGGGGGGGGAAGGCCGGACCCCATGGCCCCCTCCCCCACCCCTCTGGCTACGTGCCTGCCTCCACTTCAGATTAAAATTTGTAATCTGAATTTGAGACATGCGTGTCCACTTTTTTTGCGCATGTGCGCTGACTGTGATGAAATACCAGTTGCAGGTTAACACTTGTTTGTGTCGTAGTGTTTTCTTCTTCATCCTTGTTCTTTTGCGCTTTTAACCTTTTTAAATTTTATTAGTCCTTCGTCTTTTATAAAATCCTGCACGATAAACATTTCACCAGTGAGCTCTCTTTGCCTCCCTTTCTCCTCACAGACGTACACGTGCAGATACACGCACAGATGCACGCACACGTACAGACACGTACATTCGTACACACACACACGTACACACACGCATACACGCACGCACACAGACATACACGCCCATATATACACGCACGCGCGCGCGCAATCGCACAACACACACGCACATAGACACAGATACACACGCACGCGCGCACGCAGACGGATAAACATACAGACGCACACATACACGCACACGCGCGCGCAGACGCACAGGCAGTTTCATACACAAACACGCTCAAAGAGAGCACATACATACACACGCACGCACACACAGACTGCTCGATTTTACAGCCGTAAGGTCCGCTCTTCCCTGACAGTTATAAGTTTCGTTTCGTTTAAAATTTTTAGTCTGTCTGTCGCTGTCAGCGATTTTTCCTGATCTATGTATCTTTATGTCAACCGGCTGCTTCCATTAAATTTATTTGTTTTGTTTTCTTTTTTTGCTGTATGTTTGTAGGTGAGGGTATGGCAAGAAATTGTGGTCCTCGAAATCATATGACTTACGTTCTTTTGTTATCGATATTATATAAACCAAGTTCTGCCGCCCGAAGTTTCTAAGTTGCTTTTTCGCTGACGAGAAACTTTACGGGGGCAGATTTCGTTCCTTCACGGCAGCCTTGCAGCCGATGTAACTTGAAGGTAACTCTTGCACCAAACAAATAAAAGTAAAACCGAAAGTTTGACAGGTCGAACGGTTTTCAACAAGGAAACGAGTGTGTTTACTTTTTTTGTTAGTGTTACTTTACGAGTTTAGAACTTCCCATCGCAAGTCCTGGTTTCATATAGCATTTATAAATTTTGTTTGGTTGCATGTTTGTATTCGGGTGCGTAGAGTGAAGGTTTCGTGATTCTGGTAAAGCCTGACCTGTCAGGTCAGCTTCATTCTTAAAGAAAGAAAAACTACTTAATATCACATAAACCTTATACGTGCTTCCTCTATAAAGGTAGAAATATTCGATGAATCTTGAAAGCACATGTATTCGAATGATCGGCGTAAGCTATTGTAGCAGTAAAAGAACGTTTTGTGACGTAATAACATATTAAACCAACCAATTCCGGCAGCAGCATCTTGCGTTTTTCTTGATATTCAGGTGTCCTCAATTAACGCTCGCTGGTAGCACTCATTAGGATATTACAGTATAAACATACACGATGCTCCGCCAGCCTCTTTGCGCGTGCATCATATAGTTATAGCTTAACAATATCGCAAGGCAAAAACGGTCTAACATAGCTCCTTTTAGGCAGCAGCTACTCTCATTTGCCTACACATTTAGACAGAATTCAAATGGCACTATTTTTGCGACTCAAGCGATATATTTGCGGTAGCAGGAATTCATTCTCTTCTTGTGTGTCAAATTTTTGTATCACTTTCATGGTCATCTTCGTGAACTAAAAAGAAACACAAATATATATTTTACGCCGTTTCGATGAAATTTGCCGCGATAAAAATGTATTTACCGGTATTTTTTTTTTTTTTTTTTACAAGGAGGATATAGAGGAAATTTCGGAAAGGTCCTTGGCGCTGAAGACTAAACCCTTCGCCTGACAGGGCCACCAATGACAGAATACATACCTCTAGTATGCGATCTTCCTTGGGGAGGGCATACCAGAACTATGTTCCAATCGCCATGGACACCACATGAACGCTGATAATTGTCGAAAGCAATTTTCGGGGAAAAAAATTTACGCTAAGCAGAAAACATCGCTCCAAAAAGGTAGGATTTTAAAACAACATCATTATAAATATCTTGTTTTCATGATTTTTTTTTATTGCACATTATCATAACGACAGCGCTAGCCATTGACGCTTTTATGCGTTTTACTCATATGTATTATTGATATACTGCATGAACATGACGGTAAAGCTGAGACTGGGGTAAGAAAAGGTAAAGCGCGAAGGAAGACAGAAAAAGAACAGGCACCGTCTCAACGTTGTTTGTTGACAACGTTGAATAGACGCAAGAAACAGACGCAGATGCAACAACAGACGTTGGCTGTTCTTTTTCTGTCTGCTTTCGCGTTTTCCGTTTTCCTACACTCTAAAAACTGGCTTGTTGATATTTCGCAGTCTAAAAAGTTATTTTAAGCACCCCCTAAAAGGCTTCTCTGTGAAAAAACCTACAAAGAGTTCTGTTAAGGTCATGCTTTGATGCTAAAGAGTTCTTTGTCACCCAGTTGCCTTTATAGTGCGCTAGGGGGCGATAGTGCTTCAGGTGAAACCGTTTTTCAGGAGCTGAAAGAGTTATTGCAGCGTCGAAGAGCCTTTCAAATACAATTTTTTTAGAGTGTATCCCAGTCTCAGGTAAACCATCATCTTCAAATTACATCAGCTCGCCCGAAATTTGGCAATTTTCGTATTATTCATAAGACCAAACTTAACTATTAAGGTTACTGAACTGAATGAGGACTATCCCCCAGACCAGTTTTCAATTGCTTTCATTAAATTTTAAAATAAAAAGGGTGAATATCTTGATGATCGCTTGCTCGCTGTAATAGTCCCGAGCTGTGTACTTGTCTACAACCCTGATTTTGGTAGTGTTTCCAAACGGCGTACCGGGAACAACAAGAATTTTAGGACCAAAATAACGGCGGTAAAACTCATCACGAGAGTACTCGGCGGGCGGAATCTCCCATCTTAGTTGATTACAGGCGTCGCAGCAGTTTTTTTTTTTCTTTCTTGTCACGCGATGTTGCCTAAGCCAGCAAAAAGACAAGAAGCGCATTTTTGTTCCTAGCTGTTTCTTTTTTTTTAGTAAGTGGTGTAAAAGAAAACCCTGCTTCTATGTAGAAAAATAATCTAGCAGTGCTCCGTGATGACATTGTTTAATGTTTGTTTCAACATGCCCTTTTCAAAAACGGACGGTGTACAGACTACGGCCAGGGGGCGAGGAGGCGGGGGGGGGGGGGGACTACACGTTTCGAGTGGTAGCAGTTTCGCATGGTGGAGCATGTAGCCGCGTTTTTCTCGCGCAGCGTGGGTGCCTTACCATGATGACGGCACAAACAGTTTCTCGTCCACAACAGCCGAGGATTTTGTTTCGGCTTGTGGCCATCCCTAACGCAAAAAGGTACAAAATATATATTCAGATTTCGCGAACCAATCGTTCATTTATACGTTCTAGAATCAACATTCGCCGCAATTACAAAATTTTGAAGGTCAAGAGCAGTTGCACTGTATGAATATCGTCCTATATTTATTTGTCAAAGGCACCCTGCAATACAACAATAAGTAGACAATAAAGCACATTGATATTTAGTTTTGTACCAAACAAAAAACAAAAAAAAAACTGGTCGATGCACGACGAGTAAGCCTTGCGCAGCCCTCGGATAAATATTGTCACGAATGACAGGCAGACAGACGGTTAATGCAGTAGGAAACTAAACGTTTATTAGGGGCGATCTTGTGCCCCAAACAAAAGTACAAAGAGGTAGCGTCGCAGGAGTCCAAGGTCGGCGAAGTAACACGATCGAGCGCAAGAGCGAGATTGACTTGTACGGCGCGGAGCAGCTTCTTTTAAGCCTTTTCTGGGAGCCTCGAATATTGTGCCTCGATCCTTCTCAAACTACGGATTCTGAACATGAATACGCTAGACGTTTCTCCGACCTTCTCTAGTCGTCTACGTTTATAAAAACAAAACGATACGCAGTGGTGGGAATTGAACCCGAGTCACGTGTTTATCAGCCAAATGCGCTGCCGACTCGACTACGTCAGAGGCGTATATATAGAAAGAGTTTGGCCATTCATTGGGAAGTATAGAAGGCACATGAGGAGGTGCCATTGACCGAGAGCGGTCTGGGCGTGTTCCAGGGAGTCTTCACAGATTAGAATGTGGCCAGCCAGAAGCCGCGAATAATACCCTGGCGGTGGTCGCGAGAAACAAAATTAATATGCGCGTCAGAGTAACTCTCAGTGACTGAAAATATGGGGCACGTGAGTTTTCGATCACGGTCATGCAAAATCAAATTCTTGGAGAACGATCGACGTGATCCGTTCGCCAGGCGCCGAGGGCCGGGAGATTGCCGTCCGAGCGATGAGACTCTGACCGAGCAAAAGAGAGTTCGAGTGGCACAACCATTCTTACATCTTTTTGCATGATTATAATCGAAACATCAAGGACACTATATATTCGATCTTAAAGAGTTACTCCACTTAACTCTTACGCACTTATTAGAAGTGTTGCTCACTGCCGCCACTAGGGGATTATTTTCGGCTTCTGGTTGGCCAAGAGAGCATGTCAAACCCGCTATCTGCGTCTCGTGCACGCCCTGACTCTGCCCCATCCCGCCATTGACCAAACTCTCCATATAGACGAACACGCGGCTGTGACGTCACACCGCTGCGGTAGCGGGGCTGTCCGCGTGGCGCATGCGCAGAAGCTTCACCTCACGCGAATTGGGTTTAGGCGCATGCTCAGTGCCCACACCTGGTGTGGGCGAGTGCGAGATTGTTTGTAAACAACGTGCTGGCCGATATAGGGCTCTGGGCTACGTGAACTTAAATGGTGAGCACTGTTTTTTTTTCTTCGTCTCACAACACGTCTTTCGCGCTATCACACAGCAATTAAAGCTTTACCTGTACAAAACAAAAAAAAAAGCAAAAAGCAAACAAACAAAACTTGTCGAGGTTGGGTGGCGTCTGTTGTTTGTTAATTATGGCCAAAGATAGCCCCGCTTCGCTTAGGAGACTAACGAGGAAAAAAAAAAAAAAACTACACGCAGACAAGACATATAAAGCACATCTCTAACTTTTTTTTTACGCACAACATCAGCTGACAACATAAAAATGGGCATATTAAAAAACGAAATATTGTTTCACTTGCCGGTTTTTTTTTGAAAAACTCAAAATATCGAGGTCATAACGACAAAATAAAAAGCATTAAACACGGTGTTTTGCAAATAAACCTAATCAGAGCACAGGGTCAGTGGTCCTCAGGAGAGGCCACTTCAGCTTCCTTTGAAATCTCTAATTACTGACACAAAGGTGCTTGCCTTTTAGGTTGTCGTCTAGGTTCCTTCAAAACAACAGGTCATGGTACCCGGACTTTATTTATGTTGTTCTTGAATTTAAAAAAAAAAATTAAAGTGCAGTAAAGAAAACTCAAAACATGAGGGAAGTGGCAATGTAAGAAAAATAAACTCCGGTAAACTCTGAATTATCAGCGAACAATATACCCCGAAAAACATCCTGCGAAATTCACGACAAATAAAACTCTGAACACACGTAATCTTACGTACGGGGTATCGGTGACCAAGATTGTTATCGCGCCGCAGCACGCAAGGAGCGAAAGGTCACTCTGCAGAACCCAGGGGTCCTGGTTCAATCCCCACCCCTACCCGTTTCTATCTGGAGGAGCATCGTACCGACGTGCGGTCGCCCATCACCGCACTGCGTGATGCACGTTAAGTACCCCAAACTATCACTGACTGGCAAAAGTTTTCATCTACAGCAGAGACACTAGACGCTTATTAAGGCTAACTAATTTCCCGTAAACACGCACACAACACAATTATCACTGTCAACATTAAAAGGTCACGAGCGCCCGAAGTCAGCAGCGTGTCGTGCGAGCCTGCTTCAAGCTCCTTTCTCCAGTTAAATCGGGTTTTGACTCGTCCGGAATCTCACAAAGTTATCAATACCCGCAAAAACAAAAATGAGCCCTTAAGATTGTGAGCGCGTGGTAAGGCGAACCACGATAGAATATCTATATCACACTGATCCCGTTGATTTGTAAACGACTTGAGCACCGTGAACCTTGCGCGACCACGTTCAGACCGTGGGGTAGATGAGGCAGAGGTTGATTAATTTCGTATTGTTCACTCCACGCCGTTCGCAGTAAATTGCAGTACGTGTGTTACTTTATGACAAACCTAATTTTAGTAGCGAGAATTTATAGATTTTCATTGTCTGGGCCAATTATAGTTAACAAGAATGTAGGTAACAACGGAAACATGCCTAGTTAAATGCCAACCTAATAACAAAAAAAAATGAGTTCGAATTCAACGTAAATATGAGCCCAATATTTACAAAACTATTTGGCAGAAACTTCATTGTTAACATTTTTTGTCGGTTCTATCTAAGCGGCATCAACCGTGTTCTACACTGCAAGTCGAAAATAATAGTGAACTTAATAGGGCCTTGTGACGCACGCCGGAAGGATCGTTTAGGAAGAGCGTGCATACCACTGGCCGATCAGGATTAACAGCTCAGTTTTGTATTCGGCGTTTTAGAACAGCGCCAACCCCAGAGGATCTATAAACAAGTCCTTCAGTTTAGAGGAAGTTTGACATGAGTTCTAAAAGGTAATGAAGTGCAGATTGTACAGCAAGCTTGATTATGTATACGTTTCTTTACTGAAACTAGTATCCAGCATTAAAAGAAACCGGAAGGTAGTTAAGAAAACGCGGTAAAGCAATGTGGTACGAGCTTTGCGCTACAATGGCGCTCTACGCTGTAATAGCACCATATTATCACTGTACCGGTGCTGGTGCAATGTCGACACAGTAGAGCTGATGCCATCGCTTTTGTACCTGAGAGGCTTCAAAAACTTGCCACAGCATACATACGTGTGATTCCAGTGACTTGTGCATGTATCGAAAAAGATTAATCAGGTTGCAGGAATTTTTTTTTTTTTTTTTTAATTTTAGAAGTTATCATTTTCGATAACTTGAAAACGCGGTTGCATAACGCCTTTCGTGTGTCCTTTTCGTTTTGAAGCCACAAAATTAGAAAGCACCAAAAGAGGAATTTTTTTTCACGCGCAGTCTCAAAGCGCTAAGCGCGACGGAAAGTGAACTCATACTGCGCTGCTCAAGCACGTACTCAACGCCGTTTCATCGCTAAGTCACGTTCAAGCTCATGCAGCACTAAGAACATGGTTGCCGCATCGCCACGGTTTCCAGTGCTCATTCAGTGTTGAGTTGCCGATGCCCTCTATGTGTGAAGATTTCATGTGATAGTATGCTTGTGTCATCATCATCCTTATCAGCCTATTTTGTGTGCTCACGAACAGCAAAGTTGCCTTGATTATGACGCACACAAAACGAATCACATTCCGAGAGATCAGTTTGACGCAAAATGATGTCGTTACACGATATAGCACGCGAGTTTTAATCTAGTTAAGGTGGTGTAATTAACATAGTTAGTAGCAATAAAACTCTATAAACAATAAAAATTTAGATTCAAGATAAGCGTAGCATAAAACTCAAAACGAATATCATATTCAGGGTACACAAGAAATAAATATTGGTCAGAGACGACCTAGACATTTGAATGCCTGAGTTGAATGAGATATGGCTACTGGTTCTGAAAATGTAAAACGAGGCGAGATCGCTGGCCTACGGATCCCCATGTGGCGGGTTCGAATCCCGGCCGAGGTGCCCGCAATCTGACGGAGGCTTATTAAGGAGGAGGCGCCGTGTAACCGAGCTTTCGGTTGCACGTCAAAAGACCCCCGGGTGGTCCAAATTAATCCTCAGTCCTCAGAGGCTGGGGCGTGCCAGATGCCCGTCGTTGGTTTGGCACGTAAAACCCCCAAATTCGACTTCTTTTTTTTTGAAAATACAAAAAAAAGAGCTATATTTTGGTTCTTGGGAATTGTTAGGTTGAACGCTTCAACTGGGAAAGTAGGCGTTAGCCTCAATATCACTTTGTGTTGCAACATAATGAGCAGTTCGCAAATGTCGAACAAAAAGCTACATTATTTTTTTTAACTATAATTAAAAAAAGAAACTGGCTTGTAAACCAAGAAAAACTGTTGGTGACTTGCTCAGGAAGTAAGAAAAATAAAAAAAAAAAGTTTGTATCTGACAAATTTTGACTCGTGCGCTATGCCGAAATGTCAAGACCGCTAAAAATAAACCCATCAAATAACTACCGCAGCAATAAATGACAAGCGTTAAGAGGGGGAAAAAAGCGATCACTATGGCCACCAATAACACTACCGCTGAAAGCAGTTTCGCTAGTTGAGCGAAACGAGCATATGTAGTCTTGTAACGTACGGGCGTTCCTCCAGACCATCATCGGCGCAGTGTACCGTGACCCTCTATTAATAATGAGGGTGCAATCCAGCCGTGATGAATGGCCCGTGGGCTTCCAGGCATGAGGCGTTTTTGTCAGTACGCAATTTCGCCGATTGAAACTCTAACCGAGGGAGCTAAATATTATTCCTTATATACTTATCGATGAGATGGGGCAAATTGAAGCCAACTCGCAAACTAAGACTAAGAGTTTCTATATAAGAGGTGTCATATATCTTTACTCCAACAAGAGCTGTTCTTTCGAGAGTCTGGAGACTCACGTGTCCCCTGCTTTTCTGGCCATGAGCCGACGAAGTTAACGCTGCTCAGTGAACCTTTTACAGCGATAGCCGTTATGGACTCTTCTCTACTAAAAATGACGTCCGTTGTTGTTGTTGATATAGTTGCAGCTGGTGTAGTAGGGCGTAGGGTGTCCGCCGTCATTATTGCCCAATCCTAAACAGAAAAAAATCGCCCGCCGCCCGTAGCAATCGAACCAGGGCGCGGTGCGTGCGAAGCGGAGGCTTTACTACAAAGCTAGGCCACAGCTTTTTGCATCTTTAATGCATGAAGAATATATGTAGCAAATGGTACATCAATGTTGGCTATTGGTTCCTTTATGTAAACAAATAAACAAAGTGAGAAATATATTTAGATTAGGCAAAGATTGCTCTCATTTGGTTTTTAACGCATCGTTTTCCTTTGTTGGGCGAACTAAACAATAACCATTCAGTTTTTCACTTATTTTTAGTTTGCAATATTATCTTAAATCGCACAGTCACGGTCGGTTTACGTTCTAGAAATTTGGGACTTCGAGACATGAATCAAAAATAGAGAACCAGTCTGGCTGGTTTAATTCCGATGCATAGACACTCCTTACTTGTGCTACTTATTCTACGAGGAGAGACTTTGTTGTGCCAGGTTTTTCTGCATGTCGGTCAATCATTTTGCATTTCCAGAAACTTTTAAGGATAATTAGCGCGAACATATTATAGGGACCTATCTCATTTTCTGAAAACGGAAGAAAGCGAAGGCTGTAATTGGTAAGAATGAGGTCTTTCTTAAGGATACGTTGTAGCACATCCCAGAAGGAAAACGCGTCATTGCATTATATAAAACAATTCTGGATGGTTTCCGGCTTATTACATAATTGACAGTTGACTGTACACGACACAAATATTCCTTTTCCTTGTCGATATATCTTAGCAGGACACGTGGACGTGTGTAATTTAAGGAAAAATGTCTTGGATGACGGAGGTGCGCCCATTTGTTTTATTCTCTTGGACGCATCGCTGATTGGGTCGAGGGTTAAAAGGGTGCGAGAAATGGGTATTGGAAAAAGGCTCTTCGTTAAATGAATGACAATGCCTCCCGCGAGGCACTTAACCAATACTAATGAAAAGCGTGCTTGAAGAAAGGCGAACGTATCAACCACCTCCCTCAAAAAGCCCCAAGGCATGCGCTGAAACGTATGGTCAGTGGAAACAATCAAATAATTCAAACTTTCAGCAAGGCGTAATTGTAGAACATTAAAAAGAAAAAAAAACAAAAAAAACATGGTTTACATTTTTTAAAAGAAAAAGAAACTGGATACAATAGTTTGGCGGACAAAACGATGATTTAATCCCAAACCCGCTTGTTCAAGAGGGAGGAAAAGATTGTCCCTTCTTAGTGGTTTCCAAGCTGAGGACCATGTGAATGTTGCGAACAATTCTATGAAACTTTTGTGTATTTGTCCGAGAACAATGAAGCACCTGTAGTACGTAGATGAGCTTAGAAACGAGGAATATGTTGCAAATACAAGCTCTCATGAAAATCAGAATGTCCTTTCCTTTAAACGCATCTGATTTTCTTTTTCAAGGGGTTGTGCCATTGATGTCCAGTATGAACCACTACTACGGGTTTGTGATAATGGCACCACTAGACACGTTAAAGAGCCTTGATTCCAAGCTATTTCCCCAAATAAAGGGTATTTCGTTGCCCACAAACCATGCCAAAAACCGTTATATTTTTTATGAGTCTATAGAGGTTCCTGTGACCATACAATAGCTTTTCGTTAATTTCACTGCATCGTTGACCATGCTTTGTCGGTAGCGACAATTGCAACGTCATCTTCGTATGCGAGAACGTTCACCTCTGAGTTGCCTGTGAAACATCCGTGGACCTTTTCGCTTTTAAGAATACTAAGGCACAAGTGTTCTAACTACATGGCAAAGAGCAACGAGGAAAGCGGGCACCCCTGCCGAACGAAAGATTTTATTTGAACTTCGTCTGTGACTATATTATTGACTGTCAACCTCGTATAACTATGTAGCAAAACTGTATCCTTTATAAAAGTGTCGCTTTCACGTTAATGTGTTGCAAGATTGAAAATAGTAACGAATGACTTCCGCAGTCAGAAGCGTTAGCGATATCCATCTGCACGAGTGCTACCTGGTCGTTGGTGTCTGAAACGCATTCCAGAACCAAGCGCGCCAGAAGCACATTTGTTTGCATAGTTTTTTCACACTTTTCACATGTCTGATGTCAACCTATTAGTTTCTCAATAGTTAGCTGTAACCTTTCATTCAATACTTTAGAAAATATTTTGTAATCCACGTTGCAGTGCGAGATTGGTTTATAATTTCCCACTTTTTAAGGATTTTCCTGCGTCTTTTGTTTTTGGCACTAAAACGGTGTGTCCACAGTAAAAAGAGGGAGGGAGGGTTCTTTGGACATAATCCTCTTAAAAATATCAAGTACTATAGGACACAGTTCGTCTCGGTACTTTTTATAAAATTCTGCACTAAGTCCATCAGGTCCAGGTGCCTTGCCGTTTGTAAGCGAGTTTACAGCGGCTTTTATTTTATTAAGCGTTATCGGGCCTTCAATCGTACGTTTGATTGCCCTGTGAAGTTTCGTTACCAGCGCCAACACATGTTCGACGTCGGTCTCCTTACTTACAGCTACTGATTTCCCAGAAATTTCAGTATAGAACTGCTGAAATTGTTTTTTGCAATTTCAGTTGACTTGACCAGTATACAGAGCCCTTGTAGTTTAATCTCTACAATTTATTTTGATAATGCGTGGCGCCTATCATCGTCTAAAGACCTGCGCGTAGGCTGCTCACCAAAAGACGTGTTTTTTCTTCTTTTTTTTTTTGGAAGGGGGGGGGGGGAGAGCAAAATAATGCTCTTCAGTACCTCTCCGTTTCGTATTTTTGAAGCTGAACTCTTACTATGTTAATATTGCCAATATATACACTGGGGGCGAGGCATTCGAGCTCATGTAGCTTTACTAAGTTCTTAAAAAGGATGACGCTGTTCTAACTTGTTTTTATGTGCTATAATTGCAGACCTTTCGATTCGATCGCTAAATTGTTTGCCTTCTGTTTGAAACTATCTCATTTTGCAAAAATGCGCATAACGGTATATTGAAGTGTATCTGACAGAACTGAGGATATATTTTTCGTAAATTCTTTATTATGTTGTAGTTTTACATTTAGTTTCCGCAATTCCCACTGTTTTTGGGGGAAAACGTTGTCTCCGCGGGCAGTAGCACTCTGACACAAGGCAGTGATCGGAAAAGAAAATCGGCTTTACGTGTCGCTGTTCATGGAGTGGTATGAATTGCAGGATATGTAAATTCTGTCCAATCGTGCGTGAGAGCCGCCCTGAAAGTGAGTATACTAAATTAATTCGTCTTTCCTCCAGGCCAAATCAACGAGTTAATTGTCTCGAACCATATTCTGCAGGATTGCACCACTGGCGTCATAAGTAGCTTGGCATCGTCGTTCGATCTTGTGCACTACAAACGCTGTTACTAGTGATGCGCCGAACTTTTGCCGAATCGAAAGTTCGGCGCCGAATCTTGGGATTCGGCAAAGCCAAATTTTTGCCGAACGTTTCTAAAGATTCGGCAAAGATTCGGCAAAAATACATTGTTATCAGACTTAACGTTGATATTTGTTTTTTTCTGTCGAAAAAAAGCTTTATGTTTCTTTTTTCTTAACTTAAATGCAACATGTAATGCATATTGACATAGTTATTACTAAATAGGGTGATATTCTACAAGATAATTGTATCGGTGTTTGTTTTGTGTGTTTACTGGCAATTTTAGTGACTCCTTGCAGAAGTGGCGTGACAACGAGGTTGCGTAGAAGCCAGCGTGGCGCAGTCACGAATCACGCTACGAGAGTTTCGGTTTTGAGGCATCATCAGCGCAAGCCTGCATCAGTGTGCACATTGTTAAAATGAAGGCAATAACGCTGCGTTCGTGCTTTTTCTGGGAGTCACCGTTTTGTGCGCGAAAACGAATGGAACGGTTGCTGAGCCTTCACCAGAAGAGATAATAATAATATTGTAAATATGCATGTTTTTCGATTTGAGTCACTTGACGCCAGCTTCGCATGAAAGTGTGCGTCCCATATTCGCAACGTCTCGTTTTTAAAATGCCAGTTTCTGGTGTTAGGACACAGGAACGTTTCGGAAGATAGGGAGAGCTAGAAATGTCGGATGTGCAACGTAGAGCATTATAGTTTTGTGTTTAGTTTTATGCAGATACATGAAAATCGCGAAATAACACTAATCGAAAAAGCAATATTAGTTTGTTTAGGAACACACTACTCCTGAGCCGAAAGCAGAATTGTTATAATGGCGAGGAGTGCTATAAAGTAATTGTCGGCCAATGTTTCAATGTTTTAGAATGCACCGCATCATTTGTCACTTGCCCAGACAACTGCGTAAATTACTGGTCGATCTTCCATTTGTGAGGCAAAAAAATGTTGAAGAGAACCACACTCGCTCACAAACGCAGCACGTTACCGTGTTGCCTACTCCACACCGCGCCGTAACCGCTAGTTATACTACACTGCACGACTGGTAACCGCACGACTGCACGGCGTCCATTGGCAATCCATGGCCCGTCGCGTTCTCGACGCGTGCGCAGACATTTGCCGAATTTTGGCCGAATCTTTGCCGAACTTTGCTCCTGAAAGTTCGGCATTTGCCGGACTTTTCCGAATCTTGAAGTTCGGCAGATTCGGCCCATCACTAGCTGTTACAATCTTCCATAACCACTAAAGCTATGTCTGTATCAAATTAGTGGGGTAGTAGCTGAAAGAACAAACATCTTGCATTTGGAGTATTTGCTGGCATATAAACAAATGAACCGTCAATTCAAACTCCGAAAGCTAAGAACACAAGATATTATCGCCTTTTCGGGTCAATGTCAATGAAGACTGAAGCTGCATACAAAACAAATTCTGATTGAGAGATCACAAGTTTGACTAATAGAAATTTCATATTCATTTCGCAGAGTCCCTAAAGCCTCGGCAATGCCCTCGTCTGATGAACAGCTCAGTCTCCTGAACTGCCGCGATGTCAACTTTTTCCTGGTTAAAAAGACAGTAACAGCTGATATTGCTTCTTCCTAGACCTTAATCTTCTTGCATTTAGGGTGATACATTGTAAGGTAAGGGCGGAAGAGATTTATAAGGCTTAGGGCACACTAAAGACTCTACATTGGTTTTCCTCGGTCCTCTTGACGGCTCTGAGTGGCTTGGAGTACGGCTGATGCCGGGCTCTCACCTGTTTCTCCTATTTTTTTTATCTTGTCAAAGGTGCCTCGTCAGCAAGAACATTGCCTGTTGGGCGGACCTCGGCAATGGCATATCTGCTGTAGTTGTTGCTTCCAATCCCTCGACGGCCGAAGGGTTTGCCGTGGCCACGGGCGCTGTGATGGCATGGCGCTCTGTTTCTTGTTGTCCTCCAACTTCTTCGACGATGATTGTTGACGTTGAGGACGTTGATTGCTTGTCATCGTCGTCAGGTGTAGGACTCTGGTTCAGTGAGGCCAACTGAATCGTCTTCTTTCTTAGGGGCAGCCGTCTGTGACTGGATGGCTGTTTCTTCAGTAGATTCCTGTCCTCCATACTGGGCAAACGCTGCAACCGGTGGGGAGTGCCCAGAGGCGTCGGCAACCACTGTGACATCCATCAGCCGCTCTGACCGGTCGTCAATGTCTTGAGTCTTTGGTCCGAATAGCTTAGTTGCATATGTTGGGACGCAACTTTCGGTTGTGTGTCCATAACGTCCACATTTAAAACAGCGTGGCGTCCTGCACTGGCGGCGGACGTGCGCAACTCTGTCAGATCGAAAGGCACAGTGGTGGTCGTTCGGTACGACGACGAGATACTGACGCCCAAAGATCTTCAGAAGATGTGGTATCTTTTCGATCTCTACGCCTTCGTGAAGTGTGATGTTCTCTTCTCGGTTCAGTGTCTCCATATGCTACATTCCAGGATATCGACATTTGTCGCGGGTGATGTTTCGCACGGTTACGAAGGCTTGCCGGGCCTTAACGATGTGTCGGTCTTCCATGTGATTCGGCAGCCACAGAAGCTTAATTTTTATGTCACGGCTATCTTGGTCAATGGACCTTTTCCACATACCGACGGCACCAGGCGGTGGCTGCATGAACTAAAATCGAGGAAGTGACCTACCTGCGCTACCAATTGATAATGGGAGCTACGCTACCAGTTTCTTCGCTCTCTCAGCTGCGGCGCGCGCCCAACGCGACTTAAAGAGAGGCATCCGTGGCGTCCATCCAAACGGCATGTTTTTCTTTCCGTCCACTTTCTTTTTTTTTTTTGTGTAACACAAATATACATATGCTGCAATTAAATGTTCTACTCGCTGATGCACAGCCTCCTTCCGAAATTCCTCGATTTTTCGTGCCGACTTCCGCCGCTTGACACCGGGTGCTCGCGCGTGCGCAGAACGCTTCTCGGAAAAGGTCCATTACGAGGCATCTCTTGCCTTTCACGGGGAGCTCTCCTCGCTGACACAGATTTGCCTTCGCGAGCGCGTTCCTGCACACAGTCATTCAAAAACGTGACCCATTTGGAACTGTCGTGCTGCCTCACATTATGGAGGTCACTAAGTTATTGACCTCCGCGATGTGAAGACGCTATCAAAGGGCCGGGTTATTGACAATAACCCCTGCGATAGCGTCTCGAAAGTCCGGGGCCGTGTAAGGCCTAGCGCTCAAGTCGACGTGGAGAAAAACGGAGTTCACTATCGAGTTGGCGGTTGAAAAACGTAGAAGAATTACCTTATAATAAGAAGTACTGTTGCCAGACGATACAGGGAACACTCGACCAGTGGCCGTTGCGCTGTCTCCAGCAGAGAGAATGTTCGACGTGGCCGTTTCGGACGGCGTCTCCTTTCGAACTCCCCTAGGCGGGCCACAGCGTTAAGAAATCTCTTTATACTAAGGAGGTTTGAAGTACCCAATGCCCTCTGCACTCGGTTTCTGGAAAAATTCAAAGAAATAGCGGATAACGAAATGGTGTCGTAACATTGTCAATGTCCAGAACTCGTGCCGGAAGACGCGGTTTCACGTGTTCCGAAACTAAAAAGAAACAAAAGCGTTCGGAACAAAACGGTCAGATGTCTATTTTGTTCAAGCCTCCCGTGATGCGTAAATGTGACGTTGATGTCCAACCACTTCGCCGTTACAAGTCGCAGCTATCGCTGGGACTGCACCGTAAATTAACGCAGGATTGCGTGTTTTCTTTTTTTCGAGTTGCGCTCGAGAGGTTGTCTGCGGACCACAAATAAAAGGCAGCCCTACATGACTCCGCCCGTCAGAACGCACTTGTATCGTACCGCTTAGTGCCACTAAATAAGCTACGCTTCAGAGTAACGACACTTGGCCATATTGTGGCTTAAAATCATGGTTGCCAGGTGTCTGAAGCTTTATCTGAAATCACAGGAAACGCTTTTCCGTCCTCTACAAATGTTTAAACAGTTCGCGACAGAGCAAAGCAATATTACATGAGCTTCCTAACACCGAGTCTAATGCTAAGGAAGTCGCACTTTCGAATCATGACGCTCGGCAGTTGCGTCTGCTCTGCACAAGCACCAAAATGGCGCCGCCCACAACAATGTCGGGGAACGAAGTGCCGATACTCTAAGCGCAGCTCATTTAGTGGCTCTAGTACCGCTGTTTCGGTTTTCATTGCTATAGCAAGCTTGCCAGGTACATTCCCCCGCACTGACACCAGTAGTGACGTATTTCTTTTTACCCTTCTGAAACGAGAGAGAGTGCGCGTGCATAGCTTTAATGTGCGCTGAAGATGCGCGAGAGCGGATATTCAGATAATTCTTAATATAACCTCACTCTCCGGGAAGGAGGGGCTTCAGCGGTAAAAGTTGAAAATGATTTTATGCATCCTCCGGGCACCCATTGGAAAATAATCTCGATATTCGTGATCCTGGAGGCCCATTGAAGACAATGTAAGTGTTTATTTCCTCGCATACAGAACCGCCTCAGTTTCTCTTTAAGCTCAGTGATCCCAAACACAAAACTATGTAAAGCCACTGAAAAAAAAAAAAACGTATTGAATGTTTGATCGAATCAATATTTTCTTTCATACACAATCAGGTCCTTCAAAAGTCACAACAATCTTAGCTGAATCGTTAATTAGCTCGCTCTTCTTTCCTGTTTTACGGCTCACATCTGGTAAACTATAGTCGCTCGTAGCTTAGGAAATGCCGGGCTTGGCTTATAATGTCGACGATTATTGCTTCCTGGGGCCCTCAACTAGTCAAGCACAAAGTTGGAGCCGAAAGTTTCTTGGAGCGCGCCGATTGGACGTTGGCAACAAAAGCGCGAAGTCATCGTCGTGATTGTCCCATCGGTGCGCTACATAACCTTCGGCCCCAACTTTGTGCTTGACGAGTTTAGAGCCCCTGTTCTCTTCCTCGAATTTCGCGTCAGTTAATGCCAAAGCTGCGGCGATGATAAGAAGCTCGAGCCCCGCCACGCTTTGCGTTTTTCAACTTGTCAGAAACGAGAAGGAATGTCTTTACTTTAGCGCGGCTTTCGTATGCGCCGCGAAATCTCGGAAAGGAAACCCATCAAGTAGGGAGGACGAATTCAATAACCCCTGCGATAGCGTCTCGAAAGTCCGGGGCCGTGTAAGGCCTAGTGCTCAAGTCGGCGTGGAGAAAAACGAAGTTCACTATCGAGTTGGCGGTTGAAAAACGTGGAAGAATTACCTTATAATAAGAAGTACTGTTGCCCAGATGATACAGGGAACACTCGACCAGTGGCCGTTGCGCTGTCTCCAGCAGAGAGCATGTTCGACGTGGCCGTTTCGGACGGCGTCTCCTTTCGAGCTCCCCTAGGTGGGCCACAGCGTTAAGAAATCTCTTTATACTAAGGAGTTTTGTAGTACCCAATGCCCTCTGCACGCGGTTTCTGGAAAAATTCAAAGAAGTAGCCGATAACGAAATGGTGTCGTACAGTGGCGTACCAACTTGTTTTTGAGTGGGGGGTGCAAACCAGACCTCCCCCCCCCCCCCCCCCCCCCCCCTGGGGCGCATCTTTTACTACTGAAGGGCCGAACCTTTGCCGAATTGACAATTCGGCGCAACTTTTGCCGAACTTTTCTAAAGATTTGGCAATGATTCGGCAAAAATACACTGTTCCCAGACTTAACATTGATATTTATTTTTTTTTTCAGACAAAAACATGTTTTTTTTTTAACATAAATACAACATGTAGTGCTTATTGACACAGTTATGACTAAATAAGGTGATATTCTACAAGATAATTATATAGATGTCACTTTTGTGTGTTTACTGACAATTTTAGTGTTTGCTCGCAGAAAGTGGCGTGACAACGAGGTTGGGTAGTAGTAGCCGGCGCAGTCACGAATCACGCTACGAGAGTTTTGATTTTGAGGCTTCATCAACGCACGCCTGCAAGTGTGTTTACATTGTTAAAATAAAGGCAATTACTGGGTTCTTACTTCACCATTTCGTGCGCAAAAACAAATGCAACGGTTACTGAGCCTTCACCAGAAGAGATAACAATATTGTAAATATGCATGTTTTTCGATTTGAGTCACTTGACGTCAGCTTTGCATGAAAGTGCGCGTCCCATATTCGAAACGTGCCATTTTTAATCTTTAAAATTCCGGTTTCTGGTGTTAGGACACACACACACGTTTAGGAAGATGGGGAGAGTTAGGAATGTCGGATGTGCACCGTCGAGCATAATAGTTCTGTGTTTAGTTTTATGCAGATACATGAAAATCGCGAAATAACGCAAACTAAAAAGCAATATTATTCTGTTTTGGCACGAACTACTTGTGAGCCGAAAAAAGGATTGTTATAATAATAATAATAATAATAATAATAGTAAAAGTAATAATAATAATTTTATTTGCACATAGAAGGTGCCCATGTAGTGGTGTGCGGGACTAAGCAGATAGGTGAAACCTTTACGCAGGGCGCCTGCCAGCCAGACTTGTACGTAGTTCAACGACTTTACTCAAGTTACTTTACTTTAACTACTTTTCTGGGTAGTTTAGCAACTTTCAATTAAATTTCTATTTTGGTAATTATTAGTTTACTTTAACTACTTTTCCGAGTGACTTCTACTCAAATTACAAATTACTTTCGAATTTTAGTGGTTGTTTTGCTTATCACCAGAGATAAGATGTTGGAAGATCAGCTGACATTTGCAGAGGGGGAAGCATGTGGCGTAGAAAAGGAGGGGGGGGGGGGAAGAAAGCAACTTGGATAGTCCAAAACCCCCCAAAATTTTAACCAGCCCCCCACTGCAACAACACTGCTACGAGGCGCGGGGAGCGAACAGACACGACGCAAGAGAGGCCGAGTAACTGTGGGATTAGCGCCGAAGACTGGCGTTTTTTGTATCCCGAATTTCAAGAAGACTTGACCCAATTGAAGAAAGGGCTTGTACCCGCTTCTCCCCAATGTAGAAATTCTCGCCCACTACAAAAGGTATACACACTATATCCTCACTCAGAGGAGGAAAGAAAGTGCAGCACCCGCTCTGAAGTTGATCTGGTGCTCCTGTATAGCTTGTGGTGTCTTTCGAGACGTCATCTGGTCATTTCTCTGAGTGAAGAAATGGCGGCTATAAGACCGATACAAATAAGTGCCTTATAAGTTGATTGTGTTAAATGCTTCGTCAGCGAGAAGAAAACAATTACTCTATATCTTATTAGTTGCCGCAATATCAAAAAAAAAAAAAAAAACTGATGCACCTTTGATTTTGCCGTTCTTTCTGAAAAAAACTGATGTACCTCCGATTTCCCCTAAAGCAATGCATACCGGACTGCTAAAAAAAAAAAAAAGAAAAACCCTGTATAGGGATTGAAAGGGCATTCTGAAAGAGTGTGTTAAAAAGTACTTATACTTTACTTTGGAAGTACATTGTATTTATAGTACTTCACTTCAAGCACCTTGCATTCATTGTACTACTTTACTTGAAGTACATAACCTCTCATTAACTTTGTACTTCCAAGTAGTTTGAGACGTACTTTACGCAACACTCTAAGCAATCAAACATTGTCTGCAAAATCAAGCTCAAGCAGTGCTAAACCTCAAAGGTGAAATGATACATCCGCAGTACATCCTTGACCAAAAAGAAGTACACAACAATTAGGCACGCAGAAGCAGAACCAGCTATTGAAGCGTTTCTGTGAAAGCACAACCCGCTTTATATTCGGCTAGCAGAATTTCGCTAACGCATCAAACCCTGTGTAAGTACTTCCTTGTTAGCATAGAAAAAAATAAAAGCAACTTCAAAAGTAATTTGTTCCTTTTTACGGTAATTAGTATTTTACTGAATTACTTTCCATTTCAGTAATTTCTACTCTACTCAAATTACTTTTGAGGCTAATACTCAGTAACTTAACTTAATTACGTTTTCTGAGTAGCTTGTACATGTGTGCTGACAGCCCTCCACCACATATGAAAAAAACAAAACAGACAAATAATTGTACAGAATATAAACACTACAGAAAGTACGTAAAAAGGAAAGAAAAGAAGGGAGAAAACATGTATCACATTATGACGAGGATGCCAGCTGCATCCCATACATTCTGGCAAGCTCTCATGACTCTGCCCCGTTTGACGGCAGTGGGCTGCGCACACTGAGCGTAATTGTGCAGTTGTCAGTCAATGTTTCAACTACCTCGTTGCATCAATGGAAAGGTCAAATGAAAATCACGTTATCTAGAATGCACCGCATAATTTGTCACTTGCGCAGTGGACTGCGTAAATTACTGATCGCTCTTCTGGGCCCGTTTGCTCGAAGCTGGTTAAATCTAACCGCGGTTAGAAGTTAACCGCATTTCCCTACGAGGGGGAATTTAAGGTCACGTGACCGCCAGAGTAAGGACGGCTGGGAAACATGGCGCTGCCCCGCGGTGAGTGAGCGCCGCTCGCTTTGGAACTTTCGCTTTGCCTTATCTCACTTGAATCGCAAAGCATGAGCAATTACGTCACCGCATTTTTTAGATAGTCTTTCGATTCTGGCCATTCCTAAGCCTAAATGAACGCGATAATTGTCGGCACGGCAACGTCTTCGAAAAGTGAATTGCCTTGACTCAATCGGCCGGGTATTGATAGCACGCAAAAGCAGACAGCGTCCCAATAGTCGTCTTGCTGAATTTCCCATGGCACCAAGGTCCATGCTACTATACTTCGTCTCACCCTAGCATGGACTAACCGCGAAGGCTGTGCTAGGGCGAGCGGCCAGCCTTGACTGCCTTGACTAGAGCACTTGCTGCACGAGCGCTCGTGCAGCCGCCGCGGCTTCATTCAAAGCGACTAGCTCGCGCTTTTAGCATGCGCGGCTAACAATAGTCCATACTAAGGTGAGAAGAAGTATAGTGTAGTTACACGCGCTGCACGTGCTGGCGTCTGCAGTAGTAACTGTCCTAAAGCAAAAAGTCTAAAACAAACTTTGCCTTGCACGCGCGTTCGTCAAAGCCTCATTATGATTATTTACTTCGAATTTTTTATATAGAGGAACCCAGTGCGCGCGGATCGTAGAAATATATTTCCAGCGTTCTCCTCGATGCTTTGGTAATTTACCAATAGGTCTATTTTCACTGGAGCCGAATAAACAGGTTTTTCAATTTATGATGGCGTTATATACAGTTCTTACATGCTGGCCAACCATGCTGCCGGTGTACCACCCGCCTTTATCCGCTCACTTCTTCCTTATCGTTTCTAGGACTGAACTTCGTCGTCCTCTCTCAAACTTGGAAGGAAATTTCAAGGAGTATTGTCTTCAATTCAGACAGCCAAGTACTTAGAAGTTTTCCAAACAAGGGTTAATTTAGTTTTACCTTACCCAATATCTGTACCACAAGTAAAAAAAAAAAGGATTCTTAAGCTCAAATGTATGCCGCACTGCGTCTCGAAAACCCGGTAGCAGGCATTTTTAGGTCCCCCTTTTTTGAGAACTTTTTTCTACGGAAGTCACTTATATTCGCTTTAACCACCAGCTACCATCCTATAATAAAACACGGAGCTATCGCTCATCGAGCCCTCGTCTACTTGGCTAGGTACTTGTAGGTACCTAGTAGGGAAGGGCGGTGAACTCTTAAACGCGGTTAAAGTTAACCGGCTTAGAGCAAACGGGCCCTGTTCTTGAGGCAGAAAATATTGAAGAGAACCACACTCGCAAAAGCTATCAAACACACAGTGTCGCCTACTCTACACCTCGCCGTAACCGCTGGTTGTACTAAACTGTGCGATGGTAACCGCGCGACGGCGCGGCGTCCATTTGCGATCCATGGCCCCATCGCTTTCGTGCGCGTGCGCCGACATTTGCCAAATTTTTGACGAATCTTTGCCAAACTTTCAAAATTTCGGCATGTGCGGAACTTTGCCGATTCTGAAGTTCGCAGATTCGGTCCATCACTAACTTTTACGGCGTGTGTGTGTGTAGGCGTTGTAAAAGAGGGGGGGGGGGTGGAGAGGAAAGGGCCAGTTGTGTATGCGCACCGGGCGCTTTGGTCACTGGCTGCTTTTACGGCGCAGGCGATAGACCCCTAGAAACGACGCTCACGCCGGATTGGCTGCTCGCCAACGCCAGGGAACTTAAATTTCGGATTCGGACGGCGCGTGTATCACTCGAAGCGCGCTAACCCACGCCCGCGCGTGCGTTCACGCCGCTTTGCGGCGACAGTGTGCGGCTGCTAATTACAAAACTATTAACCCACTTAGCACAGCCCCCCCCCCCCCCCCCCCCCTCTCCCGTACACGCCGCTTTGCGGCGTCCAGTCGGCAACACAAGCGCCTCGCTGTTTCCCATGCACTTCCGTAAATAAAGTCCCATACGATTTAGTTCAGCGATGTTTCGTCAACAACATTCGTTTTTTTCAGTGTTAATCGTAAAAAAAAGAAATGTCATTAATATCGCCAAATACCTCGACAAAACAAGATGTTTGAGGAAAACAAATAAAAGAAGTAAGCCCACACCATGGATAGAACCCGGGTCTGATACGTATGAGGCAGACATCTTACCACTAATACCCCTGTCAGACGGGCTAGTTTAGTGTCACTACAAGCCAGTGCACTTCAACCCATCGAAACACACTCCAAGTGTGTTGGTGCTACACGGGAAAACTTAGTGTCACTCCAAAATGATGGCAATAATTATGGGTATGTAATGGGCACGCAAAATATTACAGTGCATACGCATTTTTTTCATAAATAACTTCGTCGTCTTATTTGAAACACGTTACCACACATTGTTGCGCTAAGTCACGAGCTTTAATCCAAATTTAAGTTCAATTTGATCATTACGATCAGCCATTACAGGCCAGTGATACACGCCCGCACACCGGTACGATATAAGGAGTATTCACTGGGCGCCATATTTGTGGGTGATGTCTAGAGCGCATGCTCTGAACGAGCCCACAATAATAGGTTGCTAAGACCGGCAATCTTGAGGGTGCGGAATGCACGTTACAAAAGAACTGTGGAAGCTCGCCATCAGCACGCGCTCAGCAGTGGTGCACACAGCTATGGCCGCCAGTGAATACTTCCTATACCCTGTTTCACCTTATGATGTACAGCAGGAAAGGCTACAAGCGCGAGCTCCTTGCTCTAGGGCACATCTCGGCGGCACAAGCTCTCGTGTGTTAAGAGTAGCTCCCAACGCTATGTGCTCGCGCTTCTAGCCTTGTCTGCGGTACAACACAAGGTGAAACGGAGTGTAGATCGAAACGAGCAGAAGTAGGGATTGAACCCAGGGGGGCTATGTTGCGCTTTTTGGACTCCCAGGAGACTAGGGAGAGGGAAGTGACGTCAACAACGCAGCAAATGCAGATTGGATGTTGATTTTGTTTTCTTCTGTCAACATCCAATCTGCGTTTCTCTAGTCGTTGACGTCACTTCCCTCTTCCAAGTCTCCTGGGAGTCCAAAAAGCGCAACATAGCACCCCAGGATTCCTGGGGAGCTATGTTGCACGTTTTGGACTCCCAGGAGACTAGGGAGAAGGAAGTGAGGTAGGTGTGAATGAACCAACGAACGTGTCTTAGCAGATACCGTCATCAGCGACTCCACCAATCAACATCCAAAGAGCGTTGTTGACGTCACTTCCTTCTTCCTAGTCTCCTGGGAGTCCAAAACGTGCAACATAGCCCCCCTGGGTTCTGCAGCGCGAGCTTTCGTTCCGCGTGCTTCGAGTTGGTGTGCACGAGCCCACTCGGCCACTCGCCACTCGCCACAACGAAACATCATGGAGTGTGTGAAGGACGAGCTTGAGGGCGATATCCGCGATGTTGGACAGTGGAAGCGCGTGGTTGGGGCACTTTTCTCCGTGAGAGCCCAACGCCTTTCAGATGAAAGGCAGCTGGACTGGGATGCCGACGCACAGGCAAGAATTTCACGTGACATCGATCAGCAGCTGCAGGCCAATGCCTTCACCATAGCCGCTCTCATGACCGACAATCTACCCGTGATCAGTCGAGAACGGTGGACTTTGCAGAGGAACGAACGGTGGTTAGAAAACACCTTGCCCCATTTGGGCGAATTCCATTTCAAGCAAGCCTTTCTCGTCTCTTCTGTCACCTGCAGATACCTGGTGGAGTCTTGCAGGTGCCTCCTGCACGTCGCTGGCCGTCGCGCAGGGGCCAAGGCTGGAAACTAGATTATCCGCTTGTTTTTCTACAATGCACTACTTTCCTGCCACCAGAAAGCAAGTGTGCATCTAATATTACTCCTTATTACTATTTATTATTACTCCTCCTATTACTCGTTAATTTCTTATATTATTTTTACTCCTTGAACACTGCTATCGAGATTGCACACTCGGTCTACCGGAGCGAGCGTAGTGTGCTCCCCGAACTCACTTCATTGAAAGTGTATTCTTCGGGCAGGGCTGCGGATTGAGCTCAGGATCACTGGGTTCTTCAGAGCGAGCTTTCTCTCCACGTACTCCGATCTGGTGGGCGCTCGCCCACTCGGCCACCGATACCCCTTAATAAAGACACGTTAAAAAAATTAGACGTTTACAATTCTTTGTAATGCCGAAGAGGAGCGCAGCTCTTGAGGAGGAGGGAGGAAGGGTACGAAGGGGAGGGTATGCTAGCTGCTCCCCCTCCGTACCCTTCCATCCTCCTCTCCTGTTCCCATCCCACTTAGCGTAAAATTTCGCTAAATTTCCTGCTAAATTTAGCCGGGAAAGTTTCCCGCTGAATTGACGTGTGACGTCACATGACACGTCATCTAAAATTTTAAGTGTGACGTCACGGGACGTCACACGGGTAAAATTTTTCCTCTATATTTAGCGGAAACATTTTCCGCCAAACTTAGCAAAAACTTTTACCGCAAAATTTAGCGGGAAGATTTTACCCTTGTGACTTCACACGCGACGACACACGTGACGTCACGTGTGACGTGATTTTGGAAAACAGCCCTTAACGCAACGCGCGGTTACGCCGACGCCGCTCAACTCAGAAACGGGTGCCCAGAAGCTGTGCTCTAAAATAACGTTACATTAATGAACGATTTTTACGCCAATTGGATGATTCTGATCGATCATCGCAAGCCAAGATAAAGAACGAAGCACAGTTGAACCTCAATTTAACGAAACCCGATTTTACGAATTTCCCGATTTAACGAACAAATTTGGATTCCCCACGCAGCCTATCCACGAGGTCTCCCTTCCTCGATTTTACGAAGTTTGGGATTTAACGAAATAATTAGCGGGTCCCGGTGATTTCGTTAAATCGAGGTTCAACTGCATATCCAACTTTGGCGTTCCCCTTCGTTCCACGGAAGTCTAAGATGGGGCCCTGACACTGCCTAATCAGGTCATAATTATCGTGTTGTCTCGAATAGTTACATGCTGAAACAAAAGTAGGCTCTATTCTTCTCTGCTAACGAAGATAGCCATGAATGACTGACTTTGTCGTAGTCTTTTATCAATTCACCGCAGCGCTAATCTTGATTCAGATCAGCCTAAACTCCAAGTCCACCCCACTATTTGTTTGCAATGCCACTCTTCTACATGTCGTCTCTTCACGAATTTCTTTTTCTTTATAAAATAAAACTTACGCCACGCTTTTGGTTTCTGTGTTGTTATGTGTTACTGTTGAAAGACTCCTATTAATGCCACGCACTCGATCGAGCGAAGTGAGTTCGTCAAACTCACTTCAAGCCAAGTGTGTTCCTCAGGAAGGAACCGTGTGGCACACTACAGAAATTACACTAAGGGCGAAGTGCACTCGCTTGTAGTGACACTAAACTAGCCCGTCTGACAGGGGTATGAGTTAAGGCTGGTTCACACACTTGCAACGATTACGTTCGCATGCAACCGAAACGACCTTAACGACAAAAACACCGCAACAACCGTGGCTCATGGATTGCTTCGCGAAGCTACCCCTTGCATCACTTGCCATGCTGTGTTCGGCGAACGCTTGTCCCGGTGACTTTGTCGTTACGGTCGTTTCGGTTGCATGCGAACGCAACCAACGCAGATGTGTGAACCAGCCTTTACGCTACCGCTTCGGAAACTCGCATTGTATCCGCTGCCTATGTTGACGGCGGCAGCTCCTATCTCCGCGAACCAGCCAATCCGACGTGAGCGCCGTTGCTACGGTATGTATCGCCTGCGCGTTAAAAATATGCCCCCGCGGGTCGGGGGGCGGTGATCTTGGTATTCCTTGGGTGCCGCCGGCCAGTGTTTGCCCTGCCCAGTGGCGGCTGTTTCAGCGGGGGCAAAACACATGCCTTGCCCCCCCACTCTGAGAACTGAGGGGGGGCAAGCGCCCCCCTTGCCCTCCCCGGTTGGTACGCCCATGGTGTCGTAACATTGTCAATGTCAAGAACTCGTGCCGGAAGACGCGCTTTCACGTGTTCCGAAACTAAAAAGAAACAAAAGCGTTCGGAACAAAACGGTCAGATGTCTATTTTGTTCCGAACGCTTTTGTTCAAGCATCCCGTGATGCGTAAATGTGGCGTTGATGTCCAACCACTTCGCCGTTACAAGTCGCAGCTATCGCTGGGACTGCACCGTAAATTAACGCAGGATTGCGTTTTTTTTTTTTTTTTTTTTTAGTTAACGAGCTCCGTTTGAGAGGTTGTCTGCGGACCACAAATAGAAGGCAGCCAAACATGTCTCCGCCCGTCAGAACGCACTTGTATCGTACCGCTGTTTCGGTTTCCATTGGTTGTTAAGCCCAATACTACCGATGCTTGTGTGAGGTAATTCACCTCTCGTGTCGGTTTGGCCGACACGAGGGAAGAAGATGAAGTGAATAAAGGGCTTCGTTGCGTGCCTGACTCCATGTTGAAAGCTTGCCCTTTTCCCACATCGAACATGGTGTCAGAAGTGGGATCGGGATACTACCTGTGTTAACCCGTCAGCTCGCGAAGCGACCGGCTCTTCTCCAGTCGCCGAAGCGACCGCTAAAGCAGCTGCTACAGGGAATATCTCGGGTCAACCTCAAGGTACAAAACCGAACACCAGGTACGCCATGGCATCGTTCCAGATAGATCCGCCTGAGGCCTTTACCTTCGCCACTCCAAATGAATGGCCCTCATGGAAGAAACGTTTTCTTCGGTACCGCACAGCCTCTGGATTGCAAGTTGCAGCCGAAGAAAGACAAGTTGACACGCTCGTCTATTTGATGGGCACTCAAGCGGAAGATATCTTCAACACTTTCAAGCTAAGTACAGAAAACGCCAAGAAGTTCGATGTCGTGCTAGCCCACTACGAAGCCTACTTCTTTCCAAAACGCAACATAATTTATGAAAGAGCACGATTCAACACCCGAACACAAGGGGAGAGTGAATCAGTGGAGGAATTTTCAACGGCCCTGCACACGTTAGCCGACATGTGCAACTTCGGCGAACTCAGAGAAGAACTAATCAGAGACCGCTTGGTGGTAGGCCTGCAGGACAAGAAAGTTTCAGAAAAACTACAGTTGGACTCGTCGTTAGACTTGATGAAGGCGCTCATGGTTGCCCGTCAACATGAAACAGTCCGACAACAACAGAAAGAACTACGTCCCACAGAAAGCCCAGAGTCAGTACACCAGGTTCACACTAGCAGATCATTTACAGTGCCACAAAAGGCTGCGGTCGCTTGGGATAGGACTTTGTCAAAACGTCACCAGCATGACGCCAAAAATCCAGAACGATCCTGCACCTGGTGCGGACACGAAACACACTCTCGGGCAAGTTGTCCAGCAAAAGACGCGGTGTGCAGAGGTTGTGGAAAAAGAGGACACTTTATGACAGTTTGTCGGTCGACGTCTTCTCTCAGGAATGTCACCGAGCATGGAGAGGGATTTTTCTCAAAAGGACATTTGATGACGGCCTCAGGTCCAGCTACCCAAACAAGAAACGACGATCAAGAGCCAGGATTCCTCGGCACAACGTCAAACTCCCAAACTTCAAAGTGGGAACTAATGATACTAGTTGAGAACCACCCAGTACTATTCAAGGTAGACACCGGGGCAGACGAAACAGTGATCCCCGAAGACCTTTTTAGGGGTCTCTTCAAAGACCCTACTCTAAACCCGCCGAGGCGCCAGCTTCAGGGGCCCGACGGAAGACGACTTCACGTCTTGGGCGTCGCAAACCTGAACCTCTCATTCAAAAACTACAGGAACGAAGAGGAAGTTTACGTCCTCCGAGGCCTCAAAACACCGCTTCTTGGAAGGCCAGCTATAGAAAAGCTCAAGGTTCTCCCTGAGATCTGCCAGGTGCGGAGCCTCTGCCCCGAGGAGGAGTTTCCCTGTCTTTTTGAAGGGCTCGGCACTATGAAAGGAGACTACGAGGTAAAGCTAGCACCTGATGCAACGGCCTTTGCCCTGACATCGCCTCGCAGGGTGCCCCTGCCTCTTTTCAACAAGACAAAGATGGAGCTGGAGAGGATGCAACAACTGGGAGTAATTTCACCAGTGACAGAACCAGTGGCGTGGTGTGCTCCGATGGTAGTGGTTCCTAAACCCTCAGGAGCCATACGTATCTGCGTTGACTTTACGCAACTGAACAAGTACGTTCAGAGAGAATGGCATCCGATTCCATCAGTGGAACACACTTTGGGAATGCTCCAGAAAGCAACCGTTTTCTCGAAGATTGACGCCAACTCAGGGTTTTGGCAAATACCTTTAAGCGAGGACAGTAAAATCCTGACGACATTTATAACACCTTTTGGCAGGTTCTGCTTTAACAGGCTGCCGTTTGGAATTTCTTCGGCGCCAGAACATTTTCAAAGGAGGATGGCCGATGTTCTTTTAGGGCTAGAAGGAGTTGCATGCCATATGGACGACGTCCTAATCTGGGGATCCACACAAGATCAACACGATGGTCGTCTAAGAGCAGTGCTGGAACGTCTCACTCAAGCTGGGATCACGCTAAACAAAGAGAAATGTCTCTTCGGCGTTACGAAGATTTCCTTTTTAGGGCACCTGATCGAGAACAATCTGGTTCGTCCGGATCCAGCAAAGCTGTCTGCTATTCTGCAGATGCCAAGCCCCACATCAAAAAAGGAGTTACGCCGCATCATGGGAATGGCTACGTATCTTGCACGTTTTGTCCCCAATGGTGCACAGGTCTTGGAACCACTGTCATCGATGCTAAGCACAAAACATGATTTTGTGTGGAACCAACCTCAACAGCTTGCATTTGACCAGTGGAAAGCTATGCTTTCTTCAGACCCAGTTTTGGGTATCTACGATCCAAACAAAGAAACCGTTGTAAGTGCAGACGCATCAGCATATGGACTAGGTGCTGTCTTGCGCCAGAAGGAGGGACAACGGTTCAAGGTAATTGCATACGCGTCAAGGCTTATGACAGAGACCGAACGTCGATATGCACAAATAGAAAAAAACACCATCTTCCCGAGGGGAACCATGGGGTGATGCGGAGCATCGTGTTGGTTCCGAGGAAAGAGTCAGTTGCGTGCTGACGTCGAGAGATGGCGCCACCGACTGCCCTAGCGTTACCCCCTACGCGAGCCTTCGTCGCGGCTCGCGGCAGAGAAAGTTGGAACGCTCGCCGCTCGCCGTTTATTTTATTTTTTTCACACTTGAAGGAGAGGAGACAAGAGGAGGAGAGTTGCGCGTGCGCGCGCGGTGTGAGGAGAAGCCAACGCACGCGCAGTGCACGCAGCTGGTAGAGAGAGAGAGCGGAGAGAGTAACGCGCAGCTGTTGGAGAGAGGGAAGGAGGAGAGTTGCGCGTGCGTAGTTCGAGTGCCGACTACATCGCGGACGCGGGACATAGACCCGAGCAAGAGATGCTCCGCATCTAAAAGAAGGCTTGGCACTCGTGTGGGCCAGCGAAAAGTTTCGAGACTACCTCGTAGGAAGAGTCTTCACTCTCGAAACTGATCACAAGCCTCTCATCTCACTTTTTGGGTCCAAAGCACTCGATGACTTGACACTAAGGCTACAAAGAATGCGCATGCGAGTCATGCGTTTTACGTATGCCATCGTCTATGTCCCCGGCAAGGATCTAACGGCAGCCGACGCTCTGTCAAGGTCTCCTATCTCACACTCGGAGCCCTTCGACCTCGAAACTGAGATCGATGGCTACATCAAGCACATCGTCTCCTCTATGCCGCTAACATCATACAGTGTTCAGCAGGTCGCCAGTGAACAACAGAAAGACGGAGTATGCGCGCGGCTTCGTCAACTCATTCTAACAGGGTGGCCAAGAAGAAGAGATCTGGAGCAAGAACTCAAACCTTATTGGGAAGATAAAGACAACATCTCACTTGTTGACGACGTAATAGTTCGTACCTCAAGAGTGATAATCCCTGAGAAAATGCGCGACACCGTCCTTCGGCAACTTCATGAAGGTCACTTCGGGATAGACAAATGCAAAGGACGAGCAAGGGATTCTGTTTGGTGGCCCGGAATTGACTTTGATATTGAGCGACTCATCAAAAACTGTCACGTATGCCTCAAACAGAGTGTCAACCGCAAAATGCCTCTTCTGCAAACAGAATTCCCCCAGCGTCCCTGGGAAAGAATAGCGATGGATTTGTTCTTCTGGGACGGAGCCTGGTGGCTAATCATAACTGACTATTTTTCACGGTACCCAGAACTGGTCCGCCTTGGTGGTCTCTCATCGGGAACTGTGATCACCCACTGCAAGTCTATTTTTGCGAGGCATGGAATACCGGACGTGGTGGTATCCGACAACGGACCCCAGTTCGCTAATCGCGAATTTGATGGCTTCGCAAAGGATTATGGTTTTCGCCACATCACTTCCAGTCCAAGGTACCCTCAAAGCAATGGAATGGCAGAAGCCGCGGTCAAGATAATAAAGTCGTCGCTAAAGAAAACAGAAGACCCGTACAAGACCCTGCTCGCTTACAGAACGAGTCCATTGAAAAATGGATACAGTCCGGCAGAACTTCTGATGGGCAGGAGGTTACGAACAACTGTTCCAGTCTCGTCTAGCCGCCTTGTTCTCTGCCTTCCAGACCTCCACAACGTAAGAAAATTTGAAATGTCTCAGCGACGAAAACAAAAAGAAGACTTCGACCGCCGGCATGGCGTCCGAGACTTAGTCGACTTGGACGAGGGAACTGACGTGTGGGTAGTCGACCTGCAACGACAAGGAGTCGTCCAAAGCAGTGCAAATGAGCCCAGATCATACTGGATCGACACTGAAGCCGGAGACTCTATTCGCAGAAACAGAACACACCTGATTCCCTTACCAAGTCAGGCTTCTGGATCAGAAGTACAGGTACCCGAGAATGTGCAAGAAGACGATGCGGATTCACCAGAGCCTGGGCCTCATTGCGCCGATAGCGGCCACGCTCACACAAAACGTGGAAGATGTGTTCGAGTACCAAAGAGGTATCAAGAACAATGAACGATGCAGGTGTGAGACTTAGAGGGGGAAAGGTGTGATTGTTTGTTGTGAGGCTTAGGAGGGGAGATGTGTGATTGGTTGTTGGTGTTAGACTTAGTAGGGGGGATGTGTGAGGTAATTCACCTCTCGTGTCGGTTTGGCCGACACGAGGGAAGAAGATGAAGTGAATAAAGGGCTTCGTTGCGTGCCTGACTCCATGTTGAAAGCTTGCCCTTTTCCCACATCCCACATCGCTTTTGTTCAAGCATCCCGTGATGCGTAAATGTGGCGTTGATGTCCAACCACTTCGCCGTTACAAGTCGCAGCTATCGCTGGGACTGCACCGTAAATTAACGCAGGATTGCGTGTTTTTTTGTTTGTTTTTTTGAGTTAACGAGCTCCGTTTGAGAGGTTGTCTGCGGACCACAAATAGAAGGCAGCCAAACATGTCTCCGCCCGTCAGAACGCACTTGTATCGTACCGCTGTTTCGGTTTCCATTGGTTTTTAAGCCCAATACTACCGATGCTCACACAAAGAAGCGTCAAAAAGACGAAATACTCGGAAAGATAAATGCTGACAATGTTGGTCGTGCGAGAAAGTGTACTCCGGGATAGGCGACAGTGGAAAGCGGGGCCAGGGGAGAGTATGTACGCATCCGCAGAAGCTTACTAGAAAAGGCTCCGTGCTTTTGTGTGCTTTTTTCTATGCTTTGTTTAAGCTTAAGTCCAGACCCAGCCTGCGGTACGAGGTAATGAGACTGATCAAGCGGAGTGAAAAGCGCAAGTCACTGGGACTTTTTTTGTTTCTGATTTGTTCAGCAATGATAGAACACGTACAGTACAGCAATATGTCAAACTCCATAATGGTGCGCTTTTGGCGCTGTCTGATCGGTCCCATCAGCTCGTAGTGTGGGATTCGTCTGGAATTAAGGTAAAACGGAGTACCAGTTATTGCTTGGAGCTACGAGCAAAAGCTTATCTCACATGTTATGCATATCAGTGATGGTGTGTAATTAGTATTTAGCAAAATGTACACAATATCTGTTATAGTTTCTTTGCTGTTCCTTAAGAATTCCTAAATGGACATTTTTTTTCTTATTTGTTGTTTGGTGTTTGATTTATTTTCTCATAAAATAAATTGAAAGCTTACGGAAGGCGCAAAGCAAATTTTTTTTTTTTAATTTTTACAAAAAGAAAAAGAAGAAGAAAAGAGTAGGAAGCGTATATACATATAGACGCTTTCAGGCAACTCTGCATGGGTGCCGCCATAACCGACCTTCAGTTTTTGTTTCCTCTTACTCCGTTCGCTCCACTTCATCATTACCACAGCAGGACAGGTTATTGTCATTTTAAGTGTTACTTTGTCTTTCTCCCCAGCATAGGCCCTTGTGGAGGGTCGTCAACGCCTGCTTCAGTGCCTCGGAATCTCGATAAGACAAGAGAAGGTCGGCTATGGCAGCTCAACGTGGCGCGCGCTGAAAGCGTCTATATATATTTCTTCCAGAATAGTACAGAAAAACTAGTGCCATTTTTTCGTTCGTGGTTGCCGGTGTTGCTTGATTGTTCGCAATACCGAAATGCCACAAAACAGCAATGAACTCGATACGACGTTAATACCGGGCACCGACAGTAAGCAACGCTGGGATTGTTGGGACCTAGAAGCGGAAACGCTTGGCGCGGACGTGGCCTGCTTTCTGTTATTTCAGCCAATGGGGGTTGGGGGGGGGGGGGGCGAGCTGCCATAACGGAAATGTCAAACTTTTAACGGGCATCGCAGGCATGCAACGGATATATGAACAAATAAAAAGAAGCAAAATAAAATCGGGAGTATGATGGAGACTTCTGATTCTTTGTGTTGCCTGTCTGCTCTTCTGCAGACATATTCGTTCTGAAACCTTTCGAGCTTCACAAGGACATGAAGCATCTAGCGATGCGGAGCATTTTACCTTGACTGGGAGCAGACATCTCTGGAATGCAGAACGCCCCGTTAGTATTAACTACGAGAAGGGAGGAAAAGAAATATAAAAGTTGATATTTGTCCAGACCCATAACATGGTTTTTATCGTTCTTTCCTGCATCAATCACTAGTCGTTCCCCGTCTAATTTTTTATGCTTGTTTTGCTCGCTTGCTTGTCTACTTCAGAACAGATCCTCAAAATTACGCTGTTATTTGTGCTTCTCATACTTTTTTTTTACGACAATACCTTTAAACAAATTAATTTCCAATAAGACAACAACCTTGTCATTGTGGTACTGCAACGCTAGAAAAAAAATGTCTGGAACTTACAGCAGCTTTGGTCTCTCTTATTCGATGAAAAATCAATATGTTTCAAGATTAGGAGAAGCTTTCGCGTGCCGAACACTTTTTTGTTTCTTGACCTGGTTGAAGTTACCTTTTCTAGGAACTAAAAGAAATAAAAACGCGGCGTTTAGTTTCGTCATTTGCTTTCGGTTTTAGCCAACCCGAAAATAAATTATTTCAGAAGAGTCTAAGTACCTATCCCCCCCCCCCCTCCCCAAAAAAAAAAAAAGAATCTTACAGAAAAGTGATTGGGGCTTACTTGGCTTACCTAACCTGGCTGCAGCTCTTTACACTCTCGATAAAGTAAGAAGCATTAAGAAGACCTGTTTCCTTCTTCCGGTCGTTTTTCTATCGTCTCAGCAGTCACGGGTAATTCTACAATGATGAATTTAGAATGCTTTCTATGGAAAATGTTACGGGACGACATTTCAACACTGCTTCACTACGTGGGATTTTGTAATTATTTAGTTTGTTTAAAAATATACTTTTATTGCGTTTTGGGTGTTGGTATTCGCAAGATGGTCTGCAAATCGTATAGCACTTAAACAAGAAACTAATTTCGAAATGAGTCGCTAAAGGGGATTGCACTACCATTTTTTCAAGTAAACAGACAGGGTTCGGTTAAATCAGTTTTCTCCAACTATTCACCTATCTGTGCAATTTGTTTTTCAATTTCTTTATACATGATTTTGCTATAAATGTTGAAATTGATATTTCGAAAATACCTTGGCGAACGCCATTCAATGCTAAACGTTTTCATTCAATACTTCCATTTTTGGCCCCTATTATTATATGATATACATAGTGTCTTCTGTTAATTTTTTTTACAGATTTTGGATTTTAAAAAATGTAAAAACAACACTTTTATGGTCTGTGCAGATATGTTATACTGCTAGGAAGGCATAAAATTGGGGTCTAATCGTCACAATAAGTAGGAAAACAAACTTAATATTTGTTAATTGACTTAATAATTGGTGAAAATAAACATTGGGTTCCAATCAGGAACTTGCTCAGAGACATCGAGAACCACTGACTCAGTAAATTTAGCAAAACGTGGAGAGCACTAGAAGCACTATGATGCGCAAAAATTCACCACTTGTGTAACAAGGGTAAGACTGGTGGGACGAAAACGCGAATGACATTAGGCGGAAAATCCCCGCGGATCGCGTTTTCACCCTCCAGGCTTGCGCCTGTTTCACGAGTAGTAACTTTAGTGTACCATTCCGCTTCCCACGCGCTTCAAGCATCTCCAAACGTTATTGACTTAGTGGTTTACGATGACGCTCGGAAAGTTTGTGATTGCAACTATATGGAGAGGAAGCTTCTGGTAAACCTTAGAATGGCCTGCCGACGTTTCACTAGGAGACCTAGCTACTTCAGGGCCTCTTGCGACTGGTATGCCCTTACAAGGTAGCTCTCCTAGGGAAACGTCGGCACGCCTTTCTGAGGTTTACCAGAAGCTCCCTCGTAACGTTTTCTGCCAGCTTCGCTCCCCTTGGTGTTATGTTTGGATTTCAACCATATGTTTGTCAACACTCATTAAAAAGTTGGCGAACAACAAGTTATTTAACTATCTTATTTCTTGTGACGATTTGGTCCCTACATTATGTCCTTCTGACCGTATAACTCACTTGCACAGACCGCAGAAGTGTAACTTTCACGGCACGTTTTTTAGACAAATCTGTATAGCCTAAAAAGTCACCCAGTAGAGTTTAAAATATAATTGCAAAGTTTCCGCATTTAGAATTGTCATCGAGTGCAATATTCCTTGACGTTCATTTTCTGTACGTTCATCATATACCATTGTGCACTTCATGGTAGAGATAAAGAAAGCTTAGACTCTAGTCGTAGTTCCCATCATTGTATAGTAGTGTTTATTTCGTTTTATGCTGCGAAAAGTTGACGAATTTCGCCAGGCGGCTTTTGTTTAGTGCGAGGCATCAGCACAGTGGCTCCTATCTCGCACTCAAACCGAGCGTGCCATCGGGCAAAGTTCTTCAGTTATTCGACGCATAATTCGCTTCATGGAGTTCAGCCTTACGATATTACGAGAATAAACTCGTCGGACAATTTGGTGATCATCAGGAGTGTCGGCGATTTCACGTCAGTTAAGACGGGGTCACGCTGCTCGTATACATCATACAAAGTACAGTCTGCAAACACGAGTCACCGCAATATTGCTGCATCGAATGCCGGGTGCTCAAGTTTCTGCTTGTACTCATTCCATGCGGCATTCGAAGCAGGTATCTCGTGGTGGCTCTCGTTTGAATCAGTTTTCAGGTTGTCTTTTGTATCATCTATAAGTAGTGTGACCCAGGCTTTACATGAAGCCGCATTTCATGGTTTTTCGCGCACCTAGATAGCTCAAAGGATTTTCCGTATTTAACTGAAATGTGTTTATAAAAACGTTATCACGCAGTTTCTCCTGACTTGTTCGAGTTGTTATCGACCATTTCTGATATTCGACATTACGCGGGGAATGAAGTTGACGTTAAGTATACACAATACAAAGACGTTAACTATACACAATAGAAACTTTTTTTTTTGTCCGTTTTTGCAATGGTGGCTGTTAAAAGGAGTTGAAGAGGTTCTTGCGCGAGCTTTCTGCCCTTGCTAACAAAAGTGTGAACGCGCACGCACGCGCAACCAAAGCACTGCGGAAGCCAACGAGGTCGCACTGAAGGCGGAGCTTCTAGTCACAATTTAAGGATGAACGGTGTATAAAGGTGAATTTTGGCGTATTTTTATAATGTAAATCTGAATATCACGTTCGTTTCCTCCGCAGATGTAACTAAAAGCGAGAAAACACGAAAAACCTCCAACCAGTCGTTACGTAATACACAGATCTTTCGACCGAGAAGTGTGTGTCGCTCGTGTGGGCAGTGCGTGCTATAGCAAGCTTGCCAGGTACATTCCCCCGTACTGACACCAGTAGTAACGTATTTCTTTTTACCCTTCTGAAACGAGAGCGAGTGCGCGTGCATAGCTTTAATGTGTGCTGAAGATGCGCGAGAGCGGATATTCCGATAATTCTTAATGTAATCTAAAGCCTGGTTCAGACAGTTGCGTTTGACTGCGTTGCGGCAGCGAGAGACCAGGACATCCCTGCTGCTTCTATCGCGTGCCAAGATGATTCCTTGAATTGGATTCCACGCTTCATACGAAGCACAGATGTGCCGGTGACTCGCTTTCAGTTCTCGCCGCAACGCAGTCAAACGCACTCAAACCCAAGTGTCTGAACCGGCCTTCACTCTCCGGGAAGGAGGGGCTTCAGTGGTATAGACGCTTTAAACACGCGCCTGACACGCGCTAGAGTGAGCCGCCATTGCCGACCTTCTCCTGTCTTACCGAGATTCCTACTATTGAAGCGGGCGTTGACGAGCCTCCGCAAAGGCGTATGCTGGGGAGAAGGACGCAGCTAAAGTGGCAATAACCTGTCCTGCTGTGGTAATGATGAAGTGAAGTGAACGGAATAAGAGGAAACAAAAACTGAAAGTCGGTTATGGCGGCGCCCATGCACAGCTGCCTGAAAGCGTCTATAAGTTGAAAATGATTTTATGCATCCTCCGTGCACCCATTGGAAAATAATCTCGATATTCGTGATCCTGGAGGCCAATTGAGGACAATGTAAGTGTTTATTTCCTCGCATACAGAACCGCCTCAGTTTCTCTTTAAGCTCAGTGATGCCAAACACAAAACTATGTAAAGCCACTGAAAAAAAATCGTATTGAATGTTTGATCGAATCAATATTTTCTTTCATACACAATCAGGTCCTTCAAAAGTCACAACAATCTTAGCTGAATCGTTAATTAGCTCGCTCTTCTTTCCTGTTTTACGGCTCACATCTGGTAAACTATAGTCGCTCGTAGCTTAGGAAACGCCGGGCTTGGCTTATAATGTCGACGATTATTGCTTCCTGGTGCCCTAAACTCGTCAGACACAAAGTTGGAGCCGAAAGTTCGTGGAGCGCGCCGGTTGGACGTTGGCAACAAAACCGCGAAGTCGTCGTCGTGATTGTCCAATCAATGCGCTCCATGAACTTCGGTCCCAACTCTGTGCTTGACGAGTTTAGAGCCCGTGATCCCTTCCTCGAATTCCGCATCGGTTGATGCCGCAGCTGCGGCGATGATAAGAAGCTCGAGCCCCGCCACGCTTTGAGTTTTTCAACTTGTCAGAAACTAGAAGGAATGTCTTTCCTTTATGCGCGGCTTTCGTATGCGCCGCGAAATCTCGGAAAGGAAACCCATCAAGTAGGGAGGACGAATTCAATGGAAGGCTGGCTACAAAAGAGGTCACGTGAAAGATTAGTTCACCGCGACGACGACGACAGCCCCCGTCGCGCAATTTACCGGTCACCACCAACTTCTTGGAGTGACTTCGCGACGGAAGGCCTACGGTGGTCGTAAACGATTCAGATAGAAACACCGGCGCCAGCACGTCGACACCGTAACCCGGTCGTAAAACCGTCAGCCGGACGTTGTATAGTCTACGTCGTCACCACAGCGAACCGGTGGGGGGCGCTAGTTTATTTTTATTTTCCAGCTTGTGAAAAAGCGTCCTTTCAGTGACACAATATATATATATATTTTTTTTTGTTTGAGTTTAGTTTGTCTTTTATATCTTTGTACGAATAACGTTCCTCTTTTTTATCGGCCGAGTTTTACGACTCGGAAGGTAGCGAGCTGCGGTTGCGCCACGGGTCCTATATAGAGTGACTAGGGTGTTGTTCCCTTGGTCAACGGGTTTTTGAAACATTTATCTACCGTTGTCCCGGGGCTTTATTTTCCCTGCTTTATTGCGGGCGATATTTGGAGCCTGTGTCCATAAAATTGGTAACCGACGTCGGGATCTAGGCTTTATTTGGCAGCGCAGTTTGTGGCGACGTTTACTGCTGCGCCTTCCCAGTCTTCGCCTTTAAATTTCACCGTAAAATGTGTGCCAATCTGAGACTGTGATTGAGGATAAATAGGTGCGTTGTAGCATACGTGTCGTTGCAAAATGTCAGTAATAATTCGTGCGGTAATTTTTTTTTTTCGGAACAACATTCTTGAGTATAGGTTACCTGCAGCCGCACTAAACATAGATACTTAATGTGCTCAGATACAATACGGGACGCGGAGAGTGCAGATTTTGAGTATTGTTGAAGCGTTTCTAACGGCCAGCACGTTGTGAAAGCAGTCGGCCAGGAAATCATTGGGCGAACGGCGTGAGCAGAAAAAACATCTGGTCAGATTGTGTCAGTGAGCTACACTTTAATTCATGCACGTTCGAAATCTGGCTTATTCGGTCTTCATTATTCCCTGTCCGAGATTATTTGAATAACAACGAAATACGAGTTCTGTGCCGCGAGCGACGCAATCAAGATTAACGTTTTTCTGCTCACTGATGCTTCGCAGCTGAGCCCAGATTAAGTCTTTTTTTTTTTTATCTCTTTTCGTTTTTTTGTTAAACGACGAACAAAACGCATGGGGACGTAAATTTTGTTTCTTTGTCGCAATTTGTTTGTGATTTCTTTTTCTCCAGACTATGCCCTTGGGTTAGTCTAGACAGAGAAAGAGAAAGAGAGAGAAAAAGAAAAAGGACTTGATCAAAATGTAATCGAGAGCGAAAAACCTACTGTTCTTTCTTTCGGTGGTCTTACTTTTTTGTGGTTGTTGTTAGTCATTAATACAATATGAATTAACTTCCTCATCTTGCGCTTCACTCTGACACTAAAGAAAACGGTTCGTATATCGACCGAGCAGTCCTGCCTTTCTAAAACTGCTGTCTACGATCAGGCATTTGTGTGTGTGTGTGTGTGCGCGCACATCAGCACGTTTTTTTCCTTTCTTTTTTTTTTCTTTCTTTTTGTTTCCGTTCGCGGAACACGGTTTGAAAGAAGAATTCGGCCCGCAACGACTCTAACTTCATGTCTTTCATCAGCTAGGACTTTTTCTTTGTTCGACATGTCGTGCTGAATCGCGAGTCATAAGCTCGTCACGTTTCTCCACGTATTTCGGAAGCTCATACGTGATTGAGTCGGCCACAGCCCGCAATTTCCGATTTGGACGTAGCCGCAATGATGTTCAGTCCCGACCCAAAATCACGTCTCGGATTACCTTCTTTAACACGGTCGCTTCCCTTGTTCCCCCGCCCTCGAACTTTGTGTGTGTGTGTATGTTTGTGTGTGTGTGTATGTGTGTGTGTGTGCGTGCGCCTGACCGTATGCTTGCTTCTCTGTCGGTGCGTTGTCCCCATGCGCGTGTGCGCGTGTATGTGTGTGCGAGCATGTTCGTGTGTGTGGTCGTGTGCATCTGTGTGAGTGTCTACGCCTTTTGTACCCTTCTGTTTCCTTTTTGGTGTCGTTTCCAAAATATTTGGAATTGTTTTTTATTCTTGCACGATTTCCACTCGTTTACTTATGTTTGGAGAATGCTAAAGCTTGATGATACTTTTGATACACGTATACGTTCCACAGTGTTGACACGCTTACACTGCTCATCTTGTTTTATTATAAAATACTTCTGTTTTTTCCCTCTCTCTCTCTCTCTCTCTTCTCTCTCTCATTGCCCTCAGTCCGTCGTAAACCGGCCTTTGGATCGCTGATATTTTTGTTGTTGTGGGCAGTTTTATTTTCGTTTTTATATGTTCCCATTTTTACATCGTTAGTGTATTGTCAATTTCTATTTTAACCGAAGGTCGATAGGCAGATATGTGAAGTATGTTTTATACGTTCATCCTAAGAAATTCACGCTTTTCAAGTTTCCGCGTTATTTCGAAGGTTTGTTTCATAACTCTGATGCAGAGTTAACTAACGTAAAGTTCAGACCTGGTTTCACCACCATCTGTTGCCAATAAACTTGGCAACCCTTTCTCCTCTACTTTTATTCGATATATATAATAAGTAACAGCGATGTGGGTCTCCGTAGACGCGTCGCCTGATTCTCAATAAGCTCACCGACTATGTAAATAAAGGAAAACGAGTATTTGAAAGCCAACGAAATTCTACACTAGAAAAAAAAAAAACTCAGAAAACATCATTGCACACGTACACACTCTGCCGCCCTTCCCCTTTCACTCCAGAACACAGAAAAAAAAAACATTAATTAATGTCGGAACACCTTACTTACGCCGTCTGAAGACTAATTTCTTGATTAGATTATGCCAGATTCAGCGTTCAGAGTTTCCGTGGAGTAGCAGACAATAGCGCATAATTCAGCAAAGCTTTGTCAAACGAAAACCACGATTTTGTTTTATGTTTAGCTTGTTTGGTTTCTAACCGGTAACCGAGCGGGAGCACCTTCTATGAAATTCAGCTGTGAATACTGCTGTCGTAATTCGATCTGGTTAGCATATCGAGAAGTCCTTGACTTAAATAGTTTGCGTGTAGTGCCTCTTGATGTAATTATCCACGTTGCGGCAGCTTTTTAGTTTTCTTTCTTTTTTTACACGACGTCAGAATCATTTGAGGCGTCTTTGCTTCGCCCCTGCGATTCTGAACTCTCAGAGGCTGTCAACAAACCGTGTTAGACACGCTGCTGCATGCTCTGCATTATCCGTGCTTTTCCAAGCCACCGTCTTCAGTCTAGGTTGTGGCCGCGAGTTTGTAAACATAAAACGAGAGCCCGTTCACAGGGAGTGATTCATTTTGCGTTCCTCGGTTTTTCGTCGAGGGCGTTTCTCAGCAGAAAGGAAAAGGTAATAACCGCACGTATTGATAGATTGTTTGACCAGGGTTAAGACCTGCAAAAGTAAAGTGCCGGGGGAATGGGTATCCTCAGCGTTTGCAGTGTAATTTCGCTGTTTTCACTCTTTACCTCACCGCAGATGAATTTAGTGGTCACTACAATTGTCACCAAAGCGGTTGACGGCGAACTATCTTTAAAAACAAACTGATTCACGTGATTGAGAAATCCCCGGCATTTCTCCCTCGCGTGAATATCGCATTAATAGGATTGTCCACCTTTTTATTATCTATTTTTTTTGTGTCACGAATTTTGTTTTTGTCGGAAGACAACATTTAGTGAATCTTTCATTTATTAATTTATTTATTTTACCCTCAGGGCTCAAGGGCGTTACAGAGGGGAGTGGGCAATAATAGTAATAACAATACAAAAGGAACAATCAACAAAAAACTCAAACAATAGGGAACATGAGGTTGACAAAAGAAGTACAAACAAGAGCGTGCACGGTCAGTAATCGATGTGAGAGATGCAGATAAGCGGTTTCAATGATTAGAAGTTCTTAGAATAAAAGAAGCGTAATAATCGTTAGAGTGACAAAATGGTACACGAACTTTGTGACGATGATCAAGGCGTGCTGAAACAAATTATGGGGGGATTATCATTTGGGCTTTTAGGCAAGGAAAATGGTGATAGATTTTATGAAAAAGGGAGATTCGAAAAACCATGCGACGATGTTGCGAGGGTTGGAAGTAATAATGTGCTTTTCATTGACGTTACGCTTGCGGTGAGGTTATAGTTGGCTATTATAAAACGCGTAGCTCTTTTCTGAACACCTTCAATTGAGTTGATAAGGTAGATGAATGAGGGATCCCAGATGGAAGCTGCATCTTCGAGCTTAGGCCTAACTAGTGTTTCATAAAGAGTCAGTTTGAATGATGATAGAGCTAGAGGAAAGTTACGTTTGAGAAAGCCAAGCATTCGGTTAGCGTTGTTAATCACGAAGTTAGTATCAAGTTTTCAGGAAAGGCCGTCGCTTAACATCACGCCTGGCTACTTGTAGGATGCCACAAGTTCCAGGGGTGTGTTGTGAATATTATAAGCGGTAGTCAATTTGGCTTTGCGGGCTATGCGCATGATTTTGTATTTGTAATGTTAAGGTCTATTGACCAATGTTTGCACCATCTAATGAGGTAAATTATCCAAAAAACCTAATATTAACAAAACAATCAAGTGATCTCGACTAGCCCCCCTTTGTTCCACTTTGTGTAATATCACCCAAAAAAAACATGCGAATTTTGTTTCTTCTTTACAAAATTTTAAGTACGCATGCAGGGTTATTGAAATAAAACTACATCGGAAACTTTTGAAGTGCACACCTCAGTAGAATTCCCTAGCTTGGTTTTGTAAAGCCACGTCATTGAAGGTAAAATTTTTAACGAATGCTTAAGTGATTAGGGCACTGCATGCATCGAGTCCACAGGATATTACATTTCAAAAGACACACGCAGCGACAATGCCATTTCTTGATATCTGTTATTTTTCAATCGGCGTTCCTGGTCATCCTCGCCTTCGGATCGCTCATTCCGTATTTAAACTTCGGGGTACGTTCGTATACGGTCCAAAAAAAGCTAATTAAATATTTGCGTGTGTGTGTTTTGGATCACTTGTTTAGTTTATCTATGTAGCTTTTCCCGGGTTTCTTTCATTCATTTTAAAGTACCTCAGGCGACTATCAAATGTTTATCACGAAGAGGAAAATCCGCGCCCATAGTTTCCTCGAAAAAGCCCCGACGCCGCACCTGAATGCGCGATGCGCTTCCGCTTCCCATTCTTTGACATTCAAATTTTACGTAAGCCTATTTCAATATTCAGATTTATCCCACGAATCCAGTGAGGTACGATTTTAATTATTTAGAACATTTTTTGTTCTACTCCATGCTGGAGATAAACTTGGTCTTTTTTTTTCTTTTTATTGTTTGACTGATTCTGTTTCTCTAACCTCTATTTTAGGTCAGCGCAAAAAAAAAAAAATTAAAATCCAGCATGAAACGAAAAAAAAAAGAAGATACGTTTAGCAAATTAAAATAGATTTTTTTTTTCGTTGATGCTCTTATTGGTTTGGAATGGTAGTGACGCGGCAAAAAAAAAAGAATATTTGCTCTTTCCTCTTGATTCTAAAACACTAAAATAAACTTGCTCACTAAAGATTAACCGTTGCCGTATATGCGTAAGAGGACCTAAATTTCGAACGAGTTTACTTTGTTTTTGAAGTGCCTTCTTTAATATTAAAGAACCTCTTAGAACCGCTTAGTCTCGGTTGATAGGCTTTAAACAAAATTGAAAGATGCGCTACAATTTAGCGACAATCTAATTTAATAGGTTTCAGAAGCGTCTCCACTTGTTGTTTTGGTATTTCATGATTTTCTAGCTTCCCTGGGTTTTTTTAAAAATATATAATAATATTGTATTTGCGTATGTTTATTTGCTGGAAACGCCATGTGCGTGAAGCAATAAGGAATACAAAGTTACGTCTCTAAAAATAGGTTAACTTCAATATTAACTCTCCGTTTCGCTTGAGAGTGTAGCACAAAAGTCAATTCGAGGTATTATTATTTTTTGTAAACTTTGATGCACGGAAACTACAATGATGTTTTGTTCAAGGTGCAATGGACAATAATAAGTTCGCTATAATCACTATGGTGAATTATGTAAAACGAACACGCACATTGCTCAATAAATATTGCATAGAGAGCACTGACACTGATAGTTTAGATCGCAAATAACTGTACCTACGTTTTGTATCACATGTATTCATTTAGGTAAACCATTTAAATAACGCTTTTTTTTTTGTATATAGGCATATTACTTAGATTGTTTTCTGGATCTCCGTCCCCATGTGCCATTCATTCGGGGACCGGACTTTGTCAAGCCAACAAAGATTGTTTTTTTTTTTTGTCCGTGGTTCCGGCATTTGTGTATGCAGATGCAAATAAAATTATTTGTACTCGAAGATATCTTAGTATTTTACTGAACCTAAAGCATGAGTGAAAGCGAGCTGGTTCAACACTGACATGATAATCCAGGAACGGGGGAAAAACGGGACGCAAAACATAAAACACAACTGCGTTGAAGGTTTGTGTTGTCCGTCCCCTTTTTCCCTCGCCTCTGAGTTACCATGTCAGTATTTTTACTTTTTACTTCCGTCTATTCCTCATTCTTTCCCTCTTTTCCCCTACTCCTCCATTATCACCCCCAAGTCCTCTTGACCCCTCTGACCTCCGGGAGTCGTCACGGCTTCGGCACTGTTTGACTGATCGCGGTATTTTTTTTCAGCCTGTCCTCCGACTCCACCGCACGCTTTCCGGAACCAAACGCTCGTATGGTAAGAGCGGCTTGGACGTTAGGCCGCGGGGGAAAACAAATGTTTATCCTCTGACGACGTAGAAGCGGAGCCCGGCTGGCATATTAGTAGCGGGGGAATAAATTATGCGAGAGCTTCCCCCGCCGCGCCGGTGGCGTACCTGAGAGAAGAACGAGGGGCAGAGATTGTCCGGCGCTTCGACATGCGGCGCGTTCGGAGGAAACTGCGTGGGAGCGGGGATTGTTCCACGGCGTCCTGATTTGTGGGCAGCTGGGCAACCAGAGTTTACGCGCGTGCGGTTATGTACGTGTGTCTACGGAGAGGACGAAGGGGGGCGGCAGTTTTGGGGGAACTCGGAGAAACTTTTGGCGTCTGCCGGATTATGGCGAGAGGAAATGATGAGCGGTCAGCGGGTGAAGGAGGCCACGGTTCGTCGTAGGCCGAAAGGGTCTACACGCTCCCTCGTGTTTATTTGTGTGTTATCGTCTTTTCGCGAGTCTATGCGGAGACAAAGCAAGGAGGAGAAAGAGATGAGAGCGCCGAGCTGATTGGAGGGATCAGTGGGTAGGCCCAAAAGCTCGCTGCCCTTATCTCTACTAACTGTTCGTGCGCGTTCGAACGGCGAACGCCGGCTTCCGGCGTTCGAACATGAGACAATGCGCGAGGAAGTTACGACGCTCCTGTTCGCTCTCATTGGAGGCGTACAGCGGTATAGAAACAAAGGCACCTAGCCTTCGCGTCTACCCACTATTTTATCCAATCGGAGTTCGACGGTTTGATGTCCCCACGCGCTCGAATCTCCACCTCTCCCTCCGTTTTTTACCGTAATACTTCCTTTCCCATTAAGATGTACCGCAGCGGACGCTGCGAGCCTTCGGAGCCGATGCAACGCGGTGTCAGTGTCACGTGATCTTCGGGAGGGGCTCAGCGACGTGCGGGTTGCGTAGTCACGTGACATGGGAAGCCTATACAGACCGTATCCACAGAATTCCTTCTCAAGTGCAAGCGTTCGGGTAGGTCGCGTCAAATAAGGATCCGGAGCAATCGCGCACGATGGTTTCGTCGCAGGAACTGCACGGATAATGGTTTCTTTTGGCCACCTGCCGCGATGAATGCCCGCCGACATTGGCGCCTCCTGTACTGCTCTGGGAGCATACTTTATCTCGAGAGTCCTGCGCGGCGGTTTGAAGAGAGTCAGTGCTTCGGAAACAGCTTTTCTCTCGCGAGGGCTCGTGAGAATGACACTTTATATAAAACCATGCCATTGCGGGCGTGGCTTTGGTAAGAAAGCGTTGCCCACAACTCGTGTGAGTTTTACAACGTTCAACTGAAGAAGGGTTTTTGGTGCCGTAAGAAATTTTCATGTTAAAAAAAATTAAAGCTTTTTACTTTTTTTTGTTTTTTTACAATTAGAGAGAGCACTTTGCTTTATATAAAAAAAGCGCTTAGTTAGGTGGTTTCAGTACGTCGTTTTCTGAAGTTTAAGAAAAAATACCCGAAAGCGACCTTATGAAGTAACGGGAAAATTTAAACTTCACTATCATTAAATCTTTACCAGGCCCATTTTGTTGCTACGCGTGGAAGTACTCCCTGGCTGTGACAATACATTTCGTTGAATATGAAAGGCTAAAAAATCGAAACAAAACGATCCAGGTTATAGTGTAACTTTTGTGTCTCGAGCAGAAATAGTTGCTTCGTGTCACACATTGTTTCAAATAAAACATTTTATGGCGATGCATTAAAAATAAAATAAAAAATAAAAAAATTAACGTATTAGAAAAAAAAAACGCCCATGTTATAGTTAGCGAAGGGGAAGCCTCAACTACCACAGTTGACAATATCTGTAGCTTACCTCTAGATGAGGTGTCTCCAAACTCCGGCCCGCGGATGGCCGCGGTCTTTACAGTGACGTCCAGCCCGCAGCAAGCTCCTGCCAAGAAGAAAAACAAAACAAAAACAAAAAAACTCCGCCATGACGCTCACCAAAAGCGCTAAAGTAGATATAAGAAAGAATGAGATAAAACTTAACTACAACGCCGGTTCACTCACCATATTCTTTATTGTGCATTGTCACCCCCACAATTACAATTCGTAGTCCCTTGTCGCATGTCTGTTTAACTAGTATGCTAGAATTTTTTTTTTTTTTTCGTTCTCGTGTATGTTGTGCTTAGTGTCCTGTGTTCTAAGTATTGCATGTTGCCATTATCGGACCTTCGATTCTCATTTGTCTTTTGCCCTCTGCGATTGTGCCTATGATTACATGCGCTTTGACTTTTCTGGGTCGCAATCATATTGTAATGTCATAATTAACAACATAAACTAGAAGGTATCTATTCATCCCCCTTACCTTTTGTAAACCTTTGCTCCAGTTTAAATTTTTTTATTTAAACGCTTATTTTTTATATAGCATTTCCTCGTTAACAGTATATAACATATACTGGAAAGTGTCCCACTACTGCGATGGCCGTCAGTGGGAGATTTCGCGGGTTTCGTGCCGTCGATCGCGCTCCACATCGACACGGACAATTTTCGACACTCCGTCAAAAGATTCCACGTTGACGTCACACCGCTGACTTCACGCCGCATAACACGACTCTGACGACTCTCACCGGCTCCACTAATCACGCGCAATGAATTCGGCGTGATACGGCGTTTTGTTTTTCTATCTGTGATTGGTTTAGCCGGTGATAGAAAATAGACAAGGACGGCGAGCGCCCTTACAAGGCATTTTTTGAGCGGCTTAATATTCACTCCGTCAGGCCGTAGCGTTGGCTGCGCTCAAACCTATTGTGAAACCTAATTGAGTGCTAACATTCGTGACCACATGAAGCCGCCATAGTCAACAAAAGCACGTGACCGCGGGGCAGTTCCGCACTCCAAAAAGCAAAGGGGAGTGTTGGACGCTCGTCGAGGAAGTAGAAGGAGCGTCCTAAGAATCGACGAAACTCCTGTTCAATCTGTTCCCTCGCGTTTACCTTCTTTCAGTAAGATGGAAAGAAATCAGCACAACGGTGTGCTATCTATACTTCGTCTCACCTTAGCACGGACTATTGTTAGCCGCGCATGCTAAACGCGCGAGCTATTTGCTTTGTGTGAAGCCTCGGTTGCTGCACGAGCGCTCGCGCAGCGAGTGCTCCAGTCAAGGCAGTCAATGCTACCCGCTCGCGCTTGCACAGCCTTCGCAGTTAGTCCATGCTAAGGTGAGACGAAGTATAAGAGGTGTTGAAAATTTACAGGATCTCTTATGTTATCCCATAGCCTCCAATATGCTGACAAAGCCTGGAAGATCGCCACGAGAAGCGGTCGCCGAATTGAAACAGGTTGAGCGGCAGACAACGAATGAGATGAGAGCCACGTGACTGGCGCCCCGCTGCGGCGGGACGCTGAAACACGCTTGTCCCGTGCGATCAAGTGTGTATCGGGTCCTCGCCACTGCAAAAGCTGTGCGCTGACGTCCAGGTTCCCCAAGAAAGGGCTCTTTGATGCTCTGTGCTACCAGACACTCGCGCCTCCAAATCTGCGACCGGACACTCTATGGCTCCGTCGTCAGGCTTTGTTAGTATAAAGGAGGCTATCGTTATCCCTAAGACAACTTGAAGGCGAAAGCCCAAGCGCCGATGTAAACGGGATAGCGAACCTCCGAAGACAGCGTGCTCTCTGGCGACGCACTTGTAGCACCGTTTTATTGTCACTTTTTTGTTTTGGTACCTTTCGTGTCGCCGACGTGTTTTCGTACTTTTCGTGTCGCCGACGTGTCGTTGCTCAAGGACTTTGAAGGTCGACTGAACGATGAGGCATATAAGGCTTTCGCCTTTAAAATGTCGTCTCTTTAGGTATTAATGATGTTGGGGCAGTTTTGAGAGCATGCAGTCACCCAAAAGACGAAAGCAGGATATGTGGGCGCACCTTTCTGGTAGCTTAGGCACGCTTTAATCAAGTTGAATATATTATTTTGGTGTAGATTGCAATTATTCCTGTCTCCTGATCTACAGACACGTCTAAAATTGTTTTTAATTACTAAGTAAAACTTACAAAAGGTGAGACGATGGTACATTTGTGCACACTCTATTTTTCTTAACTTGGTTCTGTATTTTTGTGTGTTTCTCTGTGTGTGTGTGTGTGTTTCTGTGTTTTTTCTCGTGTGTTGTGATACACCACCAGGAAGTCATGTTTCTGTTAATGAGCATCGATAAATAAGCGGAGATGAAATAAACAGAAACATAACCTGTAACGCGATAGCGTCCTTATTCTCTCATGCCCCTAACATGAATTCATCTCTCCTGACTAGGGCTCAAACTCAAAGTCTATCTCATTTTTCCTTCTTGTTCCTTTGTTGTTGTTTTTTGATCACCCTTACTACTCGCGGACTGCTTCCAAATTTTCGTCAGTTGTATTTTCTGCGTAATCCCGGTTTAGCATTCTGATGCACGAGTCTAGTTTCGTCGTTGCGTTAGGCTATGCTTACAGGGTTACCGCCAGGAAGATGAATGCTTCTAATGTTAGCCTGATAATCCGCACATAAATTCTACCGTCTATAATGAAATGTAAGTTTTTATTTTCGTGAAACACAAAACGCGATGTAATTTTTTAAAGGCGATAGATGTTGATTTTTCACCCTGTAAACCTTCTTGCTGTCCGCTGGTTTACAAAAGTTAAGATATTATTGAAGTCTTTAGGCAAATTAAACGTGGAAATTTTGTTTACAATAAAGAAAAAGGAATTCTTATTGTCTGGCCAAAATCTCGTGAACAAGGAATCCGTTCAAACACTCGATCGTCTCGGGAATATTCACTCCCGAGTCCTGTAACACGATGACGTCACGTGGTCATGGTGTCTCAGGTGTATGCTCCGTCCGTCACGTCTCATGTATTTTCAGGATCACACCAGAAACAAGAAAACAAAAACATTATCTGTTAAAAAATTGCAGGGCAAATTTTCTTGTAATTTTGTAACTACGTGAAACTTTCTTGATTTAGCGCATATTTTCTCGAGCAGTGCCTCCAGGTGTCTCCACTCCTCTCCATCCCATTCACTCCTCTTCACCCCATTGACTTTCCCCGTCGGATTGGCCTGTGTCCGCAGAGTATGGGGAATGACGGGCTGCGGCCGTTCATGTGTTCATTTTTCTGCTAAATTTAGCGGGTAAACTGAATTTATGTTTAGGTCACATGACGTAAATTTTCCCGCTTAATCTAGCGGTGAAGTTGTATTTGTGTATAGGTCAGGTGACACGAAGACATGTGACATCATTTTCCGCGCTATATTTAACAGGGGAATTGAAGTAGCGTTGAGGTCACGTGATGTCAATTTTCCCGCTAAGTTTAGCAGGGAAATTGAAGTTATGTATAGGTCACGCGACACAAAGTCATGTGACGTCATTTTTCCCTCTAAATTTAGCGTGGAGACTGAATGGTTGCTGAGGTTACGTTACTTGAATTTTCCCCCTAAATTTAGCGGGGAAACTAATTTTCCCTAAATTTAGCGGGGAAATCCGGGGCAACTACTATAAAGGACTAAATTTTCGCGAAGACCTAATTTTCGCGGATTTCGCGAATCGCCTAAAAACGCGAAAATTACATCCCGCGAACAATTCGGGCAATATGTGAACGCTACGGAAGCTACACTCAATTCGCAAAAATTAGAACCCGCAAATATTTTCAAATTTTCAGCTTTGGTCCAATTCGCGAAAATTTGAGCCCGCGAAAATTATGTCGTTTACAGTATATAGCCGAAGAACGTTTCACGTTAAAAGTGTGAAAATTTTATCTATGAGATTCAAATGTTTTTCTTTTTTTCCCATAGTCTATAAACAGACTGCACGTAAGCCGGCGCCATGCGTCCACGTCGTCCCTTACGTCTAACTGTGACATCAAAACAGTGCATCCGATCACGGATTGGCCACAACCATCGAACCATCGCTGGACTAGCGTTAAGCTGCAGTCGCACTGCGCACACATGATACAAAAAGCACGGTGTTCGCCGCAAGCCTGACGACAGCATTATCTGATGACACGCGTCAAGCATCTTCGAAGCGTGTTGGTGTCATACATCATCGAACATGCCGGCAGGCAGTTTTGAAGCGCTAGCATTAAGACGCTCGTGTTGACGAAAACCCAGCGGTGTCTGTCGTTTGTCAACGCCTGGGAGAGAGGGAGAAGGAGGCGGAAAGGGTGACGCGTGCGACGCTCCCATTGGTCCGAAGCGCTGACGTGAGCACGCGTCAACCTCTCCCCTTCTTCCCGGCACTGACAAACTGGCAGACAGATTCGCATTTTCGTCAAAACGAGCCCTTTCGTCTTCGTCAAAGTAGCGCGCACCGCTGGCGTGGAGCCAGAGAGGAGGAGGGCCGCGCAGCACCTCCTTAAGCCGTAGTGCTCACGGGGAGGGTATCACGCGACTGTTTCGATGCCGAGCCATGAAACGTTTAAACGATACTCGCACCCACGTGGGGTATACGCGACCCTGTCACGTGCGAGTTGGGTGGTTTGCTGTATCGAATGTGGCCGCAGCATTGCGCTCGCTTCCGTCGGGTAGGGTTCACGTGAGCGAAGAGAAGCCGAGGCTGGCGAGGCGGACGCGGCGAGGCCAGCTAGGCACCGAGGAGCAGACCGAGCAGACGACGGACGGCGATCAACTCGTCGCGGTCCATCGTACGTCCGGAAAATTTTACCAGACGAAATTCGAACAGCGGACGCGGTGCACGATGTGCCAGCTATGCACGCCGGAGAACTGCGCCGTCTCAGCCCGGCATGAAAGTGAGACCGGCGTGCGAGACCATGATGGGTGACGATGAACCACGACGAGAGGACGAGCGGAGCCGCTGTGCAGTTTGAGTAAACGAACGTGCCTGGCTTTGCCGAGACCAAAATAGTGAACGGCTGCAGAAACCTTACGTGGGGAGTATCGTTCACCGGCATGCCCCTGTTGGATTACGTCCCGAACTTCGTACTAACGTGGGCTTTTATAAGCGGTTGTCATAGATTTCCGAGAATTACCGAGCTATTGAAACGATGGATTTCGGCCCTTGGTGGCAACAGTGAACGGACTTCGTCGAAGTTGAGTATCGTTCGCTTCATAACTGATGACTTCGACAGTTGTGGATCGTGCTCTTGGCGCTGCTTCAATAGCTTCATCAGCCCGTCGCGTTGACTGCGCTCTGAACTATATAAACTAAAGAACTATATAAACTAATAGAAGGCAGCAGGCGCAGTCAGCTGCCGCAATCGTGAACAGAACCATGGTGGAACCTGGTGCCGCTCAGCTCGTAGACGCAACCATGTACCTATCAGTGGCCACGCGTGGTTCATGTTTGAAAGGGAGGTCGGCGAGAAGGAAGATAAAGAGGCGAGCGATACGGGAGGATTGCTTGGCAAAGCTACGTGGCTGACGTCATGCCCTCCCCGTGGTAGTGCTGAATGAGATGGCATCATCAGAAAAGGACGACGCTGGACACAAATGGAAAAAGAGTGCTGCGTCAGCGCTTGGCTTCGAGTCAAGTTTGAGCCGAACGGTGACGCACTAGTCGTGTCCAGTCTGTGCCCAGCGTTGGCTTTCACTGATTACGCCATCTCAATCAGCACTACGGTTTTGTTATCTGCGCCGTGTCGCGGTGTATGCGGGCGTGCTCAGTTGCCGCTCTGTAGTCGCCGGTTGTTCTTCGCTCTGGGTTTTTCTAGCAGCGGTGCGTGAGCTCTGGTGTGTTTGTGTAGTTAGAACGATGGATGCGGATCCTTCCACGAGTAATATGGATCTGGTTCTTTCTCCGAATTATATAGACTACTGTATCCGAGGGTGTCGACGTACTCTGACAGGCAGAGTACAGAAAAGGGGTGAAACAAATCACACACAGATCCATTGGTGGATTCTTAGGGAATGCATTAGCATGACACTCGGGAAGTGCCACAGACGTACCCCTTTGGCAAACGCTAACACTGACCCCGTAAAAAATCTAAAAAGAGGCTGCAGCAAAAAAAAAAAAAAGGAAGTAAACTAAAAAGCCAAAAGAGTAAAGGGAAAGGTTGAGCGTTAGCGTTTCTCAAAGGACAATTATAAGGGTCATGCTAACGAATTCCCTAAGAATCCGCCAATGGATCTTTTTGTAACTTCTTGTATGACCTATGTGACAGCTGAGCGTCACACGAGGACAAAACACGCCCCACAGACGGTGTCGTTCGTATGACGTTTTAGCAGTGTGACCATGGCCCAACGGGGGCACTCGGTTCAACCATTAAAGCGCCAGACAGATGCACGATAAGGTGTCCGACGGATCGTACACGACGCGTCGCAAAGATGGCGAAATCCTACAAGGTGTCAGCGCGTCACTGTTTCGCACGAACGTATCGGGCGGCCTGATTTGGCGGTGCCTGGCCGGATTCGGACATTGATCCGATGTGTTGTACGACCCGTCAGACGTTTTGACGCGCAAAGTGCTTACTATAAGTGGGATTTCATGCAAAAAGTCTAACGCTCGAGTCTGACTAAAAAGCGTTACACGTGTGCCTATGCAAACCAATCCCAAAATGTTGTCCGTCCGTCCGTTCGTGCATTTGCCGCTAAATTTAGCGGGGAAAGTGGCGTCACGCGATGTCTCATGACTTTACGGAACCTGTACACCTTGGGCGAATTGACGGCACGTGTCCTATACGTCAACCCAGTTTCCCCGCTAAATTTAGCGCGAAAATTCACGTCTTGCGGCGAAAACATCGGTTCAGTTTCCCCGCTAAATTGAGTGGTAGATTGACGTCACGTGACCTATAAACCAATTCCATAACCCGCTAAATTTAGCGGCAAAATTCACGTCTTGTGACCCAGGCACCAATCCAGTTTCCCCGCTAAATCTAGTGAAGGAAATCGACGTCACGTGACCGGACGTTAACTGACCTATACAGCCATTCAGTTTCTTCGCTAAGTTTAGCTGGAACATATGCGTCACGTGACACACCACTTCGCTCTCCAATTCCTTCACCAGTCCGTCACCAATTCCCTCACCAGTTCCCTCACGAATTCCCTCACCAGTTCCCTCACCGATTCCTTCACTACTTCCCTCACCAATTCCTTCACCAGTTCCCTCACCAATTCCCTCACCAGTTCCCTCACCAATTCCCTCACCATTTCCCTCACCAATTCCTTCACCAGTTCCCTCACCAATTCCCTCACCAGTTTCCTCGCCGATTCCCTCACCACTTCCCTCACCAATTTCTTTACCAGAACCCTCACCAGTTCCCTCACCATTTTCCTCATCAATTTCCTCACCAGTTCTCTCAACAGTTCCCTCACCAATTCCCTATATTGCATTTCAGGAATTATAATATTTTGAAGGCAAATGTCGCGGCCACTTTTTTTGCTCGGCGTCACAAGAAAGTAAAAGAGAGCGCAATCAACAGAACTAAGTGGGGCTCGCCGCCGAAGTTCATCAACGGAGGCACACGACTGTCGGTAGTAAGTAATACGCAGTGCAGCCTACTTGGCCGAGCATAATAGTCCGCAAGTGACCACGGAGGAGAGTTACACTTAGTCCAGCATACTAAGTCCGCAGACGACCGTCGGCAGAGAGTCATACTTAGTTCAGCATACTTAGTCCACAGGCCTAGCAGCACACTTCCCCGGCTCATACTTGGGCCAGTTTGGCGCATGCTTGTAGGCGACCGCTGGCGGTGAGTTATGTCATTCTTAGTCCGCATGCTACCATATAAGCGCGCGCAGCTGGCTCCCGAATGAAAATCACGAGATCACGGAGTGGTTCATAACGTACTTAGGGACAGCGCATAGGTTGTATGAAGTGACACCTCCAAACAGCAGTCAATTGATAGCGAAAATGTCGGGATAACCGTCCTCCACTCGCGAATACCTTAGTTACCACAGGGAGTGTCTAGCAGTCCTGGAGCACTAAGAATTCGAGGCCCTACACGCATCCTCCAAAGAAGCAGAACCCGCGGAAAACCTCCTATAAAAGCATGCTCGCGACACACTGCACTCCTGAATAAACTCAAACTTGTCTCGATCATTCTAATAACCCCGGAGTACAAAAGAGTGTGTCGTGTGTACAGCGCGTCACAAACCACCCAAAGGCTCCCTGCAACCAAGCATAGTAAATCATAACGCGTAAGACACGCACAACACATTCCCCGCTTCCCGGGTTTTTAAGAATGATGAAGGAAAGTATACTTTTGTCGAGAATGGCTAGAGCGCTGAGGCCCATACGTTTAGCTTATTCACGGTTTGCAAACTAGCATAGTCAACAAAAAAATTGCTTACCGCAAAAACAAAACTAAAAACTTCGTTTATTTTTTGTTTTAGACTTATATGGGGAAACAATTAGGCGGTATCTGCAATGAAATTATTGGTTTTCGACACTGATACAGTAATGCAAGTTGAGTTGCTTTTAACACTCTCTGTCTCCCCTCTTTTCCGTTCGAAGTCGCGCTGATGCTCTGCTTCAAAATACTATTTAGCTCGCGGTGTTCGAGTGTACCGAGTAATCGCCGTTCGGCCTCGTCTCGACAGGAGAAATACATCTGAACACAAGCCTTTCTCAGCTACAAGATAGACGCCATGAATGGTTCCTAACTTGCCTTGTCGAGCACACATAATAAAAACAAAAGCAGCGCGGAGACGAGGACAAAGAATGTAACCGACAGTAAAGCCCCCCTATCCTGGGAAAGGTGGCGTCATTCATTGTTGTGTAAATGCTCGAGACACGTGCCGCGCGCCACTTCTGTTAAGAACATGGCGTCTGAAATCTAGCTCAGTGCTGCGCTGTGCCGCCATGATCTTCCTAAGGGCTGCGCGTTGCACGTGCCTCAAAGCATCGACGCACCTTGCGCTACTTTTAAAACATGGAGGGGCTTTAACCGACAGGACACACCGCTGGGCCCTGCGGTTACGTTTTGCTTTTTTCTTGTATTCACTCTGTTTGTTTTTATTATTATGTACGTATACCAACCAGGCCAATCTCCAACGTTAAGTACGCACCTTTTTCACGGGCGGAAGTTTCTGTTTTATTTCTCAATATCTTCATTTTCTCTTTTATTTACTTGTGTCGTGATGTTTAGGGAGCATACTCTTGCGATTGTTGTTTCAACAAGAGAAGCGAGGAAAAGAAAATCTACCGCCGAATATCTGAATAGGAATGGCGTCCCTACGTCACTCACCACAAACGCGCCATTCTTGAGTAAAAGGTAAAAGGAAGAAGCCATTGTTGTGATGACACCGAAAGAAAGGAGCTACTCTTGGTGAATTTCACTCTCTTGGTTTATAAACAGGGTTCCATGTTTTCGGGTTTTATTTTCCTGCAGATTCGGAGGGGGGGGGGGGTATTTTTTGACGTAGATTCGGTATTTTGTTGTTGCAATCTTTAGTATCGGGCCAAAAAATTGGTGTTTATTAGGGCTTCTGTAGAAGACAACAGGACACAAGTAGAATATTCCCCAACTTCGAGGAAACTTTTGTGTGACTAAAATACTGAGAATAGGCTCCGGTACCGATAAGAGAAGAAAGCGAGATAATGGGAATGCCGCCTCGCGAGCAGTTCACTGTTGGCTGTGTTGCCATTCAAAACAAAAGCCGTAGATAAATGTTTTATTTTTTTTTTTTCCGTGAACCTTGGTTTTTCTTTTCTTATTCAGGGCACCTTCAAATCGTGGTTCTTTCGGTTTTCCTCGATTTTGATAAAACCGCCTGGAGGTTAAGTTTTGGGGTTTATCGGTATTTCCCCGAAACGCGAAAACCTATTTAAAGGTTGTGGTTAGGTTAGACACATTCATTTTTAGTGGAGCTCATGTGCATCATCTCGAGATTCGCTCATCGATCTTTCCGCGTGTGTATGGCGAGGTTACAATGGGCTCCAAATTCAATTCACAACGATTCCGTCTCTTTAATCTCCTTGAAGTATAACTCCCGCTTCTCTCGAGAAAATTCATTTATTTAAATTATCAGCCGTCGTTCTTTTCATTTTCTTCTTTTTTAATTTTTTTGCTAACGACTGTAAGAACAAAGGATGATAAGGACTTAAGAAAAATAAAGCATTTCCCAGACATCCACAGCACCAAACATTTCTTTTCAAAACTACCCTAGAAGTGAAGCAGACGTCCCAATGTACCCTTTGAGCAGTCAGGAAAGTGGATCTCGATATATTATCCGATGACTTTTCGAGTTGGCCCCTGCCGACTTTTCCCGAATCATCTATAACCAAGTTATCGGTCAAAGAAGGCTTTCTTTTCTCGTACGCCGGTTGCGAGGCTTTCTACTAGTCACAGGTCTTACGCAACGAAGTGTCCATTTTGTGATTTTAGTTAGGTATTTATGGATCGATTCTGCTCTTGGAGGCGGCACGCGAAAGTAAGACCTTTGTTTTTGCCCCTTTTCATTCGCTACTTGAAGAGAAGTACCTTTTTTTTTTTAAACGCGTAATTAGTTTCCGAAAGTGTCCTAACATATCGTCTGACAGTCGAGTTTCTCTAATGGGGGCAGAAATAAAGCATTAGCGGATCGAGTCATCTATTTCTTAGGGGCTTACCGACTCCCGCAACACATGTACTTTCTTATCTCGTATTTGCTTTCTGTTTTTGTGTTGTGTTGTCTTTGTGTTTGTGTGTGAGAAAGGGCAGGGGTGAGCCTTTGTCTTTGATGATTCGCAGCAATCAGTAAAAAGCAGAAGGGAAGCATGGAATTGGAGATGGTGATGTCGCTTTGCCTCGAATGAGAGATACGGGGTACACGAAACGAAAAGCAGCCGCGTTATTTTCCTAAAGGAATGTTTAAATCAAATGACTTCTTGAAAGTGATTTTTGTAGCGTTTCTTTGTTTTTTGTTATTTTGTGAAGATAAAGGATTATGAGTTGTCAAGCAAATTGGTTTCGAGATTTTTTAACTTTTTTGTATGGTGCAAAAGTTTGTCAGTTTCTATTTATGCACCGAAATATTGAAACTGTATTTTGGCGGTAATAGATTTTCGCCCTTTCTTCCCACAAGCAAGAAATAAATATTCTAGTTCACCAGTAAAAGGGATATGACACTTGAGAGTTTTCGGGAAAATGTTCATTTCATTTGAAATAGTAAAGGTCCGTATCGATCGGTTAATACAAAATGTAAGCTGAGCTCTTACTAAACTTAGAGTGTGACCCAGCGTTTTCTAGCAACATCTGTAATATCTTGGGGTATGGTGTCTCTTCTCCGCTGAAAAGCATCGAAACTTAACATACCAATAAAACATTACTCGTAAAATAGATCAGCTTGAACTTTAGAACTATACCTTGAACACGAAGAAAGAAAGGATTGGAGCTCAACTCTTAACCGTTACTTAATAAATTACGCTTAGAATACTGACACTTGGTCCTTTCCCCGACTTTCTTGTGAGCGCCGCCATTTATGGTGCTTAGTGCAGAGCAGACGTGATTGTCTATCATTACTATCCGACAATGCGACCTCCCGAGCCATAGACGCGGTGTCAGAACGCTCAGGCGATACAGCTTGCTCTGCCGCGGACTGTTTTACCACTGTTGCGAGACGGGAGACCGTTTATCGCAATTTCAGATAAATCCTTAGATTACAGTCAACAATGGTTTTAAACACCCAAATGGCTCAAGGGTTTCTACACTGAAGCGTATACTTTGTGGCTCCATTCGATACAATAAGAGACTTTCCGCTAGTGCCACTTTGAAGGGGCGATGAATTAATTTTTGTACTTTCAGTGAATACCGGATAAAATTAATCCTTGAGATTTATAACCATTAGACACGCGTTATAGTTCGTGTCACCTTATGTGCGAGCGAAGCCAACGCTACAAGCGCGAGCATGCTGCTTGTAACAGCGCCTGTAGTGCACGAGCGCACGTGCGAAGCAGGAACGCTCAGAGCGTTGGGCTCGCGCTTCTAGCTTTGGCTTCGCTCGCACATAGCGTGAAACGAAGTATAGTAGTTTTTTTTCCACGCGATGGTCCTTGCAGAAAGCATCAAGAGAAACGAGCAACGTCCACTCCCTCAACTTGAAACCAGAAAAAGCAGCCACGTAATCTGGTGGCGATTATATGCCGCCATTGTATAACAGAGCCACGCGCTGGGGGTGGCAAATGACAGGGCACGCGCTGAGTACCACACATTGTTAAGGTTTGGCTATTTCCGGCATCGCAGCGATTGAGCAGGAGTCATTAACCGAATGCATGCCGAGGCATTGATTGTGACGAGTCCAAATTGAATGCTCATGCAGTGCTCGTGTTCCCTATTTGAGCCGCATTTAAATATTTTCACCACGGGGATTGCGAAGCTTGGTGACGAATTCTGGGGACCACATTATTGATTACACGAACAATGCTGTCTTTCTCCCCCCCCCCCCCCCACACACACACACACACTTTTTCCCCCTCCAACCCTGTCATCAGCGTTTGCGAAGGAGATACTGAGAGAAAATGTGTATCCCTGAAATCTCGAGGTTAAAAGACTCTTCTTGGTCAATGGTGCTGCGTGGAATACACTTGGGACCCACTATGGGGTGTTTTCAGATGACCTCAATACGCCATTTTATTGTTGATGTGAGCGTGATGAAACTTATGGACTTTTGAGGACTGCCAAATTGAGGGTGTGAAGTGAATCTTCGGAGTGCATGCTCGCCTTTTGCACGCGCCAGACTACCCATAACAACGAAATGGTGGACGAAATGACATAGGTGAAAACTCCTATTTGTGTAAAGTGAGAAACATTCCTGTCCAATATCGCCGCGCGGTCCCTCTTAAGCATCTTTTTCCTATGGTGCGCGTGTTTCTCGCTTTAAAAAAGGACAAACACGCAATTTGTGAGCGTTGGAATCACTCGTAGTCTTCGAGTGACTGTATTCTAGAGGTTTTTTTCGCGACACAAAGGCCAATCACAAGCAAGTAGACACGGACAAGCGCTTACGCTTGTCCGTGTCTACTCGCTTGTGATTGTCCCTGGAGAGCGTCGCCAAGGGTGAAGACATCACCCTGGTGACCAGTAAGCCTGAGCTTCACCATGTCTGCAGGTGAGGGTTTTGCCTATATAAATATAGTTATCTGGAAGGTTTGAACCATGCGAAAGCACACGGTCACGCATCTAGTGCAATAACATAAATTTATAAAATTGCGCGCGCAAGGCGTCCTAAATAAAGAGCTCTTCAAAAAACGCATTGTAATACAGTGATAATGTATGCACGTACCTAGAGTAGAAGAAGGAAGCAATCTCTCTGCCACACAATTACATGAAGAAATGTTCGAGCTAAACGAAAGTATGAATATAGAGCAGTCAATGCAGGAATTAATGCAAATGAGGCGAACTTTGGTGTATAGTCGGTTTTGTCGAGCTGAAAGACAAAGGAGGGTGATACAATAAAGCGATAAAGCAATCTTCCGGCGGCAAAAAAAAAAAAAAAAAAAATCACACAGTCGTTTTTCGAACACTATCACTGAACAAGCTGTTCTGAAACTCCATCTACAAAATTGACGATAAGTTGAGATTCTGTAGATCAGAGCTCTCAAAGGCACTGTATATCGCGGACGATATGCGCTAAAACAGTCTTCATGCTTCTTTTGCGTACTTGCCTGATTTTAAGAAAAATATTGTCCAATTTAGTAATAAAATACGAGCAGAGGTTTCATATTTCCTCTTTCAAGGACAGATACAAATTATATAGTCGGAAAAATTGGGAGAGACATATCATCCAGACTGTGGACAGATCCATGCTACTATTATGCAGACTTGAAAAATATTGACCGGAGTAAAGTTCCGAATGCCGGGAAATATAAAACGACGAACAGAAACTGTGCTGCATCGAGTACGCTTGAATGTGGCATTTACTAGAAAATATCTTCATATGATCGGTCAAGTAGATTCACCGCGTTGTACAGCATGCTCAAGAACACACGAAATTAAGCATGTACTCTGCCGCTGTTCACTATATAGATCCCAAAGAAAAGCACTAAAACAATCCTTGAACATGCATGATCATGACATTGAGCTCAGCCACATATTAGGTCCCTGGACTTCAGTAGCAAAAGCATCCAAAGCAACCAACGCTTTACTCCGGTTCTTAAAGGACACCCGCCTGGACCAAGAGCTGTGATCTGACATCACTCTTTTTTCATTTACGTACGGCTATTTATTTTTAGCCAATCTTTGAATGCATATACATCTGTTTGTGTGTGTGGGTGTGATGTGTGGGGGAGGGGCGATACGTGTGTATATGAGATCTCACTCTTTCTTTACTTCTCTATTATGTCTGCTATCTCTCTACTCTCTTCCTTTTCACGCAAAGTAGCAAACCAGCACTCACAAGCAGGTTTACCTCTTTGCTTTCTTGTAAATAAACATAACTCTCTCTCTATTTCGGAATGTTTTACAATATAGGCATACTAGGGCTTGCGAAGACCGCCGAAACTGAAAAATGCCGGATAGGGTACTTCAGCTCATATTGCCCGGAGGTACTTCAACGTTTCATATTTTTCAGCGCATAGCCTGGAGAGAGTTTTTTGAGAAAGGGAAATAGCGTGACGTTGCTTTTATCCACCTTCAGAATATTTTCTGTTGTTGTCGGCTACCTACAAGAAACAAGGTTACTCCTCGAGGTTACTCCTCTGTTGAAGAATGAATGCTTGTGTTGCGACGATGCTTCAGCATGCATGCATGACTATCAATATGCTCCATCTGACCTTCCATCTGCTATGTGCATTGGCGAAATATTTAGTTTTCTTTTAGCATTGGTTATTTCGATTGAGAATTCTCCGTAGCGCTCAGAGAAGCTGCTGCACGTACATGAGCTCTTGCTTGATCGAAGGGGCGTCATTGTGCCTGGGCGACCCGGTATAGAAATGCTGACAACAAAGCTTGCCGCGTGCCTTTGTCTTAGAGCTACCGATTCTTGCCAGGTATTTAGAACTTGGTATTTTCTCCTCTCGTTCTTTTTGTCTCTTTCTCCCTCTCTCTTTCTCTATTTATATATATATATAAGCGTCTCCAAAACAAAGCGGGGATACTGAATTGATCAATGATGTCGTGCTCGCACGGTGTTTTTATCGAAGCAGAGTCAGTAATACCAACCCTGTCTGGCAGAGGCAATCTTAGACGGCGGAGCACTTCGACCCGTCAGAAAAGCGATTTTCTTCCTATCGTCCACGATATACTTAGATTAGGCGCTACATTTACTACTAAATCGAGTGTCGGCGATCGACATTTTATCGAGCGTGCATCCTTTGTGGCGGATGGTACGTACGTAGTCTGCAATTGGCCAGACCGAGGTCATGTTCCAGCCGTGATTGCAATTTACACCATTGCTGTATTAGTAGCGTAGATTAAAAATACTATAAGAGGTTCTTTAATGAATGCCCGTTATCTATATTAGTGCCCCGGCTAAAAAAAAGATACAACCGATATTACAATATCCCCTACAGATGGAAAAAAAAACATACTACGTAATATTTTATTTTTTAAAATAAAAATGCACCGGCCAATTTGATGTTCGTCTTAGTGTTGTCTACCATACTTTTTCAGTCACATGGCTCATAAGTGGCGTTGTTTTTTGGCCCTTGTATTTAATAAAAATAATAATAATAAAACTATAGTTTGTTGGAACGGATAGGACACACTGCACAGACAATATTTTTTGGTTTATATGTACAGGGTGTTTTACGAAAGGTGGACAAATTCGATATTGCGAAAACTACGCGTCGCAACAAAAAAGGCTTGTGTCGTTTTGGCCCTGGGCCAGGGGCCTATTTAGGAAAATTTTTAAAGTCCAGGATAATTAGGTTGTTAATAGTTTTTGCGTAATTAACTTTTTTATGTTGTGTTTAAGGGCATGGTTTACATTAGAAAATTGCTCAGCGTCATCGAAAACACTAAATCAACAAATTGCAGAACGATAGAAGGCACGCGAAGCATTTTACGGCTTTCTAAAAAACCGCACAAATTGGACGGGTTTGCTATCGGAGCGCATCTCAGCCCCGGCGGCACCGCGCGCCATGGAGAGATAGTGCCACCAACCTCTGCTGCGCTGTCATCGCGCGATGCAGCAGGGGCTGGTTGCACTATCTCTCCACGGGGCGGGGTGCCGCCGGGGCTGAGATGGGCAGCGATAGCAAACCGAAACTTAAAAACCCGTCCAATTTGTGCGGTTTTTCAGAAAGCCGTAAAATGCTGCGCGTGCCTTCTATCGTTCTGCAATTTGTTGATTTAGAGTTTTTCGATGACGCTGAGCAATTTTCTAATTGAAACCATGAAACACAATCTTAAGAGTTAATTACGCGAAAATAATTAGCAACTTAATTATCTTGAACTTTCATAATTTTCCTAAATAGGCCCCTTTCCCAGGACCAACACGAAATAAGCCTTTTTTTGTTGCGACGTGTAGTATTCGAAATATCGAATTTGTCCACCTTTCGTGAAACACCCTGTATAATTCGTGTATAATTTATGAGAAATTGTCTCGAACCACTTAAAATCGGATAGTTAATAGATAAAACTATAATTAATTTCCAGCTTTTTTTTTATATGGGCCTTTCATACGGTGCTATGAAATGTGGGCTATATATAGGTGCATGATGAGAAAGACTACTCCGTTATCTATTCCTCTCTGTCTCGTGGTTTCAATTATGATAGGCGCATTTGTTACTTTAAATCTCCAGGTACAGACCTCGACGTGCAAAAAATTAAAGAAAAAGAACGTTTAAAAATGTGAGACACTTAGGGCCAGGAGAGGAGCAAAACGGGGGGGGGGGGGGTGTATTTAACTGCTGAGTGTTAAAGCAACGAATGTTCTCTAAACTGGTACCGAGACCTCGGTCCCTCTCACGTTTTTTCGCGAGGGAAGCAAAGGGCGCCGTGTATTGGCTCAGACAAATCCCCGGTTACAAACAATATGCGGGAACCTATAGGCCGAGATACTCAAGCCTCCCACCTAGGGTTTTTCGAGGCACTTAACTAAAGCACGATTCAGAGAATGAACACTTCAGCCACATTGTGGCTTAAAATCATGGTTACCCTGGTTACCCGGTATTTAATGGTTTATTTTAAAAATTGCAGGAAACGGTGTATTGTCCTCTAGAGGTGTCACAAGGGTCTGCTACAGGGCCATAGAATATCATCTCAGATTACAGACGTCCTGTCTAGAGTTCAGGAGGTCACATTTCGAATCGCAACGATCAATCACGTATTGCTCCGCTAAAAGTTTTTTTTTTTTTTTTTTTTTTTTAAATCCGGAATTGGAGTGCTAATGCTCGTAAGCATGGCTTACTTACTGGCTCTAGTTTCGCATAGTGTTAAAGAATGCGTTCTTGCGCGGATAAGAGGAGCGCTGCAACGATTCCTTTCGCTTGCAGGAAACTGAAGCGTGTGGTGGACTGCGTGGACAAACACACGGCGCAGTGCTTCGACGCCGCGCTTCAGCGTCTCTTCAACCAAGTGGTGGCGGGTGCGAAGGAAACCATCGCCGAAGTCTGCCTGCCGGGAGACACGCAGGACGGTAGGGGCCCTTCTTCTCTCGTGCGGGTGTTTTATACAACCTTCGAGAGAAGTGAATTTCCTAAAGACGACGCCACACTGCCCATACATCAAATCAGACCAAATCGTATCACTTTATTTTGCCACAAGCTGTATATTCGTGACGACGGCCCCGAAAAAAAAAAAAAACAACTGCGTTTTACTGCTTGACAGGTTCCAACGCCTCCAGTGTGCTAGAGCGAAGGAAATTGAAAAAAAGTACATATACATCGGCACATACCTATGCGCAAAAGCAAAAGCAAAAACTAAACTTTTATAACTGGTAATTTGTGCTTAAAGATACAAATACAGGCATATTTTGTACGCGTAAAATACATATACATGTGTACACATCGCGACACTGTTAGTGCGAACACGACATCGGCGCATTTTCGCATTTTACTTCTAAATAAAGAGCAAAATATTGTCACGAATGATAAATGATGAGGCGGCGAAATCTGAAGAAACTAAACGTTTAATGGGGCGAACTTGTTCCCAAAACAAAATAGAGAAAGGCTAGCGTCGCAGGTGTCGATGTCGGATCGACGCTTACGATCGACTGCTGGGGCGAGACTGACTCCGGACCGCCACTCGGAGCACCTTTTGTACCCGCGTGGGTTTCCGGAACATTTGGCGTAGAATGTTCGTTGCGTACAACATTCGTAACTCGATCAGACGACAAAATTCTCGAACTTACCAGAATGTCAAGTTGAAGGAATAAATACAAGAGAAGTCCGCTTACTGGTATCGAACCCGTAGTCTCCGCGCGAGAGCCTCTGCGCGAGAGTCAAGCGCGGTAATTATTCGGCCACGCGCTCGCTGGGCAACGTGCATGGAAATATCACTGATAGATGTTACAAAACATTTCTGGGACAACAAGAAAGAGGTCGCTTTAGCTATTGGGGAGGAATTAAAATAATTCTAAGCTTAAATGGTAAAACAAAATGGCTAGGTGGCATAAGCTACCGCCCGATCCAAAGGGCTCAGCCAGATTCATCCATCCATCCAGGAGGTCAGACCGTGGCGCCCCAAACGGTTAACTTTAAAACTAGATGGATGGGGACAACAAATACAATGGCTCAGCGCTCGGCTGACTTAACCGAACGCGGCGGCAGCGTTCGGCTGGAGTTCGTGTTCTCCGGTGAGAGGGAGGAGGGGCTCTTCTGTTTCCACTCCGGCCTGCATGAACAATGCAGCATGCACGGTGCGCAGCTCAGCACAAAAGCCCAAGTGGGTAAAGTTCGCATCCTCTGACGACCGCTTTCAGCGAAGATCCGGCACTTAACGTCACTTCACTAATTGTTGGTATTTTTTCATTACACTGTGCCCCGCGCTCTATTAAAAAAAATGACACGAATATGCCCACAAGGCCTGTGGGAATGTGCACAGGCCTTGTGTTGGGTAAACACCGAGGTGTGGGGGTGACAAACGGGTCAGAGCGCTTCGCCAATAGTGACATCGCTGAATATCACACCCTGCGGCGCACCTTAGACGCATCGTTTAACTACAATCACTATAAACGAACTTGGGACACGGATATGAGTGAATGGATAACAAAGAGAACCCACATAATAGCCACGGCAGTGGTCGCATCTTCAAGTAGGTTGCGTTCAGAAAAGCACGCAACGTTGGGGGACGCTTTGTTGGCGTTTTGAGAGATCATCCAGCTCCTAGTTCGTTTCCTGTACTGTTCTCTGCTTATCAATGTTCGCTTACAGACAGTGTTCGCGAGAGCAATAAGTGCCGGACTAACACACACAAAAAAAAAACCTCGACGTTTTGCCTTAGCGGGGTCAAATATACAAAAAGCAAAACAAAAATGTCTTCTTTTTTGTGTGTGTCCACTTCTCATTTTCTTCTATTTGTTATTTTCTTGACACTCAAATCTGCATTGTTCTCGTAGGTCGTTTCCCGGTCTGCTTGCGCCTCAGGGTGGCATCTTTACTTCCGTAAAACCACACCTTTTGGTTGAGGATTTTTTGGGAGGAAACTATAGAAACAAAAGGCGCTTTTGGGAAGGCGAGGCGAGAACCTTCATTGTACGAACTTTGGGCTGAAATATGAGTCACAGTCGGCAAAAAAGAAAAAAAAAACATTTTCACGAGCTCAGTTAAAGTCACCGTAGCTAATCGGAGCTAGCAACAGGATTCAGTTGCTCGAAAGAATGTTCAAGTTTGCTCGTGCCGCGCCCACGCCACTTCATACCGAAAAACTCGGAAAAAGGCGGAATGTCAAAAATGTATTTAAGATAATGAGTACAAGATACTCGGAATTGTAATTAAAATAGAGTATTAAATACTCTCTATCAAAGGTATTTGCAAGATACCAAGATACTCCAAAAAGTATTTAAGATACAGTATCTTGAGTAGAGTATTTGAGATAGGCACAAGTCTGGACCTCAGTCACTCTCACGCGTTTTCGCAAGGGAAGCAAAGGACGCCGTGTATTGGCTAAAGGCCCGTTCACACTCTTGCGACCTCTTAAACCTGGGTTCCTTAAAACTTCTTAAACCAGAGGACACACTGGCGCCATCTATTGGGTAGCAGTGTAAACTCGGCGGTCCGGCCTATTTTTTTATTTCTCTCGCGCATTATCCTTTCTTTCTTGGCTCGAAAAACATTTGTCAATGTTATAAACGAGCCTTTCTATGGGTATTACGCACATTTGACGTCGGAAATCCCGCAAAACCTTCGCTCTTGTGAAATGCAGTTCCAGGGTCACCGCATAGATGGCGCCAGAATGCCAGTGTGTTCCCTCGTTCTAAAAAAAAAAATTAAGAAGTTTTAAGAGATCTCGTCTCTCTCAGTCGTACTCGGTCGCAAGAGTGTGAACGGGCCTTAAGACAAATCCCCGGTTACAACCAATATGCGGGAACCTATAGGCCGAGATACTCAAGCCTCCCCCGTGGGGTTGATTCAAGGCACTTAACTAAAGCACGATTCAGAGAATGAACACTTCAGCCATATTGTGGCTTAAAATCATGGTTACCCAGCTTTCCCAGGTTTCCCGGAATCTAATGGTTTATTTTAAAATTGCAGCAAACGGTGTTTTATGCTCCAGAGGTGTCACAACGGTCTGCTACAGGGCCATAGAATATCATCTTAGATTCCAGACATCCTAGCTAGAGTTCAGGAGATCACATTTTCGAATCGCAACGATCAATCACGTATTGCTACGCTAAAATGTTTTTTTCTAAAATCCGGGATTGGAGTGCTAATGCTCGTAAGCATGGCTTACTTACTGGCTCTAGTTTTGCATAGTGTTAAAGAATGCGTTCTTGCGCGGATAAGAGGAGCGCTGCAACGATTCCTTTCGCTTGCAGGAAACTGAAGCGTGTGGTGGACTGCGTGGACAAACACACGGCGCAGTGCTTCGACGCCGCGCTTCAGCGTCTCTTCAACCAGGTGGTGGCGGGTGCGAAGGAAACCATCGCCGAAGTCTGCCTGCCGGGAGACACGCAGGACGGTAGGGGCCCTTCTTCTCTCGTGCGGGTGTTTATACAACCTTCGAGAGAATTGAATTTCCTAAAGACGCCGTCACACTGCCCATACATCAAATCAGACCAAATCGTATCACTTTATTTTGCCACAAGCTGTATATTCGTGACGACGGCCCCGAAAAAAAACGAAACTGCGTTTTACAGCTTGACAGGTTCCAACGCCTCCATTGTGGCTAGAGTGAAGAAAATTGAAAAACAAAGTACATATACATCTGCACATACCTATGCGCAAAAGCAAAAAAAAACAAAAACTAAATTTTTAAAACTGGTAATTTGTGCTTAAAGATACAAATACGGGCGTATTCTTTACGCGTAAAATGCACATACATGTGTACATCTGTAAGCAAAAAAACACATGCACGTACTCGTGGGAAAAATGAACGAACAAGCTAAGGGTTATTGTTGATAAAAGAACTGAGACTGTTTAAGCGAACAGGTAGCTTGGGCATGTTCTCATAAACGATTGTCTTACACCATCATACAAAACCCGCGGTGTTCGCTGCAGGCATGATGACAGAATTATTCGAGGGCACGCTTCATGCATCTTAGAAGCCTGTTTGCTTCACACGTGTGTAGGCTTCGTGCGTGCCCGTCATACAAGAAAGAAGTATGTCTCAGGCAGTGTTTGGATACTGTCTTTTCTGCGATGTGTTAGCAATCTGTGCGCTGCATCAGACGGGAAGAAACGCAAAAAAAAAGGAGGAAGGCCTCTTTCTTTGCCTGTCATGTCCCAGGTTCAATCATGTCGATTATTCACCAGCCCACCAGCGCGCTCCCTCTGCTTTCAGTCACGGCATAAGATGTGTGCACGGTCGCGCCTTTTTAAGCCTCGTGTCCGGTGTGGGGAGGGTATTATGTCATACGCTACGTCTTTTGCACTTCGCACGCCCGGAAGCAAGAACGTAACTAATAGGTCGGAATTAGTTTCGGTTGGCCACTGCATCTGTGCGCCCTATAGGCAGTATAGGAAGCCGAAACTTTGGAAGCGGAACTCACTGGTGGCACAGTTTCAGAGTCATTTACAGGGCGAGAACGGCGTCCTTTTCGGATACGCCCGACTTCCTGCAAGCGTTCGTTGCACTCTGTGCTGCTTTGGCTATGCCTGCATGCAGCTTGAAGCTTAAAAAGACGCCGAAATTGTGACGAAGGTAGGTCAGTTCGCTCTGGAGGCAGGACAACTGGAAGACCTCCCTGTCGTTTTCAGCCTGTCGGCAACATATCAGCATTCAATGGGAGATCAAATTCTAAAAAATGCTCTCGAGTTGTTTTTTTTTTTTTTATCGCAGTGTGGTAAAACGCTGCACGGGCGTTCATGTTTTCTGAAATCTTTTTTTCTTAGTTTGGGTGATGCTCGAGAAACTTCTAATTCAATATGTACCTTTATTCTGACTAACTGAAATATGATAACAAAAATGTAATGTAAGCTTAATGTAACAAGCATAATGCTGAGTTCTAGTGTTATTTCTCCGTAAAAAGTTTATCAAAAATTATATTATGTAGAAATATGCACCATGAAGACTATGACGTACCTCTCTAAAAATACCTCATAGCTGTAAATGATAACACATCCATATATTCGTTCCGTGCGACGTGTAGCGTTTGTAGGGAAACTTTGCCTTAAGTTTTTGCTCGTAGAACATACTTAATACGCCGTGAAGTAGTCATAGAGTTATAATGTACGCGAGAGGTTCAACTCGCGCTAGTGTCTATTTTCTTTTTTTTCAAATTGAAGCAGACAGCAACCAGGAAGGACATGCAAGAAGGCGGGACGAAGGGACCGGTACATCGCCGCCTTCTGTGATTGGTCAGTGACGAGGCGCTGACCAATCGCAGCAGGCGGCGATGTACCGGTCCCTTCTTCTATCGCCTCGTCCCGCCGTCTTGCACAGCCCCCAGTCCTCTTTTTGCGGTTCTCCTGTGCGTCCCTACGGGAAAATGCGCTTGCACTTTCTCACTTCAGCGGAAAATAGCAAGAATTACATTTTTTACTTGGGTCGTAGCGAAAGGTATGCGAAACTTTATTAACGTTATAAAAGGGAAATTGTCTTTCTTACAGCATTTTTCCGATCAGTGAGCTATGTCTAACTTCCTTGTATTTCGGGTCCAGTCCTAGGTTCCACAGTAAGTGAGACAAGCGGCGAATCTAAGCAAGAATAACGGTCGAAAAGAACGTAGGGCTTATTCAAGGAGTGCCAACATCCCGACGACGCTAATACTGATAACCTGCGTAATTTATATCACTAAAAAAGACCCCATTTTACGAGCTGTTAAAACGCGTAAAACAGTAAAAGTGCGTGCACTTTAAAAGGTTTTTTTTATTATTGTGCTGAATTTATAATGCGGTAAGGGTTTTGTTGCTTTTTCACGCTTCAATAGTTTTGAGCATGCTGATATGTCTTTTGAAGGCTGGAATGAACTTACCTTTTTCCCTATACATGAGCATCAGAAGGAATAAAACGAATGTTGTTTATTGCAAATCACACTCATTACTTTATTTCGATCGTCTACATGCACAGGTATAGGTACCGATCCAGTGTTAGGGCATGGTTCTTGACGTTTCTCTTAATTTTAGAGGTGATGTTCATTGCTTTGGAACGTAAAACCCCCTGTAGAAAAGCGCTGGTGCCGTGTTCTCGCCAACAGTGTCGGTCAGTGTACGTAAATCAATGTACGAAGTCATTTTACCACAATTTTTAATTCCCTGAATTAAAAAAGGCCTTAACTGATCAATATATTTTTGTCTATGTGTCTGAAAGCTGTTCCAAGCTATCTAGTGCACACAAAGCATTCGTGATATCTGCTCTTATAATCAAGCACGGGAAGAGTATGCACCCACGTTTTTCCATAGGAATGTATTACCGGATGTCAATTTCAGACTCCGCACACTAGCGCCAGTTGGACCTCTAGCATACATTATAGTAACTCTATGGAAGTAGGCTCATTCATTATGAATCAAGCGATTCGATTCAATAAGCTGGTGGAAATTGCCCGAGATGAATAATACGGACTATTATACAGAAAAGGCGGAGCCTTCCAACGAAAGACAATATCCAAAATCGCTCGCGAATGTTTGCAGTACAAAGTTACGGAGGTGATTGCGAACAGTAATACAAAGTATTATCGAATTGCATTAGCTCCCATACGATCCTCGCTTCGGCACAAACAAAAAATGGCAAAAGAACAAACAAACAAACAAACTTACTCTTAAGCCCGGGTTACACTGCTCATACATCATAAAAACGACAGGCTGCAGACACGAGTGACCGCAATATCTTTGCTTCGAATGCCGGATGGTAAGTTTCTCCCTGAACTCATTGAAATACGGCATTCGAAGCACGGATCTCGCAGGGACTCGCGTTCGAATCTCTTTGCAGACCTTCTTTTGTATGATGTATAAGCTGTGTGACCCAGGCTTTAAAGTTTTTATGTCTAAAGAGTCATAAAAAAAAAGTGCAGTCCGGAGATATACGTAAATATTTGCGGACTCTAATTAAAGAGATGTAAGCAAGCAGGCGTATCAACGAATCTCGTCTTACGCTACCCAACACGGAAACTTCAATTCCTCTCGAGCAAGAGATTCGAATCTAGAAAATTCATTTATTCTAAAAATCTGCATGGCAGATATTTCCTGCGCTATTTACGGACAAGCGTGCGAAAGGGGTGTATGAGTCATCGGAGCGGGCTGTAGCTATAGATGGAATAAGCAAGCGATCCCTCTCCGTGTGTTCAGCCGGCATGATTGAAAACAAAACTTCATGGCGGCGCTCATGGTTATTAACATAAACTCCGCGGAACTATAAGAAATCAGTAAAGCAATAAAATAAGAAAGAGGGCCGATTGGCGACTTCAACGAAATAGACAACACCAGCGGCTAGAGCTTAGTTCGCTCGCCAGCTTTCTCGATCGAATCAAATTTTTTAGAACGCCTGGAGGTCTAATAAGGTCCTGAAAGTAGGTTAAAAAAATTCAAGGTAAAACTCGCCAATAAAAGGAGTCGACTATCTGAACAAACAGTGATTTTAATATAAAACCATAACGAAGAAATAACAACAAAATACCCTCGAAGAATATTGCAAACCGTCCCTGCTTCGCTTAGTTCTTTTTTCTTTTTTTTTTCAGTCGAAACCCTACCAGATTTATTACACTTTGTCGTCAATTACGGTTTTTGAAGTACCTTGACATAGTAAATTTATGATCGCGGCGTTGTAGTACACCACTTACTTACAAGATTGAGCGCTACGCTATGGAATGATAAAAAGGTATGACACACTGAACCATTAAAAACATACAAATCGATCAGTTCAGAAAGAAATACAAAGAAAACCTGCGTCTCATCACTTTTTTCTCGATAACTTTTTTTCTCGATAACTTTTAAGCCCGGCTTTACTCCATTCAGATAAATTGAAGATTGAGCCCGGAGAGCATAGACCCTTTCGCGCGTCAGTTACCCGCGCTGCCACCAATCGGCGCGCACTCCAAGCCGTCATTGATGACATCCAAATTTGATCGCGCCTGTTCTTCCAGCCACAGGAGACTTCGCTTGATGCGGCTAGCGTCTGATGTACGACTACAATGGGGCGCGTACAACGCATCCAGTAGGCAAAACGCGTCCAGTGGTAGCTTGGCAAAACTGCAGTGGAGAGGGCTCGTTCGATTTACCTGCACATCTTGCTTGGTGCAGAAAAGTGTAGGGCAGTCTTCTTCCGGGATCTGTATTGAGATACGACTGTAGGTACACCGCCGTGCACTTTTCCGCACCGGCGCAGAATGCGCAGCTAAATCGAACGAGCCTATTAACGTCATGCACAATGCTGTGGGCACTAAACATGCCCCGCTTGTGCATAGGGAGTACTGTTCATGTTTAGTGCCACTTTCAGTGTATACCGATTCCCCGAATAAAAAGAAAGAACGAAAAAGGGTGTTTGCATTGGTTGTTTGGTACTTCGGTGACTCTACCGTCAGTGTGTACAATGGCGTCAGTGAATGACGAACGGCATGTTAATTTGCGCACTTTACCCTGGACGCCGTCGGTTCACGTGACTTCTACAAGTGCAAGATACCGTCTTTACGAGAAAATGTCACGGGAGCTTAGGAGGTACATTTGGTTATTTCAGTACAATATAACCACTGACGGAATGAAAACGACAGGTCGTCACTTTGGGATATCCGGCTTCCAGCACACGCTCGTTGCCTTCCGCCATGCTTCGACCGCGCGTGGACGCTCGATGTCAAGAAGCTCGTGATGAAGGCAGAATAACGGAAAGACCTCCCTACCGCTCTCATCCTCGCAGTGACTCAAATAGCTTTCACGTTAGGTTAAGCCATGCGAGCAATATGCGACGAATCGCAGAGTTGTAAACATTCTAAGATGGCGCACACACTGCTGGTGGACGAACATTCGAGCACCGCTCGCTCTGATAGGATTCGCACAGATTACAGTGACGTGATATCTCCTCCGACTTTACAATTTTTTGCTACATCCTTCTACATTCTAGAGAAATGTGAGGAATTTGCGACAGCATTTCGCCTAGAGTTAATTGCACTTTATCTGTGCAGAAGTTAATAGGGAGTTTTCGTAGAGCGTTTTGCCACCTCCTCTACGCTCTCCGGAACGAGGACGCCACTATTGCGCATGCGCGGCGCTAGCCTTGCCTGCAGAGCCCCGGATTGCGGAGAACGTCGCGGGGCAGCGAAGACCACTTACGAAAACTTCCTAATAGCTTAGGCATCTCTACACTGCCGGGTCATTACGGTAAGCTCAAAGAAATTTTCAATACTTGCGATCATCGCTTAGAATAACATATTATTCAGGCCATACGCGGAAAGGTCTTAATTTCACCGGGGGAGGGGGGGGGGGCGGAAACACCAAGCCTCCTCCCCCCCCCCCCTTCCAATACACACGCACACACACTCCAGTGTACAGGATGCTCCCGAAAAAAAAATTGAATTGTTTTTTTTTTTTTTACTCGCAAAAATGAACTACGCATCTATGAGTCCTTAGTCTCCGTCCAAACGTACCCATAACGGCACAGACGAAATGTCAAAGTTTAGGAATAAACCGTTATCATCTAATGTAAGCGATTTCAAGAAACCCTTCAAATACAAGGGGTTGACTGGCGCAAAGTTCCAGGAACGGGCCCCATTTTTGCATTGAATGTTTCAGAAAACAAGCTTAGCTAAAAGCTATGTTTGGGCCAGTTGGTTGATGAGCATCTTGGTTTATAACAGCGCGACAAAAACGAAGACGAAATAAAGACGAAACAGCGCTGTCGTCTGTGTCGTCTTTACTTATTCCTTGTTTTGACGCGCTGTTTTTAACCAAGATGCTCAGAAAATAACTCATAAGTTATTTTCTTGAGCAAACAGTTTTCTTACTGAGAGGTTCTACCGGCTGAAGTTGAGCCAGTTGGTACATACTTCGAAATTAAACGGTCAGCTAGACAATAGGGACAAACAAACATACACAAAAACATACACACAAAAACATACACACAGCGGTGTGTATGTCTCTGTTTCTGTTCTCCCTGTCTGTGTTTTGTCCCTATCGTCTAGCTGACAGTTTAATTTCGAAGGTTCTACCTTATAATTAATTATAAGGTATAACCTCTCAGTAAGAGAACCGTTTGCTCTGAAACTTTCCCATATGTGGTCCGGACTGCTAGCGCTACATTTGGGCCGAGACTGACCGTCTGGCAATTCGAAGTGTATTTTTGAGGTTAAGAAAAAAAGAAAACACTGCGAAATTGCGGATGATATCATAATTCGCGTTTTTCTCTCATCGCCGGTCTTGCGCGACGTTGAGTGCCTGCTGCACAACGTCAGGCCGCCACCCTCGCGCTTTTCGGTGCTTCAACTCGTCCTAAAATCGACTGATTCACAGGTATGCATGATGGCGCTCAGCAAGTTTCGAATTGGAGTCGTATGTTTATTTTTACTAACTAAAAATATAATTGTTATATTGTAGAGAATTATTTCCCAACTTCGAATTTTACAGCGAAGCTGTTTATGGCTAGGGTTCCGTGGATTTTTTGTGCGCGGTGATTAAAAACTCAATGCTTGCACCGCCGCACGCGCCGGAAGCACCGCACGCGCACGCCTTCCCCGTATAAAAGATTCGAAGTAAGTAACCAAAATAAAGCGTTGACGAAGGTGCGAGCAAGATGCAATTTTTTTTGGCGTTTGCTTTAGAACAGTTTCTGCTGCAGACGCCGGTACGTGTGGCGGGCGGAAAACCATTCCCTGCATTTTCCTTGTTACTTGGGTAATTTAGCAGTAGGTCTATTCAGTAGATTAGTTATCAGTAGGCACCATTTTCAAGATCAGTAGCCGTTCAGGTAGGTAATAAAGGGTTTTCAAAGATTTGCCGCTTTGCGACCCGCGTCGGCCATGCCTACGCTCGCACCGCTATCTCTTTGTCGTCGTTCCAAGCCGCTTGCGTGCCTAGTTTCCTTTCCTTCCGCTCTCCCGGGGTGGCGGTCCCGTCGCGCGTGTCTAGTTTCCTCCGGCTCCTCGGGACGGGTCTGTGTCACGTGCTAAACAGCTTCGCTGGTCAACCACTTTCACAGAGTGGAATGGCTCATTTGCTTTTTTAATCCTTGACCGGAAGGGAAGACGGGGGGGGGGGGGGGGGGGGGGGGGGAGGAGGTTCGTAAATCTGTGCATAATAATGAACAGAGGACTACATAGCCTCGAATAAATGATTAACTGGAGGGACAGATTACAGCAGCCGTATACAAGGTTTATTTTCAAAGAAACGCTCGAGAGGTTCATGAAAAAAATAAAAAAAGAGTTAGAGGTGAATTATAGCCAATTTTTGTCCCGTGAATTTGGATGTCACATGTATTTGACTGGAACATATCAATGAACGAGGGAAAAGCCGGAAAACCAACTGCGGGTGTATGTCATCGTACCCGGAGATGTCAACTACCTTGCGCCTGCTGCTTATGAGGGAAGGCGTGCAGCTTTTTTAACAGCTCTGGTAGGACCACGGTGTAAGATACACTCCTTAGGTGAGGAGACGGCGGGGCTGAACGCGCGGCGCGAGGAATCAGTGAGTGTTCGTTCGACGGGCATGCGAAAGGCTGCATTATTCCGCGGCCACCGTGCCCGCGGCTGACAGTGTCGCCGGCGGCCAAACGACGAAACTGTGTGAGAGCGAAAAAAATTATCTCGTTGCCATGACACCCCGGTACACCGTGGTCTTTCTGCAGGAGCGACAACCTCGCTGGAGCTCTGCGCGTGTGGAGCATGAGGTGGCACGAGCCGTCTTTGCCGTGCCCACGGGTCGACGAGTCATCTGCCGGCGCCCCTTGAAACCATAGTGAGAGAGAGAAGAGAGAGAGTGAAAAGCGAACTTCATCTGCACTGCGCGAGGAGCGCGCTGTCCTCACCTGAAGAGTATTATCTTACACCGTGGGTAGGACATGCGGAAGGTGCGGAAATGTTTAGATCCCTGTATAATACGTCACAATTCTCTCCTTCCACCGAACGGGTAGTGATTAAGGGTCTTTAGTGCTATTTTGAAAGTGCTGTAGTGGCTACTTGGCGCATCAATCAGAAATATAGTTTTGATATTTGTGATACTGGAGGCCAGATGAAGATGATTTCCCGGACATGGGACGTGTAATGGTATTTCGGCTTATTAAATAAAATATATTAATTTACGTTTTAATTATTAAAAATAAACATATGGTTATAATTAGAGACTTGTGTAGCTTCATCGAGCAAGGCTACCGCGGTGCAATAATTCCCCCTGCGCTGTTTTTCCGTCTTTATCATCCGCGTTTTCTCTCCCCGGGCTTGTGACGGTTCCAGGAGTGGTAACTTTGGCGCACTACAGGGCTTCCCACGCGCTCAAAGTTGTTTCGAAAATACTGATTTAGTGGTTCTCTATGACGCTCATCAAGTTCCTAATTGGAGCCGTATGTCTAATCTCACTAATTAAAAGTTAATTAACAAATATCATTTAATTAATTGACTTATCGTGACGATTAGCCTCCTATAGTATGTCCCCTCGGTTATATAACCCACCTGCACAAACCGCATTAGCGTAGCTTTCACTGTTTTTGTAAAACAGATTTGTTAAGCTTGCGGTCACGCCAGGGTTAAGCCTGTCGACTCGAACGGCTCCTGAGAGCTTCGGATTACGATACCCGACTCAGGTGCACGTCGTCGGCGGAACATGCCGCACGCTTGCATCCGTTCCGCGCAATATCCAGATTGCATAATATAACAAACATAACATAACATAACATAGTACCGCGGATACTGTTCTCTCGTCTGGTTGCCGTATTGCCTCGCGATTTCACCAGTTCACGCCACCGCGAGGTAAACCTATGCACTGGGGTATAAGAGAATACGGCGCGAGATCTCCAGAGAGACTCCGCAGGGAGACTTCACAACATAATAGCACCAGACTACGAAGAAAGACTGCTCCTCGTCTTCGGCCATATATTACCTAAATAAAAAGTTAGTGTTCTTACCAACCGTTCCAGACCATTTTTAACTTCGAGTCTGGAGCAACCCAAGACGCTACAAGATTATAAATAAACACCCTGTATAAAAACCACGTAACTTCAAAGTAGATAAGAAAACAAAAAACGAACCACAAAAACTATATGCTTTGAAGCTTCGGTGGTGGCAGGTACAGCAGAGAATGCACTCCACTGACGAGAATCTTGATGTCAGGTGCATATCACATGAGCGAACGACGTTTTAGCGAACAGCGACATTTGAGCGAATCGACGTTTTAGCGAAGAACGGGGGCGCGCGTTAACCGCCCCCCCCCCCCTCCCGCTGCGCTTACGCCGCTTCGCGGCGGCTCATTACAAAAATGTGAACCCACTTGGCCCACCCCAAAACGCCGCTTCGCGGCGTCCGACTATTCGCTAAAGTGTCATTCGGTGAAACGTGGGCGTTCGCTAAAACGTCATTAGATCAAGTGAGTGCCTTCCCTGGAGGTCAGCAATGGCGACAGGGTCATTTGATACCAGAATGGGCGCGCCCATGCAAAGCTGCTCTGAAGCGTCTAATGAAGCCTTTCTAAAATCGTTGAGAATAGGCTGGTCGGCACCCGTCAGGAATTGCAAAAGCATACTAATTAGCTAGGTAGTTAACGGACATTTACTAATGATCTTTTTACTTAGTGACAATAAACATCTGGTTTCATTTAGAAACACCCTGAGCATCATCGAAACCCACAAAATCGTCTCATTTGAGAGAAAGCTAAGGCAAGTGCAATATTTTACGCTGTTAAAAAAAACGGTTAATTGGACGCAAATACCGTCAGTGCGCAGGCGAGCTGGTAGAACTTTCACATGATGATTTTAACCCGCGACTGGGGAAGGAGGAAAAATATTTTTTTTTTTTTTACAGTGGCACAGAAAGTAACAGGGACAGGCAAAGTCTCTAACTCAGCTGATAATTTTATTTAACCATCCTCCTTATATAAAAAACCACAAATTTTTCCACTGTAAAAAAATGTTTTCTCCTTCCTGCTCGAGTCTCGGGCTAAAATCATCATGGTAAATTTTGGACGCGTTGCTAGGTTTCACGCCGGCGGTCCTGCACCCTGGTGGCCGAGGCGCGAAGGTACCGCCCTCCATTGGATGGAAGAAAGTATGACGCAAGTCCGTTGCGCGTCTTGGCCCCCGGGGGGCGCGACCACCGGCGCAAAGATGTGCACCCGTAGGAAACCGAAACCTAGTAAGGCGTCCAAAAAGGTTTTTTCGGATCATCATAAAATGGTACAGCTGCCTTACACACTTCAAAAATGAGTTGATAGAGTGGCCTTCGATGATGCTCAGCAGGTTTATAATTGGAGCCATATGTTCATCTTCGCTGATTTAGAAACGTATAACTTAATTTTGCTAATTATTTAGCTTATTAGTATGCTATTTCGATTCCTGATGTTTGCCATGGTTGGCAGTTTGTCCCCTGCTTCTTTTTTACCTCAACCATCCTGTTCATAGAGATTTTTTAGACTTCGCTGAAACACCCGTTTAACTGGTTAACTCCACTAAACATCAGTTATAAAAATATATATATATATATATATATATATATATATATATACATATCGATCTAGGTCAACGCAACTAATTCCAGAGGCCATCGGAGCCGACGAATCTCGAAATTCGCTCGCTGCACGTCTAATTGTTTACTTTTCACCCGAGGATAGCGGAAGGAGTGAGTGGTTTTAATTGTCTCTTCAATCACCCGAGCGCTAAACGAGCCGTGACAGGAGGTCCGGCGGCGCCGGAAGATTGCAAATCAACCCCCCCCCCCCCCCCCCCCCCCTTCCCCCTAGTAGCCGGACGGTGCGAGTGGTCTTGGCGCCGAAGTGGCCGGCAATTAGCATGTGCGCTTCACTGCAGATTGAGCTCTCTCCCCGTCTCAGTCAATCCGGACTTCGTGGTTTGAGTTCCGGGTGTCGGTCTCTGAGCGCAGTTTGAGCGAGGGCACTCTGATGGGTGAGAGCGTGTATAGAGAGATGGGAAGCGGGCAGCATGCATGGCGCGGTGGCATGCCGGTGACAGCTCGCGAGGCTTAAGATTCGTCGCATTTGTTGTTCGCGAGGAACTTTGGCGCCAAAGAAACTTCTAACTAAAGTTTTGTCTTGTTGTCTTTTTTTTAAGAATGACTCATTTGCATATTCGTCATTATGGATTTACCAAGATGGTGCGTTGGATCGAGTCATCGCTTCTTGAGAAGCGTTTGGTGTCGCTAGCGTCATCTGCCAACGAAGTCGCTCGCGAGGGCTTTCAATCGCGAATTGATGACCTAATTAAAATTTTCCTAATGAAGGAACTCTGCAAAGAGTTTCTAACTATTTTTAAACTTTCACCTCGTGTTTTCTACGCACACATCTCTGTGGCATATCCGAAGAGAGGAGTGTGCATGCGGACCAGTGAACAGCGCTCAAACTGCGTGAGCTCGTGGGCGTCCATAACTTTTGTTTTATTGTTACGCAAGGTATGGGACGCGCGTAAAACATGCCACAGAACTGAGAATACAGGTATTAAAAACGTTGAGCTCCTAGACCATATTCAAAAGAAAAAGAACCATATTATGTACTTAAGATCATTTATCCAGTTTCTGCAATATTGGAGGCTCCCGTACCAATAGTTTAACCAAGAAAACATTGGTCGTGGCAAAGTCGAAGTCGTAGGTCCAGAATATGATCACGTATTGCCAGTCTAGTTCCAACCCCCCGCACAGCGTATCTGATAAAGACCGCTCACTTGCTTGGACGGTATTTCTATTGCTTCGGTGACGAAACTTGCGACCTCGTTGCTGGCATTCCTTTTTTCACGATCTCGCCGCCGTCTTTCTTTTTTTTTTTTTCCTTCCACCGAAACTAAACAGAAAGCACTTGAATGTAAAACACATTGTCCTAATAAAAGGTAGATTAAGTTGAATGCAGGTGCGCCCAACATTGGCACGCCTGATCCAGAATTAAAGACGACAAACGTCCTCCATTATGGCGGCTCCTAGTGGCAGGATGAATATAGCTAACAGGGATTTTGCGTATGGCCTATAAAGATTCGATGGGTAAAGTATCCTCAGAATTCGAAGTACCCTTTCTCTTTGTACTGATAAGAAACGAAACTACAATGCTACACAGAGCAGTCTTATAATGCCTATCCAGAAATGAAAATGTGAATGATCTCCAGATTTGCGGATGTGAGAGACATTAACTAGCTGCCCAGCTACAAAGTTCCAGACATGTACACGTTACCCCAAAAAAGTAACTAAATACCGTTACTCGTTACTCGCTCAAAAAGTAACTAAATCGTTACTCGTTACCGATTCTCAAAGGAACGCGTGAGTTACCTCAAAAGTAACGAGTTACTTTCCACGTTACTTGACGACCAAATACACAACTGTTTTTGTTTCATGGTTTTATTGTTTTCTTTTTAGTAGTCATTGGCCTCAGCAGCAGCTGCCTGTAGAAGTTTTCATCAGTTATGTTTCCCCGCTTCCTTGAAAATACATCTCCGGCGACGCTGAAGAGTCGTTCTACCGACGCGCTCGAAGGAACGGCAGTGTTGTGCTTCAGGAAGAGCTGGTGAATCTTCGAGAACTGCGCCTTCATTGAGGACAGCGGGTAATGGGTTATGTCCCTTCCCGTGTTTGCAACTTCCGGGTTTACATTCGGTCCGTACCCGTTTCTAGAAGGTTCAACCAACGAACCTGATTGTGCTCGCTGGGTGAAGGACATTCCCAGCTGTAGAGGTTCAGTACAGCAACGTTTATCGCTGGACACGTCAGTCGACCCGTTCGACTGACGTGTTCAGCGATATACGTTGCTGTACTGTCATACTGGTTAGTTGTTTTTCGGTCTGCCCATCTGCCTTTGTCACAATAGACGCATACTCAGGCTAGAATAAAAACAAGGCCGTTTAAGCGGTGTTGTACACGTTACTCCTCAAAAGTAACGAGATACCGTTACTCGTTACTTGGCCTTCAAAGTAAACTAAATACCGTTACTCGTCCTTTTCTAAAAAGTAACTAAATACGTTACTCGTTACCGAAAATAGTAACTAGGTACAAGTAACTCGTTACTTGTAACGCGTTACGTACATGTCTGCTACAAACTATTGATCACAAAAAGTCACGTGCTCTTTTCAGTGCTCACTGGTAAATAAGACTTCGTATCGTCCCGAAAAGAAAGCTCCCAAGATTGGCCTTTTTTTCAGCCTTTTACTTTAAGTTTGATCTACCGTCCTCTGCAGACTTCCTCCGCCACGCCAGATGCAACCGGAAAGTGGACTATGACGAGACCAAGTGCGCGCCTGCTTACCGGAGGACCCTGGAACTCGCCAAGACAGTCAGCCAGGACACAAGACGTGGACAGGGGTCTCAGACGTTCCTGTTGGTACGCACCACCGTACCGCACTTGCTCATTTTGTGACTTTACTCACTTTAGCTCAACATAAAAAAAAACAAAAAAAAAACATTGTCGGTTTAAGTCTTAGCATTAACTGCGGTTTTGGACTAAGCCTCATTGTAAAAAAGGAGACCACAACACTTGGAGTTTTCAGTTTTTTTTCTAATCAAGAATTGGTTCATTATACATATATTTGAAAGGTTTTTGATTCATTACCTTTTTGTTTTACTATTTGAAATGAAATCGTCCATTGGAAGAAGCTGTGTTCAACGACAGCTTAATAACTTTTTTGGTGTGTGGTCTGCACAACGAAGCCTCGAGGACCAGCGAGGTTGTGGCATAACGCATGCATCACACCTTTGCTTGAGCTTATGCTTCTACTCCTTTCATCACTAAGCTGGCAGGGACTGACTTTTTGTGCCAGTAAACCGCCTGTCTTGCGTCACATTATCATGCTCTTTGCGCGCACTCTGACGAAGAGAACTCGGTGGGGCGAAAAAGGCAAGCGATTGATTGGTCACCAAGCACGAAGCTTTTGCAGCCCTGTCAGCTTAGCGGTGAACAACCTAAGCCTGAGTCACACTGCTCATACAAAAGGTAGTGTGCATACAGATTCGAACGCTAGTGAAGGCGAGATCCGCGCTTCGAATGCCGTATGGCAATGAGTTCAACGATAAACTTGGCACGCGGCATTCGAAATACGTATATTGCGGTGACTCGCATTTGCAGGCTGTCTTTTGTGTGATGTATCAACAGTGTGACTCTATACAAGAAAGAAACACGACTCAGACATTGCCTGCAGACTGTTTTTTGCGTAATCTATTAGCAATTTTATCGCGACTTTTAGCCGTTTGCACACTGCAAACAGAACCAACGCTAGATACGCTTGAATTAGAGACTGCGTGGAAAAACATACGCCTAACCTCTCATTATATGTGCTTTGTCGGTTTCTACGCTATTGAATCCTATTAAATAATACGAACAACGTGTTGATGCTTATAAGATAAAACGTTTTTCATGTTTCCCATACTTCCTCGGCACAGCGCTTTCAGTGAGTTCGTGGAGTGCAAGAGCTTCCACGTGAGTCGGGAACTGCGGAGAACGGGCGAGCGAGTTCTTTGCCAGGCCACATGGAACGCATCTCGGGGCCTTTGATCGAGGACCACTGCGGACCATACGCCCATGGAGCCTGCGTATCTGCTGCACGGACGCCGCCACACCTGCCAGCATGCGCGGTTCTTACGGAACTTTCTCCAACATCCTTCTTGTCCTGACATCCGTCGTGTACACTGCGGTTACCCTGCCCGAGGAATTCCTGCGGCAGCTGGCCGTGACCTGGTTGCATCAACCCGCTCTGGCGGAATCCCCAACTGTTTGCTGAAGACGGAGCCTCCTTTTCGACGTTGATTTCGGATTCACCAAGCATCTGTTCGGGGGGGGGGGGGGGGGCGGGGGGTGGGGGGGCTGTGATCGAGGGGACAGAACTTCAATGAAAGGCAGTATGATGTGTCATGGGTGCTGTCCGTGGCGCGCTGATGCGAATCATGTGCTTATAAAGTCTCCTTGAGGACATCGCTATTTCTGAGGACACAGAACTTGTACAGAACCTGACCCAAAGTAGAATGTTCCAGCTGCTGTTTTGCAACGACAGGATATTGCCCTCAGCTCAAAGTGCTAATTTATAAGCAAGTGATTGCTTGCTATAAGTGATTTCTCACTTATAAGCAGTGATTGATTACTTATAAGTGATTTCTCACTTATAAGCAAGGTGATTGCTTACCTATAAGCACGTGACTGCCTTACATAGGAGCAAGGGATTGCTTACTTAAAAGCAAGTTATCGCTTACTAATAAGCGCATCTGCGTTACATACATTGAAGAGATTGTTGTGACTAAAAGGCGCTAAAGTGTCATCACATGTCTTCTTGTCTCCATAATCTGAAAAAAAAAAATAAGTATTAGGGTATAGGTTAGAGACGTGACATATTCAAAAGGTAAGCAAGCACGGATGGTTCTTGTTTATAACGACTAAGAGTTCCCAGTAGAGCAGCGCACACAAACGTTTCACCTCTCCACTGACTCCGAAGACTTGCAAACGTTAAACTCCCAATGTCAAATTCTGCTCCTGTTCCCGATCATTGAAATGTCAACACCAGCTTGCTTCACAGCAATCGACGTTGCTGGGTGCAATAAATACGTTTCACGACCTCTATTTATCTTTAAAACATTGCTGCAGCTTCGTTATAACAGCTATGTTGAGGGTATCAAAGAACAGTGTTTGACAAATTATTGTTGGAAATTCATTGTCGCTCCGCAGTTAATGAGACTGCCCATCATCAACTAGAGAATATAAATAAAATAAAAAAACAAAGTTTAATAAGAGGTACATTCTCCGGAGACTAATGCCATACCTAAAGTGTGATTGGTGCACACCATAGGCAAGTCATGCTTCAAAATGTAACTTGGTTACATCGCCAGCGTCACAACAATAGGCTGCCCTGACTGTGGCATTCGATCTATTTTACGACAAAAAAAGATATCGCTTTTAACGCGAGACAATATCTTCATCGGACAACTTTTTTTTGTTTTTTTTGTGCGTAAAGTGCGCTTGCCTACAATTATGGGTAAGTCACAAAAACAGCCAGAAACTGGGCATAGTCTATGGGTGAGAGACCTGGTGTTTGTTTACGCAACGTAGATTCGAATGAATTAAATTTATGTAATTCTTCGCAATATAAAACAAACAAAACATATTTAGGGGCCCCTACCACGCTTTCCACCTGGGCGTGAAATGATCACTGAGTAGTGACGCAGATATTAAGCAAACCTTGGTCTTTAATTGTTGTAAATAAAGCTTGTGCTGGTTCAACTTATTGTGAAGGTTTCGTCTTATTTTGCATCCCCTCAGCTTAACGCAGGGGCTTGTCGGCTTCACACGTCTCAGTAGCGCTTGCGAGGCTTTGTGGTGTCTCAACTCCACACGTTAAGACAAGAAACTATTTCTTGTGCGGAGTGTGTGTGCTATATATGTGTGCTATAAACTTAACCGTGCAAAAGGTATGTAAGCCCTCAACGACTCTTCAAAGCACAGACACACAATCACCATTTGTTTTACACGCCGCTGAATGGCTGCCATCAAAACCATCAGTATTTTTAAATGTGTTGATGTGAGACGCCAACATCTATGCTAAAGGTAGGTGTTGGAGACTAACTTGACTGAGAATGTCGCGACATAAAGGCGATTTCGTGTCCAAGCTACCTCTGTTGCTGAGTTGCAGTTTCTGATTCAGAAGCACCAAAAGTTTGTAAGTAATGTGCTACATCTAACTAATTCGTGACTTGCTATGCAGTATTGTTAACCCATATTTCGCGTATATGGAATAGTTATCATAGGCTGAATAACGAAGTATTGCTATCAATTCAAATCGTTTTTTTTTTTTGCATTTGCATATACAGATGCTGGAGACATGTGCAAATCCACACTTTGTTGACTTCACGAGGTACAGGCCCCGAATGTTTGGCCATCAGCCTATCAAGTAATATGTCAACAATAGGTTATTGATGAATTAAAATGATGCAATGAAAATTACATCACCGTAAATATTTTACTTCAAATTAATGAGCCAACGTAATAGCTGGGGTCGAACTTCCAGGCATTCAGGTAACAGAAACGGGCACTCAATGCAAAACCGGTGTGGCTGTAACTCGTCCTGTTTCAAAAGTAATTTTTGGGTAATTTTCGAATAGCATTTTAGTAAGCGTGTTGTGTCATCTGTGGTATAAAATTGATATAGGAGTAAAAAGTCTTTGCAAATTCGTAATGCAATAACTGCGATCTTTCTTACGCGACCACGATCTTAATTATGAGAACTGTCACAGAAAGTTTATCCCAAAAGCGCCGTCTTCACTGATTTGTTCTATTGGGTTTTGCGTGATTTAGAATAGGTGCACTTCTTCCTTCAATATGTACATTCAAGTTTTGTTATAGTAGTAAAACAAACTCGGGTTCTCATCGGAATGTTTGTTCTCTACACCCGGCTACTCTAGGCCGAGATCGCGAGAAAATGTTTTCTGTTTTTTATTACGCAAAAGTTTGTTGTAGCGCCTTAAACGTAATAGCGATTGACGGCATACTAAGTTCCAAGCTCGTTTGATAGTTAAAAAAAATAGAAACTTGTGTTCAAGAGATACTAAAATTCAGATAGTAAGAACCGCAAGTCCCCTCAATAAAACGACATAACGTAAACATGGTGTATTTAGTGGCTTCCCAGATTCGTTTCTCTCTGTGTTATGTCTGCAGTGTTTCTTGAAGAACTCTAAAGCGCTACTTTGCCGGCATTCTACTTACAAGCATGTACTCAGGACGCACGACAATGCTTAACATTCACCGAGTTAAACTCACAAGAGCGCCTCAAGCATCGCTTCCATCTACCGCTCAGTGTAATTGTTCGTTCCTCCGTTCCCACGACATTCGATCTGCTTTTTGTTATCGGTTCTTGTTGTCTCGACGCCGGGACGCTTCTGGAATACGAACTGTCATCCAATCCACAAAGATTCGACCACGGACCACCGAAGAAAGCAATGAGAAAGGAAATTGCACGACCGCTGACAGAAACAGGGGGTTTTACTGCATTTGCTTGGCTGTCCATCTCCGGTGAAGCACGGGGCAGGCACAAACATTATAAAAACAAACTTAACAAAAGTATAAAAGAAGAAATACGGCACACGGGCGGAACACAGAGGCACGCCCACAAAAGGACCAAAAAGCTCTCGGCCTCTGCCCCCTAGAACAAGGCTGTTTGCATACGCTGAAGCTTTCCATGAGCCCCACCGACTTATTGTTTTTTCGGAGTGCTTTTTGTGCGCTTTCTTGAAGCGATACCTACAAAACATTGAGACTCTCAATGAAGTTTCGAGGTGCATTTTAAATACTTATATATGTATATTGTTTTGCTGAAACCGAAAGGATCCCAGGGGTGGATATTCACATATGCACAGAGCAAGGGAAAAGAATGAGTGTTCGAAAAGCCTTTCGATAAAAATAGACAAACTTTTAGGGGGAGGAGTGCAAACGTGAGAAGTTTCCGCTTGTTCTGAAACTTTTGCCACGGAAGAAAAATGCCTCGTTCTTGCCTATTTTCGACACTGACTACTGCGATTGCGCTAATTCCATTGGAAGTCTTAAAAAAAAATCTTTTGTTCGTTAGCGTTGTAGAGTAGCTTTTATATGTTTGCATAAACAAAAGAGTCTGAGCATTGATAATCAGTTGAATGTGTTTTTTTTTTACTATTTTGAATCAGCACCTGTCCAAGACTATGTTCTTCTGCTCTTATGTGCAACTCCGTTTATGCCTGGAACCCCAAAAAGCGAATATATATATATTTATATATATTATTTTAAGAGAGCAATTATCATACCGAAAATATCACAGGCAGAATTTACTTTCCTGAGTGTTTTTTTTTTTTTTTTTAGGAATTGAACTCGACATTGCTTAGTGAACCGCAGGCATGTGAACGTCTGCAGAAGCCACAGCGGAAACGATTTTGTCAGCATTATTATAAATTTAAAGCACACTGATTGTATACATTCATATCATAACTCGAAGCTCAGAAACTGAGCTAGTTTCAAATTCACAAATTATTAAAACTTAACACGAATCCATATTAATCGTAAAAATAAAATATATTCAAAATATAAATTACCCTACACATATCATGCTCGCCACAGCTCCATAAAAATGTCGACTTTAACCGATTATTCATTTAAAAAATTAGTAAACAGCATGCGAATCAATGAACCAATCGAATGTTTAGCTATTCAATTTAGCAGCCCTATCTTTATTTCCTCCGTAAAGAAATTATTTGTAGATTTCCCCTGCATTATGTGTATGTATGTCCAACCTGGAAGCTGGAACTTGTAACGGTATTTTAAACGATTCAATATCAAGAAGGAAAAACGACAACAACAATTGGATTAGCCAGCACCTTTTTTTGCCGCTCTTCCTGTATGCTTGAAATGTTATGCTATTCTGCTCAATTTCACTACCTCAACATTTTCTTTAATCACTGGACCCTACGGGGCTCTTACTGGGCACCACCTTGCCGCCTAAATTGCGACCACTTTTGGCAGAGTTACCCCGCTTCAATGACCCGATGCACCAGACCTTGACCAGACCACGAGCCACTATTCGGCAGTGGAAGCGGGTCAACCACTACAACTACCGCAATTGCCGACTAAGGATCTCAGTGACAAAGTTACATCAAAGAAACAGTGCGTGTATCTCCCCCCGGAACAAATGGACGAGGAGAAAACGTCCAACTACACGTTTTATGACGGCACCCCTGCAGATGAAAAAGACTTCACTCAAGTCACAGCGCGGAAACTTCGCCCCGCCGGAATCCCACTAATCATTAAACCAAAAAAATAGGAAACCTCTTCTTTTTTTTCTGAAAAATCAGTTTTAACAGAATAGGAAAAGAAATAGTGACAGTATCACAAGAGAATATACTAGCACCAAGCATAAGGAAAGATGGCACAATCATGGTCAACACGGCGACGCTGAACTCAATGAACAGACTTCTTATGATGAAGTCTCATGTCGGAATCGACGTGACAGTGACCGTCTCCGAGTATACAGACGCACTCTTGGCAAGGTCAGCAACATTTCTGTCCAATACTAGAACTAGAAACTGCTAGACTACCTTGGGCTTCCCCAGTCATCCTGTGATAAAGTACTTTGGGACCCCGGTACAGTGCTTTGAATTCAAACGAGATGGGCACCTCGCAAGACAACACTGTCGCGGCCAACAAAGAGGCAAGGTGTGCGCTGGACCACACAGCTATAAGGACTGCATAGAAAGTAAATTGTGGAGCCAATCACTGCGCTTCGTGGTCAGGCTATCCTCTCAAAAAGGAAGCAGCTACAGCCAAAAAGCAAGAAATCCTATTTGGACCAATTCAAAATAATCGTTATCCTTCCCTGAATCTTGAGGTAACCCGCCACCACTCACTGCCTCCTCTACCACCTTTTCGCCCACCTACACTTTCCCCTCGTCCCTCTACATCAACACAGCAGGCACACGCCTCTCAACATCCTCACCGGTTGCAGAATTGCGACGAGCTAAAACGCCAACTAAACGCAGAGATGAAATTTAAGGCTCCATCGCACCTACTTGATGATTCCTGGTCAAGCGCCTGCAGGAGACTTAACATCAAACCTCTCTCCTATAGACCGTGTTATCCTGCTTAGCGCCATTTTTAATACTGTAGCGTCATTTAGGGAGCACCAGGTTCCGCGGCCATGCTGAGTGGTTACTAACCACTCAGCATGGCCGCGTAACATGCCACTCGCTCGATGGCGCTACAGTATAACCACTGCTTAGACATTGGCGAAAGTGCTCATCGCCATCGGAGTGCCTCTCCCACGTTGTTTCTACTGGTTGGGTGCTCCAAAGTGCTGGGTATCCAACTTATGGCGCGTCTTCTGTCTTGCGTGCCGCGGATGCTGTTTTTGAACTCATTGGGAAAGTTTCTCGCTACGCATTATGGCAACCGCCAGTGCAGCGATGCCGAGAAAAGCGGCACTGAACGCGACGCCGATAGGAATAGGAGGTGAGTACTCAAAATATGGTTTACGTTTACAGCGTTTGAATTTCCCTTCAGATTCTTTGTCGTCTTAGATGCACTACAACGATAATATTTTGCCGTTCCGTGTTGTCTACACCAATAAATATAATCTAAACAAGGACGGGCGTGATGAGATCATTGCAGGAACGATCGAAGGCTTCTGCCTCCGGCTAGCCGATGGTCATTAAAGTTTTAAGTGAGGATCCCGTGTCGACAAGTGTGTCCTTTGTATAGAACTGAAAATAGCGAAGTCGAGATGGGCCCATTGCCGTAGCGAGTCGATCAATGAATCAGCGATTCAAAATCAATGCATAAGCATGTTTCAGCAATATAAATGGAAGTTTTATTGCCATCTACGTTATGCCTTAATTTGCAAAATAGGAACCCAGTCGCGCTGTGATGGTCACCATACGTTCACGGCTCCCTGCCATCGGGCAGGAGATCGTGATTCAGAGAAACCGATAGAACTAACTTTTCGACAATTTTCAGCCTCACCCGGGGGCGGAAATGAGCCTTCAACTAAGCGTTGCAGATGATAAAATCGAGCCAATGTTACCACTGAAAGGTATCAGGATTAACACAAATTAAGTTGTGAAAAGTTACAAGCTAAAACAGCGATTATCACGAGAAAACTTGCACCCGCCTTGCGAGTGTAGCTCATGTTCATCGACGGACCAGCGGTAAGTTCGGTGCGCGCTCAATTTACGAAACTCTCCGAGCACACTCGAGAGGATGCTGTCGGGGAAACGTCTTTTCGGTTTACGCACGCAACCCACTGCCACCGGAGTTTTTCGTCATTTGGAAAGCGATGGACTTTGAAGACATTGCAGCCGCAGTTGCCTTGTCGGATCCCGTGTGCGATACAGATGTCCTTCGATAATATTCTGCGCTTTTGGTTATTATTCCTGCAGCAGGCTATAACCGAACAACTATGTCCCGATGACCAGGGGGGTGCAGTTAGGGAGGTTGTTTCCCTGACTTTGATGGACGAACTTGAGTTGCCGTCGAGGACTGGTGGATCGTGGATGAAGCTAGTTGCTGGAGAGCCGGATGCGTCGGTGGTGATGCAGAGGCGACCGACAACTCGTTGGGTTAAAGATATCGACAAAACTTTAATTCGATAAAAAAAAAGAATCAAACAGTTACATAAAGGACAACAAGTGTGAACAAATCACGGGCTATAATAAACTGCCGCGCATGGCTTGCAGACTGCAGGGGACGCCTCGGCGCCAGATGGTCCCACCGCGCACGGTAAGGGTGGCGACTAACTTGTAGTCACGAAAACAAAGACGCTGTCGCGCACGACAGGTAACTCGACGCACCGCGGGAGCTGAACGTAAGGGGGGTCGCTCACGAGCCCGTTCCAAAACTCAAAGATTTTCCTGTTCGGCCAGGGTGTAAAACAGCGTGCTCGAACCCGTCCAGGCCAATTAGGGTTCGACCCTGGTCCCATTGGCTAGGGGAACCAACGCACATTCGACCATTCGAGTCAGAGGTCATTGCTCTGAGAGTGAACCATAAGCCGAGCCTCGGTTCTCAAAACCCGAGGATAAAATACGACTTATGGCTTTCCTATAAGCCACAGGAGATGCACATTCGCAACCACCGGGACATATCGGCTGGGGCACGTCTATGCCACCACAAAATGGCGTTGGAAACAAAGTAAAAAAAAAAATGGCACGCCAGGCACATACAGAATATATGGGGAGCGCCTAGTCCCCGGGCGTCACGGAAGAGTTCCGAGACACGACTCCGAGAGCTCTGAAGCACTTTGTCTCCCAGCAAACGACCTGGCGACCGGTGACGTGTTAATGTCTCGGCCGTGGGTTCCCCGGTGAACCTTTACGTCTGGCCCCGCGTTTCAAGGTCAAGGGGTAGACGTACGCGGCACTGAGACAGCAGCCTCTCGTGGGCAAGTTAAGTGTTTTCACGTGCGTTCAAAAACCGGCGTTCCAAACGAAATTTCAAGAGGGCGACATGCCCGCGGCGATTTCCCTGACACCGGGATAAGTTCATAAACAAGCAGAATTCCAACTCGTAACGGCACGGGACCCCCTGAAACGCGACACTCGTCTCCCAAAGCGCCTTCCCCTTCCCAACCAAAGCGCCAGCAGGCGGATAATGAAAACATAGCAAGGAATGCCTTCCCGCTGGTCAAAAAAACATAATAAAGAAAAGCTGCCACCTCTACAAGCGGATTGTGTTATTGATTCCGCTAGCTCTAATTACATCTTAAAGTAAAATAACACAGAGAAAACCGCGAAGTAAACAACCGATCTTGGAAAAACACGCGCGTCCAAAGCGCCCATCCGGGTCTTCGCTCGTTCCTGACCACTCAGTGTAAGGAGGAAAGCGCCGGCAGCCCTTTGCCCTTTTCACTCTTGCCGTCTTTTAGTAAATTGGTCTATAGCAGTACCCCGCACACAGAAGAAGAATATGTCCCAACGTAATCATCATGAGGATCACTTTGAGACATTGCAATCGATCGACGTCAGACGTTCACTGGTACTGATGTTTTTTACGGCTCTAAGTGTCGTACTCAGCACAGTGCCCGCAGCCAACAATCTTCTAGAGGTAAGAGCAATAATCGCCATGGAAAGATTACTTAAGTCTTCTCGAACATTGATAAATAAAGAGTATTCCAATTCCTGATTTGTACAGCTATATTGGAATATTTCACTGCAATTCCAACGGATTACGCCAAAAGTCTGGTGATTTCTGTCAATTTTTGAAACAGAATACAACACCAATGACGATAATAATCTTCAGAGAAGGATTATCGTGATTCTTGTCCAGCTCGCTTGCACTTTTGCATTAATGGACCTTTTCCACATACCGACGGCACCAGGCGGTGGCTGCACGAACTAAAAATCGAGGAAGTGACCTACCTGCGCTACCAATCGATAATGGGAGCTACGCTACCAGTTTCTTCGCTCTCTGAGCTGCGGCGCGTGCCTAAAGCGACTTTAAAGAGGGGAAAGAAAAACACGACCCAAACGTCGTGTTTTTCTTTCCGTCCGCTTTCTTTTTTTGTGTAACACAATTATATATATGCGGAAATTACGTGCTCTACACGCTAATCCACAGCCTCCTTCCGAATTTCCTCGATTTTTAGTGCCGACTTCCGCCGCTTGGCATCGGGCGCTCGCGCGTGCGCAGAACGCTTCTCGGAAAAGGTCCATTGCATTATCACTATACCAATTCTTGCATTCACTGATTCACGCGTGGACGATGACTTTCGCCTTTCAAACTACGTGCAGTACAAATCATCTCGTCAAAAAAAAGAAAAATCCAGCGATGCTACCTGTACGGAAGAATTTGGTATCGGAGCACAAGAATTTGTCGTGACTCGCCTGCTAGATACGGTTCGGTAAGTCTTCACTTACTTTTGTGAGTTTGTACATCGAACCTCAAACTCCAATAAATTAATTTGGGTTCTCTGAAATATTTCGCCACATATCTTCTCCTTTTATAATATGTGGAGACTTCAATGGACACCACACAATCGGGGGGAGTGACCATTGCGGTCGACGTGTAAACGTCATTGCCAAGTATATGGACAACTACAACATATGCGTCCTCAACGACGGAGCACCAACCTTTGTTCCTGGCCCTAGCTACTGCAGCTGTTTAGATCTTACTCAATGTTCTTCAGACACATCACCTCAAGTAACATGAATCACAGACAGGGAAACCCGAGTTAGCGGCCATTTTCCCATTTTTGAACAACACACTCCTGTTAATATTCCTGGGCAGGAACGTGGAGCACAGATAACAGACTGACAGATGTTCAGACAGTTAAATACTTTTAGCCTTACCAATTTTAATGAGTTTATTGGATTTGCCACCTCGGTTTTTCTTAGTTACAAACGAACAACGAGTCTTGTACCTCTACCCAATGGGTGCGGCGGTGTTAATGATGAATACAAAAAACTACGCACAGAAAGACGAAGATTAGAACGCCACTACAGAAGATCACGCAGTGTTGAAGACTATAACGAGGCCCAACATATTCACAAGCTTATGCGTCTAGAGCTTCAAACTTTTACAGTCTGTCGATGGAGAAAATTTAGTGGTAACCTGACCCCCTTCGCACCGATTTCAAAAGTGCGGAAAAATACTTCGTTCCCTTCACACGCCAGTTATGCAAAAAATACCTTTGCACGCGCTAGCTCTTCTGAAGGGTACATTGGAAGTGACAATCGAGGATGAATTTTGCCTTCTGTTAGCACAACAAAGCGACGTGGAAAAAACTTCCCCATACCATACTTCAAAGACGTAGGCTACTGGTACCTTCGAGAACGAGATGTATCTAGTGAATTCAGAGCTAGATCATAAAATGAACATGCGTGAAATTGATTGTGCGCTTCACAACACCCACAAATCTACAGACTCTGTTCTCGATAATATAACTTTCGATGCACTAGACAATCTCGGCTCCGGTGCCACCATGGATCGTCTCGATATATACAATGAAGTTTGGTCAACAGAGGTCATACCCGAATCGTGGAAGATGGCTAAAATAGTTCCACTCTTAAAAACTGAAAAATCCCTTCTCAGTCTGGATTCCTTCCACCCTGTGAGTTTAATTAGTTGCGTCGGAAAGCTGCGCGAGAAGTTCATACATCACCGCTTACAGTGGTGGTTGAACCAGTAAAGCATTTCCCGAAGAGATGACAAGATTCCGTCTACAAGGATGCAAAATGGATGGCATTATAGACCTCACCATCTGTGTAGAGTACGCACGAGATAACGAAAACATTAGAGTGGCAGTGTTCTATAATATTCGTCGAGCATTTGATACGGTTAGTGACGCTCATTGTCTTGAAGAACTTGTGCTTCTTGGTGTACATGGACGTATGCTTCGTTGGATACAAGTGTTTCTTCGATACAGAAACATCGTAATGTGTACAAATGGTAGACACCGCATGCATCATGAACTGCACCATGGAGTGCCCCAAGATAGCGTGTTGAACCTGACTCTTCTGTTGGCTTTCCCCTAATTGAACAAGCGTTTAGGAAAATAAAAGGGTTTAATACAGGAAAATAAAATTTAAAGTTACACGTGCGGCGAACGCACACTTGCATGCCGCCATCTTTCTTCGCATCCCTCGCTCTCTGCCCAATGTTGCTCCCTTCGTTTTCGGATTTCGCTAACACTCGGCCATTCCTGGCAGCGAACTGTCCTCAGTTCATGCGGCGTAGTCCACAAGGTACGAAGGTCTTTTGGGCACACGCGTGCTACGTCTCGGCACACTGTCTTCTTCGTCGGTGCTTGATTGGTCGGACGATTCTTGGCATCTTCCACCCCATCTCTTGAGTTGGCTGATGTGGGCGGTTGTTGAGTAGACCCTCTTCTTTCCCTTCATCTCGGTCACTCTGTAGGTGTCCGCTGGGAGTACTTCTGTCACAGTCAGTGGGCCTCTGAACTTCTTCTGGGTTTTTGTTGGGACGCCGGTGTGCTCTGGAATGCAGCGCATGACCACTACGTCTCCAACGCTCAGCCCTTCTGCTGCGAAGTGATGCTTGTCGAAGTACCGCTTCGACCTTTCTTGCTGGGTCATTATGTCACTTTGAGCCGTCTCTTGAAGTTGATCTGGGCACACCCACTCGTCATTCTCTGTGTTTAGCCATCTGAGGACACCGTCTTGCATCCTTGGTTGATATCCATGTAGAAGCCTGAAGGGGCTAGTGCCTGTTGAGGCATTATATGCTGTGTTCAGGTAGCTCTCTACCTCTTTGATGTTCTGATCCCAGTCCTTGTGAGTTGGGTCCTCGATTGTAGCCATAATGCACGGTACCAGGGTTCGGTTCACTCGCTCTACCTGGCCGTTAGCCCTTGGGTGGTGCGATGAGTTCAGTGTGTGGGCCACACCATTTTCCTGGCAGAAGGCTTCGAAGCTGTGGGATGTGAAACAGGAACCACGGTCCGAAATGATGCGTTGCGGTAGTCCAAACTCTGTGACAAAACTCTGCATACACCGCAATACGTTCCTTGCCGAAGTGTCTCGCACAGGGTAGAGGCGTACAAACTTGGTCAGATTGTCCACCAGCACCAAGATCCACTGGTTTTTCTTGGAACTTCTCACAAATGGACCAACATGGTCCACGTGTACAACTTGAAATGGCCTCTTCCCAGGCGGTATAGAGTGCAGAAGTCCAGGCTTCTTCCCTCCTGGTACCTTCGTGAGCAGACACTCGAAACACCTACGGATGTGCTGATGCACATAGCGCTTCATCCGAGGAAACCAATAGAGTTCCTTGATTTTCGACACGGTTCGGTCTGTGCTAAAATGTCCCTGCAAGTCGTGAAACTTGACACACAGTGTTTTACGCATGCTCTTAGGCATCACGAAAAGGAGTCGTCCGTCTTCCTCCACGTAAAACAGCTTTCCATCCTTCAGTCGTAGGTTCTTGACCTTGACACTTTCCTGTTTGGTCCTTTCCTTGATTGCCTTCTCGAGAATCTGTGCGAGGTTAGCCAAGTCTGCGTCAGATCGCTGGATGATCACAACTTGGTCTTCTAGACCTAAGGTGAGGCATACTTCAACCCTGGTTTCGACGACCTCATCAAGGGTGTCCTCCGATGCCCCTACGGGTTCACGACTGAGGTAGTCCACGTGAGCCATTTTCTCACCTGCACGGTGCTTCACCTCGAAGTCATACTCCTGAAGTAAGTCAAACCACCTTGCTATCTGTGGTTTAAGGGTCTTGTGTGCATTTAGGTACACAATTGCTTGACAATCTGTTACCAGCGTGAACGGAATGCCTAGAAGGAATGGACGACTTTCCATACTCCAGACTATTGCCATGAGCTCTAGTTTTCCTGCATGGTAGTTCTTCTCGGCATCAGTGGTGCGCTTACTGACACAAAACACCAGGTGCCAGCGTCCCGACTCGTCTTGCTGAAGAATCATTCCCGCAAGTCCATGCATGCTTGCGTCCGTGTGGAGTTCAGTTGGGGCTGAAGGGTCATACAACCTCAGTATCGGGGGTTCTGTTAGTTCCTTCCGGAGCTGGTCGAAAGCCTCCTGTTGCTCGATTTCCCATGTAAACTTTGTGTCTTTCTTGGTCAGACGAGTAAGAGGTTCTGCCTTCAGGGCATAGTGGGGAATGAACCGTCTGAAAAATCCTGTCAGGCCCAGAAACCTCCTGACGCCGTGAACATCGGTCGGTGGGCTAGCTTCCAGTATGGCTCGTTGCTTCACTTCACCTGGCTGCAGGTAGCCCTTCACAATCTTGAAGCCTAAGTAATCGAGTTCGTCGCTCCCAAACACACACTTGGAGAGTTTCAGAGTTAGTCCGGCAGCCCGCAGGGCATCCAGGACTTGTTTGAGCTGAACCAGCAAGTCCTCCCAGTCCTTGGCTGGAATCAACAAGTCGTCCATGTAGCACAATGCTACACTGTTGCGCAGAGTCCCCAGGACTTTGTTCATTAGACGTTGAAATACAGCCGGGCCGTTTCTTAGCCCAAACACCATACGTTCAAACTGTCCAGTCTCATCAGGAGTGATGAATGCAGTTTTGGCCTTCGATTCCTCACTCAGTGGAAGCTGGAGGTATCCGTTTGCACAGTCTAACACGCAGTACATTCGTGCTCCAGACAGTCGTTGCAGCTGGTCGTCAATGTTTGGTAGTGGGAAGTGTTCTGGCACAGTCTGGCTGTTGAGTCGTCGATAGTCTATGACGAGACGGTTTTCTCCATTTTTCTTTTTCACGAGTAGCACTGGACTAGCATATGGCGACGTTGTTTCGGTGACGATACCAGTCGCCTTCCACTCTTCGACAATTTTTTGGATCGCTTCCCTTTCCGATGCATTAGTCTTGTACGGCTTGCAGCTGACTGGGGTACTTCCAGGTTTCTCTGTGATAGTCATTTCTAGTTGGTTGCAACACCCCAACTCAGACAGATTCAGTGCGAAGCAGTCCCTATACTCATTCAGCATCTTCAGCAGCGCGTCCACTTGCTGTTCAGTAATGTCCTTTCCGACATTTAGCATGCCACGATCGATGGGCTCTCGCTGAGGCACATTCCTCACTGGGGTTAACTCTTCGCTCCCCGAGAGCAATTCCGCATGAGCAAACAAACTTCCCTTGAGCAGCTGTTTGTCTTCATCCTTGTCGTTCAACACGGGTATCTCAACCCTTCCGTGTTCGGCGTGAAGCAGCATTCCCTTGTCAGTCCCACTAGGTACGATAAGACTTCCTTCACTCTTACCGGTCTCCACTGTCAACCAACACACAGTTCTTTTGGGCAGCACCATAGTTTCCTTGACACGCAGTGGTTCCTTGGAAGGCTTCATCTGTGCAAGGTCGATGTCACAAAACGGAAGATCATCACGGTAGCCAATCCTGAGCTCATCTCCCATGCGCAGGTATGCAATGTGGTCTTGTTCCGTCCAGGTTCTACCGACCAGCATGTCCACAGGCAGGGCACTGTCGTTGACGACGATCACCTTGACCTTACGGCATACCACATCGTCGATTTCAATGTCGACCTCCGAGGTTCCGATGGACCGCACTGTAGATGTGTCGGTGTTCCCAAAACCATACAAGTCTTGGGTCTTGCACACAACTTGTAGGTTGCACTTTTCAGCTGCTCGATGACGCAATATACAGTCCGAACTTCCGGGGTCGATCATCACCGAGAGCTGGTGAGTTCCATTGATAAGAGCAGTCTTCAGGAATTTAGCTGGATCACTGTCACTTGTTGGACTTTGATTCACTACAAAGTTGCCAACAGGGTTTGTTGCTGGGCAGTTTCTCGCCATATGTCCATACTTCCCGCAACTGTAGCATTTTCGCTCAGCTTGATCTCGCTTGGAGGATTCCGGTGTTTTCTTAGGTGGTCCGCCAGCACTTGCCTGATCTGTCGGCTGGACCATATTGCTTCCTCGACTCATTGAGTCTCTGGCCACACTCTTTTGATCTGTGAGGCGTATTCCACTGGGTGTTTGCTCGGTTGGACGTGCAGTAGCCCACGACCTTGAGGTTGATGACCCGACGCGAGGTGTTGCTGCACCTGGATCACCGCTGTATGGCTTGACCCTTGGAGACATCTGAATCCTTGATTCACTTATTCTCTCCAGCCTTCGCAAGTCTGCCAACAATTCATCCTCGTCCCTGTGCTCCTTTGCTGTCAAGGAGATGCATGCGTCTCTAGACCGCAGCCCAACCAAAACTTGCTCCTTGGTATCTTGCATACCGAGGCCCAATTCCTTGCACAACAAGGTCTTTTCGAGGAAATAAGCCGTGGTGGACTCTCCCCTCAACTGGATTCTCTCCTGCATCTGCTTCCATTTTTCGGCTGTGCTTGTTTGGCCCACAAAGGTTTTTCTAAAGGCGGCCTTGAAGTCCTCCCACGTAGTAAGGTCTTCGACACGGGCCTGAAGCCAAAATCGAGCAGGTCCCTTCATGTGGAGCCTAGCGTTCTCCAGCCTGAAGCTGTCCGGCCAGCCGTGCAGAACTGCCATGGAGTCGATACTCTTGAGCCACGCCCCGGCCTCGTGTGACGAGCCTTCGCCGTCGAAGTCGTGAATAGCCTTATTGAGGTCCGGCATAACATGGAACGTTTCTGGTTTCCTCTCGACGAGGTCGAGTAACCTTCTGTTTTGTTCCAGTAGCGCTTGCATTATCTCGTTTCCGTCGCCGTTTGCCATCTTTAGGGTTGTCTAGGCGTCTTCCTAGGCGTACACACAGTTGCAGTTGTTGTTTTTCGCCTTCGGTCGCGCGTCTAGGCCTGCAGACGTCACACAGAGCGTCCGCACGCACGGTCCCCACGAGGCAGCACGAAGACTCACGTTTCCGCCGTCGGCACCTCACGAAGACGGTACCCGTTGAGACAGCGTCCACATTCACGCAGTCAGCAGGCGACACGAAGAGCCCACTTTCCACGGCCGCTATCTCACGACGACGGCACGGGCTCGGCACTACCCGTAGCGTCAGTTGAAAAGTCAGCGTGCATCACCGTCGGCGCAATCCGACGACATCGGCTTCCAGGATCGCCTCACCACGAAGGTTTCGGTGAATCCCACTTCTGAGATGTTGGCTTTCCCCTAATTGAACAAGCGTTTAGGAAAATAAAAGGGTTTAATACAGGAAAATAAAATTTAAAGTTACACGTGCGGCGAACGCACACTTGCATGCCGCCATCTTTCTTCGCATCCCTCGCTCTCTGCCCAATGTTGCTCCCTTCGTTTTCGGATTTCGCTAACACTTCTTAATGTCGTAATGGCGCAGTTACCGCAGGAACACCAGCCCCTTTACAAATATGTATATATGCTGATGATATTTGCATCTGGTCTCAATTTCCTCCCCAGATATTTTAAATAATCACTTACAGATAACCTAAAAGCCCGTTCACACTCTTGCGACCGAGTACGACTGAGAGAGACGAGATCTCTTAAAACTTCTTAAATTTTTTTAGAACGAGGGAACGCACTGGCATTGTGGCGCCATCTATGCGGTGACTCTGGACCTGCATTTCCCAAGAGCGAAGGTTTTGCGGGATTTCCGAGGTCAAATGTGCGTAATACCCATATAAAGGCTCGTTTATAACATTGACAAAAGTTTTTCGAGCCAAGAAAGAAAGGATAATGCGCGAGAGAAATAAAAAAATATGTCTGACCGCCCAGTTTACACTGCTACCCAATAGATGGCGCCAGTGTGTCCACTGGTTTAAGAAGTTTTAAGGAATACAGGTTTAAGAGGTCGCAAGAGTGTGAACGGACCTTTAGACACGACAAACCATTTTTAAGAAAACGTGAAACGTAGCCATCTGCCACGAAATCGGCATTCATGCCATTTATCAGCAAAAACGCTTCCTCGTTTAGAAGTTAATGTAAATGGAGACTCCATTCAACGAGTTGAATCGTATAAGCTTCTTGGTGTCCTACTGGATCAATCCCTTATTTGGTCTAAATATATAGATATGCTGGAGGGCAGAATTATTTGTGAAAATAATGTTTTTCGGTGCATCGTGCGTGCAAAATGGGGAGATTCAATAGTTTCAACGCTACCATTCTACACGGCGCTAGTGCGACAAGCGATCACCTATTCTATACCTGTGCTACAGGGGATTTCCAACTCATCAGATCTCGCCTTACTTATATACATGCAAGACGTCTAAGAGTATAATTAATTCTCCTGCGAGCAACATCCAGTGCGCTTTTACTTGGTACAGCCAAACAACCAGCTGTAGCTATCCTAATCCAGGAAGTGGGTCGAAATTATATCAAACTTTCTGCGCGGCCCCTTTTTAATAAAATTCTTTCTCGTAAAGAGAAAAACTTTCCTTAGGCATTAAACTCCGTGCCCCTGTTCATCCTTAAGAAAACACACTGGGTTAAGGACATTCGTAAGCCACCCTCGACGCTACCATTACCAGAAATCAACATGAACATTCCAGACATGGAAACAAAAGCATTGGTCAATTCACACGTTGCAAGGACATTGACTTTCATATCTACAGCAAAAATACGACGAACACGTTCACGTGTATACCGACGGATCGACCAAGGATGTAGGATCAACATCAGCATTTGTGGTACCCCGTTTCAACCATTGGTCGTCATTTTGGATGTAATATCGTACTTCTTCATCTACCGCAGAATTACATGCTTTACTCGCGGCTGCAATGTACATCAAAAACAGCTAGACAGCGAATTTCTGGGTAATATGCATCGACTCAAAGACAGCACTACAATCCATTAAGAAGCTGAACACTCGCAACGAAGATATGTCTCTTGGGCATCGCAATTGTGAAGAACTTGGCGAACCAAGAGAATTTGGAAACACGGTGCACCTTCAACGAATTCATGGACATGGCGGTGTTTTAGGAAACACCCAAGCTGCCGATTGGCAAGAGACGTGCATACAAGTAACAACGTCCACCTGGTACCTTTTACAAAAAGCGATGCCAAGCAAAACATTCGCTGTCTGCGAAACAGAAGGTCCCACGACACGTGGCTCAAGAGCATCACAGAGGACAGCCTACTCCTTCTAATTGATCAAGACCTTTGATGTCCAGTCTTAGTCAGTTGAGTAGACCTATTGAGACATGAAAGGGATGCTGAATCGAAATTTGGAGCTAACAAAACAAGGCTGGAGCGATAAGCGGGACGCTGCAAAACACCAAAATATCACTTATACAGTGATATCTCTAACGGATGACCGTATTTTTGGTAAAGAAGTGCTCGATTGATCCTGGCCGACGAGACATGTTATGTCGCGATTCCCGCTCTCACTGCTCTTCACTTCGACCCTTCCAGTAGGTGAACAGAAGCGAGGAGAGAAGCAAGGCCGCTTCCCCTCATTCTCAACTGTTCCAGAATCGTGACGTCACTTTCCTCGCATGATCGTGCTCCTCTTTTTCGAAACCCCGACAATCCGTTTGAGATATCGATGTATGAGTGATGTTTTGGAGTTCGTAGCGTCCCGTTCAACGCTTCTCCGGCCATATTTTGCGAAATCAAAATTTTGGTTCAGCATCCCTTTAATTCATTACCTATGACTAGATGTCGGGTACACCCGCAGCTTTCTTTACCGAATTTAACAGGTGGAAATACCGAGCTGTACGAGTGGGCATCCCGTAGAAGACGCTGAGCACATGATAACTGACTGTCCAAGATCACGATCAGTGGCGAACTCGATTACGAGTGGAACTTAGCATGCTCGACAATCGCTCTTTTTCTTTGGCCAAAGTTTAAGGTCCTTAGCCGGACTGAAAAAGCCGGAAAAGGACATCAAATTTACTAAGTGATTTACTGACTCACGCACAGGTAGTGGCCAGATATTAGCTGTTATTTGAAGGTCAAATAGGCACTACGCGTTACTTAGAGATAATTGTGCGTTTTTTAAATTCATTTTTAAGTATTATGATTTCAGTAATTTATTGTACATATGTACACCCGCCGGCGATATGAATGTGAACGCCGAACCGTCGACCGGTCCGTGGTATCAGCACCATGACGCGGCTGCCGTGGTGGCTCGCTTTCTTAACGCGCGCATCGCCGAGGTTAAGCGCTTCGATCGAGCGATGTTCTTAGATCTGCTGCTACTCTCCGCAGAAAGCGCGAGGATTGCGGAAGGAGTCTTTCAGACGCTATCGGTAGACAATGTGATTTAGTAGTTTTTTTTCTGTTGTAATATGTGCTAAACCGGAAAGCTGCGGAACAAATCAAAAAGTAACTTGTACTTTCTGTTTTTTAAAAAGAACAGTTATTAGCGTTCGCAGTTATTAGCGTTCGCTCATGAATAAAAAAAGCGATTGAGTCACTGATAAACTATGCCGAACAACGTCCGCTCTAGCTCACTTGCAATGTGCAAATCATTTGCCGGAAATGACGTGTTCACGGCGCCCACAAAAAGCTATGCCAAAATTGAAACCCACTTCCACGCTTTCTGCGGGTAGTAGCAGCAGAGCTAAGCATAGTGCTCGATTCAAGAGCTTAATCTCGGCGAAGCGAGCGATAAGAAAGCGAGCCGCCACGGCAGCAGCGGCATGGCGCTGATAGCACGCACCGGTCGACGGTCCGGCGTTCACCTTCATTTCGCCGGCGGGTGTACTGATGTATTTATTGCATAATCGCTTCTCTCGCCGAGTGAAGGTTTTCTTTTAAAGTGTCTGTTAGCTGAGAGTATTATTCATGGTGTACTGATTTTATAGTTGGAGGTTACATATCATTCATACTGCACATTACATGATTTGATGTAGCCGGTCCAAGGATACGGAATCAAACTCTTCAACTCATCAAATAAACATTGAATTGAATTAAATTTCAAGGTGGGATAACCTACGAAGTTTCGCGTGAGCTTCTCCCAGCGGGGTATCGCATTCTATGCCCATGGAGCGTACCCCTCCGAAAACACGCGCGCCAAGTGACGTGCTCAGCCCCGGGAGGTTACCCTTCGCAGAAGACGCCAAAGCCCGATCAAGCCGCCGTACCAAAGGCCAATCCCCGGAACTTGGACCCTTGCCACCGAAAACAAGGAAGAAGACCGCGACGATGACCACGCCACCCGTCGTTGTCCTACCCGTCGCCGCCCGTACGCCCGTGTCCTTCCATGGTGAGCCCTATGAAGACGTCGAGGACTGGCTACAGCAGTACGAGCGAGTAGCCCAGCACAACCGATGGACGGAAGAACAGCGCCTACAGAGTCTTTACTTCGCACTCGAAGGAACCGCCCGGCACTGGTTCGAGAATCGCGAAACTTCCCTGACCTCGTGGACCGCCTGCAAGGACGCGCTGAGACGGACTTTCACCAACCAGTACCGACGGGAGAGGGCCGAGGGTCGAGGACCTCTTCGAATGAGGACCCAGGGCACAAGCGAGACGATCCCCAGCTTTGTAGAAGATGTTCTGCGCCTGGTCGCTCGCGCCGACCCTCTAGCCACCGACGAAAAGAAGCTTCGGATCCTGATGCGAGGCGTAAAAGACGACATCTTCGGTGGCCTTGTCCGCAACCCCCCAGCCACCGTCGAAGATTTCGTCAAGGAAGCCACAAACATCGAACGTGCGCTTCACGCACGGGCCTCCCATTACCAGCGACTTCCCGGCGTCGCTGCCCTCTCGACTTCCAGCTGCAACGGCCCGGACCTCCGCGAGATCATCCGGGACGTCGTGCGGGAGGAAATCAGGAAGCTTCTTCCTGCTGCCGCAAGCCCGGATTCGCCCTCAATCGCCGAGGTTGTCCGGGCAGAAGTTCAGCAGGCGCTGCAGCCAAAGTTCTTGTCATCGCCGCTCCCGAACCACCGACGCTGAGCTACGCCGCAGCTACCCGACGACCACCGCCCCCTGCTCACCCGTATACGGCGCCACCCCGACGGGAACCTCCAGCGCCTCAGTTTTCCCAACGCCAGGAAGATCGGGCGCACGCCCACCCAGAACCAGCAGCGCCACGAAAGACCGACGTGTGGAGGACGGCCGATCGACCCGAACGACCCGCGCCCAAGGTACGACGAGCGCCCTCGCGACATCGAGGAGTACCTCCGACGTTCGCCCTCCCCAGTGTCGTCTCTCCGCCGTGAAGCCCGCTCCCCATCGCCACGACGTTCAGCGTCCCCAGCGCCACGACCCTCGCCGAGAGAGCCTGTCTCCCCTGCGTCGCCGGGAAAACTAAGTGCGGCAACGCCTGGAGGTGACGTTGCCGAAGACGACGGAAGCAAACAGCCTCCAAAACGCCGGAGCGCTCCCACTCTCCCAACGCCCCGCATCGCACCGACGCGTCTGCAATGGTGTCCAACAACCTAAACGTTGTTATCGACGGCCTTGACGCATCGGCACTCGTGGACACCGAAGCAGACTACTCAGTCTTGAGTGGGAGGCTCTCTCGCCGACTGCGAAAAGTGACAACGCCGTGGGATGGACCTTAAATACGAACCGCCGGAGGTGCGAGTGTTCTACGCGTCGAACCTTCTACGCCGATTATTCCAGAAGCCCACGCGTGTACATAAGAAATTTCGCGTGGCGAGCCAAATTCAGTTTCGCCTCAGCGTTCGATCTTGCTGCTTCGCCGCTTTCGACGCCCGCGACGCTCTCTTGTTATCTTTTCCCTTTTATTTTTGGGCACAAGTTCGCCCCATTAAACGTTCAGTTTACTCAGTTATTATCGCCTCATCACTTGTCATTCGTGACAATATTATGCATGGAACACTTTCGAGAAGGGGGGCTTTGCAGTAATGACTAAAATGGTTAGCCACCATAAAGTTAACGGGAGGAGCGCATTTAAATTGAGGAGCTAGAAGGACAAAATAAAAGGCAACGAAATGACCTCTTATTAACAGAAAGGGCTTCGGAGGCGTTGTGCGTTGTCCCTTCGGTTTATGTGTCTTTCTTTTCCTTTTCTGTCGCAGGTTGTTATGTAAACGAAAGGGCTCCTTAAATACTTAACGAGCGCGTTGGTGACGGCTGCAATAACAGCAAACACACACACACACACACACACACCACGTACACACACACACATACACACACACACACACACACACACACACACACACACACACGCACGCACGCACGCACACACGCACGCACGCACGCACGCACGCACGCACGCACACACACACACACACACACACACACGCACGCACACCCTCGCACGCACGCACGCACGCAAACAAACAAGCACTCGCGCACACACGCACACACGAACACAACGGACGAGGAACTCAGACGTTCAAATTTTCGAATAGTGAACGCCGTGTTTTAGTCGTCATAATAATGTTTCGTTTGTTTTAGCTTCATAAACCATGCTATCTTGTGAACTTTTAGCATAGGCCGGAATATGACGCTTTAAAAAAGAAAATAAGTGAAGCTGCATTTTACTTACTGCATGCGCCCTACGAAGGAAAGGCGGTGCCGTTTTTGAGGTAACGGGCACATTAATTACGACGTGACTTCGCGAATGTTTTATGCACATATTTTTTGTTATATGTGTATAGTCCCAACACAAATATTTTGGCAGAATTCACTCCCCCAGGAATGAGAATTGAACAACCGGGGCTGGAAATTGTTTTGTAGAGAGAAACTCAACGATAGATGGGAATCGTTCCGCACCTGTGCGCGCAACTTAATATTCTTTTGGATTTCATCGTAGCTTATTGTGCCCGCGACTTACGCAAGTACAGTTCAAAGCCTGTAAAGCTGAAGATTCGCTAAGGCCATGTAAAAAAGATGCAGGTTGTGTGCGTTTTTAATTATTTGAATATACGCATCAGAACAGTTACGAAGTTATTGCTTGGTTTTTCTTATTAGCGTTTCTGGTGATCTGGTCTCAGGCTGCGCATGCAGTTATGAAGACGTTACTAATTAAAAAAAGGAGAAAACCCGCAAAACAATGTTTAGTTACAGGAATTCTTTCTTGTAAACAGAGCATATTTTACATTTCTAAATAGACAGTCAATGCTTATTGTAAATTATATTGTAGTTGAAAGAATTCTTTTGTTTGGTACCACATACGCATATGCTCCAAACTTAGGCAGGTAAAAGAGATATTAGTGTAGTGGTACCAATGTGTTCCACTAAAATATCTACTTTATTTAACTGACCGCTACATGGCCAAATTTAGAAAAAACGACGAAGACGCGATGTTGGCGTCTGTCCCGGCCGTTGGTCCCAAGTCGTCTCCGTGCAGTCTCCTTGGGCAGTCTCCCTGGGCAGTCTCTTCGTTCCGTCTCTTTAATACCCTCGTGCGTATGCTTACCTCGCGGTAGCGTGAACTGGTGAAATCGCGAGGCAATACGGCAACCCGACGAGAGAGCAGTGTCCGCGGCGCTATGGCGAGTTGAGCCATGTCATGCAATCTGGATTTCACGCGGAAGTGATGCAAGCGTGCGGCAAGTTCCGCCGACGACGCGGCACCTGAGTCGTGTATCGTATTCCGAAGCTCGCAGGAACCGTTCGAGTCGAGCGGAGAAATGTTCTCTCGAGAGCCGCTGTTTCTTGGTGCGTGCGTGATTACATTAGAAAGGCCTTATTGTGTCCAGTTTTAAAATATTTTACTTCGTGTTGACGGGAAAAAAGTAAAAATAAAGTTGGCGAAAGTATAGTTTTACTTTTGTGCCCCACGCATTGAAAATGAGAAACACATTTCCAAAATACGCCGAGAATTTCTGGGAAGCGATTGGTCATAAGTATCTATTTTTCAAGAGCATCCATTTTTTTGGATCAAATATTAAAATGAACCGCGATTTTTACTTTGTTCCACAATACTCTCGAGAGTTAGTATGCGCTTTGTACCGGGTTGTCGAGACTAGCGTAGTTTCCCATGCGATGCCAAAGCAACTTGCGCGAGCGTACGCAAATGACGCGCAAGACGAAGCCGCGTATTCGTACAGCGGTGCGGGGCTACAACACTGAGGTAACTAAATAATGGTGACTCACAACTTTACAAAAAAACTAAACAAATAACGCGGTAACACGATTCTCGGGATCCGTCACGCCCTGTGTATCTTAAGCAGATATCGACTACAGCTGTTGAGAAGATAGAACGAACAAATGTTGGCTCAGACTACTATCCAGAAATGTGAATGTTACGTGAGCTAAGAACCGTGATGAGTCCCTAGCCTTTAAGCCTTTAACTGCCGCTCTGCAGCTAACGCGATAACAGCATTAGCCAATAAAAGCCACGAACAACCAATCACGAGGCTAGAAACCCAAACATAAAAAAAAACCGCGCCCCGCGTTTCTTAAGGTCACAATATTAATATATATATATATATATATATATATATATATATATATATATATATATTATTTAGATTGCCGACACAAGGTCGCAGCCTTTATCAAAGATTAGATGCATGACCGCTTTGAAACAATCTTTCAAACGAGAACTATTTTTTTATTTATTTTTTTTTAACAGGAGCCGAACTCGTCGACGTCGTCGAATTCGCCCAACTGGTAGCCCTTCGATTTCGTCCCGTGACCCAGTGCTGACGAAAGCTCTAGCGCCCCGCCGTGTTTCGTGTGTTTCGCCGCGCGCACTGTCTTCCGTCCGTTTCTTTTTAGTTTCCGGGTCGTGGACGATAAAACGCAGTCGGTGGCTCCGGGGGCTCCTTATCAGACGCGAGCCCGAGAATGCGCCTGGAATGGTGCGAGGGGCTGTCGGCGTCGTTACAGTCGGACCCGTATCGAGATTACGAGAAATCTAAAGAGGAGGGGAAACAAGAGAAGAGAAGATGTCAGACTTGGGAGACCAGCAGGATCCGCCTTCCTTCCTTTTTCTCATTGATGACACAATTCTTCCGACGTATTGTCTCATCTTTCTTTTCTCACGATGAGTGTGACTTTGTTTCGCCGAGGTACGTTTTTTTTTTTTTTTTTTTACCGTTGTTAGCTTCATTTAGAGTCTCTTATTTCGTTTTCTCTTTTCTCCGACTTTTATTTCCCAATTGCCCGCTCGCATACCTCGCAACAGGAGAACGCGATGACTCAAGAAAATGTCACGAATGACAAGTGATGAGGCGGCAAATAACTGAGTAAACTAAACGTTTAATCGGGCGAACTTGTGCCCACAATAAAAAGAAACAAAAGATAACAGTAGAGCGTCGCGGGCGTCGAAGTCGGCGAAAGAGCAGAGTCGAACGCTGGGGCGAAACTGACTGCGGCTCGCCACGCGGAGCCCCTTATGTACACGCGTGGGGTTCTGGAAGAATCGGCGTAGAAGGTTCTGAGTGTAGAACATTCTGACCTCGAACAAGCAACATGGTTCTCGAATTTACCAGAACATTTACGTCAGAGTTCACAAAAATGCGTCCCCGCGGCCAGGAATCGAACCCTGGCTTTCTGCGTGGAAGGCACGCGCGATAACCGTTAGGCCACGAGCGCGCTGCCTGCTCGGTCAGCTGCGCTCGCGGCATTACTCCCCCCTTTAAAAGTGCATCGCCCCGATGCAACACAAAACAAAACAAAGCAAATAAAAAGGACGGTAAACTAAAGAGTCATTGGGAAGGCATCAGGTGCACAGTCCTATCGGGCGTAGTACGGCTTCAGGCGCACGACGTGGACGACTTCAGGCCGTGGTGGGCGGCGTGATGATGTTCTTGTTCCGTCGGGCATGACCTCGTAGTTCAGCTCCCCGAGGCGACGAAGTACCTTGTATGGTCCAAAGTATCGTTTCAGCAATTTCTCACTGAGGCCGCGGCGACGGATGGGCGTCCACACCCACACCCTGTCTCCGGGCTGGAAATGGACGTCCCTGCGACGAAGGTTGTAGCGGCCCGCGTCGACGCGTTGTTGGGCTTGAATACGGTGTCTGGCGAGCTGGCGGACTTCTTCTGCCCGTTGGGCAACCACCTGGGCGTCGTCACTTCCGTCGACAGCCGGTTCGTGGGGTAACATCGCGTCCAGCATTGTCGCTACTTTTCTGCCATGCACCAGCTGAAACGGGGTTACTCCTGTCGTCTCTTGCACCGCCGTGTTGTAAGCAAACGTGACGTAGGGTAACACCTCGTCCCAAGTCTTGTGCTCTACGTCGACATACATGGAGACCATGTCGGCGATAGTTTTGTTTAGCCGTTCTGTCAGTCCATTTGTCTGCGGATGGTACGCAGTGGTTCGACGGTGGCCGGTGCCACTGAGACGGAGGATCTCTTGCGTCAGCTGGGCCATGAACGATGATCCACGATCTGTAATGAGGACTTCGGGGGCACCGTGCCGGAGGACAATGGACTCGATGAAAAACTTGGCGACTTCCACAGCCGTACCTGATGGAAGGGCTTTCGTCTCGGCGTACCGTGTGAGATAATCTGTGGCGACGATTATCCAGCGGTTTCCCGACGTTGACGGCGGGAAAGGGCCAAGTAAATCCATTCCGATCTGCTGGAACGGCGTAGACGGGGGAGCAATCGGATGCAGAAGTCCTGACGGCTTTGTCGGCGGTTTCTTTCGTCGCTGACACTCGTGGCATGATCGAGTGTAGAGGTGAACGGTCTTCGGTAGCCTTGGCCAGTAGTATTTTTCCCGAATCCTGGCGAGCGTCCTGCTGTAGCCAAGGTGCCCAGCCGTTGGGTCGTCGTGACAGGCTTGGAAGATCTCATCTCTAAGGTCGGCAGGGATTACAAGCAGCCACGGCGAGATGCTGTCTCCGAAGTTCTCCTTGTAAAGCACACCTTGTCGGAGGACGAAGGTCGGCAGGGCTCTCAAGAAGACACGGGGGATAGTACCCCCTCGTCCTTCGAGGTGCTCGATTAGGGCGCGCAACTCGGGATCATCTCTTTGACGTCGCGCCATATCGTCGGTGTTCACCGCGCCTAGGAAGCACTCGTCGTCATCGTCGTCGCTGCTACCGGGGGATGTCTCGACAGGGGCTCTGGACAGGCAATCGGCGTCGCTGTGCTTGCAGCCTGACTTGTAGACCACAGTCATGTCGAACTCCTGCAGTCGGAGGCTCCATCGAGCGAGACGTCCTGAAGGGTCCTTTAGGTTCGCAAGCCAGCAGAGCGAGTGGTGGTCCGTGACAACGCGGAAAGGGCTCCCGTATAAGTACGGGCGAAACTTCGTGATGGCCCAGACGACCGCAAGACATTCTTTTTCAGTCGTGGAGTAATTTCTCTCCGCTTTGGAAAGTGTCCGACTTGCGTAGGCGATGACTCGCTCGGTGCCTTCTTGCACTTGAACCAGCACCGCGCCAAGTCCTTCGTTACTTGCGTCCGTATGAATCTCGGTTTCCGCATCTTGATCGAAGTGTCCAAGAACAGGAGGAGTCTGGAGCCGTTGCTTAAGCTCGTCGAATGCGTGCTGCTGCTCCTCGGCCCATTCGAACTTCTCGGCGTCCTTCGTAAGTTTTGTGAGTGGTGCGGAAATTCTTGCGAAATCCCGAACGAAGCGTCGATAGTAGGCACAAAGTCCAAGGAATCTTCGCACGGCCTTCTTGTCTGAAGGCGCTGGAAATGCCGCAACGGCGCGAGTCTTCTCGGGGTCTGGGCGGACGCCGTCATTACTAACCACGTGGCCTAGGAACTTCAGTTCGTCATAGGCGAACCGGCACTTGGACGGCTTAAGTGTGAGTCGTGCAGTCTGTATGGCTTGGAGGACAGCTCGGAGTCGTCGCAAGTGCTCGTCGAAGTCACTTGAAAACACAACGACGTCGTCAAGGTAGACAAGGCAGCTCTGCCACTTCAGTCCTGCCAGTACGGTGTCCATGACACGCTGGAAAGTCGCTGGCGCCGTGCATAGACCGAAGGGCATCACCTTGAACTCGTACAGTCCATCCGGCGTGACGAAAGCGGTCTTCTCTCGGTCCCGTTCGTCGACTTCAATCTGCCAGTAACCGCTCTTCAGATCCATCGATGAAAAGTACCGGGAGTGGCGCAGCCGGTCTAGCGTGTCATCGATGCGAGGGAGTGGATAGACGTCTTTCTTGGTTACCGCGTTCAGCTGTCGGTAGTCCACGCAGAACCTAAGAGTTCCGTCCTTCTTCTTGACAAGCACGACTGGAGAGGCCCACGGACTGCTTGAAGGCTGGATGATGTCGTCGTTCAGCATTTCTTGCACTTGCTCTTGAATGACCTCCCTTTCTTTTACGGAGACTCGGTACGGCGATCGGTGCACAGGGAGCGCGTCGTCCTCGGTAACGATGCGATGCTTCGCAACGGCGGTTTGGCGCACCTTCGACGACTTCGCGAAGCAGTCGCTGTATTCGGCGAGGAGGTCAATCAGCTGTCGTCGTTTCGGGCCTGGAAGCTTCGGGTCGATGTCGAGCTGCGCTGGCGGCGCAATGTCTTGTTGAGGTGGCAATGATTCGTCAGCGATCGCGGCGATATCGGCGGAGTTTCGAAGTTCCTCGACGTGGCCCACAGCGGCACCTTTCGTGAGGTGTTGCGTTTCTTGTCGGAAGTTCGTCACGAGCACCACGGTGCGCCCATCCTGAAGTTCAGCTACTCCTCTTGCGACGCCTATTCCTCTTCCCAGGAGCAATTGAAGGTTGCCTTCCAGGACAACTTCGCCGCAGGTAGCTGTATCGGCCACGACGGGTACGACAACACTTGATCGCGGCGGCAGGTTCACGTGGTCGGTGTCGACTCGGACGGCGGCTGACGCTGTTTGGGGTTTCTCTGAAGGCGGAACAGGCTTCCGCAGCGTCAATCTGTTCTCACCCAGGTCGATGACGGCGCCGTATTCGCACAGAAAGTCCATGCCAAGAATGACATCTCTGGAGCAGTCTTGTAGAACGACGAACTTTACCGGACACGTCTCGCCGTGGATCTCGACGCGAGCAGTGCACCTTCCGATGGGCGTGATGAGATGTCCTCCTGCGGTTCGTATTTGGGGTCCATCCCACGGCGTCATGACTTTGCGAAGGCGGCGAGCGAGCCTCCCACTCAAAACGGAGTAGTCTGCTCCGGTGTCGACGAGTGCCGATGCGTCGTGGCCGTCGATAATAACGTTGAGGTTGTTGGACACCGAAGCAGGAGCGTCGTTGCGATTCGCAGCGTCGGGAGAGTGGGAGCGCTCCGTCGTTCTTGGAGGCTCTTTACTTCGGTCGTCTTCGGCAACGCCACCTCCAGGCGTTGCCGCGCCTAGTTTTCCCGGCGACGCAGGGGAGACAGGCTGTCTCGGCGAGACCGGCGGAAGGGCGATGGCGAGCGTCGGGGGGAGGGTGAACGGAATCCTCGGCGGGGAGTTGACTCGGGAGATGAAGAGCGGCGGAGGTAGTCTTCGATGTCTCGAGGTCGCTCTCCGAGACGTGGTCGAGGGTCGTTGGGTGCAAACCCTCGTAGGCCCAGCTGGCGGTAGGGGCATCGTCGGTAGATGTGGTCCGCTTCACCGCAGTGGTAGCACAGCGGGCGTCGGTCGGCCGTCCTCCACACGTCGGTTTTTCGTGGCGCTGCTTGTTCTGGGTGGGCGTGCACCCGATCTTCCTGGCGTCGGAAAAACTGCGGCGCTGGAGGTTCACGTCGTGGTGGCGCCATGTACGGGTGAGCAGGGGGCGGTGGTCGTCGAGTAGCGGCGGCGTAGCTCAGCGTCGGTGGTTCGGGAGCGGCGCTGACTTGTGGCTGCAGCGCCTGCTGAACTTCTTCCCGGACAATCTCAGTGATTGAGGGCGAATCCGGGCTTGCGGCAGCAGGAAGAAGCCTCCTGATTTCCTCCCGCACAACGTCCCGGATGATCTCGCGGAGATCCGGGCTGTTGCAGCTGGCAGTCGAGAGGGCAGCGACACCGGGAAGTCGCTGGTAATGGGAGGCCCGAGCTTGAAGGGCACGTTCGATGTTTGTCGCCTCGGTGACGAAGGCTTCGACGGTGCCCGGCGGGTTGCGCACGAGGCCTCCAAAGATGTCGTCTCTCACCCCGCGCATGAGGACCCGCAGCTTCTTGTCGTCTGTGGCTCGTGGGTCGGCACGGGCGCTCAGGCGGAGGACATCTTCTACAAAGCTTGTGACGCTTTCGTCGGGGCCCTGCGTTCGAATTCGGAGGAGATCTTCTGCCTTCTCCCGTCGGTGTAGGTTGGCGAACGTCCGCTGCAACTCGGCCACACAGATGTCCCACGACGTAAGCGAAGCCTCGTGGTTCTCGAACCAGTGCCTCGCAGTACCCTCCAGCGAAAAGTAGAGGTTCTGGAGGCACTGCTCCGCAGTCCATCCGTTGTGGCGCGCCACACGCTCGTAGTGCTTGATCCAGTCTTCGACATCCTCATGGATCTCGCCGTGGAAGGGAGTCGGCGTACGGGGAGCGGCGGGCAGGTAGACGACGGCGGGAGCGGCGGGGGTCGGCGACTGGTTGGCCATCGTCGGCCTCGTTGGCTGCTTGGTCCTGGGCGGCAGAAGTCCGAATTCCGGGTGTAGGCCTTGGGTGCGTCGACTGAACCGGATCTCGGTAGTGTCTTCGTTGGTTCTTCGTGGACTTGGCGTCGGACTTGCACTGCGGGCCCTCGGAGGGGTACGCGGCAGGGACATGCGTTACCCCGCACCTCCACCAAAATGTCACGAATGACAAGTGATGAGGCGGCAAATAACTGAGTAAACTAAACGTTTAATCGGGCGAACTTGTGCCCACAATAAAAAGAAACAAAAGATAACAGTAGAGCGTCGCGGGCGTCGAAGTCGGCGAAAGAGCAGAGTCGAACGCTGGGGCGAAACTGACTGCGGCTCGCCACGCGGAGCCCCTTATGTACACGCGTGGGGTTCTGGAAGAATCGGCGTAGAAGGTTCTGAGTGTAGAACATTCTGACCTCGAACAAGCAACATGGTTCTCGAATTTACCAGAACATTTACGTCAGAGTTCACAAAAATGCGTCCCCGCGGCCAGGAATCGAACCCTGGCTTTCTGCGTGGAAGGCACGCGCGATAACCGTTAGGCCACGAGCGCGCTGCCTGCTCGGTCAGCTGCGCTCGCGGCAATATGAACAGTGATGCAGGGAATAAGATTGTATTGCCGCGCCTTATGTTTCTGCCACACACATTTTCATTTTTATTGATTGACCAACAGAGAGTTTTAGAATGGGGTGCCACAAAACTTTGCATCCCCCCAACTACTTGGGGGGGGGGGGGGGGTAGCACCGCAGATACGCAGTTCTGCGCAGTCGCAGTGCAACGCCCCAATCTCTTCGGGGGACCCGAAATTCCGGGGCCCCTTATTCTAAACTTTGCCGCTACCACCGCTACTTGTGATTGGCGTGTTTAGCCGTTGCTTTTATCTGTAGCCCGTGTAGCTTCGGTATAGCCTTTTGTTTATTTGCTTGTGAGGACTCCAAGACTCGTTTTAGCGAGCAACTCGGTGCGCCCAAGACTGCCCAGTGCCCAGCTGCTCCTCGAAAGATGCCGGGTGCAACCTGTAGCGCTGTGGGCTGCTCAAACAACCCGCTGCGCATCACGGAGGTGCTTTTTCACACGTTCCAAACGGACCGGAAATTGGAGAAGGTGTGGGAGAACGCTGTTCGACGAGTGGACTTTGGATTTCGGCTTTTACGCGCCCGAGGAAAAAAGAACGAGAAAACAGACGTGTACAGAACAGCACACGTGTGTTCGGGCGCCGCGGCCCGCGCCGGAGAGCCTCAAAGCTTCGTGTCTGGGACTGACCCGCAGCGCGAAAGCGAGAGGGCCCCCAGTACTGTACGTCACTGGCAGCGCGGCGTAGAGCAACGCCGCTCCATCCACGGAGCCCCGATGCCAATTTAGGCCTAGCGACGAGTACGGAAGACCGCACACACGGCTTCAGCCGCCGAGTACGGCACCCAGCGAGTTCACTCGTTTTCCAGTCGCTAGCTTTTGGGTATACAAGCGACGAGTACGGCATTGCGCACGCCCGGCTGCGGCCGCCGAGTACGGCACCGTACGAGTTCACGGGTTTTCCAGTCGCTAGCTTTTGGGTATACGCGCTAACTCTTGCTACATATGCTGGATAGCTACCACGTATACAGAATTAAAACAAAATCAGCTTACCTCCTATCGTTAGACGGCCAGCGCAACAAAGGTAGGTGCCGCTCGGCCTGCGTACTCGTTGAACGAGAACAATCCTGACGTCACGTTCACATAGCGAATGATTTCCAGTGTTGCCGGGGCCTCGAGCGGCTACTTTTGGTTTTGTTGGCCGCGCCCCAAACAAAACTTTGAGACGTCGATATCTTTAAAACTACGCACAATAACGAGAAAAAAATTACACCTTGCAATTCAGGGACGCTGACTGCACTAAAAACAGTCATAATCCCAAAATTGAAAGTATGGACCGGAGTTGCCCTTTAAGCTTCGCTTTAAGAGGGGAACGCGATAGCGTTATCGGATCCCTTTTGCAAAGCCTTCTCATACAAACCCACGCTCGTTCCCAAGCCGTGCAAGCGTGTGCGCGTTGACTAGTCGGTAGCGTCACGTGACATCACGTGTGACGTCACACGTGTGACGTCATATGGTGTCACGTGACGTCACACGTGAGTGTTGTGGGTTTTTTTAAATTCCCGCGCGAGGTCATGTGGCGTGACGCCACGCACGTGACGTCACACGTGCCTGTGACGTCATGACCCTATCGGCCAATCAAGATTTCCTGATCTCGCCGACGCCGACACCAACGCCGACACCGGATTTCTTGCGACATATCGCGTTAATAATGCAGAGCAAGTGAGTGTATACGTGTCTTGAGGGTTTACTTCCTCCCGCGTCGAAGCATCAGAGTCGTATATGTAAAGCCGTGGTCGCAACGCTTATACATCATACAAAAGACAGCCTGCAGACACTTGCTGAGGCGTCTTTCATCCTTGTGTGACGGTCTTTATTCTTTATTCGTCATGATCCTGCAGAGCCATCAGGCATTATCGCAAAAAACAATAAAAATGAAAAAAAAAATGTTTAAGAAATTGCGGCACACACCATCTCGCGGGGCAAAGCATTCCACTCCGGTTTCAACAAAAAAAGTTTTTGTGCCCAATTCAGTCCTAGTGCTGTGTTTTCTTATTTTACGAATGTGGTCTTTCCTTAATTGGAATACATATTTTTGGGGCTAATGAGTACGATGAGCTTTTAATGCCAGTTATACTAAGATGTATGTTGTATAAAATGTTCAATCGCAAATTTCGTCGTCTTTATGCCAGTGTAGACCATCCCAAAGTTTTTCATCATGTCGGTTACACTCGCAGTACGGCCATGCCGCAGCAGAACGAAACGAGCAGCACGACTCTGAATTCTTGCTAGGGCAACAATGTGGTTTGGCTGAGAAGAATCTCAGACGGTGCCGGCGTACTCTAAAACTGGTCGTGCGTGCGATAGATAGGCGAGCTCTTTTATAGCTTTTGTTTATTGCATTAAATTTCAGTTTGAAAATCCAAGCGCTCTTCCGGCCCTCATAACAACATCTCAATAAGTGCATTCCAAGTGCAGTCCGCGATAGCGTGACGCCTAGATATTCAACTGTTTGCTTTATTGGTACGGTTTCTTCATTCAGTTGATAACACATTTAAACTTTTGTTTCGTTTTACGGGTAGAACTAATATGGACAAATTTGTTAACATTTAGTTCCATCTTTTACTTTTTACGCTATTGCTCTATTCGGTTCAGGTCACCCTGCAGCCGTCTAGAGATCTGTTATGCCCCAGTAAAAAACACAATCATCCGCGAAGACACGTACCCGTGAAATATCACCGTCATTAACGTCATTAACAAATACTAAAAGTAACATGGGTCCCAAAACAGCTTTGCGGTACACCGGATGTTACCTCAACAAAATTTGAAGTTTTATAATTTAATCCAACTCATTGATAACATGACGATATATACGCTTTTATCCACTTTAGAATAGCCGTGTCAAAGTTTAGAAGCCCTCATTTTTGTAATAATATTGCGTGTGATGCTGTATCGAACGCTTTTTTTTTATATAATCTAAGAAAACACAATCAATCTGTCCGCTTTTGTCATCACCCGTGACCAAATAATGATATAGCTCAGCCAGCTGTGTAGTACATGATAGCTTTTTCCAAAATCCATGTTGTGATTCAAACAGAAAATTGATATAGTTTAGGTGCTTTATGATGTGACGATATAAAACATGTTCCATTAATTTACGACATATAAACGTTAGAGAAATGATCTGTGATTAGTAACTTCTTTCTTGACCCATTACTTGTGCACCGGCAGCACGTATGCTAATTTCCAGTCGTCTGGCAATAGGCCATCGTTCAACGATTTGTTAAATACTATAAAAAGGTATAGGGCAATTGCATTTGCACAACGAATTAAAACTCTCGGTGAGATCCCAAATGGACCTACTGCCTTATATTCATCTATACCGTTTAGAAGTTCCTGCAGACCTCCTACAGCAAGTTAAACTGGACACATTACACTGAGCGTGCCCTGACATCTTTCATAGGCTGTTTTCTCAAAATGCAAGAAAACTGATTGAAAATATTCATTACATGCTGCAGCGGTTTGCCAGTCTTTGTTAATTATTTTCTTATTAACGATCACATATCCTATACCGATGGTATCATTACCGCCTTATGTATTTCCAAAATTGTTTGTTTATTCCCCTTCATCGCCTCCTTCAACCGTTGCAGATAATTTTTCTTGGCTTCCTTTACGGTTATCCTATACAATGATGTCAGTTCTTTTAGCTTATTTAGATTTTGCTCCGAGCTCCTTTCATTATACCGTGCGTGCACACGCTTGCGCTTTTTATCAGCCGCAGTAGGCTACCGGTAATTCATGGTTTTTCCATTTATTTTAGCTTCAACGAGCCCTTGCTTGGAACGTATTTTTCTGTTAACTGAGAATTCTCCGCTTGAAAATACCCATGGGTCATGCACACTCACCTCCTCTGCAAGGCATTCAAAGGAATGGAAATTGCTACTAAGCTCAGAACTCATCCTTTCATATAGTCTCCCTTTTCGTATAACATAACCTTTCTACCTGCACACACTTTTTTGCGCGAAAGACGAAAGCCAAGAGTTGAGACAACAGCACTGTGGTCACTGACACCCGATATGGCGTCAGTGTTTTTTAACAACGGCTTGGTAGTTACAAAAAAACAAGTCAAGTATGTTTTGATCCCGTGTAGGTACAAGGGCATGCTGCTTAAGGGCTAAGCTGTCTAGCATACAGTTGACATAAAAAAATTTAGCCGTCTCCTGGTTCTTTTGCACAGAGTTTATCCCTCCATATCGTATCCGGTAGATTAAACTTGCCTGCAAGCAAGACAAAGTCATTCGAAACGCTAGATACCAGGTCACGAAGTACCTTAATGATAGCAGGGTCCGAGTTAGGGGGTCTGTTGAACACTCCCACAACAAATTCCTTGTTATCGTGCAACCCAACACTACACCACACTGATTCGACCGTATTGTCTGGGGCGTCTAGTTGGCAGATTTTCAAAAAGATATGAACCAGTATAAAAACGCCTCCCCTCTGGGGTGACCTATCTTTTTTTGTAGGCGTTAAATGGGCTATAAATTCCTCGCGATCTGATATGGAGCTATTTATTAAGTCCTGTCGCATTGGTCAGACATGTTCTGCCTACACACATGTTCAGAGACTATACATGTGTATGAAGCAAACATGCTTCCAATATGCGGAGGAGACCAGCCCCCTCAGGAGGCTCCGCCTTATTACAGGCAAGCTACATCAATACCAACACAATGTCCTTCGTGTGATGTTCAAGCAGTATGACTGCGGCTACAATTCAGTAAGAATCACGAATCTAAGTAACGGCTTGAGTGCAACAATGTTTTAAACTTCCTGCCTATTGGAAAGAGAATGACGTAATGCTGATTTTCTGGCGTATAGGAGGATGTCAGTTGGTGGTATTCAGTGGCGTGCGAGCAACAAGCACGACATTTTGTATTTAATTGCTTCGGGAATTTTCTAGCCTTCAGAATCTGATCGAGGTTTACACATGTATATCGACTGTAACGCTCTCAGACTATTGCTCGGGCCTCACTAACGTTGTTAAAGAATGGTAACTTCTGTTAGCGCGTAAAAAACCTCGGCAATGTCGAGGAATACACAGTGACACTCTAGCCTTTTTTTGTCGAGCTAGGTATGCTCGCCGTAAATCTTTGTTGTCAGAATTCGAACAAAATTCGGATGAAAGAGTTACATGACGATGACTGAAGCAAATGTTGTTCCGCAACCAGACAGCACAGCTGGCTTCGATTGTAGATCTCCCGGTCAGCAGAATGTTGATGTTTTGCTAATAATCTACCTAACTACAAAACGCTCCCCCAAAAAACATAAAAACAAAAAAAAAAAAAACTTTTTGTTTCCAGTAAAAATGAACTACGCATCAGCCGAATGTTTATTCTACACCCAAATGTAGTACTAGAGATGTAAACCACGAGCCGAAGTTTTAATACTAACCGTTATATCAGTCATCAGTTATAAGTGGTCTTTCTGAAACATTCAATGGGAAACTTGCAGGTGACCGAGCCCTCAAATACACGGAGCAGGATGGCGCCAGTTCGGAAAACGGGTAAAAAGATTTTCCCATTTAAATTTTCAGAGAAGCTATAACTGTTAAATGAGATAACGGTTGGTTCTGAAACTTTGCCATCTGGTTCAGACCGCTATAGCTACATTTTGGCGGAGAATGAGGGTTCGGAAATGTGTAATATATTATTGCAATAAAAAAAAAAAGAAAGACGTTTACAACTCCCTCTAACGCCCAATTAGAGCGCAGCTCTTGAGGAGTGTTGTGAAAGGCTACAACACACCCGTACCACGATTACGAGAGCGGCGCGTGCCCCTGGCTCACGTCGACCAAAGCACGCGCTCGCACCGACCGGCGGCTCGTGCGGGAGCTTTGGAGAACGGGGCTCTCGAGGCAACCTTTGTACAAGCTGGGTGTCCGTGTCTGCATGTGCGTGTGGGTGACTCTTCAGCGAGCGAGCCACCACGCCGAGAGACCTGCCACGAACTTCTTCGCCATTGGCTGGCCGCTGGCACACGAACTTCTTCCGCATTGGCTGCCGAGGACCACGTAGGCCCCTGCGATTGGACAAGCCAGTGGACGGCGAGATGGCGAGACGGATATAAAGGAAGGACACCCGTGAAGTGGTTGTTGTACGAACACTGAAACGATGTTGTAATTAATGTAAATATAGAGTGTTTTGTTTTGCTGAGCTCGTCGCCTCCCGGCTCCTCTGTTCTGTCTCCTACCCGGCACAAGGTAGCGTCGCCGGGCTGGGAGCCTTCGTCGGAACCCTCAATCACGACAGGAGGAAGAGGAGAAGAGGGTCCTGAAAGGAGGTTATACCCCTCCTCCTCCCTCCTCCACTCCTCCTCTTCCTCCCCGCGCGTTGCACCATTGGTCCTTTCACATAATGCAACGAGTGACGTGAGGTTACGTGACGTCACGTGACCCTCGTGAGGCCACGTGACTCTCGCGACGTCACGTGACTCTTGTGATGTCACGTAACCCTCGTGAGGTCACGTGACCCTCGTGACGTTCTTCGTGACGTCACGTGACCCTCGTAACGTCCCTCGTGACGTCACGAGTCCCGCGTGTTGCATTATGGGACATTTCCCATAATGCACCGCGCGCTTACGCCGACGGCGACGCCGCTCAAGCCGGAAACAAACGCTTAAGAGCTGCGCATTAAAAAAACATTTTTGGGGACACTTCATTATTTGTTGGCAATAAATCCTTACATCCAGCCGAAGCTTTAATTCGTAACTTTCAACGATGGTGGTACCGCGGTGTGAGAATCGCTCTCCCTAGCTCCTGGATGATTGGCCTCATAATAAATGGGCTTGCCTACACCTTCCTGGCGTGAAAAAATAACGTAAGGCTCGAATACTGCTCGCATATAGCAAAACTAGAATTACTTACGCGTCGCAGACCCAGCCACGTACCGCTGTTCTACGAAGATCATCCAGATGACAGCCATTTTGATAGGCACCAGTGCGCCCCCTATAGGTCATGAATGTTGCGAATACAGTCGGTGGCCGGTAAAGAAGAACACGGTAAATCCTTCACCTCGGGTGCCAACCATCTGCCTTGTATAACGCTTCGTCGCACGTGCAACCATTGCTCAGCGGAAGGAGACGAGCGCGTGCTGGAGGCGCAGCATCTGCCGGGGTCTTACGCTGTCATCAACTATACGCCATTCTAATATTTACGAGTCCTCGGCCGAGCGTGCGATCTCCTCAGCCCATCACGCGTATGTTCGTCGCTTCGGAAAGCGAGCAAATCACGCGCTATACGCACCAACACTGAAAATGGAACGGGCCAGGAGCCCTTTTTTCGGAAAGGTCTAACCGATTGTCTTAATGCTCGTAGCTATGGGCTTGAATGGACAAACCATCGTTAGAATTGCTGCTTGTTGCCGAGTAACAGTGCATGCGGACCCGAGAAGTCTCCTGGGAAGCCATTCAATGTGAACATTTTGAGATTCTAGTTTATCAAGTGTGCGTATGTCCCACGTTCAAATGCATTATTCTCGGTATTTAATCCAGAACGGGAGCATTAACAGCCAATCAAAGACACAAAAAAAAAAGCAACGACCAAAAATGTTGACTGAATGCACTAGGAAGCTTCCCAGCGCACGCCAGACGTCCGCGACAAGAATCGAACTTCCGGTGGCTTCACTTGCGCCAGGCTTGAAGAGCGGCTAAGCGCCATCCAGCCCCCTATACACGAACTCAACTCTGCTACGTCACGCCGCGGTAGTGGCGTGTCGGGCGCACGTCCGGTCTGGGGCGGTGGGCAGAAGTCGCCGTGCAAGACATGCCTTCCTGTGTTCTTTTGGGAGAAACCAGACAAAAAAACCACCTTCTCGTCAAACAGCCGCGACGGGGGCTGTACCAAGAGAGTCTGGAAAGGTTTGACGATCAGTTTTCATGTGTATCTGCCCCCTCCGTTCGTCCGAGAACGTGGATAGTAGCCGTGAAAAGGGAAAACCAGACGCTGTCGAACTACGATTGCTTGTGCGGGAAACACTTTGTGGTCGCCAGATGTATTTGTTTTGTTCCAACATGAACGAGAGAAAACCGCCAAGTTGTCCGGATTACCCGCGGGTTCAGTGCGTCTTCAAATTCACACGGCCGCCTGATCGTTCGAACTTTCGTCTGCTTTTTGTCGTCTGCTCGTTCAAACAAAAGCGTCCCGTAGACCAAACTTTGACCCGGTGATTGCAATAAGAAGTAATTGCAGGCCTCAAAAGACGTAAGTAGGGTCGGTGTAAACAGTAGATACAAGATGTTGATCATTGGTACCAGTGGCCATCGCCGACTTGTTACGCTTGGTCTGTTCCCGCTTCCAATTGTCAGTATCGACGTCGATCATCGCCGCTACCTTCTACACTTTTGCAGCACGAGCAACGTCGCGACTGAAAATAGCTAGAAGAATCTCATCATGGTTTTGGCGTCCATTCTGCGGCGTTCATGCAGATAAATCGCCGCACGTCAAATTATTTACGCAAAGTTTAGCGGCGTAACGAGCCTTGATAATTTCGCTCGGGCGATTAAAGTGGTAAGACATTGCTATGAGGACAAAGAATCGACAATTCCAACGCGAAAAAGAGTTTTCATACTCACACAGACGCCGACAACGTGACATTCCAATGGTTTGTTTATGCGAGACGCGGTGCTTTTTGCCTGCACTCCATTGCGCATGCGTTCGAACTGTCGTCTGCTCTTTCAAACTTGTCTGCTTTTTGTCGTCAGCTCGTTCAAACGACAGCGGCCCGCAAACCAAACCTTGACCCGGTAATTGCGATAAGAAGTAAGTGCAGGCCTCAAAACACTTTTCAAGATCGGTTGGGGTAAGTAGGCTAAGTGTAAACAGTAGATACAAGAAGATGTTGATCATTGTTACCAGTGGCCATCTCCGACTTGTAATGCCCGATTCTACTTGCGGCTTTCAGTATCGACGTCCACCAGCTCAGCTACGGTCTACGCTTTTGCAGCCCGAGCGACTTCGCGACTGAAAATAGCGAGAAGAATCTCATCGTGGCAGTCAGGCTTTAGCGCCCATTCTGTGGCGTCCACGTGAAATGAATCGCCGCATGTCACATTATTTACGGGAAGTTTTGCGGTGTAACGAGCCTCGATAATTTTGCTGAAGCCGCTCAAGTAGTCAGACATTGTTAGGAGGACGTAGAGTCAACAATTCCAACGCGAAAAAGAGCACGGGGACTCACACCGACGCCGACAACAACGCAATTCAATGCTTTGTCTATGGGCGACGGCGAGCTTCTTGCCCCCCGTCCACCGCGCATGCGCGGCGCCGGTGGCGTCCGCTAGGGGCGCTCCGGTTTGTTTGTAACCATGAGTTGGTGTATAGTAGAGATCAGTGACAGTATAATGTATAGAAGAAAACGACCTATACACGAGCACTCTAGCTCTTTCAACCACCACTGGATTATTTCAATCCTTTTCCGTGTAATGGTTTTGGCGTGGAAACCACCCGCGCCGCATTTTCCTGAGCTTCCCGCTCCTTACGCCTGATTACGCTACCTCGATAGCGGGCCGCGGTTAAGTGAAAAGAAAAAGTTCCGTTCAGTCGCTGCGGCAGGCATGGCGCCTCCTACGTTTGATCCCAAATGATTTTACAAATGTGGAGTAAAGAGTTCACTCTTCAATACCTTTAGACGCAGCCTGCGTTGTGTATGATCGCAGGAAACGTGCTGCGCAATGAGACAATTGCAGCAGTTCATCCTAGCACGGGGCGTGCTAGGTTTGTTTGGGTGGTCACCGGAAGTAACCCTCATGCATGAACGCCTTTGCTACAATCAGTTCGCCAAGCGACGTTTCGTCGACAGTTCATTTTGTCGACACGCGGCGTTTCATTGACAGGTCGTTTTATCAAAATATTCCCGCGTTCGTTTCATCGAAAGATCTTGCGACCTTTTGTCGAGCACAACCCTGTGGTTTTCGCACCGAACTTCTTGCGTCTCGCCTGGTTTACGGGGGGAGGGATTGAAGTTCGCTCCAACAGGCACACGTTGGCGCGAAGTTCAAGTGCGAGTCTTCTGTTCAACATAGAGTGGAGCGAAAAAGTCAAACTCCTAAGTTGGCCCACCCACAAGTGTCGCTGATCCAAAACATCAGTCGAAAAGGTGCATTGCACGAAGGTGTGCGGTGTGTAACACTAAAGCACGGCCATCAAAGGAAAAAAAAAAATGTTTCGCGGACTTTGACGAGAAATAATTAGAAGTTTTTTACTGCGTCGTGGTTACCTGGGCTGATGTCGTGTCCACATTTTGTTTCCACTTCGAGAATATAGCTGTTTTTGTCTTAATTTTATTTCAATAAAATGTAGTTTTTATGCCAACCTTCTGCGTGAATGAGTTTAAAGCGCGTTCACAATTGCGATTCCCAGTAATGTATCCCGCTAAGGCGTAGAATATCGGAAAAGGTAGGAACCTGGAAAGGTGGATTTTGCCTATTCTGGGCTGATGGGAATGGGGAAAGCCCATCAACAAATTTTACTCTTTCAAGCTTTCTGCGATTGCTCGAAGATGGCGCCACTAATCCAAAGGTCGTCGGAGGTATGATCGATCGACGGAGCGTTCTACCACACAAGGCTAACATTTCAGGCCCTCGGAGAGGGATCCCATGGGATATTCAACACTTATTTAGTGCTGTAAATTCTCCTCCTCCTTATCGTCTTTTACTGACACGTCGTAGGAGGTCAGCATCAACACTCCTATGAACGTCGGACTGTGTAAAAAGATGCGTTGATTTACACTTGTTATTCTAAGTACACTAGTGCTTCCAAACCCCTGTCTCTCTCGGACCCTAAAAAATATAATGTCGTGACCTTCACCCCCCACCCCAAGGTTGTTCGCGATGCTTTAAGATTTAGGACTTTAGCGCATGACCTTAGTAATGCAAAAAAAAAAATGACGTTGAATTTGTTTTATACAGTTGAAGCAGTCAGAATGTGTCAGATGAAATCAAAACCACCGAAAAAAAGAAACGCATGCCAGCAGGATTAGCTGTTCTTTATGTTTGAAGGGAGCCTGTTTGTTGGGACGCAAGTTATCAGAGCGAGAATGACGTCTGGACACCGCAACTCGCAGTTCTAGCTATCTTGACGTTGAGCTGCTACATTTAGTTTGTTTTCATCCACGCCACCGCAGAAACGTTGAGTAACTATAGATACTTCGTAGCTAAGGGAAGAAGGTGTTTTGTTGCTTAAGAACGGGCTCCTTCCTGCCAAACCTGCCCAACAGTTGGGAAGTGCATGGCTTTAGCCCAAACTGTGAAGTCAATCTTTAATCTGATGTCAGGCTTGCCTGCTGTTCTTCCTCTGCTCTAGTGACGCCGTCAATAACCATCATAGAGCTAAATGGATCTTTGATCCAGTTGTGTCTCTTGCCCTTGCTTTGGGGGAAGTACTTCTCAAAGCAAAGTTTCAGAGCCGAAATTTGCCCCTTAAGGGTCCCTCCAACGACTTTTTAACTGTTTTGTTTTTTCAATATGCACCGAATCTGATCGCACTGAACGTAGTACCTTAGTGAACTTTTCCTTTTCTCGAAATTAGCCTTTATTTAAAAGTTATAAGCATATTAAAATTACGAAAGCAAGCAAAAAATAACCTTTTTCATGACCTCCTTGGTCTTCTGTCCTCCCTTTTCCCGCGCCGGAGGATTCCCCTTGCCGCGGTGACTGCGGAATGCGGGGAGGGAGGGGAAAACCGGGAAAGGATGTGAAGCCGAGGAGAGAAGCTGCCCGGGAACAGGGCAGCACTCTCTCCTCGGCTGACGTCAGGACCAAAAACGTCACGATTTCGTCACATGCCGCACGCGTTCGACACCACGGGACGCCCCGTAGGAAGAGGAGGTTTCCGCGTCGTCAGGTTAAAATATGACGCACTGATATTTAGTTACGCTCTCCGTGCCCGCTCTGTTGCCCGAACCACAAGAGACGTGGAAGCCGCAAAAAAAGGTAGACGCTTAAATAGTATTGCAGGGTCCCTTTCATGCTAGTGTAGACTTCATCCGACTCGTAAGTCTTTGCGCACTCAACAAACGACATGAATTTGCGGGACATGTTTGTAAAATCAGCCTTGAGCTTTGTTTTCCACGTGTCGAGCTTTCGGGTGTATGAGCTCTTGGAGTGGGGAGAACATGGTTTAGGGAGATTTGCAGGGAATTTCTATCCACTTTTTATCAAGCTTCGGAGCCGCTTCGCAACCCCCGCTGAATCTGTCACAACTACCCTTGAGGTCGCGTCCCATTCGTTGAGATACACTGATGTTGACTGCGCGACAGTATTAACGCCAACAAGACATTGCCGTTCTTTCCCCTATATTTCTTTTAGAATTGAATCTTCTAAACTACTAGTGCGGCGGGAAGTAGTCATTTGGGGCACTTACATAAGCAGTAAATATGTATGCCCGCCAATACCTTTCGAATAAAGGGGAAAAAAGTGTCAAATTGTGTTCCCGCTAACAGTGCCGCGCAGTGTTTACTATTCACAAATATTCACATGGTACACGAGCAGTTTATAGGTGTAGGATGGAGCAACTAAATACTGTAAACGACTTAATATTCGCGGGCTCAAATTTTCGCGAATCGGGCCAAAGCTGAAAATTTTAAATTATTCGCGGGTTCTAATTTTCGCGAATCGAGTGTAGCTTCCGTAGCGTTCACATATTGCCCGAATTGTTCGCGGGACGTATTTTTCGCGAATTGTAGGCGATTCGCGAAATTCGCGAAAATTAGGTCCTCACGAAACTTTAGTCGTTTACAGTACACTATATGCTAAGAGTGTCGGCACTCCATTACCCGATTATCTTGTAGGCGCCGCAATTATGGTGTTCAGTGCAGGGAGGCTCAAATGGCGTTAAGTACATTTTGATAATTAGATTTTCTCAGCTTTAAATATGCTGTCAAAAAACTCAAGCAATTTCGATTTAAAACATGGAAATCCTGACTCCCTAAAATTTAGCGGGGAAATAGACGTCACGTCACCTAAACACTACTTCAGTTTATGTGTTAAATTTGCAGGGTAAATTGAACGTCAGGTGACCTCAACCCCAGTTCAGTTTTCCAGCCAAATTTTGCGGGGAAATAGATAAACATTTAGGCTCTCATTTCATTCTTGAAAACAAAGTTTTGTTTAATGTCCTCTAAATAATTTTTACTATCGCTCTTTACATACTGCATTCAGTGCGTCATAAAGTATAGGGCTTTGAAGAGGTTGCCACTAATGTTCTGTAAGTTATAAGTTATAACCTTGTGGAATTTGCATTGAAGATATGGGTCGATGCCGTTTAGATACACGTGTAAATCTAGCTGCTTATTTTCGCGAGAAATTATAGTGTGATTTCGGACAAGATCGACCAAAGGGTGGCTGGTCGACATTTTTAAATCAGCTAATCTTTTTATATGCCATTGTCTAGTGTCTGGCATAAACAAATCCACACTAAGCTTTGACCAGAAAAACGAAATCGGGACAGGAATAGTCGTAAGGCATGAAGAGGTGGACAGTCGCATTTCAGTCAATCAAACAACTTTATTGTGTTTCCCAAACAGCTTTAGAGGCCTTTTTTTAGGGTTACACTTGACATAATAAAACAGAATTCAAGAAACAAACTACACGTCAATCCCGACCACTATACCATTCTTGAATTTTTTAAAAGGTATAAAAGGTCAACGTGAGGGTTAAAAAACTTGTACATTAGCATCATCCGTGTCAGCGGAGGACTGGACTAGATAAGATGGGTAAAAAAAGGGAGTAGACCTATTTTGTCGCTGGGGGACATGAATTGAGATTCTACTCAATACCATTTTGGAATCAAAAACACCAATTGAACAACTTATATAGAAACACCATGTCGCGAAGTAGTCGCCTTGTTAAAAGAGGGGAAAGACCAAGAGAGCCCCAAAAAACCAGATAATCATAAAAAAACACTCCGTCCAATGTGGCGATCGTCAATGTGGCAATGTGACAAGTCGTCTCTGTATGCACTCCAACCTGAGCGCCTTACTGACACCCAACGAATTTCATACCGTAGAACAAAAGTCCAACCGTGATAGAACCAAAGCCCGAAAAAGGTTCAGTATACAGGTGTAATTCCGGAAGTCACGACTAATACGTCAAATTATGCCCAAATGCGCAAGGAATCATTAATAACCTTTGAAACTTGATAGTTAAAGTTCAGGCGTGAATCGAGTAAAATGCCAAGGTCACTCACAACAGAAGATCTTGAAATTCCAGAGCCGTCTAATGTGTGTCAACGACATTTGCCTTACGGGAAAAAGAAACAATCTTAGTTTTAATGGGGTTTAAAACCAGCAAGTTCGCACAAAACCGAAATGAATTGCATCAATATATTTTTGCAACAATTCACAGTGCACAGGCGTGTGGATACTACGACAAATTTTCCCGTCATCAGCATACTAAAGCATCATTAAGTCCCTCAAAATAGTGACAAGATAATTTACAAAAATATTAAAAAGCAAAGGTCCAAGGTTCGACCCTCGTGGTACCCCGGAGTTCAACAGATAAGGGAAAAATTTGCATCCTAAGTAGGAAACCATGTTTGAGCGTTCACCAAGATAACTAGCGAACCAGTCGCAGAAACCCGAAGAAAGACCCATGTGTGACAGCTTCGACAGCAATAAATTGTAATCTACGAGGTCAAACGCCTTCGAACCGTCAAAATAAATAACATCGACTTGACCACGGGACCCAATTATAAGTTTCGCGAACTCCAAAAAGGTTAAAAGATTTGTTTCAACAGATCGTCCACGACAAAAACAATGCTGATTTGGACTGAGCGTCTGCTTAAAATGAAAGCTCACACGCTTAAAAATGGCTTTTTCAAAAACCTTCTAAAAATCAGAAAGCAGTGCAGTTGGTCTGTAGTTATTGATACACATGGAGCTACCAGATTTGTGTATTGGCACAACCAAAGCAGTTTTCCAGGCTGAAGGAAATGTGCTTGTTACTAAGGGCATGCTAAAAATGTGATGCAGCACAGGAGCCAAAATATAAGAGCACCCTTTAACAATAAAGGCCGGGATCCCATCCTCCCCACATGACTTTTTTTGGGGCAAGTTATTTCATGGCCGAGACCACGTCATCAATAGTCAATACAGGAATTAACATCAGAAGGGGAGTTTCAGAACACAGGGTTGCGTTGTTGGACTGGGGGACATTGGGGTTTTCTATTGATGAGAAGTGTTTTGCGAAGAGATTGCACACGCTGAATGAGTCAGAGACATGACCTGGGTCTGAGTTTTCAGAGTTATAGCATCAGCTCTACTGGATGGCCTACTATACCTAACATATTCCCAGAGGCGGTCTAGACAGCGCTTAAGGTCATACCCAATGGAGTCGTGCAGTTGGCATTTGTCTCTTTTAATTAAACGCTTCACTGCAGAGCGATACTCCTTAAATAAAGAGATGGATTTGTCCAAGCCAGACGACTTATATCTTTTGTGATAATGTGATTTTGAAGTCAGTGCCCGCCGGAGATCACGTCAGAACCACCAACGAAATTTACCTCGGCTACCACGTTTCATCGGTATAAAGCGATCCATAGCAGACTTTAAAAGATCTGTCAGCCGAGAGATGGCACTTTCAACATCAGCACACTCGCAAAGAGTGTCCCAGTTAATATCGCTCAAATGCGCATACAATCCGAGATAGTCACCACGAGCGTAGCCAAACATCGGAGCCCGCGCATCTGATCTGACAGTAAGGGGAAATGAAACCACCACTGAAAATGGCGGATGCCACTTGTCAACAGGAACGACTGGATGGGGAACAACACTCTGCGAGACTACTCTGATGTTCGTTATGCGCAAGTCAGGGACGTAACCGGCAGCTTTTACTGCACGATTAATTTGTTGAGAACCATTAATGTTCACAAAACCAGGTAGCTCCTGTTCACGGGCACCGATGGAGGGGGCACGTTTGAAAGTGAATAACTAAAACGATAAAATGAGGAGAATTCTAATACCTCTTTAGAAACAAACTATGGGTATAGCTTGCTTGTAATATATAGTAATAATATTTGTTTTAAATTATATTTGTTTTCTAAAAATTGCTAAATATGTCTGCTCGAACGACAAATGGTAAACTTTGGAGGCCTGTATCTCATGAAATAATTTAATCCCCATAAATACTTTTCAGACAATATTCTACTTATATATGGCTATTGTTTAATATATATATATAAGAGGGATCAGTGATACGGTAGTCGTGATCTATTTAGAGAAACATGGAGAAAAAATCAAACAAAGAAAAATTTTGATGCAAATAAAAAAAAAGCGCCACCTTCAATTTTTTCTTTTTTTTTTAGATTTCCGTACCCTGTCATACTCTATTTCGGAATTCATTTCTATAAAACATGTTGTATTATTTTATTGAGAAACAAGACATAACTCCCCAAAATAGGGTCCTTTTTTCAAACACTACACTTAGCAGTGCCCTATACGAGAAGTGACTCAGAGTTCCAGTTTCATGAAGCTAACGCACATCTTTCATATGGTTTTATTCAGATGAGGTAACTGACAACTAGAGCAATCGGTCACACAGTAAAAGTGAGGAGAAACTATATACAGCATTTTACATAAAACGTACAAAGAGGTATCAAACTAGAGACTAGTGATTCGAGAAAAGGTTATGCAGTGTGCAGTTTTATTTTCCGGTATAATTTTATATTTAGAATAAAAAAAATAACTTCACTTCCACACACAAAAATGAAGATATCACACTAAAGTTGCTTAGGTTGGCTATGTACTTCCGGGTACAAACAAGTTCAGGTGAAGGGTGCCACCGCGCCTGACTGAGGCAACTTCGATACTCTCGGTGTAGGAATGTATCGTGGCAAGCCGAGATATTTTAATCTGCGAGCGGATAACGTTTCGTGATTCTAGTATGGTGATCAGATAAGGATTATAAACAATCATAAAGTAAAACAGTATTTTAAATACTCCGAAAAGAAAACTGTGATAAGTAAGATGTCCCTGCATTCAAAATGAGCAGTCTTAAGGGAATCAAATTCGGCATTTTACGCTAAGGCTTTCCTCGCTGTACCCATTTAATAAAGTTTCTTCTAACCAGATGCGGCTGTCCGTGCTACATATATGTCACAAGTCCCTTCTGTTGATGACTTGCACAGCCGCCACGCGCGGCAAGACTGAATGCCAGGAAAAGCGCGCACCGTCAAGCACTCTCTTGTTGTTTTTTTGACGATACCGAACAACTTTATTTTCGTCCAGATACACAAAATGCACGCCTTTCACTTTCTCGAATAGAACGCTCACCATTGTCCTGGCCGTCTGAATTGTGTTTATTGAACGTTCTCTCAGGTTGTTCAGCGTGGCCTGGTGGTTCACGAGTCCGCCAACTCCGTCGCATGAATGTTCCCATTTCCAGATGCAGAAAATAACCATGACGTTGTGGGCAATTGTTCTGTGCAAACTGGTGAAGCTGGTAGCGATTCTTAAAATGACTGGCAGCCCCGTCACTTGCGTACGTCACGTGCGAGTATACCGCAACGTTGTGTTCAACACTCCCTTTCACTTTTTATAGAGCCAAGCACGTGTGAGCGGCGTCGTCACACAGGTCCTCACTGATGATAGCAAAGCTGTTTGTAGATTTTCTTGTTAGTTACGACATGTAAATGTCGTAACTTTTTTTTTGTAGTGGTATGCTTGAAGTTCGTCAGGAAGCGCGAGAGTCCAGTTTCCAGCAAAGTCAAAATGAAAGACAATGCTCCCGCGTTGCATGCACTGCTTTTCATCGTAGATAGCTTTACCTTGCATTTGTCGGATATGGTTCTGAAATATCCAACTTTCAACCGTTACTTGAACGGCTTTTAGAAAAGTCTCAGGATTCAATGTTTTCTTTTGTTGTTGTTGTTTTTTTTGTTTTTTGTTTTTACCAGGTTGCCGGACTCTCATGTGGTAAGCTCAATCTCTTCATCCTCTGGGATATAAAGTTCCTCGAGTGTAAGAGACTGGCTTTTTGGGCAGTAATCACAGTCTCCTTAAAGGCACAGACTTGTTAGTGGGTCTCACAAAAATGCTGAGTTCATTTCACCAGTGTTAAACGTTGTCGGGAGATCATCATCATCGCCACCGTCGTCTCGAGGGTAAGCGCGGAGTCGAGTTGCAGCTTCTCGCTGAGAGCCGTATCAAGGAAGCCTACCACGAGTCGGTCCCGGTTGAGCTCGTAACGAAGCGAATACGAGACCTCCTCTGCGCCGACGCTGCGTGGTTCTGGGGACCCGACCAGCAGCGTAGCTTTGAAGCAGTGAAAGAAGCTCTACCCAAAGCGCTAGTTCTGTCGCACCCGAAGAAGCCTCTCAGAGTCTTCAGCAAACTCGACGCTCGAGCTGGATACACGCAAGCACCTCTGGCAGAGGAATCGCAGAAATACACGACATTTCTGACGCCGTTCGGACGCTTCAAGTTTCTTCGCCTTCCCTTCGGAATCATACCGCTGCAACCATGTCGTGGTCGAGATAAGATTGATTGAACTGCGTAGGTTTATTCTAGCATGGCAACACAGGTGTGAGTCGTGCCGTGTCTGGTCGCGATCTGGTGGAGAGAGGGTGCACGCGCGGAAGCGGCGGGCAAAGTCCAGGGTCACCCGCCGGCAGTGGCGATGATGATGACGACGGTGGCGATGACGATGAACTCCCGACACCTCCCTTACTTTGGAAGAACAACATTCACACTTCCCCAATGCGGTCAGGTGGACGATTCACACGTCCACTCCTTGTGAAGGTAGGTGCCGCGGCCGGTTGCAGGTGTCCTCTTGTCCGCCGTGTACACTGTTAGCAAAAATAACACGCCCAGACGTGTAAACCGTTGTCCCATAGCAGACACGTAAAAACGTGTTCGTTTTACACGCAGCCATCTGGGTTATTCGCCTACACACGAGGTGCCGTGTAAATTTAACACGCTACACTGTGTCTGCCTTCCACGATACACGGTTGATCGTGTTGGCTGAGCGTACTTATAAAACATGGCGGCCTGCAGCCGAGAACAGGCGAGAGACGAGCCCAGCGAGCCGCGCGCCTTTCAGCCGAATTGAAAGCACACAGGACGCGTTTGTTCTTGTTCGATGTCTTTTATACACAGTAAACAGTCCCCAAGCGGCGGACGTAGCTACGTGCAAAGGTACGTACGTACGTGCGTCGTCGGCGGTCGGTGGCGTCGGTAGCTACGACGGAACCGCTTGATAGAAAAAAAAAAAACGAATACTGAACTTACATGGATAAATAACTCGAGCAAACTATTTGGAATCAGGTGGTAACTTGCGCCACCTAGTGAGGTTTCTGGCAGCCAGTGAGAAAAAAAGCAGGAGTCGGTTAATACGCTAAGAACGATGACGAGTAGACAGTAACCCTACATACATCGCAGAGTACACGAGTACCACGTATTACACAGCACCGACACATACACAAACACAACAACGACACTGCGCCCGGCACTTCCTACTAACATCCTTTTCTCCCCACGGCGTATATAAACTTGACATGTGCGGGTGAGCTCTCTGGTCGCTGACCGTTACAGATTTAAAGAAGAAGACACAAAACACGGCACAATCGACAGCCGTATGTAAGAACTGTTTGCATTTAAAAAGTATGAAGGCGAAATCTATAATGTTAGTACGTTGCGAAAAACAATGATGTATTAACAATAAATCTTAAACCGGCCATGAAAAAGTTCAAATGTTTGTTATTTTCATGCTCGACCAGTGTTATGAGCAGTCCGACTAGCTTTAATCGGATAGAAAAACAAATTATTCAGATTTTATTATTGTGTATTCAATAATCAATGGAAATTATCCGTGCGCAAAGCATTTTTTTTATATATTCTTGTGAAGGACATCCGCCCAACACTTCACTTCCGCTAGTTGCAGTACGCGTCCGGGAGCAGACGTCTTCACTTTTGGGGCGTTTTGATGCCGTTTGTTGTCGTATGTCGTGTCCGTGTCGAATGGAGCGGTGGGGCTTGGGAGTTTGTGACCGGTGTTATTCGTGATCACTAATGTGGGGCTGATGCGTTTTTTATATTTCTTTTATACCGCCATTACCCCGAACATTGAAAATTCACGGGCCCGTGGCACTGCATTATGCTGAATCGCGAGCTCCTTCTCTGTTGACGTCGTTTTCCTGGTACTACTCGTGGATACTGGAAGCGTTTAAACAGTGGGTACCGTCTCGCCTACATCTGCGGTGACGTACTCGACCTGTTGGAAACTTATTGCTTCTGTCATTTTGGAGTACGCAAGGCAGTTATCTCGCTGCTCTGGTTTCGGTTATAAAAGCAAGGCAAAACGCTCGTAGTTCCCGCCCTCAATACGCGTTGGACATCTTCCCCACTTTGACACCGGATAACTGGATAAACGAGGATTCAAATTTACATCAGAGGTCACTCTCAGTGCTTCCTCACCGTCGAGCAGCAGGATCAGCTGGCGACAAGCTGCGGATGAAAGGCTTGAGCATCAACAGCCCAAGTGCATTCGGTGCCAATGCGGGCCGGTAGCCCAGTACAAACCGTGACCGTTCCAGCTCTTCGTCATGACACAGTGTTGCAGAGAGCAGGGTATAACACAACTACACGGACCAGCTAAGCAAACGCACTGTTATCGTAAATCTTTGCTTGTGATTGTGCCTTTTTAAATCATCTTATTCGTTTTGCTGGAACACGCACGACGGGCATAACAAAATCATTTGCATATTCCGCACACCTCGCAAAAGCATTTACCCAGTCACCTTGCGAAAAGCGCAAAACATGGAGTCCGCACCGTCCTGACTTCCCCTGTCTTTTACCTGCTTTAGAGCAGTCAGAACCTACTACTAGGCATGCCTACTAAAACTGAAACTTGAAACTAGGGGCAGTGCCAGCGAGAAAAGAGACAAAGTCGGAAAAGCTTGCTCGCTCTTTCTAATTTCTCAACTCTCATGTGATTGTACCATATTAAATGCACCAACGCCTCTTCCCAAAATAAAAAAAACACTATGTTCGCTACGAAAGAAATGGTCTCAGTTCATGTATCTGTGGGCAAATAGGAAATCTTGCCCTAATTTGTTCACACCGCATGATGAGCGCAACAAACTCACACGAGATTTACAGGAAAATATCGGTGGTGACTTAAGTTTCCCTGGAATTCTGTGTAACCGGTCGTTTGCAGGACCGAATCATCCACTCGAGCGGTGTGCGTCGCTGTGCAAACACGTCGCAGTGCAAACGCAGTCCAACAACACGAAGCATAAAAACGGCAGATTTAGGACAACAATCCGAAGTTCATTGTTCAATTAAAACGACGTAATTTTGTTGAAAATGCCCTCAGCTTTTTACTCACGGTATACGTCGGGAATATTCTACATTTTGAAACGGAAGCAAGGAAGATTTACTTTTAAAAACGCTTGTTGCGTCCTCCCGGACCAGCTGGACCGGATCAGCTGACGACGACGGGACTGAACCCATTGAACCTCAACCCCACAACAGCCAATTTGAGCTCCGTGTTAGTGTGGGTTTCTACCTCCAAGCACCTAACCACACACCACGAACGTTTCGGCTCTTTGTCGCATCGCCGTGTTGCCCCAAACAGAACGAGATCGCCGAAGTCAACGCAACGCTGTCGTGAACCTTGGCTTGTGGTTGCGCACTCGTGGACCCTGTGATTCCCTTCGCTTTCAAAGCACACACGACGACTACGAATGATCCTTTCCGTCTTTCGGGAACATCACAGGGGCACTTCTCCGGTCCCGTCTTCGCTATGTGCTCGCAAACTGCGAAGCTTCTCGCGTCCCCTCAAACCAAGACAATAGCGGCGCCATGCGTTGTTGCCAGATTTTCTCCGGTCAAACAAAAACAACGAAAGCAAACCAGCTCTAGCTTCCAGCGTACATCGGCGTTGCGCCGTGGCCAGATTTTCTCTGTTAGCTCTAACTTAAAGATGACCTACAGATGCAGCAACACTGGTATAAAGATTTAATATGGCGGCCACCACGGAGCGCCGTAAATTCTGAGGAGGGTGCATGGGAAGCGGCGGCACCTTCCCCCCTTCCTGGTGTGTCACGGCCGTTTCGCATGCAGTTGAAGGTTGAAGCCAAAACGAAACCAACTGCAATGTCACGTGTTCAGATCGAGGACACGCTTTTTATATCCATTTTAACTGTTTAGAACAAGTAATTAGACCCATAACTTTATTTGTGGTGTGTAAGAAACTACATTCAAGACCCCTAAAATAAATACAAACATGGGCGACATGAGGGAAGCCGCATTGCCATCGACCTGAAAATGGCAGCGAGCACGGTAAGCGCGGGCTTCGCCCCGTCCTGCGACATGGCGTAATTGCTTCTGGTGCGTATCTGTCTCCGAGACATGTTTCTTTCCGCGGCATTTGTGTCCACGGCCCTTTCTAGGTGTGTCCCCAAGCATTCCGGTGCTTCGATAGCCGACTATACTGCGGTCGTCGCCGGGGGTGATGCGTGTTTTCGAGGTCGGCTACATGGTTATGCGTATGTGGCCGAACCAAAACACGTTTTTTACAACATCGCATGATTTATGAACGAATTATCTGTTACTCAACGTGTAAATTTATAGTTATTTGTGTAAATAGCGCGTTTTTCACCCCAAATATTCACCAAATACACGGGACTTGCTAACAGTGTAGTGCCGGTCGTCGTCTGCACCACGTAGGAACGGGGTTGAGGTACTGGCCCTATAGAATGAGGCCGTAAGACGCTCCTCCCGTCAGTATTCTGACCGCAGTCCCAGGTGGAGGGTGTCGAGCTCACGTGTTCTGCGGCGCGCGTCATACATAGTGTTGGCGCACAGCAATTTAGCAACCTATCGTACGTTGGAGCGTCACCCACTTACCTAAAGAGAGAGTTTCGTTTTTAGCTTTTTGGCATTTGGGAGTGCGGAAGAATACTCGGGTGGCCAAAAACCTCATCTTGCTTTTCTCGGTGGACGGAAATTGGTATTTGTAACGCGTTACTTGAACCAGACCTCGGAGACGCGCGCGGTTCCGCTGCTAATCCACCATACAAAAGACAGTCTGCATTCAATGTCCCAGGCGAATTTCTTTCTTGTAGGACGCTCTTTTCACATTGATCGTGCAAACAACTCTCTGCACACATGTTCTAAGCATACAAATGTATAAAGCAAACATATGTCCGTCGGTAATTCTGCCATTCTTTCTCCAGCGATGCAGGAGCAGTGCGAATGCGGCTTTAGGCAGCCGCATTAAATGCTCCCTCCTAACGACAAGCTGCGATATTCTGGCACGCCCTCAAACTCAAACAAGCACCCTGTTCGTTTCTGCTCTCGAGGATGACGAAAAAAAGAAATAACCTCTCATCAAGTTTTAGACTTCTCTTTCGTCTCTAGAAAGACCTCAGACTGCGGCTAAAGGTCGTCAACTCGCCTCCATCCCGGCGGTTTGCGGTTCAGATAAATCCCTCGTGCGGGCCAGTACTGTAGGAAACGTACCGCGAGACTTAATCTCTTTTCTATAGATCATGTGAAGTGTCCAACTTGTAATGAGGATCGCAGTACCTCCAGCGCTTTTTTTTTTTGCCTATTGTATTTCGTAATACAAAAAGAAAATTATGTGGCATACCAAGCACTCAGATTTACGTTTTGCCCGTATTTTAGAGAGAACAGCAAGTACTGTTTAGATATTTGTATTGTTCTGTAGTGCCATTGTTTTGCAACATTATTCAGGTGTTGCAATGTAAAGACCTTCGTATTTTCTGGGTTTTGCTTCGCTCTTTCCGTGGGACTGCAATATGTACAATTTAAATTGAACATGATCTAATATTAGAAAACTTGTAGCACTGATTATCATCTAAATTCCGAGACACGGAGAAAGAACATAACTGACAAGTCGAAACAAAATCTCCTTGTTCCAGGGCTTGAGTTATCATGTTTCCTAACCAGATCGCCTGCATAATTCCGCTTCTTGATACACTGAGTTTGTCCCTGCGAAAAATAGTTTGTTTTCACAAAATATTTCTCAGCAAAACGATCGGATGTTGCTATCGTAAAGAGAAGACGTTTGTGACTAGCGTCCCGATTTAAAAATAAATATACCCTGACCATTGGAACAAAGACACCAGAGTGATCGTACAATCTATTGACATTTAGTACATTGTTTATTGGTGCTTCTCCATCATCTTCCACCACTTTTTTTTTGTCAACACTGCGCCGACAAACCCGCCAGCCATGACGTCACAACCGAAGGATGCGCTTTATAGCCCTTCACATGGCAGCGTGAAGCGGGCGCGGACCGTTTTGGTGAACCAGTCGAAGAAAGGCTCGACGTGCGACTAGCCGTCATTCCAAAGATGAAAATAACGTCGCGCCTCGTCAAGGCGCTCTGTTGTCGGCCTCGCGATGGTGCATTTATTACGGGTCGCTGAGAGGTCGAGAGCATAAGGTGGAGTCGCATAACTTAGTTCAGGTGAGGTAAAGCGGCATCATTGTAGTCGGGACTGCATCCGTAACGTGCGTTGTCCGTGCTCCGTCACACAGCCGTCCTCTTGACGTCCGAGTACGTCAAGGTGATGGTCATCTTCGGGTGGACAACCAGGTCGTCTCTCCCAGGCAGGCACACGTCTTCAAAGACCAACTGCGAAAAAAGTGAAGTAACGGTAAAACTCTTTTGACCTTCGTCACTCTTTCTGTCGTAAGTAGAGATAAATATTAATAAAAATGAGTAACAGTTGTATTTTATTTACGTTCGTTTATGCACATACGTAATTGTGTCGTGTGTTTGTTTAAACAGCCGGAAGCCGGTCAGGCCTACTAAGCGTATGGTGTCTCAGCCGTACGTAAGAAATTTAGTCAGTGCTGTACGATTACTAGCCTGGGGTTTTTAACGTGCACCAGGTAGCAGTGATATAAGACCGCACGCCACTACGATGCTCATCTAAATCGAAATGGGCAGTGGTGGTCAATCCACTCAGCAGGATCCCTAGGTTCTCCAGCGCAAGCCAGCGCTCCATGCGTTCCGAGTTAGGTGCGCCAAAACACTCGACCACCGATCCCCCTCAAGATAACTTAATTAGCACCGTGTAAGCTTAATATTCTTAGATCGATACGGTATCTCCTCTATACTCTTTGTCCAATCAAGAAAAAAGAAATTAGATTTGTGCATTATTGACGAGCTGCACAAAGTAGATCTTGCAAGATTTGGTTGTCAGAGGGATAAACGATGCTTCTGGCCTGTGAAACGTGTACGTCTTGATGAGATAACAATAAGTCAATCCAAAATTTACCCATGTATATGTTAATTGATCAAAAAAAGGGATAAATCCGTGATGCTCCGCGAGAAGCTGAATTCGTTTTACTACGGTTCTTGAGGTAAATACGAGTGTAGGTATGACGGCCCGATGTTCAACAATGTTTGACGTTCATTGGCGCAGCAATAAAAGACAGAGAGGTCGACCTGGACTTTTGTTGTAGCCGCTAACCGGCTGCTTTGAATAGGAAAGGGAAAGCGGATAACTCCCCTGGCGTAGACGTTCCGTCAAGTGCAATGAAGGTGCAAGAGCACTTGATGGGGATTTTTACGAGCAGCACTTACTATCAAAATTATATTCTATGTTACACATGGTGAAGGAATTCTGAACGTATAGCGTATCCCCTCCCAACCCCCCCCCCCCCCCCCCAATAAAAAAAAAATTGTTTTTTGCTTGTTTCTACTGGAAAAGTAAACTACGCATTGTTGACGCTCATTCTCAGCCCTTATATATAACGCCAACAGTCCGGACCAGATGCCAAAGTTTCATAACTAACCATTATCTCATTTAGCAGCTACGAGTGATATTCTGAAAATTTCAATGGGAAAATAAGGCCCGTTTTCTACTGTTTTCAGTAACTGGCGCCTTAATTTCCATGCATTCAGAGCAGACTTGTACCGTACGCATTACAAGTAATCAAATTACTTGTAATTGATTTCTTTTTGGAGTAATTTTGTAATCAGGTGATTAATATTATTAGGCAGTAGTCAAAAGAGTAATCTGATTACTTTTTGAAGTAATAAAAATTACTTCTAACCGTTCTCCATTTTTCCACGCCTCGCCCCTCCCCCCCCCACACACCTTTTTTTTCTGAAATAACAAAAAACAAATTTGCTTCTTTTTTCGAACGGAAAAAAGAAAGATTTTTGCGGAGCTGCAGGAAACGAGGTCAACCCCTTTGTGTGTACAGTTTCTGTGAAAGATCCATTTTTTTTTTCGCGCTGGGACTGGGAGTGGGAAGCCCCAGGAAAGCCCCAGTGCGTGACAAAGGCCATTCAGGGCGACGTTTGAGGGAGCACAATGTAGCTTTGTAAGTCCTTCGTTCAAACTAGCCCCCTCACGCACACACACACAGAAATAATAATTAAAAACAATCCTGCTTACGGTACCTACTTGCAGCCCGTAGGAGAACCAGAACCGAAGAATGTCTAAAGCGGATGCAAAATATAACAGAGCCAGTTAAAATATTTCCCTATTTCCCCTACGCGGTCTTTGTGACAAGCAAGGTTTCGAGTTGAGAAGTGGGCGGGGCCATCTCTTCCGCTAATGGATACTGCACATGATCCGTTTCAAATCCTGGAGCTGCTGCTCTTTCGTATAAATGCGAGTTCATCCAAATGTGAATAATAAAATGAGTGACGCAAACTTTGAGCGACAATCCACAACCCTTGCTTAAGCTTATCAAGATCTAGAACCCCCTCCGCTACCCCCCCCCCCCCCCAACTGGCGAACGCCCAAATCATTAAACTTCTTCAAACGAATTCTATGCGTGTGTCTGCATTCTGAAGGTGCAACGACCACGAAGGAGGGAACCCGTTTCTTCTTCTTCAATACTTGTGAAAATGTGAAATATAGGTTGGAAGTAGTTCATTCTTATAAGCGCTAAAGATGTAAGTCTTCACGCAATAAAGTAATCGAAAAAGTAATGGTTACTTCTTAAAGTAATGTCCAATTACTTTTGCTGTCGAGTAATTAAGTAATCTAATCGAATACTTTTTAGCCAAGAGTAATTGTAATTGTAATCGATTACTTTTTTTAGTAATGTGTACAAGACTGATTCAGAGTTCCGCCGGCCAACATTTTCTCCATTGAAAATATAAAAAAAAATCACTTATAACTTTTGAATGAGCTGAAGGCATTTGGTTTAGACCGCTAGAAACATTTGGGCGAAGATTGAGCGTACGGCAATGAGTAATTAATTTTTGCGCTGAAAACAAAAACTGTACATTTTTGGGGGACGCCTTGTATAAGAACGTTTTCATTCCCTCACCGTTTTGGGGGCGCATTGCATTATTAACTCAAAATGTTGCTATATGCATACATTCTGACCGTGAAGGGCCTCCGTGCCAATTTAATTATTCCACTAATAAGCAGTTCTTTCCGCCAACGCAGCCCTTATTTCTACGCAGCCGAGGGGGTGGGAAAGAGAGAGGAAAGTGTTAGCGTACCGCTTATCCCTGGCCACTCCCCCTAGTCCGTACGGCGCTGCGTCATTGGTGGCACACGCTATGACGTTAAAACCTTGCCTTTCCAAGGTACAATCAACACCAACATGGGCGAGCAAGGTCTCTGGAGGAATTTCTTAAAAAGCTATTGGTCGAAGCAACCCTCAATGAGAGAGCACAATGAAATTATTGTGGTGACGACAAAACAGAAAAAAAAATGATAAAGCTTGATCATGCTGACAAAGACCGGTGAGCACAGAATGTGCGATAGGCCTTCCAGTGAAGAAGAGAAGGTCGTCTGAAGGGTACCGCCTACCGAAGATTCGCTTTCATTTCTGAGCCATGAGATGGCGCTACATGACAGAAAAGGCCGCGAAGCGCGTGAGCTCATTCACGCGCTGCGAGAATGAGCCCATTTTTGCGTGACCCGTACCACCGACTCTGGACAGCTACGTCGGCAAAGATACCTCAAGGTGGAGAGTTCAAATCCTGCCAGGGCACTGAAGGTTTTTATATGGTTTCCTTTTGAGCGTAACTCTTCTGCGTTTTTTTTTTTTTTTTTGTTTTCTTTGCTACAACAAGGCGACACAGTCGGCCGTTACAGCCGGCTACTAACGTCGGCTGTTACAGCCATACGTTACGGAACTTCATGAAAGTCTGTAAATTATGCGGATTCTCTCTTAATAGAGGGCGATACAGCAAATCACTTCGTGATTTCTCATGATTGATATTTGTGTTCACCTTTCCAAATCGATCGTTGATGGCGATCTTCCAGGCTCGGTCGGGAGTAGCCTTTAGTCCAGCAACAGCCTCGACGATGTAGCAGGCTCTGGTTGCCGAGAATCCCAGCTGGAGCACTCCTTCGCCCAAGCCGGTGTCCGCAGCGAGCTTGTAGTCGGCCCTGCGGAGCGCTTCCAGGAGCGTCATCTGGGGGGACACCACGATGCTCGCCTCCGGAAGCTGGACGTCGTTGAGGCCGCCAGCTTGGATGACCAGCCTGGCGCCGGGCTGCGAACAAGAAATGACGGGAATGACGCATGATAACTGCGTTATTAGAGCATGTATTTTGTATTGCTTTGTTGGTTTGATGTAGAGAAGGGTGCGTTTTCTGAACAACGTAGACAGGGGCGCGGTCACGAGCAGCTGTCAACGGGGGGGGGGGGGGGGGGGGGGGGGCGTTTTTTGTCATTTTGGTTTAGGTACTGATCCATAACATGAGCTTCGATTTTGAATGAACTTCTTTCTAGATTGTGACGCTGGAGCTTGTAAAGCTTTTCCTACGCGATAGAACCGACAGATAGCCACCTTTTTGCTTGTTGGTACCAGTAACACTGGGAAGTTGCTCTTTTCGGCTAGATTGGCTGTACCCGAAGCATTTTGTGTTAAGCACTTGGAGTAACTTGTTATCTTACAAACACCCGAGAACTTGATTATTTAGTACGTCAACATAAATACACGGCAGGTGTTGAAAGATTCAATGAGGGTTGTGTGGAGTCTGCTGCAACAATACAATTTCGAGACTATACATGAGCATACTAACATATTTATATTTTTTCTCTGTAACATGACATATCACGATTCATACGATGAAATGTAAGCCACTAGAAGAAGCTGAACGCCCTTTTATCAGAACATGACAAAACGACCATGTCAATAAAAAGCTACCAGTATCGCCCTTGATGAATTTCCAGCACTGTGCAAGTATAACGGACTAGTTTTTACGGATCTGAAGCTAGTTGTATAACGCAGATAATTATTCCCATTTCACGAATTATTTTTTACTGGGAGAGAACCGTACATTTGTTAACTTTCCCAAAAACTTAAATAAACAAACCTTGGAGTTAACAAAACAAAAAGAACAACGCCTATCAGGAGCTATTAAGTCGCCGATTGTTCTTCTTTTTTTATTGTTCGCAGGTAAATTTTGCGAGGATGTTACGTTTTAGTGATGTTTTTTTCGCGCAAAGGGCAGCTCACTGCTCAATTGAGAGTGTACACTCTAAGACATCTGGAGCGTCTAATTTCCCGCAACTCATTTGGGAAATCCAATCGCCGGAATCTAGGCAGAGAGCTCGGCGAATGACGAAACTAAAAATATGTTTAGTATTCAAAAAAAACAAAAAACATCCGCGCTGTGCCATTTAGCACTATGAAACATCATGCCCAACTGTCGCAACGCGGACTGTTTCTTTAGGTCTGAACATATTAACCTGAAAGCTTATTTGTCTAGTTACTCCGCATTTCATGAACCTTGATAAAGGAAGCCTGATGCTCGATGCTGATTGGTTAACAGGGGAGGTCACGTGAACAGAAGGGTAGGCGAGGAGGAGCTCGACCACCTGTGCGCGCTAAGGGAGAGGAGGGGGAGAGTATGAAAGGCTCCGGAAGATCGACAGATTTATCAGCCCGGTTAGCGGTTGCATCGCTTTATTCTAAGAGCAGCTATCGAGGCAATTATGTTGCATACCTGAAACTCAGAGTATCGCGAAACGTTTGTGATGCTAGAGCGTTTCACGTGTGCAACACAATTTCCTAGCAATTTGCCGTAAAGATTTTTGCTTGCTATGGTCATTCCCCGAGTTCTCTTCGTAGACGGCGGCGATTAGTAGGTACCTCTAAATTCCTTAGAGTGCAAATGGGGGTCGTGTACAAAGAGGATATCCCTATACCCCGTTTCATGTCAAGTCCATCCGCAGCGAACGCTACGATTCTGTGAAAATCAAAGAAGCAGCGCCAAGAGTGTATCGTCATGGCGTTCGTCCTCTTTGCGCCTTTGCTGTCACCGGTTAATCCAATCACGCGCATTCAATCCATCGCGATATTGCTTTTTTTTTTTTGACTGCGTGATTAGTTTAGCCGGTTACAGTAAACGCAAAAGGTCGTCGAGCGCCATGACGAAGCATTCTTGGTGCTTCATGATTGGCTCCGTCGGATTGTAAGCGTCGTTCGCTTCACTCGGACCTTAAGTCCCTTGATACTTCTCTTACAAGTAACGACAACAACTCCAAATGACAAAGCACATTCCGCTGGAACAAAGTGGCGGCATTCAGTTCAGCCTTCTGTTGTGCGGCCGCCATTCGCTTCCTAAAACCTGCACCGTCACGCAGTCGGCGCTTCAAAGAATCTCGCTACTTAGAGGCTCTTAATCGAGGGACTTTAATCGGACCTCCTGTGAAAAAAGGGTATAGACCTTTCCAGCGCTTATCATCTGGGCAACAAATACCCAGTCACTGGACTGTGGAGTCGTGGACGCATGCGCGGCGTGTCATATTTCGTTGAAGATAGCTACTGCGCAGGCACAGAACGCTAGGAGACAAAGATGAAATTGCGCAGAAGGCGATTTTTTGGGAAGCTCTATAGGATTCTTTCGTTTAGCCTCGTCCCCAGCCCAGTAGTTGACAAATCTGGTAAGCAAAATAAAAGAAGAAACATGGAAATTTTTCTTTAGAAAAAATAATACGAAAAAATAAAAACAATAATGATAGACTGCTGCGATTAAAACGCGAGCTTTTCCCTAGTGGTGTTGCGAGAGCAGAACGGTGTTTTCCCGCAAACCGGAAGTTCCGCGATTCAATGTGGTGCCGCCCGCGTAGACGATGACTATGCACTTTTCCAAGTTGGAACCCGGCTTAACCGCGAAGTGCGCACCGAGGTAAGGGCGACCAACTCTCCAACCAGGACGCTCGCTGCTTGTCGTACAATGTTGCCAGGAGTCTTTTGCTGAAGTAGAAATCACTGAGCGTCGAGAAGATTCTTAAAACCTATTTATAAAACATACAGGTGCTGCCTGCGGCCGACAAAAAACACAGAGAATTAAATAAACTACCCAAACCAGTAACAAACCGAAAAGTAAGAAAAAAAAATCTAAAGTCTTAAAGCGCATATCACGATGCGCCAGAAGCTCCATCCACACCCCCGTTGCTGCCAGCCAGTGTTCTTCCGGAAGGGCAGATAGTCCGTTACCAAGATGCACGTTGCGCTGACCTCACTGGGATCAGTGCATACTGATCCCAGTGACACACCTTTTTCCGAGCCAGCCCAGCAATCCACTGCCCGGCCCAATCCACGTGCGCCCTTCGTCGCGTCAACGTCTTCCTTTTTCACATGCCCACACGTCACAGAACTCCTCATGGCTAGCGCATTTCCTGGCTGGTCCACATTCGCGCACCCCAGTGACGTGCCCCTAGCACATCTCAACATGGCGAAAAGCTGACGTGGCTTAAGCTTCGTTCAAAATGGCAGCGAGCAGGAGCCTTTCTTGTAAAGTGGACTCACGGGCGGTCGCAGCGTCCTGAGTGGCGGAAGGGGCGCGAACTCGGTGTTGGGCAGCAGGAACCCGCTGACGCCGGGCATGCCGGACGCAAGGGGTCCACCGATGGGGCCCACCTGGTAGGCGGGGCCCAGGCCGCTCACGCAGAGTTCCTGCATCGCCTCCAGGGCCATCGGGGAGAGTCTCTGCAAGGACGGTGTTTTCAGCCTTTTTTATATACAGGTTCGGGGAAATGCTCACTTTCTTGATCTTGGAATTTCCTTCGAGCGGGTATATAACCTACCAGAACGATTTACGCATTCCGTAGGGAAATGTTAGGGTTTTAGCATTGTGTATAAGAGCGAACGCATGTGCTGTGCGATTGCGTTAGCATTGGGTGCTCCAGGCTGTGTGTGCGCGTCGTCGTCACGTTCCGATCCAAGACCGCAGTTTGGGCTTCGCGCACGCGCAGCATGGAGCACGCGAAGCTAACGCAAACGCAGAGTTCTTTCGTTCGTTCGCATATGCAATGCTAAAACACTTATAACTGATGATGCCCCCCTATTAGGGTCCGTCACGATTGAAAGAAAACGCGGATGTAGTGGTAGAGAGGCAAGCATAGTTTGAAAATGCTTATTTTAATGTCCGAATCACGCATATAGTACATAACAAAATGCGGCAAATGCAGATTAAAACTTCTTTTTTACAACTAGTTTTTTTTTATGAAAAACGATTAAAATCTTTAGCGGGTTTGGCAGTTCGCGGTTTTAATAGCCATCTAGTGAACGGCGCCGTATCTGCGCCCTCGAGCAATATAATATCATTAAATCTACGATAAATGCGACTTATATTTTTAATTAGTTGAGATGTATACTGAGGTTGTTTTTTTTATTTTTCGGAAAAAACATAATTTCGTCATGCCACAACTAACGGATAATGTTCGAGCAAAACTTACGTACGTGTGAAGCACCATTACGATTTCAAATAGTATTTAAAAATGAGCTCTAAAAGTTCCGAGTGTGGTAATTTATTTTCCTAATCAGAACGTTTTCAATGCCCCAAGGCTTAACAGAGACGGAAACAGCCAAAAACCTTTGAACTAAGGTAAAAAAAAAAAAAAAATGAGGCGCACTAAACTAACAATATGCGTTGTAATGTCAGATTTAAAAGGCTCTGAGTCAATAATGTTGGCAATCAACCGAGAAAGGTGGTTATAGTTTTGGGACATAAAAAGACTGAAAGGCTAACAAAATGTCGTAATAAGAATAATAATAAAATACGTTTCATAGAATAAAAGAAGGCGAGAATATTTCGGCACTTGAAAAATACAGCACTGATAGAGTGAATTTCATAGCGGTCACCCTAATTGTGTGGTGGTTGCTATGAAAATAAAACGGGCGGATGTGTTTTAATAGCTTCCAAAGCAGTAAGGGTAGTAGCTTGCCCAGGTTCCCAGAGAGAGTTTCTATGTTCCAACTTCATACTAATTCACGTTTTTCTTACGATGTTATCTTCAGCAGGACAAGCCCTAATAAAACATTGCGTTCCGCGAATACTCAATCAAGCCCGACAGGCCCAGAGAGACTTAAAGAGGGCCATCTATACCTCCCATACGTCCTACGAGGAGACAATTGCGCAGGAAGCAGCCAAATGCCCGAAGTTGTTCCGGTCTCACGTCAACACCGGGGAACGTCATCGTTCTCCGCAGAGCTTGTGTTTGACAGGGCTATCATGCAAAGCTCCCAAGCCATAGCGGAACTTTTTAGTGAAAATGTCTCCTTGGAATGAACTGTCCCCGAGATCACCCAGACTACCAGCACCTTTCCACTCTGAAGTGTAGCACCATACGCACATGTGGACATACAAATCCACGACGTTAATGAAGCACGGGAACACCTAAAATCTCCCCAAAGTGCCGGCCCCGATGGTGTACCTCTCATGCTGTTGAAGGCCAGCTCCGGACAATTAAGCATGGTTCGCGCAACAATGTTCACCAACTTCCTGCAAGCTGGCTCAGTCCCATACCAGCGGAAAATGGCTCGCGTCCCCCTGGTGCATAAAGGGAATGGACCCCAGATCATCTGTTTCCGCATACTGGCCTATTTCAACAACCTGTGTCGTGTGCAGAACAATGGAGCTGATCCTCAACAGAAAGCTCCTTGCCCACCACGAGCAGCAAAACCCTCTCACGCCTTACCAGCTCAGTTTTAGGCCCGGTGGGAGTTGTGAATCAGCCCTGGCCACTTCCATCCACGCACTGAGCTCATTTCCTGGTAAGCGCTCCTCTTGCGAACTTGTTCAACTTGACTTTAAACAAGCTTTGGACAAAGTTGCCCATGGACCACTTCGCTGCAAGCTACCCAAGGTGGGCATCTCAGGCTGTCTAGAGAGATGGATCTTATACTTCCTGCGAGATCGTTCCAAAAAAGTTGTCTTCCGAGAAGAACTATCAAGCACTAAACGCGTCTTGTCGGGAATCTCTCAAGGAAGTGTCCTCGGACCCACTCTGTTTACCATCTCCACTAATGCTGTAACATCTTGCTTGCATCGCAGGCTCCTTCTGTGTACCGAGGACCTTACCATTATTTAGCCAGTCCAGCAACCCTCTTAGTACCAACAACTCTAGGATGACCTGAAAGCTGTCCACGCCTGGTCCGTTGAAAACAAGCTCCCCCTAAGTTACAGAAAATGCTCATCAACCCTAGTTACTACCTCCAGAAGCTGTGAAACTGGTGAGCACAGCCCCGAGCTGAACGGCGCAGTACTACCAGCTACCAATCGTGCAAGGCTACTTGAAATGAAAATGGACCATAAATTAAATTTCTCCGCTCACAATGGTAACACGTCTTCCATGGCTCGGCGGATGCTTAGTTTTGTGCTTCGGGTCAACCGGGGCTCTGCGGCACCTATACACTACCATAGTTTTTCCATAATTGGGATATTGTGCTGCGGTTTGTTACCCCTACCAACTCTCTTTATCAGCATCCCTTAAAGCTGTGTTGCGACGCGCTTCTTATACGGTTCTAAAGCGGCAGGCCTCCCCTGGTCTCCCGGATTACCGCGACCAGCCTACGGAAGTGCTCTTAAGAATGGTGGGATGGACCTCTCTGACCAATCGTTGACAAGTGGCGTTGCTCTGGCTTTTAGCAAACTGCCTCCTTCCGAGGGACTCCGAGCTCCCACTACTATAAAACCTTCGCCAGGGCAGGTCCGCTGGTCTACAGCCACTATTCGGACGTACTGAGCAGCACAGGAACTCTTTCCTAAGAAGACCTGTGGCGCTCTGGCGCTCACAACCGAAGGACATGAAGGAGTACCCGCCCCTAGAGCCCGAAAATCTGAAAGCTTGGTGGAAGCAGACATCGGGTTTCCTCAGGGATAATGAACACCACCACTTCTTTGCCTTCTTTTTCTCCTCCCTTCTCTGTGTATATATCGTCTTCCTTTATTTAAGTTTAGAAGCTTGATATTTTTGTTGTAGTTAATAATTAATAATAATAGTATTATTAATAATATTATCACAAGTAACCTTACATATGGTTATCATTATTAGAAAGTAGTATAACCTGGGTTTTTTTCATGAGAAGTCGGAAGCTACGTACACACCTAGATATCCTCAAGAAATACGTCTTCAAAAGAGCCTGCTTAAGGAAGCAGTTAGAATTGTCAAGAGCATTGTCAAAACACACCCCACAAAGACTTAGATTGCTCAGTTACGTTACAATACGATACGTTACAACTACAAGGAGACTAGCCTGCGAATATTTAGACGTAAATGTCTTCAATCTTATTACCATTTTGTTACCAATAATTAGCTATTAGTGTAACCGCAAGCTTCTGTTGTGTACTTGTAGAAACTCTAGAAGAATCGGCTACCAACACTTCCTTTTTAGCAACACATCCTTGAATCCTGTGAACACAATCTTTAACGCTCTATTCTGTCACATAAAGATTATTCACCTTTTTATTTAGTTTATGAGTTTATGTCGTACACCATATCACTCTGATTGGTTGCGGATAATATCTCATCTTTCATGACACCCCATCACTTCAGAAAGAAGTCTTGGAGCCTACCTCATTGGTGACCACCTTGCGCTTGATTGAAGAGTACAACGTGGAATAGAGCTGCTTTATCAACCCGGAGACCGTCATGCCCTGGAGCTTGGCGTAGCGCTCGATGACCTTTTCCATGTCGCTGAGCGTCAATGTGGCCAGGTAGTCATCGAGGGAGCAGGCGTCCCTCTGTGAAGTCCCAGATGACAGGGGTTTCTGGTCGGCCAGTGAACCCTGGTGCTTCGGGGGCTCCTCGTCAATGGTGGTACCGAAGACATCGTTAGGCCTAGGGTTCGCCGTGACCACACCAAAACTGGCGACTGCGGCCATGAGAAGCATGGTACTCAGCATAGTCGATGCGAAGTGATGGCTACACCGTCGAAGAGACATAGCTGCCGTTGACCTGCACATAGAAGATAGCAATACGCCCGCTGAAGAAGTTGTGGCACTGACCGAGACAACGCCACTTAGAATAACGAAAGCCTTTGAACAACTTGCTTCTACCTTCATGGAACATCGTCACACTAGAATAAGCAATGATGTCCGAGCATGACGCGGGCGTCCTTTGACGCATTGATTGAACACAAAAGGCCCAGTTGAACATACATACCGCACTCGTGCCTAATATCCGGCTGCGCTCGGTCTCACTGTGATGATCTCAACATTTTAGATCACGGGTTTTGATTACTCTAGGTGGTGTAGGCCGGAACGGGCACACAGCGCGACTGAGGTGGGAACGCAGTTCTTTTCACGTGACTGCAGATATGTCCTTGACACTACCAGTACTATACAATATCTTCAAATCTGCGTCGCCGACCAGGGTGGCGTTGTTTGAAGGTTGACGCTAATCTGCACCAATAAATTGCGAAAAGGGCAGATGTCTGCTTGCATAGCAGCACTATGCAGTGTATGTAGGGGATGGTTGATCACGGAAGCTCGTATATTATTTTATGCACCTATTTAAAATTAATTTAAAATAATACCTACAGACAAAAATGAACATAAAACCTATTTAAAACAGTCTCATCAAACCAGAGGCGTACAGCCAAGGGGGAGGGTGGAGAGTCTCCGGGACTAAAGCTCCCCTTTCCAAAATAGAGTGTACCTCATATGCATATGCATGCACATAAGGTCCCCTCCCCCGTCCCTCTCTCTCCTCCATCTCCCCCGTCACTTCCCTTTTGTGATGAAAATCCCAGATATCCAAACCTACCCTCCCCCCCTCTTCCCCCTACCCTGTAATAAAGTTCTTGGCTACGCCACTCCGTCAGTGCACGGACATTACAAAGCATTTAATATAAGCTGCCTCAGCTTATGTCGACTCTAGGGCTAGAGGACAGAGAAGCCGAGAATATTGCTAATCCGATTTTTCCTTTGTAACCTATCAAATGCGTACCGTGACGCCAGCGAGGCTCAACTGAGCTATACCTTTCACCTGCCTCCTTTCCAACCTAGGAAGTGGGCGAGAGTACACCGCAGGCTAGATTGAGAAGGCAAAAGAACATTTCGCGATGAACCGTGACGTGAAGGAGAGTTTGATATTGATTTGAGAATGGCAAGAGGCCCTACTGTGTTCTCTAAAAAGAATTTAAAATCTTAAAAAAAAATATTGTCATCCCTTTTAGATTTATTTTTAATATCATTCACTGATATGTCAAACTGTGCAAATTGCGTTAAAATAAAAATAATAAAACCCAATCAGATCATTTAGGTGAAGACATATTGAAATTAAACGTTCAAGGAAGGTACCCGACGTCACTTTCTTAAACGCAACGAAATCAACCGCGAGGCCAAGATTTGTGCTTCGATCGTGAGAACGATTGGCAGAAACACGAAAACCCATTACTGAAAAGAAGCGCACAGTTTCTCCCATCTTGCGTTTTTTACTGAACACGGGGACCTATTCAATGAACTCAATCAGGGACAAGGCACTGCTAGTATCTCGAACTGAAAACGCAGGTTCACAACAAGAAGAACGTTTGTTCTGCGCAGGTGTCCTTGATTGTTTTTGTCTCCTGGTATCTTAGCGAGTCTTGCTTTAGGGTACGATGCTTCACTAGATCTAGCAGTATGAGATGAAAAGTAAGCTTCTACGGAAGGATTGATTAAGTACAGACCATTCCTCTAATTGCCTTCTGCGCGCCGCCATTTTTGTCTACTGTCTGTGGGAGGTGTTCTGAGCATGCGCGGTAGCTCTCTTCTGCGGAATATCAGTCGCCGCGGATGCACCCAGAGCCTGTACGGAGAGCAAACGTGCCGATACGCCAAAGCGCAATTTGGAACACTTGCTCGCCGTATAAGCGTGTTTGTACACCAAGGAAAAGGGACATTTTGCGAATCGTTCATGCGTTGCGCGAAGAGGGTTTGACAAGATTTAGTTCTGGAAGGAGGAAACGATGCTTCATGCGTTGGAAACGTGTACGTCTTGATACAAGAGCATGAAGCTACTAAAAGATGCACTTAGAAGTGTTTTAATTCAACACAGAAAAGGAAAAAGAAGTTAACTTCTTTGAGCAGCCGGACCTTTTTTGTTACTTTGGTTCATTAGATGGATACAAGTATAGTGTGCAGGCATTTCCTGCCTCCCTGATAGCCGGTGGAAACGTTTATAAAGATACTGAAAGGGAGATGGACACACTGACAACTCTAGGTCCCGCGTCAACGCGTAATAGTAGCATACTTTCGAAAAAGAAAATTATGCTGACGGTTGTATATCTGATGTCTGTCGGATCGAGATTTCTTCCTTAGAGAAACTGACACGTTCAAGTGATATCTAAAAATTATTATATTTGTGTTGTCTCAATATCTTCGCGACGAATTGCCCAGAGAGAGCCGAAGAAACGGTATGGTCGAGACAGAAGGACCTTGGGGCTAGCTTGAGTGAGTTCCAAGAAATCAGAGATTATATAGCGCTATATAGCGCAGATCAACCAGCTCGACGGACGGTCCGGCGCCGCTCGCGGGACTCCAAAAAGAGTTCCGTCACAAACAAGCGCGATCATTTTACGGTGCCGATAGGAACTCTGTGAGCCCCGTCGGAGCCATGTCCGTTTTTGAACGAAAGATCCTGCGGAAATGCCGGGATTCAAAACTGGCACTTTAATTAATAGACTCGTTTCAGAAGTGCACGCCATCTGGTAGTTTGCTGCGTCAACTACCTTGCTCCGACGTTGTTCGGGCGCCTACACTGAGCATGTATTGAACACGCGTGCCGCGTCAGCGTTGGGCGAGGACTCTGAATCAATCAAACGCTTGGTGCCCAAGAAAATGGCGGCCCCCAATGTTGCCTTATAAACTTTCGAAAAAGGGTCTATTGTCATCGAGACGCGTGATCTTAGAAGGTATTCTTCGGTCTGAATATTCACAAATTGTGATATGCTTTTTGTTCTTGATATACGCGTGCTTTTGGGGGATGACGACATCCGCCTGTTATGTCTCGTAAGGCGGTTTGGAAGTTTTCTTCGTTATATAGCCTGCCATTTCTCTTCCAAAGCTATACCTATACGTAGAGCGATACGATGGAGAAGCAATATTTAAATTAACGCAGAAAGAAGCACTCGGCACTAACATGGAAAGTAGAGATACGGGACGTCAAAGCACAGTACTCTAAGCTAAGAAAGTCTACGTACCATCTTCACCCAATTACCGAATTTATTTTACGGGGTAGTGTGCCTCAAGAGCTGCGAAGAATTGACCGAGGAAACTAGCACATGGATACAGGTTCACCAGGACACATGCCTTTCTCAGGAACCTACAAAACAATGGCCGGATGGCCAGATATCACTCCCACAGCAAGACTGAAGAATTATCAGCGAAAAGAACAAAACAATTTGTTCCCGGTCTTGACGCTAGAGAAAGAAACCACACTTGTCACCTTGCATCTTGCGTTTTGCGATTCTTCTAGTTCTTTCCACCGCTACAAGGGGTTAGGGGCGGGGAGAGGGTCACACACATTGAAAGAATGAGGAGGAGGAAAAGGAAACAACGTGGAAAGTATCGCAGTCGTTTGTGATGGAATGGGGCTAATTCGGGTGCTCGGAACTTAAGAGCCTCACTCTTTGTACTTTTGTAAGCTCTCTGGAGCGAAGGTAATGAGCCAGAACGGATAGATATCAAGATTTGCTCAGCCATCTGAGAGTGAGAATCTCGTTGCCGATGCATTAAAAGAGGGTGCGCAGTGTTCTTCGTGATTTCCTTAAATATAGGATTATGCAACACGCTAAAAAACACAAAAAAGGAATCTGACTGGATAACTGTTGTAAGTGCTTGACCTCATTCATGCGTGCTGGGCGGTGTTGCGTCAGAGCTATGAGGCAGTTCTCAAACAAAATTCTTGAAAACCAGTTCCAGTATGAACATAATCATAAAATAGCTTTTGGCGTACACACAGCTTGAGTTGAACCGTTAAAAAAGAGAATGGATGTCCGGGACGTTTGCAGCTACAGATTCGAAGGCAAGTTAGCACTAACATGGAACGTTTTTAGTACTGGTGCTGCACTTTAATTGATAGAATACCAAACATTGTTCCTTGATGGCCGTCAGTACTGAACATGAACCGGCCCTCAGACATCCGTTCTGACGTTCAAATTTTAATTGTGTCATAGTAAATCATGCTATTCTCTGTTTTTATGAGAAGTACGGAAAACGGAAACCAGGAATATTTTAGAGCACAGATAAGAAGGAAGACACGTCAACCAATATAGTGTCCGTTTTAGCGAAATATCTACAACCTCCTACCATACATTTTTATTCTAACCGCCGCTTTCTGCTCTGTTCTTTTTTTTGTTTTGTTTTCTTTTTTAGCGTTGTGAATACGTTTACTGCTTCGTGCTTTCACGACATAGCGCAGTCGGCATAGCTGGCCTGTTCAGCAGCCATAGGTCTTGTTCAACGTATATTCATCAATAATATTTTCTAAGCAATCCTTTTTTTTTTGTGCCTTATTATACTGACACCAGTCATACCTTAGCAAATTTGAATGAAAACCCCAATCTCATTGATAAGGACCACTCGACTACTCTAAGCTTCGCATTTGGAAAAATAGATCCATACTATTCGATATAGATTTCGCGGAATGAAACATTGCGTCAAAATAATTGTAGTTTCGTTTTCTTCAACGGGTTGGCATGGAAAACCGAATGCAGCTACAGCATTGAGTATCCAGTTCTAGATAAATACTGGCATGTCTCACTTATTTGTCTTGGGTTATTTTTTCTTTTGACGATTTCTCGAGGTTTATTTTTATTATATTCATCACAATGTATAATTAAAGTTTGGCAGGAGGAACCCTTACTAAATATTGCGCAAGGTCAAAGACTGGGCAGTTCCCCAATGACCGTTTCACACGAGCCATAAAATATGCTAGCAACAGAATGCGAAAAACAAAATTGCTGGTCATAGAAATTTCACAAGCTAAAGAAATAGAGCGCCGAAGAAATCGTAACGAAAGGAAGAGTATTAACTGGTGTCGTCCGACATCAAGAGTATTAAGAATTTTGAAGTCTTTCGTTTAATTTAATTTCATTCCACTTATTAGCCATGTTGAGGTAAGGTGGGAGAGGAGAAAAGGTTCATGATAGCACCTGTACCAAGATTTCGTGCCCCATAGAGATTTCAGAGTGGGATAAACAGATACAGTGCCCGTATAAATTATTTACCAGGAAAAAAAAAAAAGAGAGATCGTCTATACATTTCTATGCAACATATAATTTATGCTAAAAATATAATTCCTTTAATTTTTTTATGTATCTAGTCACTTTATTCTTTCAGCCATGTCCAGAATTTGAGGATGCATGTTTAAAAGTTGGGAAATGCGCAGTGTCGATGTTTGTTCATCATAGATCGGACGTATTTGTTTTCTAGCCTATTCCACACACAGTATTGATAATCACTTAAAGGAAATTCGGTGTGAAATGACTCTGTGTTAATTCTGAGATAAGGAAAGATGACGTTTGTAAGGTTGAATATTAATAACTGATTTACAGTAAGCAAGCGATGCTTCTTAAAATAAGGAGATAAACGATCATTATAACGAAGACACTCGATGGATGGAAGAAATGTTTTCTGGCCAGCACTAGTAGTATTTCAAGGTTACCTTTTGTTGTCGCTTTTCAAACCAATGAGCAATGATGTAAATGAGCGTGGAGAAGTACATAGTATAATTGGAAATTATGTCATGTTGGTGACAAAAATCTTAATTTATATATGATGCAGATTGATCTGCAAATAGTTAAAGATAGTTTGGACCCATGAGTTGTCCAGTACAGGTGTTCATGAAACCATACACCCAGGAACTTTAAAGATCCGACCTTCTCCAGTCCATATATAGCACAACAGCCTCGTGCAACCAAGTGGAAACTAGGGTAACAAACACCTGTGTTTGCAAACTTCTGCTGTCGCCGTGCCTCCGCGGTTTACCTAATAACCGCACAAAAATGTCAATCACCCGCTGGTAAATATTTGCCCTCATCCGTAGTGCCTATATTCTCCACCAAGCGTTTCTCCAAGGTGGTGACTCCGCACCTAAGCAGCATCTCAAGTAAGCAAACTAAAATAAACTTGCGAAAACTGCTTGTGCTAAAAAAAAAAATAGTAGGCCGTTTTTTACTGGAAGGAGGAACCCTCATCGGCAGTGGGAACTTCCCCACAAAACATTTTTTACTTAAGTTTACGTCGCACGTAAGCAGCATCTCGCGGAACCTAACTGACCAAATAATAAAAGCTGCTCGTGCTAAAAAAAATTAAGTAAATCAGTATCAGTCTTCTGTCAGTCGTCAAGAGTGTGCCTCGGAGAAAAACCCAGCGACAGACAGGCGGGCGCCCAGAAGCTCTGGCGCCACCGAGATCGGAAGAGGCAAAATATCGTCTCGAAACCCGAGCACCTCGCTGCGCCAACGCAATAACACGGGCACAAAAAAAAAAAAAAAATTATAAAAAATAAGGAAAAAAAGAGGCGCAAACGCGAGAAGAAACCGACAGTCGGCAGCAAGACGTGACAACTACGGCAACGTCCAAAGCGACTTGAAGGACTCACCTTCTCGTCAAGATCGGGTTCCTTCGTGGGGGGACAGCTCGACGTCCGCTACACTTCGGAGCCAAGTGCGCGGACCGGGATCGTACAACTCCAACTTTGAACGGAGTAGCTCCGGCCACGGGAAGGCGGCCCGAGCTCCTCCATGGCGTAAACGCCTTCCCTTTCCCCTACGGCACGTTCCATGGGAGGGAGAGGGAGAATTTACGCTACAGCACGGTGCCCCGGAACGCGTCTTCGACTGGTGTGTGTTTGACGTCCTCTTCCGCCCGTTCATCCAAAGTGGTGCCGACGTGGCAACAAATGACGTCACCAAAGCCGAAATGTCACACTGTCGGATGTCGCGATCCTGACGGTTGGGCGTAGAAGTTCCGGGCAAAAAGTTGGTGCGAACGCGAGTGTCGCTGTAGTCGCAGCGTCTCTACTCCTGGCCGATCAAGCTCCCGTGGACTGTCAAGATAGAGAAGGACCCCCAGCAGAACAGCCATTTCTGCCACATCCCACACAGCTGCTGTTAAACCGCCAGGGTCGCTGCCGTCAACAGCACGACATTTCTGTGACGTCATCAGGAGCAAATCGAGGGACCAGTTTTTTTAGGACTCGTGAAACGCACCGGAAGCTCAAGTGCTAACGAGCGGAGACGACGGCGGGTGATCGCTTAAATATACGTTGACGGGTGACAGGGACGCGGCGCCTGCCTGAAGAGGCGGCGGCGCCTTCGGATTCGGCTGCGGCTCGTAGACTCGACGACGACGACGTCGGCGGCCCGCATGATGGATTGCTCCAGAACTGGGGCCCACACCATCGCGGGGCTGGTGTACGCGGTCCGCCGCTTCATCGCGGAGCAGCCGAGGCGCCGCTATCTGCTTCTGTGAGCCTCCTTCTTGTTTTGTCTGCGGCGGCCGTCCGCCGGAAAAACACCGAGGCACGACCCGCGAAGAAGGAGCCAGCCAGCCGCCCTGGGTCAGACGGGGGTGCGACAACGCTTCCTCTTTTTAGTTTTGTTTTTCGCTTTGAGACAGAGACCGCACGCGGAAATGCGGGGATACGGCTCGGCTCGTCGCTGTTTCCGCTTCTTTGTGCATACCTTGATCGGTGAATGGACCGCTCTCACCAAGCGTTCGGCGCATGCGTGACGCCACCATACCGTTAGTTCCCACGAGGCATGCTGCTCAGGCGGCGGCTCTTACCTTCTAACGTTCTTCTCGCGCAGGGCTGCAGCGAGGATGTCCCGCGTGCAGAACGAGGTCCCTCGATGCATACGGTGGCGTATACGGCGTCGTATAAAAACTGGCTAGTGAGATTGGTCTCCTCGCGACTTACACGTGACATCACGTCAGCAACCATTGGCGGTGGCCTTGCTGCTGAGCGCAGCAAGGCCACCACCAGTCCAGCTTGTATTTTGCACCATCGAATTTTATTCTCTCGGGAAAAACGGGTAGAAAAGACCACACGTACAATGGATATCGTCCCGCCATCGCACCAAGCACCATCGTATTTTGTTTTTCTTGAGGACCCGCCAGGGGTATTAGGAGGTGGGCTCATCGGCACCAGCCGTTGTTAAATCAGGTTTAGTTAAAGATGAAATTAAAAAAAAAAAAAAAATATGAAAGTCTGGACAGCAGGAAAAGTAACCTGCCTGGATGAATGGTCTACTCGGAATTTTTTTATGCCCTCCGACGCAAAATACGACGGTTCATTGGCAATGCCGACCCCTCGGACCCGGTCAGAAGGATAATTCTCTCGCTCCAGGGTTTCTACCCGGAAGTTACTATCATCTCTGGGTTTAACGTTTCTCTAATAGTTCCGTCTCTCGCAAACGAGGGAAGTGTCCAGTATTTCCCTAATAGAGTATTTAGTCAAAGGAAGAGCGCGGGCTAGCTCGATCTTGTCCGGAGAACTAGACCGAACAGCATTCGGCATTCGAATTACGAATTATATCCTTCCACACCTGAAAATCGGCAATATATAGGGTGGCTCAAGTCACCAGGCTGAATCTAAAATGGACCGTAAAAGTAGACGCCTGCACGTAGCCATCTAAACTTTTCGTCAAAGGTGTCATTCACAGGTCGGTTTTTCTTGTGTAATTACAAAGCGTAGCTCTCTTTCTGTCAAAAATAAGGCCAAGAAACTTGCCAGGGTCTACGGCGGGCAGCAACGAAGACGGCAGGGGTCCAGTAGCGGGGTGTGTTTGGCGTTCGTATTGATAGATGGCGCTACCTCCTTATCGCGACGGCTGGCAACCACCGTGGTTTATTAAAATGAATATAATATTTTGAAATGTACCTTCGGTTAAAAAATAAATGTGAAAAATAAAAGCAAAACTTAAAGTAAAAAAACGCGTCTGCATAACGGCGGCGCTTTTGCTGCAAACGGATTTCGTCTGCATGTCGTCTGCTATCTTTCGCTGGCCGGCTGCACCTTCAGACGCTGCTCCCGACGCCATCTATCAATACAAACGCAAAACACACCCCACTACTGGGCTTGGTCGTCTGGGTCACTGCCCGCCGTAGACCCTGGCAAGTTTGTTGGCCCTATTTTTTACTAAAACAGAACTACGCTTTGCAATTTTACAAGAAAAAAACCGACCTGTAAAATACACCATTGACGAAAAGTTTAGATGGCTACGTGCAGGCGTCAATTTTTACAGTCCATTTTAGATCGAGCCTGGTGACTTGAACCACCCTATATGTCGACCAATTATGAACCAAACCAGGCAGCGTAATTAAAGGACCAAAAGAAAAAGACACGGTATTTGCTGCAGGCATGGTGACAAAATCGTCTGTGCACACGCCTCTCCCATGTTCAAAACATGTTTGCTTTATAAATATGTATGCTTCCAACATATCTTAACTGACAGTTTGTGTATGACCAGTGTGACAAGAAAGAAACATTCCTCAGACAGTGCCTACAGACTGTCTCATGTATGTTGTGTTACTGAAGTGTGAACGCGGCTTTATGTTACTGTGATCGAGCCTGCCGTATACGATCACATGATGCAGTTAAGACGTTGAATCGTGGTAACATGATCGCGCGTGAGCTTCTTCTTCACTCGCACTTCATGCGATACGGAGGAAAGGGGGGGGGGGGGGAAGCACCTTTATCACCAGACAAATGTTGGCCGAACTAAAACCACGCTACAAACATCAAGAGCGGAAGCTCATTGCTCCCAGTGTGAAGCCACGTGTATGAAGGTCAAGAACACAGTCTCAGCTTTCAGAGCGACAACATGGATAGAGAGCTACTCGAGCCGAAACGGTGTTTCTCGATTTGACCCATCCGAGCCCACCAGTTTGCAGTCTTAATTTTGTTTTCTTAATACAGTTTTGGGTTAACTTTTTCCCGAAATGGTCTGGAACCCAACCTCACCGAAAGCACTTTCTTAACGCGACATTATTACACGCAACACCATTCATTAAGATTTCTCACTTCTAAAATGGGCTAACAGGAACGCTGCTCGTACCACATCATTGTTAACGTGTATTGTCATAAGCAACACCCACGCTGAGCGGTGAAGCACCACTCATTGAACACCTCGGAAGCTAAAATATTTTACTCTTTTAGGCGGCAGCTAATATAGAAGAACATGGATACGTTCCTTTTAGAGCGCAGCTCTTAAGCGCCTGTTTCCGGCTTGAGCGGCGTCGGCGTCGGCGTAACCGCGCGATGCATTATGGGACACGTGACGTCACTGATGACGTCATCAGTGACGTCACTGATGACGTCATCAGTGACATCACTGGTGACGTCATTGGCACCCGAATCGTCATCGTCACTGATGACGTCATCAGTGACGTCACTGATGACGTCATTAGAATTGTCATTGTCACGTGACCCCCCAGGTCACGTGACCCCCAGGTCACTGGTAACGTGACCCCCCCCCCTCGAGGTCACGTCACCCCTCCCCCCAGGTCACGTGACCCCCCCTCCCGAGGTTACCTGACCCACCCCCCAGTACCCTTCCCTCATCCTCCTCAAGAGCTGCGCTCTAATTCGGCGTTACAGGGAGTTGTAAAAGGCTTTCACTTTTTTGCTACATTCTTTGATGACCTCTACCAGTGCAAAGCGCGCGCTCACTGCATGACATGTGACCCCAATCATGGCCCACGCACATAGCGGAAAAGTGAAGGTGATTTCAGCACCTCGACCTGATGCCAGCTTTATGTTCAGTTTCATGTTAAGTCCGAGCGAGTGTCAAAAACTTGAGGCAACAAAAACACGAACGCACATGCCAAAAACCCGGTGTCACGACGCATTGTTCGCACTTCATTGGATCAGACTGTACTACAGGGTGATACAAGGACACGCCAGGCTCTTTAAATCGACCGGAAAATTCAGATTCTTAACCTATCGCGCTACGACTTTGTGCAGCGTTGCCCACAGATGGTGCATTTTTTTTTTTGTAAAATTTGCAAAGAGCGAACTTAGCTGAGAAAAAAAGTAAAGAAAGAAAAAGGCTTAGCTCCTATGGAAACGCAGCGACGCCACCGGTCTTCAAACAACACGGCGCCGTTTCGCACGGGAGACAAGAGATGGCGCAACGAACGCCGCCAACTGAACGAGCATACGGCGCCGAGAGCCGGCGTCTTTTCTTTAGCAGACGATCTTTTCGACTCAAAAGCGGCGCGCGTTCCGCAGGGGGCGACAGTCTCAGAAACAAAAACAACAACTGATATGAAAAAAGCTCGCGCCGCTTTTGATTCGAAAAGATCGTCTGCTAAAGAAAAGACGCCGGCTCTCGGCGTCGTATACTCGTTCGTTGGCGGCAGTTGGCGTCACGACCGCTTGCGCCACCTCTTGCCTCCCGTGCGAAACGGCGCCGTGTTGTTTGAAGACCGGTGGCGTCGCTGCGTTTCCATTGGAGCTAAGCCTTTTTCTTTCTTTACTTTTTCCTCACGTAAGTTCGCTCTTTGCAAATTTTACAAAAAAAAAATGCACCATTTGTGGGCAACGCTGCACAAAGTCGTAGGGCGATAGGGTAAGAAACCGAATTTTCCGGTCGATTTAAAGAGCCTGGCGTCTCCTTGTATCACCCTGTAGGATCTTTGGGCCGCTAAGCGCGTGTCGCTCGTGTGGGCAGCGCGTGCACTTGCAAGCTTGCCAGGTATATTCCCCCGCACTGATACCAGTCCTGACGTCTTTTACAGCGCAGCTCTTAGGCGCCCGTTTCCGGGTTTCGTGGCGTTGGCGTCGCCGTCGGCGTAACCACGCGAAGTTTGGCGGGACAATTGACGTCACGTACGACCTCAAGACGAATTCAGTTTCCCCGCTAAATTTAGCGGGAAGAGTGAAGTCACATGGCTTGGTGTCACGTCACCTACAAACAAATTCAGTTTTTCCGCTAGATTTAGCGGAAACATTGACGTCACGTGACCTCGACAGCAATAAAATTCCCCGCTAAATTTAGCGAGGAAAATTGACGTTGGTTGACATCGACGTTAGGGAGTTTTCGTAGACCGCGTTTCCCGCTCCGCTAAGCTCTCCGCAACGAAGAAGCCGCTACTTCGCCTGCGCACCGATGGCCTTGACTGGAGAGTTGCGGGTATCGTAGCGGGTTGCGGAGCACGTTCCGAGATGGCGAAAACGATATACGAAAACCCCCTATTAATTCAGTTTCCCCACTAAATTTGACGGGGAAAATACGTCACATGACTTGGTGACGCGTCACATATGAACACATACAGTTTTTTTGCTGGATTTAGCGGGAAAATTGACGTCACGTGACCTCAACAAGAATTCGATTCCCCGCTAAATTTGGCACTGAATTGAATTGCTGTTGAGGCCACGTGGCGTCAATTTCTCAGCTAAATTTATCGGGGAAACTGAGGAGGAGGGGAGGGTACGGAGGATGAGGATGGGAGGGTACTCAGGAGGAGGAGGGGAGATGAGGTGGAGGAAGAAAGGAGGAGGAGGCGTTGAGGAGAGGAGGAGGAGGAGGGGAGGAAACGGTACGGAGGAGGAGGAGGGGCATACCCTCCTCTCGGTACCCTCCCCTTTTCCTCCTGAAGAAATGCACTTGAATTTCGCGTTATAGAGATTTGTAAACGTCTTTCACTTTTTATTTTTACCTTTTTGACATGCAAAGAGTGCGCGTGCGTAGCTTTGATAGGCGCTTGCAGATGCGCGAGAACGGAGATTCTCGAAAATTCTGATATAACGTCACGTTCCGGGAAGGAAGTGATTCAGCGGTACTTTGAAAATGATTTTCTGCAGCCCCGTGCACCAAACTGAAAGAAATATTCTCGACATTCGTGATCATGGAGGCCAAATGAAGTCGATTTAATTGTTGTCCTCAGCTACAGAGCCGCTTCAGTTTCCCATGAATTGGCCCCATCGGCTCGTTGCGTTGGTAGCGCTCTGACGTAAGATCAAACGGAGTGTTGAGGCATATATTAATGCGAAAGCTATAACTGTCTCATGGAGCGAGCTGACGTCATCAGTTTGAAGCGCGAAAACGGCTCCTAGTTTCCGCGACCGCCTTCGGTTCCATTGGCTGGCGCGCGTTGACGGGGCTTCCATTTGCCGCTGCGCCAAGGCCTCCGAGATCCCGAAGCGCAAACGCACTAGTACGCAGCAGACGACAAAGGGAGCGGACGAGCAGACGACAATGGGAGCGGACGAGCGGCTTGAATGCTTTCGCATTCACGACTCATAAGAAATGCTTAGGTGTACCTCGAGCTTTTTGCCTCAAGATAATAAATTAACATGAAATCATTTCATCAATCACCGGTCCTCACTAAAAGACAAAACATATGTTTGAAAAATTTATATAATATCAAAACATGCGATGAATCGGTACACACTCTTTTGAAATAATTGTGTTGTCTGTGCGTTTATACAGCCGGAAGTTAGCCTTAATGGGCGTCTGGTGCCTCCGCTGTAGGTGATACATTTAGCCAGCACAGTACAGCTGCTAGCCTGGGGGCTATAATGTGCACCACGTAGTGATACACGTCCGCGTGCCGGTACGATGCTCAACCAAACCGAAACGGGCAGGAGAGGGGATTGAGCCCAGGATCCCTAGGTTCTGCAGCGCGAACTTACGCTACGCGTGCACCGAGCTGAGGTGAGCTCCCTTACAAAAACAGGTCTCAACATTCTTTTTAATTTCTTTAGACTTTTTATTGACTTTCCGGGATCCTATTGAATTCCTTTTTAAAGCACTTTGTTTTGATTATTGTCAAAAAAATTTCAAAAGAAAAAATACTGAATTTTTTTTGTAGACTTATTTATAAAAAAATTAAAAAGAAGTTTTAATTACGTTTTTCTGTAGGTTATTTTCTAAAAAAATTCAAAAGGAAAAACAAGATTTTGTTTTATAGACTTATTTATAAAAAAATTAAAAAGAAGTTCTAACAACTTTTTTTTTGTAGATTATTTTCTAAAAAAATCTTATTGACATTATTTCTTTTTTATTATTTTATAAAAAGAGAAAAAAAAATTAAATTTTATATGGTTTGCGGTTGTGTGCAGGGTCCGGCATGACGGCGATGGATACATGGTTCTGCAAACCCCTATAAAAATGTTTTTTGACTTTTATTGAAAATGTGTTGACTTGTTCACCCTGATTACTTCCTTTTGACATTGACTTCCTGTTGACATGGTCAACAGAAAGTTTGCTGATTTTGTGTTGAAACTTTTTTGATGATTTTCTTCCGCCTGAGTCAAAAGAAAAGCTGTTGACTTTCTATTAACTCTACGTTGATCTTTTTCTGTTGACTTCCTGTTGAAAGTGTCTTCAGAAATACTGCAGACGTTCTGTTTACTTCGTGTTGAAAATATTCGGTTGACTTTCTGTAGCCAGTGTCAACAGAAACGCTACAGACTTTCTGTTGACTTTTTATTGACCACGGTACATCTTGACTAAATGTCAAAAGTCACTAAGTTTCTCAATACTCTCTGACAAGTTGAGAACCGCAGGAAGGTGCTTCAGTTCTCCTGCCTCCAGCGCGAGCCTTTATCATTGACAGCGCTTCGACGTCTCGCGCCCCTCGAGCTCAAGCGCGCAGTCAAAGCACGACAGAAGGCATGGGGCGCGTGCTGGAAGCCAGGCGTTCGGAAAACACGCTCTGCCGTTCTCACTTTGTAATGACTATCGTGACTTTATTGACATTATTCAACTAGTCAACTAGTAAAGTAAAGCAAAATAACTATTTTAAAGTGGAGCAAACGCCTTGACTCGCTTCGTCCTTAGTGGTGCTGTGCAGAGAAGCGATAACATTTGTTCTAGGAGCCGTTTTTGTGGATGTTGTTTTAGCGACTACGCGGAATTAATATTAGTTGTACCAATGCTTTTTAGTAAGAGATAGAGTCCACGACCTTCGAAACACTGTCTTCCCTTTGAAAGACTTTCGAGAAGGGGATCAGACACTTGGAACCTTAGTAAGTGCTGAGGTGGTCACCGGCCAAATGATTACCTTCAATATGTAGGCTATATAAGGCTCTGGAGCAGGGAACGAGACTGTGATTCTGGTGTTGAGTGCTTTATGGTGTTTGTGTTTGTTTTCAGTGCTTATTTGTGGGATGTGTATGTATCAAAGGGACACTATTTCCTAACAAAACTTGAAATATATATAAAACATTGAGTTTTTTTTAACGGCAATCTGCGGAAAAGTCAAAAGGAATTCAACAAAATTTATGTAAGAAGGAATTCTAAAAAATGTATGTAAGAAGGAATTCAAAAAAATGTATGTAAGAAGGAATTCTAAAAAATTTAAGTGGCCAATTTTAACTAGGAGTTAAATAGGTTGTCAAAATAAAGTCTAAAAAACATCAATAAAGTTTAAAAAGAAATTCAATACGATTCCAGAATATTTTCAACAGAAATTCAAAAGAATTTAAGTAGAGATTTTTGTAAGGGCTAACCTGCTCGGCCAGCGATCCCCACTCTTTTCGGAAAACAAACATATTTATTGCGAATCCCGCTCGTAGATTTGGATTCTGCCTAAAGTGCTCCTTTTCGGGCGCGCAACTAATGCAGGCAGATCTGGCTAAGTTGGTCATGCTCCGCTCGTAGATTTGTGCCAGCGACGGCTCCAGAGAGCGCTTCCTACCGCACCGCGTCGACTCCACCGCAATCGGTGGATCTTTGCAGAGTCCTCAACAACGCGCTACGCCAGTTCCAACGTTATTAGAACGACTCAGTTAGGAACTCATCATTGAAACCCGGACCTCTCGCGTCTATCGAGACTGAGCTAAATGCGATTACAGCGCCGGCCTTTAGCAGCGAGTCGAAACGCGGAAGTTGGTTTATATCCAGCGTGCATGCCCTTTTGCTTCATTTTTGGCGGTTTATAACATTCTTTCCATGTATTCTATTGTCCTAAAATTACTTTTACATTAAATAACTCTGTTTTAGCTACACTTTCTTTTCTCGATATTAAGTTTATTCCTATACTTTGTCTCATCCTACGATGGACTAAAGGCCAAAGCCACGGGCAACCAGGTCCAATCACGTTCCACGCTATACTGTGACACGCTTAACATTGATTAGGGCTGGACGAATAATGCTCAAATCCAAAAGCGCCGCACCATTTCTCTAGCTTCGACGCTGCAAAGAGCCTATATGTCGTGGTGCCGTGGCTTTCTTTGTGATGTAAAACTGTTGAGTCACTCAGCGCTCTTTGATTCGAACCACTGTTCACCCGCTCCCTTATCAGTGATCCCAGACGCGGGCACCGATACGTTCATCGAAGCGAGATGACGCACAATTTCTAAGGGGCTCGTGATTGGATCTGGCGGTCCGTAGCTTTGGCCTTTAGTCCATCGTAGGGTGAGACGAAGTTTTTTTTTTTTTATAGTTGTTAGTTTATTATTTACCTTTTAGTAGACCCCACTTTCTGATATTGAAATTTTTTTCTTGACTTGTAACGTCACTAATCGTAATATCGAGACATTGAAGTATCGTCAAAGAACAGTTCTTTAATTTGACATTAACTTTATAATTGTAGGATACATAAAAAGAAAGTTATAAACCTTCAAAAAGCATCAAAACGTCATGCACGAGTGGGGTTGCACCTTAATGGTGTGAGTAATTCTTTAACATTGATATTACTCTTGTTGTGTTGTAAGCATTAGACTTTTGTGATAGTCCTACTTCGTGTTTACCAACCTATCTGCAACAGCTGAGGCTCATGTTTTGTGTTTGCAAGTCTCACGGTCAAAATAAAACAATTACAAAGACCTAAGATTAGACCCCTGACCAAAAGTAAATCGTTCCTTTGTTTTTACTACTTGAAGTGTTTAATTCCTCAAACTATAATTTCAGACACCCACGTCTCTTAAGTTTTCCCGTTTTTGTGGAAATCTATAAAGCGCCAAACATGTACACGACAAAACGGCCGGCCCGTCAAATGAATCTGACCACATTGAAAGAGGTGTGATTGACCTCGGAGATCCCGGGGTGATAGCTGCACACCGCCAATCTCATTATTTCAACGAGCCTGCTATGCCTTATTCTTTACAGACGCGACCATGTTATGCTGGCTCATAGCTTCCTCTATACTTACAAAGCCTGGCAGTTCGTCGACGGAGTCATTGAGTGCCCAGTCGTAGATTTAGAGCGCGAGGATCTGCTAGCGCAGAACATTTCTCGGGGAGTCCGGTAGTGAGCGCACAGCTTTTGAGCGGCCAGGACCCGAAACACACTGTTCGCTCGGGAGAAACCGATGCGACTGGCTGCTGATGTTGAGGCTACGGCGATTGCGGCCGCCAAGGCCTGTGGCTTCGGCGGCCGCAATTAAAATGTTCAGTAAAAATATCCTTTAACGAGTTATTATTTTCGTACTCATTCTGGTTTCGTTTTCACTTCCCGGCATGCAAACATTTTGTAATATTGAAAATAATTCGTGAAAATACATTTTTTGGCCTTCCTAAATAAGGCAACCTGAAAACGTCCTCAAGACGTCTTTTAAAGGACCAGAATGTCCCGACTAGTTCCGGACGTCCCGACGACGTCTTCGTCGGCACGAAGACGTCTCGACCAGCTGAGGCCGTCCTCAGGACCATCTGCGTTGTCTGGGCAGTTGTGTGCCCTATGGCGCATGGACCGCCGAAAACTCCAAGCAGGGGATAGTCTTTAGACTTTTTTTTTTAGCTTTAGAGAGCCGCGGCACCGCTGAAAGGCAACAGCCCGTACCATGGAGGCCCGCGGTGCCGCGTCTAGTGAACATGAAAATGTGATGAGTATATACATGCATGATGACGACGACATGAATTGTTGGTATTGGGAAGCATGGCAGTCCGATTCGCAGAAGTCCACATTTCGTGGAGGCGGCTTGGGTGGGTCAGCAGTGAGCCATGGGGATCTGGCACGCCGTGCGATTGGTGCATGAAGAAGCCCCAGGAACATGATGGCGCTGTTGCTCACTGGGGTAGACTGTGGTCAAAGCATTAGGTTTCGAGGAGGTAGCCCGGTCAAAGTAGAAGCTGCCGCTTCCGAGGAACCAGGGCTCAGATTGAGGCACCGCCGTCGGCCGGTGTGTCGTTCTCTCAACGTCGTCGTCGCTGTGTTTTTTATTTATAGACAATGGACCTCTTGGCGAATATGTGCTGCCACCTAGACACGCGAATCGGTTCGAGACTAGGTGATTGGAAAACAACGCGCGCCCAAGGCCTCTCCCACCCGTTCCACACCCAAAACGTCAGCTACATCCTGTTCACCCATTGAGGCGATGTGACCTAGATACGGCTCCCTCCCCCAAGCTCACCTTTGTCCCCATCGTGCGTAATCTTCCGCCCCGAGGTCGACACAACGAAACCGACGAAACCGCTCAAAGGCGAGAAATGCAAGATGGCGGATTGTTTGGAACTAGATACTCTCGAACCCAGGCGCATGAAATACTCCGCGCATGCGCACCTCGTATTTCTACAAAAGGTCCATTGCAAGCATGGAATCACGACTGGTGCCCCAGGCGTGCAAGCACGTGTAACGTGCGCGTGAAGATAGCTTTGGCAAGCTTGAAATTGCATTGGCTTTACCGCACGAGCAGAGAAATGGCGGCGGCCAGTCGCTTTGCTTGCAATCGTCTATACGCGTATATATGTATAGATAAAATAATACGGATAAAAAGATACACAATCGAACGGCCAGCGGCGTGCGCTTTGGGCAGTGGCTTTGAAGGCAAAAGCCAGCCTCAATATCAAGAACCACCACCACCACCATCATCATCATCATCATCATCATCATCATCATCATCATCATTTACTGCCCGGTAGCCGAGACCTCCCCGACGATAGATGGCTCTCGCCAAGCCCAGAAAAATTGTCCGTGCCGAGGCTATTGTATTTACGAGGAGTGGAATGTATTCCCCATAGTAAAGTATTTGGCTGAATAAAGCTGTGTGCTCTCCTAAAGGAAGAGGGACTCGCAAACCGGATCCTTGCTCCTGAATATCCCGCTCCCCAAAACCTGACCTCCTCATGACGTTCCCACTACCTGCGTCGTCATTGGCTGCGGCATCGAACCACCGCAACCACCTCTGGACAGTCGGTCGTATGCCGCAACGCCGTTCCGACGTTGCGACACGACCGAACAAGCCGCGTCCGACCGTCGTATTGCCTGATTGGACGTCGGATCGGACGGTTTCGTCGTACATATGTTTTGCGTTTAAGAGCTCTGCTTCAAAAAGTGATACGTTCCCGACACTAACCGTTGGCGCAGAACGACAGATGGCGCTAGAGAACCTGTCTGAATATGGACGAACGACGGACGGCGCTTGTCAGCCACTCGCGAGCGACGGGTTCCCACGTGGACGAATGGTCGACCAGTTCCGCTGGTGCACGGGGGAACCCATCGCTCGGGAGTGGTTGCCAAGTGCCGTCCGTCGTTGTACCGTACTCAGAAAATTTCGGTAGCGCCATCTGGAGTTCTGCGCGAACGGTAAGTGTTGGTACCTTTTCTCACTATTTTAAGACGCAAATCGGCCGAGCCTGAAAGTAATTTTGCGTTTTTAAGTATGCTTAGAGCTCGCAGATTGAGTTATGTCAATAAAATTAGGATCTTAGAAAGCTCTTTAGTGCCCCTTTAAGAGTAAACGGAGTCATGGCCTCCGAAATTGTTCGCGTTCTCCACTCCGGCCTGTTAAACGCTTGGTCACCCAGCAGAAAACGTGAGGCGAGCCAGTTCTCTAGATCTCTGCATGCGGCGCTTAAAACAAATCAGAAATAGAAACAGAAGAGTCTCAAGGCAAGCTGTTAAGTGTGAGCCCGCGGCATGAAGTTTGCATTTTTATTGTTCTCATCTTCAGAATAGAGCAAGCTAAATCGATCTCTGTTGATTCGTAATTTTTATTCGCTGCTCCGGTCTTTGCGCTGTTTCGCTGGATGATACCTCAGAATGCAAACTTTAGTGCAAATCTATATTTGTCATCTGCGGATAATGTCTGGCCGGCGAGGCAGGCATAGAAATATTTTTGTCGTCATGCATGAGAATAGCTTTCTGAACTTCACATACGTGCACGGACATTTGTTCAACACATTTCGTGTTTTGATAAGAGGAACCTTTGAATTTCGGTCAACTTCTTCCTTGCCAAAGGTGTGTGTGTTTTGGCGAGAGGCTGGGAGCACTAATCACGCTGCTCCTAAGTTCCTTAGACCGACAATATTGGTGAGGATGATAATTTGCCGCTATTTCTTTGTATTGTTTGATTTGGTCGCGAGTGCTACCAAGCGTCCCGGAGCAACAGTGTCTACCGGCCAATGCAATGTAAAGCTGCTCTATCCTGGGAAAGGTTGCGTCATTCATTGTTGTGGAAATGCTCGAGACACCGCGCGCCACTTTTGGGAAGAACATGGCGTCTGAAATCTAGCTCAGTGCTGCGGTGTGCCGCCATGATGTTCCCGGGGTCTGCACGTTGCACGTGCCTCGTGCATCGACGCACCTTGCGCTACTTTCAACACATGAAGGGGCTGAAATGCATTGGCCTGAGGAGCGCAGCCAGCAGACGAAAAAATATCAGAGTTCATGACGGAGTAAATTTACCGCGAAGTGGCACCGCGAGATGGCAGCCATGCAGTCCCCGGGGTGGCCGCTCCGGGAGAAATGGCGCGGCGTTGCGCTTGCGTCTATAGTAGGGTGCCTACATGTCTGTCCGTCTCAGGGTGAAGACATCCATTGTTGTCCTGAATGTGCCAGCGCGTGACGCTCTGGGGCTCTCGGTGCGTGACTTGGGCGGTAAAATGGCGTCTATGCATTAGCCAAAGCTACGCGCTGGAGCTGAGTGACAACGGATTGCGCGCACTTCAAAATGCAGAAAAAAAACGATTGGGCGGAAAAATGGCTGAGATGTCACCACTCAAGCAAAAGCGCGCGTGTGTATGAAGGCATTGTCTATAGAACGTTTTATCGCGGGTAGCGCCATTTTGAATACTGTTGCGCCATCTAGCGAGCGTCAGGTTCCTCGGCCATTCTGAGTGGTTAGAAACGTTGGCGAAAGGCGCTCTTCAGGGCGCCGCTCCCGCGTTGGTTCTGCTGGTTGGGTGCTTCAAAGTGCATGGGTATCCGATTTAGGGCTCGTCTTTTGTTCTTGTGTGCCGCGTATAGTGTTTTTTTAACTCATCGGGAAAGTTTCTTGCCCCGCATTAAGGAATCCGCCCCGCATTACGGAAAAGAGTGGCACTGAAGCGCCACCGATAGAAATCGGAGGTGCAGTACTCAAACTATTGTATCCATTTATACCAATTTAATTTCCCTAGAGGTGTTTTCGTCGTTTTATACGCAGTATGCCGATAATATTTTTGGCGCTTCGTGTTGTCCACAACAATAAAATATAATGTGAACATGAACTCGCGAGATGAGATCATTGCAGGGTACGATCGAAGGCAGCTCCCTTCGGTTTGCATATGATTATAAAAGTTTTAATTGAGGATACCACGTTGACAAGTGTGTCCTTTGTTTAAAATTGAAAACAGAGAAGTCGAGATGGGCCCAATGCCGGAGCGAGCGTATCGGTTATTACACGATTCTAAATCGATGTAGGAGCGTGTTACAGCAATACAAGTTTGAAGTTTTCTTTCCAGCTACGTTATGTACTAATTTGCAAAATAAGAACAACCAAGTCGCGTTGTGACGGTCAACATAAGTTCACGGCTTTCTGGTCTCGCACAGAACATCGCGATTTAAAAAAAAGAAAACCGATTGAACTAACTTTTCCACAATTTACAGCCAGACCCGGAGGCGGAAATGAGCCTTCAACTAAGCATTGTAGATGATGAAATCGAGTCAATGTCACCACTGCAAGATATCAGCATTAAGATGAAATACGTTAGGAGAAGTTACAAGCTGACACAGCGATTATCACGAGAACACTTGCACCCGCCTTGCGTGCGTCGCCCATGTTCGTCGACGGTACAGCGGTAAGTTCGGTGCGCGCCCCATTCACGAAATGTTCCGAACACACTTGAGAGGATGGCGTGGCGAAAAGTCTTTTCTGCTGAGGAACGCAACCCACTGCCGCCGGAGGTTTTGGTCATTTGGAAAGCGATGGAGTTTGGAGACATTGCAGCCGTAGTTGGCTTGTCGGATCCCGTCCGCGAGACAGATGTCCTTCGATAATATTCTGCGCTTTTGGTTATTATTCCTGCAGCCTATAACCGAACAATTATGTCCCGATGACCAGGAGATTGTCGTCATTGCTTCCGCTAGCTCTAATTACATCTTAAAGTAAAATACAATAGAGGAAACTGCAAAAAACAACCGAACTTGAAAAAACACACGTGTCCAAGGTGTTCATCCGGGTCTTTTGCTCGTTCCTAACCACTCAGTGAGGAAAAAAGCGCCGGCAGCCCTTTTCCCTTTTTTCTCTTGCCCCCTTTCAGTAAAACGGTCTATACGGCGAGCAAGTATTCTAAAATGCGTCTTTGGCGCATCGTAACGGAATTAAAGACACGCCAATCCATGGGGCAAAACAGAGAGCGCATCGAGAACGGCGCCATAATTGGTTGCCGTACGGGGGTACATAAACGCACGTGGGCGCGTTCGGGGGTAAACAAACGCACGTGGTCGCGTTTAGGGAGGTAAACAAACGCACCACGTGCGCAAGGAGCAGTTCGGAACCACTTTTTTTTTTTTAAAGCAGGCTCCTAGGGCTGTTTCCCAACTCAGTTGGTTCAAGTAACGTTGGCCGGTTTCTTTCACTCGGCGCTGCGCATGCGCGACGTGCTTGCCGGAAACGCCGAGTTGCCGAACCGGACGCGGTCGGTTGGTTGCTTACGCACGGTGGAGACGCAGGTAGCGCGTGCACATTGCATTTCGTACGCTCCTATAAGGAGTATTCACTGGGCGCCATATTTGTGGGTGATGTCGAGAGCGCATGCTCTGAACGAGCCCAGATTAATAGGCTGCTAAGACTGGCACTCTTGAGGGTGCGGAATGCACGTTACAGAAGAACTGTGGAAGCTCGCCATCAGCACGCGCTCAGCAGTCGTGCACACAGCTATGGCCTCCAGTGAATGTGAATACTTCCTATAGACCTTTCCAAAAATGAGCTTGTGGCCGGTGCCATTTTGAGCGTTCGTGCGTATGGCGCGTGCTTTGCTTGCTTTCCGAAGCGACGAACACGCACGTGCTGGGCTGTGAAGGTCGCATGCTGGACTGTGATTTTGTAAACATTGGAAAGGTCTATAGACGATTGCAAGCAGGGTATCTGGCCGCCGCCATGTCTCTGCTCATGCGGACAAGTGCATGCAATTACGAGCTTGCCAAAGCTACGTTCACGCGCACGCTGCACATGCTTGCACGCTTGGGGCACCAGTGAGGCGCCATGCTTGCAATGGCCTATAGACCTTTCCAAGAAAGAGCGTATGGCCGGTGCCATTTCCAGTGTTCGTGCGTATGGCGCGTGCTTTGCTCGTTTTCCGGAGCGACGCACACGCGCGTGCTGAGCTGTGGAGATCGCACGCTGGGCTGTGGATTTGTAAACACTGGACAGGTCTATACCTTGCCGGGGCCGGAGGGAGTGCGGAGGCGGCATTGGAGTGTGGCCAATTTAAAACAGCGCTCGCGGTCCTAAAGCAGCAGTGACACGACTCGTATAGACCCTTTTCATGGCAAACGCCACCAGGAGTTGTTCTAGTCTTTGACGTCCCAGAGAACTTCCGGTTCATAAAAAGTATGAACAAAGCCCACCCTAACACCGCTGTTTGAAATGTTGATGAAACGTTTAACCACCAATTCTCCAGGTGAACGCCAAAAGAACGCAGAACCCCCAGATATGATAAATATTTTCGAATACTCTTGTAAACCAACTTGCCTCCTCCAAGACGTTAAATTGACCAGCCGAGGGCCCTCGTTAAATCTCCAACTTTGATGTGCGTGTAGCGTTTATGCTTTCTAGCACTGGCGACATAGGCAAGCTCGACATACTTTCAAAGACGGAGCGACCGGAAGTTGCTTGGGACGCAGGAGGCAGCTCATGTTTGTAAACATGAAAAGGGTCTATACCGTACGAAAGAGATGGTGTTCGCTGTATAAACCAACACACTGTTTACAAACAAGCCCGCTTTGCCCACAACAGGTGTGGGCACTGCGCATGCGCAGAAGCCAAATTTGGGAGGAATGAAGCGTTAGCGCATGCGCAGTACCGACAGCAGCGCCACCGCGGTCGTATGACGTCAGCAAGTTGAGTTGGTCTTGTCGTCTGCTTCTTTTGCAGGAGCTGCAATGACGTCAGAAAGAGGCCGAGCTCTGATATCCTGTGATTGGAAGGACCTCAAAGAAAGCTGCCTTGAAGTCTACCCACTATCCTACAATCGGAGCCAATCAGAGCTCGGCGTTCTGACGTCACAACAAGCCCTGCAAAAGAAGCAGACGAACTTGCTCTTTGCATTATCTGCGGAAACGCCTCAAGCAAGTTTGAAGCAAGGAAGAAACACTCCTCAAACCGTGTCCTCAGACTGTCTTTTCGTATGAGCAGTGTGAGCGCGGATTAATACATCATACAAAAAATTCAGTCTGCAGACATTGCCTGCGACGTATTTCTTGGTTTTACGACTCTCCCGCCAGATCGGTCATAAAAGCCCTGTGTGCATACACGTTCAAAGCATACTTTTTTATTATTATTTACGATGTGCGTGCATCGCCTTGTGAGCATTATTGTAAGGTTTTCTTACTTAAGAATACACTATGATAAACGAGAAAATAATAAGTCGTTATCGTCAATTGACACAATCTCTTCCTGGAAGGTCGTTCCACTCAATCGCGGTTTGAACGAAGATTGGTTTGACAAAACGGTCAGTTCTATAACTGGGTACATCACCCTTTTTTTTTTTTAAATGGTCACAACGCGGGAGGAGACGTAGGATGGCTCCAAGAGCTAGGCGGCTTCATCAATCCCTTTTTTGTCATGAAATACACGGTGGAATAATTTTAATATTGGTTTTATTTTTTCTTCTACATTCGACCGTTTCCCATCCCAGCACAACCTTCATTTATGTAACACTTGCGTACGGGTCATAAGTGCTAAGTGCAAAGCGCGCTACCTAATTTTGAATTTTTTTTAGTTTGTTCATAAGAAAGTCGTGATATCTCTCTCACACGACGCACGCGTTATCTAGGATCGTTCTTACTAAGGAAAAGTAGAGCGTTTCTTTAACGTTGTGTGACGCGAATCTAAAATTTCAACGGATAAAATAAAACGTTCTACAAACTTTTCTTATTGTTTATTCTATATGACTGTTCCATTGTAGGGAGTCTATAAATAGCACTCCCAAGCAAACATACTCGGATACAGTACTTAGGACGGTAGCGTCTGTTAGGTAGGTTTAGAAGGCGTGTGACTGACTTCTCGAAAAAACGTATATGATTACATTTATTAAAATTTCAGTTCATCTTCCACTGACTACACCGAGTAGATAAAACGATTGTGTCGGTTTGCAATATGGCGAGGTTGTTTGACGAGTTTATTTCCTTGTGTAATACTCAGTAATCGGCAAATAGTTTAATATAAGACTGTATATTTTCGTTTATATCATTTATGCATACAAGAAAAAAGTGAAGGCCCTAAGACACTTCCTTGTGGCACTCCCGAAGTAACAAGAGGGGGTATGAATGTAGTGCCACTTAGAGCAATACGTTGTTCTTGACCTTCTAAGTATTTTCGTATCCAGTTCAGAACTTTCCGATCTATGTTTGGCATAGCCAATTTTCGCAATAATAGCTGATGTGGAACCGTGTCGAAAGCGTCGAACGTATTTGAGGAGTGGCCGCAAATATTTCCTTCATTATGTCTGCACCGATCGCCGCGCCTCTTTTGTAATGTAGGGTAGTGCTTGAAGTCTCCCACTAGTGGGGGTGGGGGGTCTCTGATGTGGTCACCTCGAGCCGGAAAGAGGGGGAGGAGGAGGGTGTAGTGGGCCATATTTTGACATGCAGCTTGCCTTTAAAGTAAAAACATGCAAAGGCATCCAAACTTTGACACAGTGTTCGGCTAACTGTCACGGAATCGTGTAAGCATTAATGAAAATTAAATTGAAACTATACGATATAAAACGAGAAATGGCTAAAGAGAATAAAAAAAAAGGCTAGCTTCAGACCGGTGACAAGCAATAGGTCCACGCTCGATGTGAAGTAAGCTGAGAGACGGCGACACGAGGAGGTTGAAACAAAAGAAAAAACGAAGAAAGTTAATAGAGTGGCAAAAATAAACTTTAACATACAGACCACTTTAAACAAACACCACAAGAAGAAAAAAAAATTTGAAACTTTGAAAGCGCATCCGCGAAGACACAAAGCAAAATCCTCAAAACTAAACACGGGAAACAAAACGACGCTCGCGTCACAAAAACATGCATCCGGGAACCAGAGTTTACTGCCGACGTTTTTGTCAAAATATAATGCAGACCGCGCCCAAAAATAGCAACGATATAAACGTTCGGAATCTCCACGCAGGTAAATATTTTCAGTTATCAAACTTTACGGAGGTGATATTTCTATTGATGTGAGTTTACCAATACGACTTGTCATCCAGAACTGGTAATGTTTATTTACTTAAGCCCAGCAAACAATATGCCATCAAAACCAAGCTTGTACAGAAAGCGCTTGAGTGCCCCTTTAAGTGCTGGCATCTGTGGTCACGAGAGGAAGAACGAGAGAACAACGATAAATAAGAAGAATGAAGCAGACGTAAGGTTAAGCAATAAGAACGTAGAAAAACCAACCACGATGCCAGAAGGCTGAACATAATATTAATAGGCCACGTCAGTCGAAAACGAAACCAAAATAAATGACTAGTATGTCATTCAGTGGCACAAAAATATGATCCCAGCCGAAATAATACGTCAAAGTGAAGCCGCGCACTCCATTAAAAGCGATTTTAAAGATGCGACCAGCTGCCCACTTGATAGGGGCCAAGCTGGTTTGATTTTAGTCAAGCAACACTGGGCCACGCGTACCTCGGCACAACCGTGACATCACGTCGCGGTCGCAGAGCTAATACCAGTGTTGCCATTCCCCTCTTGCAGATACTTTCGATTTTGCCGTAGACGCCCGAAACCAAACTTGGAGCCGTGTTATTTATAAAAGTACAGAAAATATCGAGAAAAAAAATTACCTCGTAATTCAGGGACACTGACTGTGCTGAAAACAGTCGTCATCCCAAATTCCGAAATATTAACGGGAGTTGTCCTTTAAGTTGTCATTGACAATTCGTTTTTATTATTTTTTGCTCACTAAATACTCGCAGCGCCTATACGGTATAGCATTATAGACTTCTTGTAGCAAAGTAGGCTATATTGTGCCAACATTCAGGATACTGTCATTTTCGTTAATACGAACCCCGTTAACATGGATAACCCGCTACATGGAAACAATCTTCGAGGACAAACAGAAAATACAGGTATATTAGTCTCGTTAGTACAGGCAACTCACAATATGGATGATTTTTTTTCTTCTTTTTTGGTGGGGGAGGGAGGGGGGGGGGGACGGGGGTCTTTATATTAATGAGACATCACTGTATAGACCCCTTCAAAAGACTACCCTCTCCTGGCAGCTGTAGAATCCCTGCACAATGGCGGTCTAAAACCACGACGTCACGGCACACATTTCTGCGTTTGGTTGGAGTAGAAGAATGACGCACCCACAAAAAAAGGGAATGAGTGCAGTGACGTTTAACATACGACGCTGTTTAATTGGCTCGTCGGCTCCTAGCGCTGGCCGTGCCGCGACGTTCGCTATGTTATGGAATGTCTTGCACGTTCCACGATGTCAGTTATTCGCGATTGTGCAGTGAACCACCATCTAATAATCGGCACACGAATTTCGAAAGGGGTCTATTGCACGAAATACGAGATCATATCGCAAAACAGAAACATACAGAAAGAAGGAGTCCAGTGTTCCTAATTTTATTTTTGTTTATGTCTTGTCTTTCGTTCCCGTGGAGTTCCGTTTATATCTTGATTTCGTTTATATCCTTAGCCTCATCGCATGATGTTGTAGACAGTCCGAAAATAGGTCAAATTGCGCCTGGAAACGATAAACTTCATTGCCTCATAATGGCCCCGGCTCCCGTGAAAACAGAGATAGCACCGGTCCTCGTAAAGATGAAAAAAAAAAAAAAAGACGCAACAGAAGAAAATTAAATAAAGCCCGAGCTTATGGTATCTAGGACGGAAAGTCCCCACACTCATTTTCGCGGGTTCTCACTTTGAAAGCAGCAGTTGGCATACATCGTTAGAACGCAAAGTCACTCAATACGCCGGTGACGTAAGTATTTATCCCTTTGTTGCATATTGGCGACTACAGTGGACAAACTTATTTAATTTTTAAATAAAGTGCCAGGCCGCATAATGCCCGTACGCATGGTGTCCACTTCAGTGCACATATGTGTTTTCGATTGCCACTCATAGATGGTGCCACCATTCCACTGGTGCTGACATATTCAGCATCCAAGATGGCAGCTTCCACAAATCCAGGTAAGGCACGTGCATCCTCGCAAAAGCATCGTAAACTGTTGCATAAACTCATTACTCCTGTGTTGAACGATTTTATGCCTTCGAGGAAGTCTTGAGGTTTAATCTGTATAAATATGAGTGTTCAATAAGTCTTCATTGTTCAGTAAGTGACCTATTTGTGGCTTGCCCACTCTGGTGGACAACATGAACAACAGCATTACGGGGCCATATGCTATGCACAAATTGTTTATTGGTCAGCAGCGCTGTAAATATACTGGAATGGTCCAGTTTTCTGTTGTAATGAATAATGCACCTTAATTCTACATATTCCACAAGAAGTGTATATATTTTATTTTTTGTTTTAGGGTCCGACAATCTGCTACCGAATCGCCTTTGAGGGAAGCAGACATCAATTCATTATTGGATATTCCACTATCTGACCCAGATATCAATGTCCTACTGAAAGACGGTCTGCCGTCAGGAAGTGATGATGACATTTTAAGAGAGTGAGGATGATGACTTCGATTATGCCATAGAGGGTGATCAAGGCAGGTGTGATGACAGCTCGGAAGATGACAGCTAAAGTGATGACAGTTTCGCGGACCCCTTGTGGATCGGCGGAGATGATGGAGGACCCCGTTCGCGGTTAGAGGAGAGGAAAGGTATAAGTTAAATATAATAATGATTTAATAAATGGATATAACTAAGGACAAGTGTAAAGTAGACCTATCTTATTGACACACACACGAGAAAACTCGCCCGTAAAAAAACATTTCTTCTCGACCTGAAAAAAGACCACTTTTATTGCCGGGGTTGACTGGTGGTAGGCAGGGCTTCGCGTACCCCTAGAATGCTTTCGCGGACCCCAAAGGGTCCGCGGAGCCCCATTTGAGAACCACTGATGTAGAGGATCGCGACACGAAAACCCAAGCTCCGCCACGAAGAAACAAACGTCGAGTTTTAAAAGAAATGCCATAGTTATGGTCATGGGACGAAAGTGGCCTTGTGCCCCCAGTGCATGCTGTCCACTGTAGTGGACGTTCTGTAATTAATAAACTACATTTCTCAAACCTAAGAAAAAAAAATTCCTGGGTCTCAAATCAATACCTATAGTTGCAAAAAAGTGCGGTGGCTTAGCTCGGCTATGCCAGGATATACATAGCTTGAGCTTGTGCGCACAAAATGAGAGGCGCTATCAAGCGGCTCCGGTGCAGCGTCAGACTTAGCTACTGCGCAACGGAGGCGCACAGCTGGGCACGCGGCGGCGCCAGTGCGTCTGCCGCGGCTATGACGTCACTCCTCTGGAATGCGCAGACCGGCGAGGCGGGCGTGGTGGCGGTGGAGCTCGCGACGGCGGCGGCTCCGGCGCGCCAGCTGTGCGCCGTGTGACGTCACTGCTCCTCGCGCATGCGCAGCACAGAGCACGGCTCATTATGCGAGCCACGCGAAACTGCTCAACCTCGGCCAGTGTAGCTCGCGCTACAAAAGGCAACTTTTTATGATTTGCAAGGCGTTTTTAAAGTATGCAACAAAGGGTTATACTCACCTATATACAGCTTAAGAAACGTAGGGCCTTTCTCATTCTGTTACGATACGACACGGTACTCTACACCAGCGCAGTGTTTACAAACAAGCCCGCTTTGCCCACACCAGGTGTGGGAACTGCGCGTGCGCAGAAACCAAGTTCGGGACGAGTGAAGCTTCTGGGCATGCGCGGTACCGACAGCAGCGCCACCGCAGTGGCGTGACGTCAGTGAGTTGAGTTGGTCTATACGATACGATAAAATACAATACGATACGAACTTTATTCTCACCCGAAGGTGCATCGTCACGACGCTCGCTGTCTTGGTGGGTTTGGTATCACCGGCTAAAACGATCAGGCCAAAACAGAAAGTGTTAGATCCCGGCGTATTCGCTGCACGTTATTGGCTTAAAGGGGCGATGCAACAGTTTTTGTACTTTGGGCAAATACCGCTTAGAACGGATCCCTGACGTTAATGACCTATGAAACACGCGTCCGTTTTTCACCCCCCCCCCCCCCCCCCCCAATAGAAGTCCAAGTAAAAAATTAAAGAAAAACGAGCAGCGTTCACCCCCTTAACTCGCAGCCAGAATAAGCGGCCACGTGATCTGGAGCCGATTATATGTCGCCAATGTTGATCGTAGCCATGCGCTCGGGTTGGCAAAGCACAGGGCACGCGCTGAGTTTCAGACATTGTTATGGCTCGGCTATTGTCGTCGTTGCAGCGATTGGACACGGGCCACTACCCGAATGCTTCTCGAGCTAGTAATTATCACGAGCCCAAATCGAGTGCCCACGCAATGCTCGGGTCCAATCTATGAACAGCATTCAAATATCGTCATATGGGTGTACTGCGATCCCCACGTTACGTCATCAAATTTTGCAAAGGAGAGATTGAATGAAAATGATCGCTTTTGTCTCTGAAATTACACCGCAACAAAGGCGTTTCTTGGCCAGTGGTGTTGCGTGCGAGTAACCTTGAGTCCCACTATAGTGCCAGTAAGCTCGTGTAAAGAGAAAAACACTCCAATTGAATATCGTTGCACAGCCCCTTTAAGCCTGTTTCAGACAGTCGCATTTGCCTACGCTTGACTGCGTTGCGGCTGCGAGAAACCAGGACATCCCTGCTGCTTATATCGCGTGCCAAGATGATTCCTTGAATCGGACTCCACGCTTCATACGAAGCACACGTGTGCCGGTGACTCGCTTTCTGCTCTCGACGCAACGCCGTCAAACGCACTCAAACGCAAGTGTCTGAACCGGCTTTTAGTCGGTGACCGCAAGCGCAGAAAGGCGGTGAGCGCTGTGATTCTTTCGCCGCTGTTTGATTGTCTGCATCGGATGGTAGCGTCGGCTGCGGCTAATAAAGAGTTTTAGGGAACCTTTTTTTGCCCATCCGATACGCTACGATGGGCCCTCCGGTACGAACTGCGCGTATGCGTGTATTCTGCAGTAGAGCATATGCGCAGTTGGAATCCGGAGGGCCTATCGAACCAGATCGAATGCGCAAAAGCGGTTCCCTAAACCTTTCTCAACGTAAAGAGAAAGTGAGTATAGAGCTTTTCAAAACTCGCCTTCTGCGCGTTCCCATCTTTGTCTGCTGGGCTGTGGAACGCATCTTTGTCTGCTGGGGGGCTATGTTGCGCTTTTTGGACTCCCAGGAGACTAGGGAGAGGGAAGTGACGTCAACAACGCAGCAAATGCAGATTGGATGTTGATTTTGTTTTCTTCTGTCAACATCCAATCTGCGTTTCTCTAGTCGTTGACGTCACTTCCCTCTTCCAAGTCTCCTGGGAGTCCAAAAAGCGCAACATAGCCCCCCAGGGCTGTGGAACGCTTTTTGAGCACGCGCTGTAGCTTTGTGGCGTTTAGAGCATTTTTTTTGCCCGAGTGATAAGCGCTGGAGAGGTTTATATAGAGCCCCGGAAACAACCGCATACCGCAGATCCGCAGATATAGCTTTAGGTCTGCCTCTTGCGATCACGTTACAGGCGTGGAATATGTTGTTGTCGACGAAGCGGTCACACTGAGCACACCGACACTGAGACGACAATTTGAAAACGCTAGAATCCCGTTGCTGCTGGACTTCGACTCAGAACGACAGAAATCGCACGGCTTTTTTCGGACAAGAATAAAGGCACATGAGCTTTGCTACTGTGCACTTTATCGAATTTATCGTTCTCCACAGAAAGCACTTTCTACACTGTTCAAAACAGACATATTGTTCTAGAGAACCCGTAACATGATCCAAGGCACCGAGAGCGTAGAATGGAATATTAGTCGTCTCACTGCAGGACTTGCTAGCGGGAAGAAATATCGTATTTACTCGAGTATAACCTACACTATTATTGGAAGAAAACCTGAGGGTTCGCTTTTCCGCGGAGCGCGCGGATTGCAAATCACCGCGATCAACAGCATGATACCAGCTGTTTACAGGAGAGACAACGTCTTCGCGCAAAGATACCATCTGTGAAGGTTGCATTTGTATGGAGAGTCATGTTCTTGATCTAGTTATTCGCTATATTATTTATGCGGAAAGCGATGATTGGCTGTATATGTGCTTTGCGGGAAAGTAGACACAAGGGCCTTGTTCATAAATTGTGCGGGTTATACTCGAGGAAATACGGTAAGCCTTAGCTCGGAAAGGAGATAGCGCAGCGCTACTACACTATAGGGCGGTTTCACGTGATGTAAGTTCGGCTTGAAATGTCACCGTACGCCATGTTGATGAACCTTCGCTTTATGTTTTCCTATACACGGAGGCCTTGGTTTTCAGATCGCTCGAGTTCTTCGGCGTCCTGATCGACTGCGCTAGAAAAAGAAGTCGGGAGCGTAAAAGAGCATCGGCTGGTACTCAAATTGAATACATACCGATATTCATTTGGACCTAAGTAGACCCGTCAGCGGCTAGAAAGACCCCTAAACGCCGCCGGGTCGACTCCGAAATGAAAAGAAAAAGTTGAGTGAGCAGGGGTTTATGCGGAGCAAATATGTACTCTGACCTAGTTACTGAGGGCTTTTGTCGACGGAGCCACTCGTCGTGCTTGTGCGTTTTCACCAGCGCTAAAATCGTAGCCAACAATTAATCGCTGCACACAAACTAGCAGGAAAAGAGAGGGATACTGTTCATCAACATGGCGGAACGCAGCTTACCGGAATCGAAAAGGTGTTTTCTTAAACTTCCACATTGCAAGCGCTCTAAACGGGGGGTATTTAGTGGACGCCACATTTGAGGGCGATGTTTAGAACACACTATCAGAACGAGCTCAGATTAATAGGCTGCCAAGATCGGCAATCTTGATGGCGCGGAATGCACGTTGCAAAAGAACTGTTGAAGCCCACCATCAGTCGCGCTCAGCAGTCGTGCACGCAGCTATGGTCGATAGTGAATACTCCCTACTGGGCGGTTCGCACCACGGTGTTCGCACGAAACGGCGTTCGCTTCCGGTAAGCCGCGTTCTACCATGTTAATTAACAGCATTCACATGCACTTTCAACATTAGCTTGCATGCGGACGCTTATGGCGCGTTTACACTTGCGGATTCGGGAGCGGATCTGCGCAGGCGGAAAGTGGATTTTAAATCGGGTTAAGAAATGGACTCGTCGCTGGTGGAAACTCTAGATGGGGTTCCAGAACTGATCTAGATTTGTTTCCAGCGACGAGTCGATATCGCGTAGAACAGGCTTATAGAGAACGTTCCAACAACGCCAACCGGGTCTAAAACACGCTTTCCGCCTGCGTAGATCCGCCCCCGAAGCCGCCCGCGAATCTGCAAGTGTAAACGCGCCATTGGTGATTGGTGTTGTTATTTGTGTCGGTGAACCGCGCAAGCATGGCGAGTGGCTCCGTCGACTACAGAACTCTGTCTGTAGTGCAAACGGGGGCATATTTGGAGCCGCGAAAATCGATACTTTTTTTTTCCTTTGTGAGTCGCCCCGGCGGCGTCTGATGCGATCATTTCGGCCGCCTACATATGGGTCGACTTCTCGATCGCTGACTTGTTTTGCGTCCGAATGAAAACTCATATATCTATAAAAATGGAGTACTTGCCGATGCTCTTCCCTGTTCCCGACATCTGGGGCAGTCAACCACGATGCAAAGTAACTCGAGCAAGCTGGAAAACACTTCCTTCGCCCATAGAAAGACATACACTCTAAGATATGCCTGCACGTCTACTTACCCGCAAAACACTCAAAGAACAAACCATTGCAATCTAGGGAATCAGCTCAGCGAACGATGAGGCAGAACATCTTTTTAGACTTCAAAATAAAGCCTGTGCTGTGGCATTGCGCAATGTAAAGCGTCACGCTTGCATTGCGTAATGCCACAGCTCAGACTTAATTTTGAGGTCTAAACAGCTGTTCCGCCTCATCATTTGCTGAGCTGATTTCCTAAATCGCAGTGATTGGCTATTTGATTGTTTTGCGGATAAGTAGACGCGCAGGCATTTCTTAGAGTGTAGGGTAAAACCCCATTAACATGGCGGCCATTGAGAAATCTAGCCGAAAATAATTGGTCTTGCCGATTTGGCGATTTTCGCCACGCGCTTTCGAACCATTAACTTACCAGTGATTGACATGGGTCTGTTACTTATTTGCATAGCTGTTGTCCATTAAGATATAGTCGCCGTATTCTAGACAAAACAAAAAAATGACCGCATCTCCACGGGGTGAATGATGTTGATTGGGGCGAAGCTCTGGTGGTGCTTGTCTGCGTAGACGCTGAGCCGCAGCATGCCGAGCCTTTCATTCCCTTTCTTCCATGTCAGAAAGACAATGTGTGGTATGGAACGTCATTATATACGCATTTTAGTATCTGACCGCAGCGCCCTCTCGTCCATAAACGTTCAGCCAATGCATGCAAAGTTTAACGCGATTATAAACACATTTGACCGCAGCGCCCACTGCTGTATAGACATTGAGCGGCTACATGCAACGTTTCATCCATGACATCCCCAGCTGTTGAGTTAAGGCCGGTTCTCACATGGAGCGAAGCGCTGATGTAGCGCTCCTCACGTGCCGTCAGCTACTTATCGCCTGCCACGAGCAACAGTTTTGGCGGTGCGATTCAAAGCTGGTGAACGCTCCGGTCAGCACGCGCTTAGCGCGAGGTTAGCGCTATGCTTGTAGCGCTCCGCTGCATGTGTGAACAGGCCTTTACTATACCTCGTCTCACCTTAGCATGGACTATTGTTAGCCGCGTATGCTAAAAGCGCGAGCTATAGTTGCTTCGGATGAAGCCTCGGCGGCTGCACGGGCGCTCGTGCAGCGAGTGCTCCAGTCAAGGCAGTCAAGGCTGGCCGCTCGCGCTTGCACAGCCTTCGCAGTTAGTCCATGCTAAGGTGAGACGAAGTATACCAGATCTCAGAGCACTCTACTCGTCCCGCAGTCGCGGCCGAGTGGTTAAAGGGATTATCCGGTCAAATTTCGTATTCATGAAAACATTTAGACCTCATTGTCAATGGCTGTAGGAGCATCTTCCACGACAAATCTGAATTTTGTGTGCTTCCCTGGAGGAGTAATTGTATTTTAACCCAAGGGTGCATAAACGGCGTTTTCCTCTTCCACCTTCAGGGAAGCGGAGTTTCTGAGGTAACATCACGCAAAGAACGCGCCGAACTGAAGTGCACTTCGAATTTTGTCCTCCGCGTGAGCGGTACGACGTGGTTCACCCTCGCTGCTGCGCTAGATTTTTCTTTTCTTTTTATTTTTTTTAGAATGAAAGGGTATTTTTGTTGTGCGGTTGTCACGCTCCACACTTCTCCGCGACATTTACAGTGGCGAGTAATAAGGAATGCTGCGGTGCGTCGGGAGCACTGTGTTCCCACGGAGGAATGAGGCATAGGATATGACAATTGCAAGACTGGTGTGACGTCACGTCAGGCATGGGAGTGCAGCCGTTGATACTTGCGAAATTCGGCATGGAGTTTCGTTCAATTATCCGTCGTTGATTACACTAAATTGGGGTGTCGTTTAATGGAATAAAAATGGCCTATGTTAATCATTAGGCTCCCACCAGGTAACCATCACGAAATCTTAAGAACTTCCGGTTTTCACCGGACAATCCCTTTAAGGAGATGGACTAGAAATCCATTGGGGTCTCCCCACACAGGTTCGAATCCTGTCGACTGCGAAAACATTTTTTTCATCATTTTTTTTTTTGCCCTACACGAGCACGTGAGCTCACGAGCACGATCACGAGCACGAGCACCAGCAAGATCGATGTGAGCGCGGACGCCGGACAGACAAGGCTATACTCCGTTTCACCTTATGTTGTACCGCAGACAAGGCTAGAAGCGCGAGCTTATAGTGTTGGGAGCTACTCTTAACGCACGAGAGCTTGTGCCGCCGAGATGTGCCCTAGACCAAGGAGCTCGCGCTTGTAGCCTTTCCTGCGGTACATCATAAGGTGAAACAGAGTATAGACCCTAAGGAGGTTCGCCCCTAAAAATGAGTCTACACTCTAAAAAAAAGCCCGTGGGTTTTCTTTCCCGCAGAACACGCGGACAGTCAATAACTGCTGTTTGCGGAATCAGCTCAGCGAATAACAATGCCGAAACATATGTTTAGACCAAAAAGCGAAGTCTGCGATGTAGCATTAAGCAATGCAAAACGTCACGCTTGCATTGCTCGAGTTAGGGGAGGGGGGGGGGGGGTAGTTTAGAAGCGTGAAAATAATAAGCCATGCACTCCGTTTTCTATGGCGAATTTGCATGGTGCTTTCAGCACGCTCTAGAGCGCTCTTTCGTAAGTGCTCTTTCGTGAGCAGCTCTAGAGTGCGCTGAAAGCACTACGCGAATTCAGCGGTAAGCAGGCGGCAACGTTGGCAGGCGGCGACTATAAATTATGAATGACGTAAAAAGCCTCAAAAGACTTGTCTTTCTTTTTTTTTTTAGCATTCAAGTACAAATTGTGCAACAATTCATGGAAATATCGGTGCTGTGTTTTCACTGCAGATTTGAACGAATATGTAAAGAAGCAAATCGTGCTTGCTGATAGTGTTCTTACTTGAACGCACTTCGGACCCGGCGACCAATTCCTTGCCACTGCTTCCTCCAATTGAAGCACTTGGCGACTTCCCCTCGCTCTTGTCACGGAATCGTCGGTCGCCACGCAGAGGACGCCGCCGCTGGTTTTATTTCAATCAAAGTGTAGCTCCGCCCACCCGCTATGACGTCGTGCAGGTCGCGCGCGCAGCGAGGTTTGTTTGCTTGGTGCGTGTGCGCTCTTGATGGCGGCGCGCTCAGAGCTTAGCCCCGCCCTCGACACGTGGCGTCAGAGGGGTCACGTGGTGCTACGCACACCCCGCATAGCTCACGATGGTTTGTTCACTTTTGTGTTTATTATTATTATTTTTTTCATTATGCTGACGGTTCTCGGGATTTTGAAATGGATGCGCAGAGGTAGTTTCTCTGTGGGGGATTTACCTTAATCCAGATCACGGATTTAGAGCACCGCTGCGCGGTCCCTTTTTATGATACGAGCTTAAGGGTAAGTTTCAGAAAGAGCAAGCTTCAAACGAAAGTTCTTTTAGAAAAAAAAAAAAAAACATGTCCTCGTTTTATTTTGATTTTGTTTATGGTGCATTAGGACCCTTGATCACGAGCGAAATAAAACCGATAATTTTTGGCATACTCACGAAGAGGGCTGCTCGCTTCCCAGAATTCAGATTTTAAGTGCTTTCTTTTATGCTCATAAACGTGACGCGAGCCTTATGATGGATGCATTTTTCACGGCTTAAGAAATTTTCCAGCCTACGTTGTCTAACAAGCACCGGATATATGTATATATAAAGCCATAATCCCGGGGAAATAGGTTAAAAAAGACGAGGAGGAAAAATCCCAGATTAGTGGACGAAAGCTTAGAATGGCACACGTCTATTCTCCGCCAAACGAGATTATATAAATTTTGTATAATTATTCGTGCGCGTTTTGGGGGAAACAGTTTTCGTGTACCTTTGTGCCAGACAAAAAAATATAAAAAAATCGCTCCATTTTTTTCCCCATATCGTGTGGCAAAGGCTGTGGTAATATAAAATGTGATGCGGCCTCGAGCTAGGTGCTGACGTATCGTCGCTGTTCCGTTTGGGGAACTAGACGTACCACAATGGAGAGGATTAGAGTTCCTGTATAGGCTCCCTACGGGAGCCAGAGTTGCGCGTTCATGCATGGCATGTGGATACAGCTCCTCACGTGACTGAATTCGGCGAATAGCAGCGCCGCGCGTTCGAGGCGCGCGGCGCTCTCAAAAGCCGGGGAACGTACGCCGGGGCGCGTGCAACGTCTACTTTGCTGCACAACACTTGATACGGCTCCTCACGTGATCGGATCTCTTAGAATAGCGGCGAGGGCGGCACGCGGCATGTGGAATCAAACGCGCAACTCTGGCTCCCGTAGGGAGCCTATACAGGAACTCTAGAGAGGATTAAAGACTCGCGCCGCGCTGCGACTTCCTAGTGAACGGTGCCACCCAGAAAGTGCATCAAAATGAACATTAAAGAAGAAAGAAGAGCGCGTGCACTTGATAAAAACCCGGAGCTCGCTCGTTTAGCGCGTGCTAGAAGTAGATCGCGTCGCTGGCGTCGCTCAATGTTTGATCACGTGATGTGACCCTCTGGAGTAACTCGGATCGACTCGAACAAGACGTTCCGCCATTGGAGTGAGAACCCGAAGCGGTTAGGAACCAGCAACGTTACTAAAACACTCAGTTGGGATACTCGCCGTCGAAACCTGGGCCGCTGGCGTCCACCGAGACCGAGCTATACTCCGTTTTACCTTATGTTGTACCGCAGTGAAGGCTAGAAGCGCGAGCTCACAGCGTTGGCAGCTGCCCTTAATGCACGAGAGCTTGTGCCGCCAAGATGTGCCCTAGAGCAAGGAGCTCGCGCTTGTAGCCTTTCCTGCGGTACATCATAAGGTGAAACAGAGTATAAATGCGAGGGGGCGCGACAACAGCGCCACTCTTTATCATTTGTCTGTACTGTGGTCACCTTGAGCTTTTAGAAAGCCTGTTGTTGCGTAAAAACGAACAGAAAAGACTCTTTTTGTATGAAATTTATTGGAGTTTAGTACAACATGAAGGGCGCGTGATGTTTTTAAATTCTTTAGTTTGCAAGGTTTTGCGGCACAATTAATATTGTTTTTATACAACCATGCCTCAGCGGTGCTTTCAGGTAGCGCGTCCTGACCTAGGTGCATTTTAACTTCGGCAGTAAAGCGGGGCGCGTCCGCTGGGGAGATGGGGGTGGCGCCCCTATAACCTCTTCCACTGTATATGTTTCGGCGCCGAAATGGCCGATTAAAGCTAAAATAGAAGTAGCGTGCGGTTCCTCGAACGGCCGCTGCGGGAGAAATGGTGGCGTTGTGTTCGTCATTAGCTCGGTGCTCGAGGACAAATCGGGGACACTTTTTCAGAGCAGTTTCTATGGCAGTTTCCCAACTGAGTGGTTTAGTAACGTTGGGAACCAGCCATATTTGCGGCCGCCTGCTGGGCTGAAAAGCTAATCTTGCATTTATACACATGCAGCATCACCCAGCTATCTTGTGTCCGAAGTGAAGCACAGCGTCCGCACCACGGCAAAGGGGTGCTGTCTCGGTTCTACGTGACAGTCGCTGACACCGGGCGCCTGTCCTTCGGCTACGGTATCGACCTTGTACCTGTTTCATCTGCTTCAAGCCGTACAGATGTCAACCTTCCGCCGAACCTACGCGCCTTGATTAAGTGTTCAGCCTGTCAGTACTAAAGGCTCGGCGAGCCTTCATTGACAAGGGTTTGCGGCCACCTGGTTGGCTGAAAAGCTAATCTTGCATTTATACACTAGCAGGTAAGAGTGCTTACAATTATACTAGGTAAAATAGTTTTTGCTCATCCGGAAATTTTAGTGTTTTGCCGAGTGTTGAACAGTGTGTGGGAATTTGATCATGTGTGTCGATATTTCTGTATATCGAGCTAGAGTTGGATGTTTTATTCGTACTCGCACCAGCGGTAGCGACAATTTGAAAGCATTTTTGTTTTCACCTCGAACTTTCGCTGTGTTGCCACCGATCGAAGTTGTGTTCTCAAAGGCATGGTGGTGTTCACTCATCATTTTGTCTGGAGACGTGGAGGTACACCCAGACCCCAATGACATTCCCCGCCAGACAACCCTCGATACTTTGCTAGCAAAGTTAGATGCTCTTCTTTTGAACTAAACCACCAAGAAAGTCTATCAAGGCTTAGTGCAATCACTGTGAGAGTTGGGAAACTAAGCGAGAGGGTCACGAGTCTTGAAAAAAATGTTCAGGAACTTTCGGCCACTAAAGAAGTAGTCACTGGAGTCTCACGAGACCAACGCTCACTCGAAGAAAGAGTAGACTTATTGTCCTTCAGCAACAAAGAAACGCAAAGTCTACCCAGCGACTTAGACGCCCGTGACAACCGCTTGAGGCGAAATAATCCTGTACTCAAAGCTATTCCAAAGGAGCCCAGGGAAACATGCGTTCGAACTGAAGAAATATTAACTTCCTTTGTCAAATATGCTTGGATCTAGAGTTGGGTGAAATGGAAAGGGCACACCAGGCAGGGTAAAAGAACGTAACATTTCCTCGTCCCATCACTGTAAAGTTCCTGAAGTTTAAAAAAAACAACAAAAAAACAGGCAAACAATTTTCGAAAATGCGCAGAAGCTGAAAAACTTGGCTTCTCCTAAGGTATGGATTGAATACCACTTCTCTATAGTACGCAAAGTTCAGAGAAGGCTTTGGGACGACGCGAAAGCCCACCGCATTCTCCAAATGCGCGCACCTAGTTTTCGATGACTCGCTTATGGACGACAAGGTGTTTATGTACGACTCTTAGGCAGATGCTATATATATTGTTGAATCACGGCGTAACTCGGCAAATAATACAAACTAACTAAATCGGAAAAAAGCTCGAGGTACACCTAAGCACTTCTTATGCGAAAGCATGCAAGCTGCTCGTCCGCTCCCTTTGTCGTCTGCTTCGTACTTTTCGTTGCCGGTCAGCGCGCGTTATCCCCTGGGCACACTGACCTTGGACGCTGCGTGTTAACGGCGCGCTGATGGACATGCAGCGCCATTTGGTGAGCGGTCGTGGAAAATGACGAGCGCAGCGGCCAATGGGATTCTCGTCGACGCGCACCAGCCAATGGAACCGAAGGATCAGGGAAACTAGGTGCCGCTTTCGCGCTTCAAACTGATGACGTCAGCTCGCTCCCTGGGACAGTTAATGCTTTCGCATTAAAAGATCACTGCTCATCACTTAACTTGTTGCCAACGTTTGGAGTGTATTGCCGAAACAAGACAAACTCTTTGATATAATTAAAACATGTAACCCTCACATCGTACTAGGAACGAAAACCTGGCTCTCTGACAGGGTTGGGCAGTGTCGCGATACATTTGTATCGCGATAGTATTTCAGAAATACATTTAGTATCTGTATTTCTGTATCGCGATACATTTTTTTTTTCTCCAGTAGCTGTATTCCTGTATCGAAATACATTTGGAATATTGTTTGTATCGCGATACAATCCGGATGAAATGTATTTCGTTACATTTCTTGAAAAATACTCCCCCCCCCCAAAAAAAAAAAAAAAGTCCAAACGTATTTTTTTTTTTTTTTTTTTACTTCTGAGGGCATTAGGGTCAAGGAGATGCTGGGGCATTGTTACTATGCTGACCAAGGTTCCTTCCAATTCTCCAAACTATTTTTCTATGAGTCCTCTTCTCTTTTCTGAGAAGTGTTGCGTGGTCGAGGATTCGAACCAGGTGGCGTGCCAGGAGTGGAGTCGGAGCATCTTTTGCCGCAGGTCCTTAGGTAGGGATTTCTTGAGTCATTGCTTGCTGGCATCCAATGCCCGCTGCTAACCGTCTCTCTTGCCTTAGCGTACACAGTTCACCCAGCCGGCAAAGCTGAGTCACAGTCCGTTGCAGCACGAGCCTGGCGGTGGTTGACTTGAAATAGTAGCATGACTCACGCAGTGAAGTTCAACACTTATTCGAATGAGTCTGTGGCTGCGCCCGTAATATTGCGCGGCTCAAGGGTACGTCATCAGGCGACGTGAACGTGACCCGCTGCTCTGGTGATCCGAAACCCAGGAAGGAGGCCAGACGTGACTTCGCGGTGCCAACCTAGACTTCGTACACCTGTGATTCGTCTGGTGCGCGCTGTTTCTCGGAGAGCTCGCACCTGCGCCGGGCATATCAGGTCGCAATCCACGAAATCTCTGTTGGGATGATGCTAGGCGAAACTTGAGGACTGCAATCCATGCGTCGGTGTCGGAGGGTCGGCAGGAAGGACCTTCACAACAGGGATGCCACCGTATCGTTTTGTCAACCGTAACAGAAGATAAGACATGTGTTCCAGGATGCTTGAGGTGGTCCACTATTCCTAAAAATTCCAAATGACACTGCCTGCACGATCTTCAACGAGGTAACCTACAACGAAAGTACGTATTGTCTTTTCATACAACAGCGTGGTAAAGTTTCATATTCAAGGCCACACCTACAGATAAAGAATACCCGTTCATTATACCGTGGCCTCAGGTGACCAATGTTGACAGGGGCGTCCTTGTTGGACGGGGGCGTGGTGACGTTTTGATGGGATTTAGGGTGACAGAATTTATTTAGAGGTCGAAGCCTTTTCGCATTCCTCGTCAGACAGACAGGATGTCACGGAAAGAAACATGGTCTGTCCTTGATGAAACGTTTTTTTTTAGCCCATTGAAGACTCCTCGTCGTCGGAAACCACTACCTTCAAGGCAAAGTGAAAGTGAAAGTGAAAGTAACTACGTGAAAGTAACTTCGGGATCAAAAACTTTCACTTCAAACTTCAAGCTTCATCTCAGATGACGCCTCAAACAAATTTGAAAAATGTATTACAGTATCAGTATTTCTTTATTTGTATTTCTCCCTCTGTAAAATGTATACCCGTATTCGTATTTCCAAAGACTTTTTGCCTCTATTTAAAATGTATTTCCACTACGTATCGCGATACATTTTTACAGATATATTTTAGTATCAGTATTTTAGCTACTATTTTAATGTATCCCAGTACTTGTATTTCCAAATACATTTTTGAGTACTTCTGCCCAACCCTGCTCTCCGATAGTGTATCGAACATCGAGCTAGTGATTTTGTAAACCCTGGTTTTTCTGTTGCATTAGGTATTGCTATTTTCTGAATAAATCTAGAAAGGATGTCCTAATCTTTCTTTTTAATAATTTGCCAATTTTCTTTTACTGACTGGGACCCAACATAGTTGTGGAATTGGTCTCACTGCGCGTGCGCACAGGTTCTGCGCAGGCTCAGTGCGACGCACCAAGCAGCTTGGCATACCCCAAGCGTCGGGACCCCCTATTCTAAAATTCTCTATTGATGCTGCAAAGACTGTAGTTGCGCAGACACTAGAATGCTTGAGCAATGTAGTTTGTTTCACCGCCACTCATGCCTGTATGCATGGAAAGCTGCGGATATTCTTAAAACATGTCTTAATATTGAGTAAACTCAAATGTGTCTCTGGCACTTATTCATAGCAAACTAACTCTGACTCGAAAACTAAGAATTAATGTTTAATAAATGTGTATTGAGAAAGGAAATGTACTAAAATATTAAGATGGGCTTGTTGGTTCAACATACTGAAATGATAAAATTCAAGAGACAGACACGGACATGAAGTAGACAGGAATAGCGCTGTCCTGTCTACTTCATGTCCGTGTCTGTCCCTTGCGCTTTATAATTTCAATATTTATACTGAGAACCTGAAAAAAAGAATATTACATTTCTCGAGGAGTCATTTTGCTCCCAAAAAATCTCGCATGGAAGAGAAATCCTTATTCAGCCGCATACATGTGCCGCGTGCTTCTAAGAATTTCATTAAAAGACAATGTTTCTTTTGCGTGGCTATAGGTATTTGATAATGAAGCATGTGCAGAACTGGTCGGTAACTTTGACTCCACTAATTGAAAATCTTCCTGTCTCGACAAAATATCGACGTAAAAAAGGTAATTAATTCTAATAGAAGGAATCCCATTCAGGACACAAACAAAAAGTTCCACCGCGGCCTCTTGAGGCACGCGCAGTTGGCGCCAACAGTTCGACGGGCGGTTAAAAATAGACGTAGATTCTAGGATATTGATCCGCCACGCTTCGCACAAAGCACACGTAAAAGATTCGAAGAACGCGAGATTGCAATTTCAATTAAGTAGTGGCTTTAGCAAAGTACCGAGTCTTTCGCGTCATGGAGTCGGACGAGGTCTCGCATACGTAAAGATCGAGACGTCGTCTTTCCTCTCGGTCTAGGACTAAAGCATTTTCCAGATCACTGACCTGACCTATAGCCTTCTCAATAAGATTTTCGGTAGAGCCACAAAAACACACACACGTAAGAGCAAAATGGATTTCATGGTATCTACGTTTTGTCTTGTTCGACAAAAAGCAGGATAAGAGTGAAGTCAGAAAAGCTTTTTGTTTATTTCGTTGTTTTAATTTTATTTTGTTTTGCTGTTATGCAGATGATGGGACTACCTACTTTCTAAACGAAAAGTTAGTGAGTTTACTTTCTTGCAGAACACGACGACAGCTAATTACGGCGAACACTGCAGAGATCATCTACACTGCACAACACTACATAGAAGAACACTACCAAGACAATGAGCATCCGTAATCATTGTGTCCGCTCAGATTGCCTCTCTCATATTTAATCGTATTCTGAACTTTGTCATTCGCCGGTAACTTTTTATTGTTAGCCGTGACGGGTAAACTCCATGTGTTGCAGGAAAGTTAAACCGCAGGGAATGCATAATTTTGACGATGTATGGTATGAGTAGTTTGTAAAACAAGAGAATTAAAGTCTGCAAGCGCTTCCGGTCTTGACTCGGAATTTCACTGTAAGATTTCAGAAGTCTGCACTGTTAGCAAACATAACACGCCCAGACGTGTAAACTGTTGTCCCACAGCGGACACGTCAAAACGTGTTCGTTTTACATGCAGCCATACGTGTTATTCGTCTACACACGAGGTGCCGTGTAAACGCAACACGCTACACCGTGTCTGCCTTCCGCAAAACACGGTTGAGCGTGTTCCTTATGAAACATGGCGGCCAGCAGCCGAGAACAGGCGAGAGACGAGCCCAGCGAGCCGCACGCCTTTCAGCCGAATTGAAAGCACACAGGACGCGTTTGTTCTCGTTCGATGTCTTTTATACAGAGAATCTCCAAGCGGCGGACGTGGCTACGTGCAAAGGTACGAACGTGCATCGTCGGCGGTCGGCGGCGTCGGGGCGTTGGTGTCTACGACGGAGCCGCTAGACGGAAAAACGAATGCCGAACTCAAGCAAACTATTTGAATTCGGGCGGTAACTTACGCCACCTAGCGAGATTTCTAGCAGCCTATAAAGAAAAACGAGTTTGTTAATATTTGTTGATACGCTGCGAACGATCACGAGTAGACAGCAACCCTACATACATCACAGACAACACGAACACCACGTATTACACATCACCGACATATACACAAACACAACGACACAGCGCCCGACACTTCCCTTTTTCTTTTTCTTTTTATTTCCGGTTAAGACAAAATGAAAAAGCACACAGACATTTACACACGTTCAATTTGTTTAAGAGGGAATCAGCCACTTAGCGGTGGTTGTCAGCGCATCAAAATCTTTTTAAACCTACCAACTCATCTAGTATTGGCAACCAATCAGGGGGTCCAGGGAGTGCACGGTATACCACGCGAATATATGCCAGACTTTCAATGAAATTTTCTCGTACTGTTTTGGTATTAACATCAGCATTATTAACACTCATTCTTGTCCTCCACAGACTGTGGAGGCCGAGGAGCATGAACATATCGTAGGGGACTCCCCCCTCGTTTTCCAGGGGCAAAAAGCGGATGCCGTGCACAGTTAAAGGACCCATGAAACGGTTTTCGGACTTCCGGCCAAATAAGATGGCGTTTGGGGATGTCCCTCAACTCATACAATGTTTCCCGGGTCACGTGCGCATGACGCGCCGCGGGGTACGCGTCTTCCGGTCTTGTCCTCTCCTTAGCACTGTGGACGTTGCTACAGCGAGAGCAGACTCTCCCCATTAATAGGCTGCTAAGACCGGCCATTTGGACGGTGTAGAATGCACCTTGCAAAAGAACCCTGGAAGCTCGCCATCTGCACGCGCTCAGCAGTCGCTTCACCTTGTGTTGCACCGCAGGAAAGGCTACAAGCGCGAGCTCCTTGCTCTATGGCACACCTCGGCGGTACAAGCTCTCGTGCACCAAGGGAGCTGCCAACGCTATGAGCTCGCGCTTCTAGCCTTCGCTGCGATACAACATAAGGTGAAACGGAGTATTGGCGGCGAGATGTTTTGGTGGCGCCCTCCTGTGGTTCCCCCTTGTGACGTCATTACCTTGCAAACAACAAGTTTGATGGTGTTTGTTATTAGCATGGTGGAAGCTTGAAATCATAGCGCTCTCAAAGGAACACTGCAAACACCGTCAAAATTAAAGTTCTTTCATCCCTCTTATTTCCGTCGATGATAAATCCCCTTTCCGACGTCACAATCAGCGTTCGGCCAATCGTGGAAGGCCGACCACAGCGACGCTCTTGGTCGCGCACGGGGCTAATAGACCTTTTTCGCATAACCTCAAACCAGCCAGTAACTGACGTACCCTCGACCTGGTGCATTTTTGGATTGCCCGCTGACACAGGGTATGCAACCGCCAAGGGTATGGGCGAAAATGCTTAAAAACGGACGTCGTGCATGAGTTAGTTCCGAGTGCTCCTTTTTACCGTGCTGCAATTTCCGAAAATCTACGGTTGTCTGGCTACCACTGCGTGGTCTTCGGATGGATAAATAATTTTAAAAAGCATAAGACAATAGCAGAAAGTGTGCCATGAGCACAAGAAGCTGCAGCGTGAGTGTGGCTGCAATGTTATCGAGCTTCGTATTTTCCCCAAGAATCCTTGTTTATGAAGTCAGTCGATTGCGAGCTTGAATAGCGAGAGATTCGTATCAGACTCAACGTCGCGTTTAAGCTCACGACCACTTCGTTTACGACAAGAGGACCGATTTTAATTCCAGGTGCAGGTGGTCCAATTAGGTTATCACTGCAAGCCCCATGGTATACGTGAAAGGTATGAAAAAGTCTACATGGCCACCAGTCAAGATAGAGCTATCAAATGCCGAGAGCTTACCTGCATAGATTACATTAAACTGCTCATATATACTTCGCTGTGGAAACTCAATCAAAACACCCCACCGTCTTCGTCGTCGTTCTCTCGAGGAGGCAAGGTGATGGCCTGGGAGTAGCCAGCTGGATCCAATCGGACAAGCTCCAACCAAGTCATTGCAGCCCACCATAGCCAAGTCTAGCCAAGTTCCCCCCATACCCACACCGTTGCCTACCCAGATAGCTGTGCTGCCAGAACTAGCCGGTATTTCTTTTTCTAAGCCGCTAGACGGCGTCGTCGGCGCCGCAATTCTCAAGATGGCGGCGCCGTTAAAGAAAAGGTCTATAGTTGCAGGCAGGCGAACCAGGCGCACGAGAAAGAAAACGAACCACGCAGCTGCCGAAACGTGGTTTTTATATCGCGTTGATCACACCGCTCGTCCGGTAGCAGCCAGCCAACGTTGCTAGGCAGCGGAGCAGCGGGGACGGGATGCTTTGACTTACTCCGGATAGATGGCGCTGCGAAAACTTCGTGTACTGAACGAGAATATAAAACTTTCCATTCATTTGTTTATGTTGGAACGAAATCATTTCTAAACGTTACCATTAAACTGAGAATATACTTGTTCAAAAGCGATCTCAATAACCGCACCCGCCGTGACGTCACAAAGTTAGTACCGATGGCCTCCGTGCGTGAAGTCAAGTCAAGAAATAGTTCCTTTTTGTTTTTGCGGTTACGTAGCGCATTCGCGACATTTCGAGAGAAGTGGTCGTGTTTTATGGTCCTTGTGCTAAAGTAAACAAAGAAAGGGTAATAAGGTGCACGTTCCCTCGATGTTAAAATCGTTTCATGGGCCCTTTAAAAATAGATCCTTCTTCAGCGTGCGCTGAAGAATGTCCCAATGAAACACGGCGTCCCAACACTCAATAAATGCGTGCTCTATCGTCTCGGGTTTCTTGCAGAGGATACAATTCGCTGACCACGGTACAAATATACCTTTCTGTTCTAGCCACGTTTTTACAGGGAGTACGCCGCAATGCAATTTAAAGAAAAAAGATTTCACCGAAGATTTGATTGGCATTTTCTTCACCCTTTTAAGCACATCTAGCCCTGGACGTTCACTGTATAATTACCTATAGAGAGGTATTGGCAACAGTACATCTATTAAATCTTTATACAATCGTTTTCGGGTAACTGAACTAAGATACTCTAAGGAAAAGCGCAACTTGAGTATTCTGAAAGAAAGCACAACTTCACGCAAATAACCTTGTACACTGGAGCGCATTTGATTACTAGACGACACCACAAACTCAGGGAGTGCATACTGCAGTCGCACTTGCATAACAGTACGCAAAAATAAATCTTTCTGATCGCGTAAAAACATGAACCTAGACACAATTTGTCGTAGAAACAAATGGGACAATCCTAGACCACCATTACCAACAGATCGGAACAAATTGGTACGAGCAGACCGCTCCCAGCTCGAATTCCAGATGAAAACAGCGAAAACTCTGTGCAGTCTCTGCACGTTGAGGCGCGGCATACTCAGCACTTGCAAAATGTACCAAATTTTTGCAGTTAAAAATAAATTACATACGGTTGCGCGTGCAAACATGGAGAAGTCTCCACCCCTCCAGCTCTCCGCTTTGGCCTTAACCCTCTCTGTCTCTTCACTCCATAGTTGCTTACTGTCCCGGTAGTGCTGAAGTGGCACCCCGAGGTACTTCTCGGGTAAATTTGTCCACTGTACATTCCCAAAATTATCGGCTGCGGTGCCCCAATTACCGTGCCAGAGGCCTACGCTTTTGCCCCAGTTGATAGCACTACCCGTTTTCTTACAGAAGGAGGAAGCAGTGCTGATTACCTCACGAACGCTGTCTTCGTCGACACAAAAAACAGCAACGTCATCTGCATAAGAGAGCACTTTTACTTCGCAAGAGTGTAACCTAAAACCATGTATACTATCATTGTTAATCAGTTTTAAACAAAATGGTTCCAAGTAAATTGCAAACACCAAGGGAGACAGTGGACATCCTTGCCTTACAGAAGATCGGACCTGCACGCTTTCACTGGCGTTCTTATTTACAATGATGGACATTGAACAGCTTGCGTACACCATTTTTAAACCGTCTAATATCACAGACCCTACATTAGCGTGCTCCAAAATACGAAAAAGAACTTCATGCGACACACGATCGAATGCTTTCTCCAGGTCTAGCTGCAACATAGCAACTCGTCTGTCAAAGGCATCGCAATATTCTAGAATGCTCCTTACTATATGTATGTTGGTTAAAATGGTGCGGCCTTTAATACCGCAGGTCTGATGCGCTCCCACAAGGTCTTTTATAACATTTTGCAAACGTCTAGCCAGGACTCTTGTGTAAATTTTGTAGTCGACATTAGTCAGACTTATTGGCCTGTTAGAGGAAACAGACAATAGCTTTACGGGGTCATCGACCTTTGGAATGAGGACAACGTGGCTTTTCAAAAAAGATGGCGGTAACTTATTTATACAATACGCTTCTGTGAGCACCTCGTACAAAGCGTCCGCTGCCTCCCTCTTAAATGTTTTATAAAATTCGGCACTGAAACCATCCGGCCCGGGCGTTTTTCCCGCAGTTAATTCATCTATTGCGTCTTCAAGCTCGCGAACACTGATCGGCGATTCTAAATTTTCTCGAACATTCTCTTCAAGCGTGGGCATAAGCGACACAAACTCAGCGTCAAAACCGTCATCTTTTGGTAGGCTGTGACCCATCAAATCGTTATAATATTCAACGAACGCTCGCTCGATCGTTTTCTTATCGCGAGTTATCGTATTTCCGTAGCGCATTTCTCTTATCTCGTTTCGCTGCGCATACCTTTTCTCGTCACTGAGTGCTCGCTTCGAAGGTCTTTCACCCAACCATAGCCTCTGGGACCGCGCACGCACAATAGCCCCTCTATATTTTTCACAGTCGATTACTTCAAGCTGGTTCTTGATATCCCTTATTTCTCGTACAAACTCACCCGGTTTCGCGCTTTCTTCGATTAAAAACTAATTCAATTGACGGCGTAGCTCTTTTTCCTTCTTCTGTTTTTGATAGTTAAGGGTGGTGCTCCTTTCAATTGCGTTAATTTTTACTTCTTCTTTGAAAAGTTCCCACCTAGCACCCCACATTGTCTTCTCGTCTTCGTAAAATTTCCTAAATAAATCATGCATCTACGTTAGATTTAAAAGCGTCGTCCTTCATGAGGCTACTGTTCATTTTCCATAGCGACCATTCCCATCTTGACTTTTTTAATTTTTTACCGAGGGTGAACATAACGAACGCATGATCGCAAAAAGAAACAGGTTGAACGGAGTAATTGTCGCACAGCGGGACAAGACTAAGAGAAACGTAAGCCCTGTCAAGTCGAGCGTGACTAAGGCCCTGAAAGTGTGTGAAATGAACGCTACTTTTGGCGGTGACGCTTGCGACGTCCTCTAACGCATTTTCAGCGACAATGTCATTCAGATAAAGAGCACTTGAGTCGCGAACCCGGGTTTCATTAGCACGGTCCTCTGGTGCGCAGACGCAATTGAAATCTCCAAGAAAAATAACAACTCTTTCACCTTTAAGGAACTCAGTCAGTCCCTCGAAAGTTTTTCTACGTTCACGCTCGTTAGTCGGAGCATAAACACAAAAAACGCGCCAGTCTATACCTGAAAAAGAAAAATCGCAGAACACAAAATGGCCAGACGCACATGAAACCATGGCCGTCTCAACGACGCCTAGAGACCGGCGGAAAAACAAACAGCAACCTCCAGAAGTTCCAACAGCGTGTGAGACACAAACATTGAAAAGAGTTCGAAACGGTTGCACCATGCGGTCCGTCTGCTCCAGGCTTTCAATCTTTGTTTCCTGCACGGCCACGATGTCGATCTCGTTCTCGGCTAATAGTCGACTAAGTTGATATTGCCGGCGTCTCGCCGCAAGCCCACGGACGTTAATCGTAGCGACACGGAAAGGAGCTCCTAACATCGCCGCCATTCAGAGAGAGAGGGTCCTCATGGTGCTTACCTCGGGTCTTGCGCCCGTCTGTTCCGACAAAGCTCGATGTTGGCTTCCGCACTTTGCTTGCACATGACTCCGAGGCCCCCGTCGAACTCCGGCGTATGCTATCACGGGGGTGGCTTGGCTGCCGCTTTGTCGTCCACAGTTGCAATCGCATTGCACTGTGGACCGTCGCATCCGGCCCGTCTTTGACGGCGGCTCTTCCTGCTCCGAATCCGTGGGGCCTGCGACGTTTTCCTCCCTCGTCCTTTTCGCCGTTTTCTCTGCGTCGTCCATGGGGACGTCGACTGCCGGCTGGCTGTTGACTGTATCAGTGATGATGCCCTCCCCACAGGACGGTGTAGGTGCCTCCGTCGCCACCATTTCCTACTGCCCAGCGTGCACCACTCGCCAGCATTTGGCGACGCTTCATTCGTGTTCGTCTCCGCCGCGTTCTCGGACGCAGGAAGAACGTTCGCTACAGGGCTTCTTTTGACTGTAGAGCCCGCGGCAGCCTCCTCCGCGTCGTCGTCGTCCATAAGGAGCTCGGATTTCTCCAAGCTCCCCCCCCCAGGCGCAGCAGCCGCCGCGTACGTTCGGACGCAGTGAGCGCCCTCGTGGCCGAAACGACGGCAGACGTTGCATCGTGGGACACGACACTGCTTGCGGATGTGCCCCGTCTGCTGGCACCGGAGACAAAGCGGAGCTCTTCCAGGCACAACGACGAGGGCTAGCTCTCCGCCCACCCGCAACTGGTGCGGGATGTCGTCGCAGGTGATGCCCGCCTTGAGCCGAAGTACCGCCGTGCGCGTCATGGTGCCGACGCTCTGGCAGCCGTCGACACGCCACTTTTCTCTGGCCACTTCGATGACCTTGCCGTAAGGCTCCAGGGCCTCTCTCACATCACCGTCGGCGACGCTAAAGAGAAGCCAATGAAGCTTGACGCCAGCACGTATCCAGGGGGGGGGGGGGGCCCATGGGGCCCGGGCCCCCCCCCCGAAATCTTCCATTTTGCTGGGACCTCCTCTCCCCCCTCCCCCTCATACAGCATTTTATTATGGGCCGCCCCCCCCCCCCCCCCCCCCGAAACAAAATCCTGGCTACGTGCCTGCTTGACGCGAACGTCCTGGTGGCTGGGGTCGATAACGATGCATCGGCGACCCTTGACCGTCAGCTCCGGCGTTGCCAGCATTTTTGTTTGCCTTCGTCATTCTTAAACGTTACTGCCCACACGTGATTCATCTGGTAGGCCCCGAGGGCCAAGACCTCGGGAAGCAAAGCCAGACGAATCAACGCGTCGCGAAAGTCCTCGACGCGGTACGGCCGCCCCTTCACGTCCGCATGAAGAAAAACGGTGTTTAAAACCACTGACCCTGATGGCAAAGGAGGCAGGATGACGTTGTAGTCCTGGGTGTTGTCTTCAGCCCTGTTACCGCGGCCGGCGAGGGCCGCTGAAACCGCTCCACGGGAGCTCATGATGCCACGTCCGCTCGCTTCGGCGTTCGAAAATCGAATCCCCGACACTTCCTACTCACCGTGCTTTTCTACCCGCGGCGTATATAAGCTTGACATGTGCGGGTGAGCTCTTTGGTCGCTGACCGTTACAGATTTAAAGAAAAAGACACAAAACACGGCGCAATGGACAGCCGTATGTAAGAATTGCCTGTATTTAAAAAGTATGGAGGCAAAATCTGTAAAGTTAGTCCGTTGCGAAAAACAACGATGTTATAACAACAAACCTTAAACCGGCCATAAAAAAGTTACAATTTTTGTTATTTTCATGCTCGACCAGTGTTATGAGCTGTCTGACAAGCTTGAATCAGATAGAAGAACAAATTATTGGGATTTCTGTAATTATGTATTCAATAATAGATGGAAATGATCCTCGCGCAAAGCATTTTTTATATATTCTTGTGAAGGACATCCGCCCAAAACTTCACTTCCGGTAGTTGCAGTACGCGAGCAGACACCTTCACTTTTGGGGCGTTTCGATGCAGTTTGTTGTCGTGTGTCGTGTCGGTGTCGGGTGGAGCGGCGGGGCTTGGGAGTTTGTGACCGGTGTTATTCGTGATCACTGGTGTGGCGCTGATGCGTCTTTTTTTTATATTGCCACCACCCCGAACTTTGAAGATTCACGAGCCCGTAGCACTGCATTATGCTGAATCGCGAGCTCCTTCTCTGTTGACGTCGTTTTCCTGATACCAATCGTGGATACTGCAAGTGTTTAAACAGTTTGCACCGTCTCGCCTGCATCCCCGGTGACGTACTCGACCTGTTGAAACTTATTGCTTCCGTCATTTTGGAGTACGCAAGGCTGTTATCTTGTTGCTCTGGTTTCGGTTATAAAAGCAAGGCAAAACGCTCGTAGTTCTCGCCCTCAGTACACGTTGGACATCTTCCACACTTTGACACTGGATAACTGGATGAACGACGATTTACATTCACTTCAGAGGTCACTCGGCGCTTCCTCGCTGTTGAGCGGCAGGATCAGCTGGTGACAAAAGCCGCGGAAGAAAGGCTTGAGCATCAACAGCCCAAGTGCACTCGGTGCCGATGCGGGTTTCTGTCAACCGGTAGGCCAGCACAAAACGTGACCGTTCCAGCTCGATCTTCGTCATGACACGGTGTTGCAGAGAGCGGGGTAAAATACTACTATACAGACCACCGAAGCAAACGCACTGTTATTGTAAATCTTGGCTTGTGATTGCGCCTTTGTAGATCATCTTATTCGTTTCGCTGGAGAGGCGCAAACGACGGGCATAACAAAATCGCTTGCATATTCCGCATAACTCGCAAAAGCATTTACCCAGTCACCTTGCGAAAAGCGCGAAATACGGAGTCCGCACCGTCCTGACTTCCCTGTCTTTTACCTGCTTCAGAGCAATTCGTACCTGCTAGTAGGTATGCTTACTGAAACTGAAACTATAGGGGCAGTGTCAGAGAGAAAAGGGACACAATTGGGAAAGCTTGCTCGCTCTCCCCAAATTCTGAACTCTCAAGTGGTAGTACCATAATAAATGCACCAACGCTTCTTCCCAAAATAAAGAAAAAGCGCTATGTCCACTACGTAAAAAATGGTCCCTTCATGCATCTGTGGGCAGGTAGGAAATCTTGCCCTAATTTATTCACACCGCATGATGAGCGCAACAAACTCACACGAGATTTACAGGAAAATATTGGTGGTGACTTAGGGTTCCCTGAAATTCTCTATAACCGGTCGTTTGCAGGACCGAATCATCTACTTGAGCGGTGTGCGTCGCTGTGCATACGCAGTCCAACAACACGAAGCATAAAAACGGCAGATTTAGGACAACAATCTGGAGTTCATTGTTGAATTAAAACGACGTAAGTTTGTTGAAAACGCCCGCAGTTTTTTACTCACGGTATGCGTCGAGAATCTTCCACATTTTGAAACGAAACGAAGGCAGATTTACTTTTAAAAAAGCTCGCTGTGTCCTCCCGGACCAGCTGGACCGGATCAGCTGACGACGATGGGACTGAACCCATTGAACCTCAACCCGACAACAACCAATTCGGGCTCCGTGTTAGTGTGGGTTTCTATTTCCAAGCACCGCACCACACACCACGAACGTTCCAGCTCTTTGTCGCATTGCCGTGTTGCACCAAACAGAACGAGATCGCCGAAGTCAACACAGCGCTGTCGTGAACCTTGGCTTGTGGTTGCGCGCTCGTGGACCCTGTGACTCCCTTCGCTTTCAAAGCACACACGACGATTGCGAATGATTCCTTCTGTCTTCCGGGAACATCATAGGGGCACTTCTCCGGTCACGTCTTCGCGACATGTGCTCGCAAACCGCCGAGCTCGTCGCGTCCCGACAAACCAAAACAATACCGGCGCCATGTTAAGCGTGCGTTGTTGCCAGAGTTTCTCCGACCAAACAAAAATAACGAAAGCAAACCGGCCCTAGCTTTCAGCGTACATCGGCGTTGCGCCGTGGCCAGTTTTTCTCTGTCAGCTCTAACTTAAAGATGACCTACAGATGCAGCACCACTCGTTTTAATATTGCGGCCACCACGGAGCGCCGTAAATTCTGAGGAGGGTGCATGGGAAGTGTGAGTGGCGGCACCTTCGCTTGCAGTTGAAGGGTTGAAGCCAAAACGAAACCAACTGAAATGTCACTTGTTCAGATCGAGGGCACGCTTTTTATATCAATTTTAACTGTGAAGAACGAGTAATTAGACCCATAAATAAATACAAACATGGGCGACAAGAGGGAAGCCGCATTGTCATCGACCAAAATCAATGGCAGCTAGCACGGTAAGCGCGGGGTTCTCCCCGTCCCGCGACATGACGTAATTGCTTTTGGTGCATATCGATAGAGTAATATAGTAAACGTAAAGAGAGGACACAGAAGCCGATTCGCGGCCCAGATAGTGCGTTTAATGCCCTCCGCTACGTGGCGCTTTTCTATAATTTGGTTAAAATTAATTAGAACCCTTTCTGTGAGAGGTATTCATTTTTTTAAATTGTTATGCTTTAGAAATTTTTAAAGTGTTTAAAACGACTAAATAGTTCTAATCTAATACGTCACGAAATCCACGTGATGAATGGTGCCTGCCATGGCCTGCCTGCCTGCACGCCGTCGCCTCTGCATCATTCTGCATGGCCTCTGCTCGTCCGTGCGTCGTTCGTCTGAGCCGTGCGTGCCGTCCGTCTGTGCTTTCTGCTGCATCATGCTCGGTCGACTTTGCATCAATCAAGGTGACGCATGACCGCCCGCGTGCTCGCATGCTCGGCGTGAATTTGTGCAGCCGATCGGTTTGAGCTTTTCACGCTGTTGTTTCCGCCCAGCTGTCTGGCTGCACTTGAACGTGTGCGCATGTTGATTTTTCGATGAATTTGTTATAAAAAAGAATTTAACTTGCGACACTGCACACGACATTGTCCATGGATTTACAGATGACGGTGTTGAACGAACCTCTAACCTTGCAGATAGAGCCTTGCTTGTTCTGCTCTCTGGAATTTCCAGGAGGTGCGGTCCCACGGCAGCCATCTTGAACAAGGCGTTAGTTCAACCAATAGATGGCGACACGCACCCGTGGGGTGGCCGAAACATTGGTTCACGGTGGGATGGCTCGAGCACCATCACGTTCCCCTCGTGGCCTTGCTCGCGCCGCTGCCAGCTGTGCTCAGCTGGCTCTATAAACCTTTTCTGTTTCCTGTCGTTCTCAGTCACGTGGGTTCCGTATCTGGTATGCGGGGCGAAAAAATAATAAAACGTTTGAACCTGGAATATGCGAGAAAATATAGGTGAGGCAAATCAAGAATGTGTGACAATCACGCATTTTTCGTAAACACCTTCCAGCTACGGGGAGAGATCAAAAAGATGTTTTACCGCATACCAGAAGTGACGATATTCAAGATGGCTGCGCGCTTGTGGAAAAGGTGTATAGCGTGGCCCAGCAAACGCATGTATGCGAGAATGTCAGGCTGGGTATAAATTGTTCTCTGATATAGGGGAGATGCCGTTCGGCGGTTGCCACGGCCTTTCGCAATAAATCTTACCAAGAAGGAATCAATTGTTGATTGACGTGTCTATATTCTTTCAATGAAAAATTCTTCTGCAGGAATGCACGCTCAGTAGACTCAATATTCCAAGACACCAGTGGAAGCTGACGTCAAGTAAACTGCTTCGCATATTACGGTACTTACCTCACCATTATAATGACGACCGAAAAGTGACATAACGAAATATTGTGTTTCATGGGATCCGGAAGATTTTGTAAAGGTTGTTACATTATAGTTCCCAGAAGACAAACGCCGTTGCAATATTTTCGGAAGTACCGATTTAATGTTGTAAGTACAGCTTAGGAGGAGTATGATGAAAACCATCAGAATAAATAGGAAGACATTTATTTGCAATGAAGACGCTATGAATGAACTGCGTTTAGCGACGGCAAGTTATGAGCGTATGGGAATTTATAAGTTCACGTGATTGCTAACTATGGCCATGCGGACAATGACGACCTGTTTTGTCGGGAGATGGAGTAGCGGTGATGACCTGATATCGGACGACTCGTGGCAGATGAACAAGCAAGTTTCTTCTCAGCGAATGGTAAGCGTCCAGTGTCAAGCACAGCACGTGGCTACCGACGTTGTCGACGTTTCGAACACTTACCACTTTCGACAAAAGTGCTGGCACCTGGGCTAACTTTGTGGATAGAGTCGAAGGCTTCCTCGAGTCCAGCGCCATCATGAACTCTAACTGAAAACGATCCACTATTCAGTCTGTGGGTGGCGAAACGTATCCGCATCTGCGGAGTCATGGTCGATGCGTACTCTAAGTGGTTGGAAGTTTACAAGATGCCTGCCACGACGTACAAACGCGTCATCGACGTTCTACGCTCTCTTTACCATACTTTTGCCCTACCGAAAATACTTTTCTCTGAAACGCGCCAAATCTTGCTTCAAATAAAATAAACAAACCCCCCCCCCCCCCAAAAAAAAAAAAAAAAGAACAAAAACGGCATTAGGCATCACATTAGTGCACCATACCATCCTGCAACTAACGGGTAAGCAGAACAGATGGTGTGCGAAACGAAAAAAGCCCTCTTGAAGCTTACGGAAGAAGCAGTTCAGTGAAGAATCGCCAGGTTCTTGTCCCAGCAGCACGCGACGGTCTCATCTTACACGGTAAAAACACCCGCCGGAGCAATGTTCGGCGGACGAAGAGCCACACCCCTCGATCTCATATGACACTATGGCAATGAATGAAGATCGAGAGATTCCCAGATCGGGAGTAATGACAGATTATTCGGTCGGACAACTCGTCTACGTGAGGAATTTCAGCGGAAGACGGGCCTTCCATGTAAAACTTGAGTAGAAAAGGCTCTATGTTGGTTGACAAGAAGGTGTCATCCCTCTGATGACGTCGGATATCAATGCCCTTGAGTGTAAATATAACGAAATCACAAAACTCTCTTTGTGTATTGTGTAACTGCCCTTGTATTTGGTAGTAGAGGCTATGGTGGTGATTTGGACCTTTCACGCCAGGCTCCTTTTTCTTATTTTCCGCCTCATACTCCTTCGCGGTTTCAGTAGGCTTCAAGAATCTTTTGGAACCGGGACACTTTACGTCAATGAGGCCATTTGTTCCAAGTAGTCAATTAGGGAATGCTGCTAGAAATCCGTCCTTCATATTAACGAATAAGCCGCACTTCTGCACATTGCAGTTTCCTGTTCCACGTACAGTTGTAAAGCAGCATCCTCATTGATTCTACCATATTCTGTTGCGGGTGAAGAAAGGTCTTTGGGTACACGATACTTGAAACAAGTCTGGCACTGTACGCTGTGGTTCGACACCCACTAATATAGTAGTCCTTATAGAGCCTCATAATTTAATCATTACCTCGTCGCCTCATATTGCTCTTCATCAACAGTAAGTACAATAGGCTACCGCCATATTACAATCCAAGAATAGAAAAATTGAGTCCTTCAATCCTTCAATATGTTTACTATTTATATAATGTTATTACGTTACATTACCTCGAGACGATCGACGTCCATCGTCGATCTTCAAATACTTATATAAGGGGGGGGGGGGGGGGGGCGATCGGTGGCCGAGTGCATGTCTAGCGCACACCAGCTCGGAGCACGTGGAGCGAAAGCTCGCGCTGCAGAACCCACCCCGCCCCTGCCCGTTTCGATGTGGAAGAGCATCATACCGGCGTGCGGTCGTGTCTCACTACTGCGTGGTGCACGTTAAAGACCCCAGGTTTGCGGTTGTACCGCACTGGCTAAATTGCTCATCTATACCTGAGACACACGCCCACTAAGGCAGACTAACTTCCGGCTGTATAAGACGCGCAATCACAAAGAACACAGCGTGCCGCCTCTTTTCTTTGGACAGTCTTTTTTTTAACCAGCGCATGCTCCCGCGTTCTCTTTTTTGAGACGGTTAGAACTAACGTTGATTAGAACAGTCGCACATAAAACCCGCGTTTCTCCTACCCGGCAGCTTCCTCCTCTCATTATGTGTAGGTGGTTAAAACTAAATAAGCTATAATAATGGTGTATTATTCATATTTAGTTTCAGTTTCAGTCAGGGGAAAGAAGGTTCGCGGGAAGTAGGGCCAATAAATGAGCTGCGCTTAGAGTATCGGCACTCTCTTCCCCGACAGTGTTGTGGGCGCCGCCATTTTGGTGCTTGTGCAGAGCAGGCGCAACTGCCGATCGTCATGATTCAAAATTGCGACTTCCTCAGCATTAGATTCGGTGTTAGGAAGCTCATGTAATATTGCTTTGCTTTGTCGCAAACTGTTTAAAGTGGAGGACGGAAAAGCGTTTCTTGTGATTTCAGATACAGCTTCAAATAACTGGCAACCATGATTTTAATCCACAATTTGGCCAAGTGTCGCTACTCTGAAGCATAGCTTATTATTTAATGACACTATTCATGCCCTTGTTCAAGAAGCTTGTAATACCTGGAGGGGCCATGACGTGAGCCCCGTGGATTCCACAAGCCACTACCTTTTGACGCCTGCCTCTTCCTCATTGTTCCCGCTAGTGCCAGTAAATTAGCTACGCTTCAGAGTAACGACAATTGGCCATATTGTGGCTTAAAATCATGGTTGCCAGTTATCTGAAGCTTTATCTAAAATCACAGGAAACGCCGCGTCCTCCACGAATGTTTAAACAACCCGCGACAGAGCATAGCAATATTGTATCAGCTTCCTAGCACCGCATCTAATGCAGAGGAAGTCGCACTTTTGGATCATGACGATCGGCAGTTGCGTTTGCTCTGCACAAGACCCAAAATGGCGGCGCCCAGAACAATTTTGGAGAACGGAGTGCCGATACTTTAAGCGCAGCTCATTTAGTGACTCTAGGCATGAAGTGAACTCGGTTGTATTTTTCCCTCTTCGTCTTTATCGTTTATTGATTTCAATTATATCGAATAATGAACACTTTATATCCGCTACTCTTGTGTAATTATTTGTCTTAGATTTATTAACCTGACCCAGTACTTAAACCGTTCATTTATCGATAGTAAATCTTCAAATATATTTTCTAAATGTGAAGGTAAAACGACACGGAGATTGATGATGATACAGACGCCAACGCCGCCCTCGAACATTTTTTGAACTTAGAAATCAGCAGTTTCGTCTGTCATCCGCCAGGTAGCGCAACAAAACACCCAAACAGTTTTTAATTCTTTTTGGAATTAGCTAAGCTCCACAACTATCAAGAAACCAAAGCAAGATCATTGGGAAAATCTAATACATCGCAATGTATATCTATTCTATAAAATAAATGTTATTAGATGCCAATAAATCTGTTTGATGTCCAAAAAAGATGTGCGTCAAAAACAGGTAAGTTTGAAGGGCTCCCGGAGCGTTATGAGTTTGAAAATAAAAAAAAGCCACCGTCCACCTCTTAGGCAACTATTGTAGTTCTAAATCTTATAAAAGATTTTACCATAGTTTAATTATTTACTCAGCGGCATTTGAATTACCGTGACTCGAAGCACAAAAAAGTGCTACGTTTGATATAAAATATCTAAACAAAAAAATTTTACACAACATTACATTTTTTTCTGCATATTACCAATTATAAGCACTACATCTGTAGCTCATTTCATTGCACTAGCGCTTGTCATTAAAAACATATTTTTGCTGAAAAATGTCAATTTTAGGGCAATATTTGGAGAGCTGAAAAAAACAAAGTGTTGCAAATACCAAAAACGTATACCGTTACATTCTGCTCCGACATCATCTTAACAAAACTGCTCTATTGGAACCGTGTTATCTTTAATGAATCGTTCATAAAACATGAACCAGCGGAGCAAGTGAGGGTCCGCGCCATCATATTCGCAACGCTACAAATGCGCATGAACAGTGTAAACTAATACATACATAATATCAAATGAAAGAGCATTGCATTGCTTTTCGAATGACATCAATCCCACAAAACAGTATTTAAAGGAAGATGAGTAATGACCTGCCAAAAAGTACCTAAACTGCCACAATCAGTGGGACCGTGGCCTTAACCCATTGCATACACTGTTGGGCACACTCCAACAACGTCTTCTGTTAAACGCAGTCTCCTAATTTCTCTCATTCGGAAGCTTAAGACTGTTGGCTTCACTGTAAAGGCTGTGGTCTTTGATTGGGTGGGCTTCAAGCGTAAGCTTGGTGTGTGTGTTGATAAGCCATTTTTTGAAGTTGACAACGAACAGGTTTACTTTGTATTTGATGTTCCGCACCTCTCCAAAGCAACCAAGAGCAATTTCCAAGCACACAATCTTTGCATTGGAAATGAGGTCATTGAGTGGTCCCATATTGTTGAACTTTATCGTTCTACTCATGAGATGAGCTTGGAATTCACTCCCAAACTTACTGAGAGACACATTTTAAAAAAAACCTTTCTGTAACATGGAAGTGAATCGTGCCGCACAGGTACTGAGTGCCTCACTTTTTCTTGCAATCATATCCCTTGTTTATGCCAAAGAGCTTCCTGAAGCAACCATGGCTACAGCCTATTTCTTTGATTAGATGTACATACGTTTTGATTGTCTAAATAGCTCAAAATTCAAGAAGACAGGGCAAAAGTTGCGTCATGCCATTCTGAAGGGATTATCTGAAATGCTTGATTTCTTCCACCAGCAACTCGGATGGCTTTCAGCATGGCAGTTCCAAAGTAGGAGGCAGCCACAAGCCATCATAGGCTGGCAAGTTACTATAAAAAGTGTCCTCGTGCTCTGGGATGAGCTTTCAAACAGCCATGACTTTCAAGTTCTTACTTACACGACGCCTGCAGCAAGACACACTTGAGAAACTTTTTGGAGCTATAGACCTTTGCAAAAAGAGCGCTCTGGCCGCCGCCATTTTGCGAATCGAGCGACCCCTATCAGCCAGAACTTTCTGGCACCCGCCTGAGCTGTGGTAACCCGTTCAGCGTGACTCCCCACCTGCATTTTGCATTTGGAGGTCGCCGGCTTTTTTTGGAAGTTTTTACTTTATTTGCCTGTTTAGGATGCCTACCCTTGGTATGTTATCTTCCGCTGTGAGAACCAGGGAATACCAGGGCTCGTAGCCTGCTCGGCCTTCGCAGGAAACGAACGAAGAGAGCGAACGTCAAGCAGCCCACGACGCAGGCAGTTCGACGTTCTTGGAGTATTATTTCCGTTGAGATAATCTCCAAAATGCCCTGCCAGCTGTGTTCCGGGTCTTCGCGAAAAATAGCTGATAGGGTCGGGTCCGGGGTGTGGGGACGGAATAGACACGTTCGTTCATTTGCTTTGAAGCTGAGCAAAAAAGGAGCTCTCCTACATGTTCCCCAAAACACGCCGGATTCCGTCCGATTGTCGTGAAGTGACTATCGTCGCCACTGTATATTGGATATGCTGTGTTATTTGAGACCTTTCTCAAGTCCTGTTCGGAGAACGCGGCACCGTGGGGTACGTACAATATATGTTGTTCGATTGACGAGACTCATTGAATTTCAAGTTGTGGGTGGGGAATATTCATGCCGTTCGGATATCCTGTGTGGTCAAATATTTTCGACGGCTAAGACCTTTATAAATTGACACTGCTGAGTGTACGGTGCCGTAAAACGATGAACATAAAACGAAACAAACATTCCAGTTGCATTTGTTCTGTCGCGCACATACTCACCAAAACAGCTTTCATTTCTTTGTTTTTGTTCCCAAAAATAGGGCACTGCTTTCTTAAAGACCTCTATAAATTCTATTCGCCACAGAACACAAAATAAAAAAGAAAACGCGGCAATTCAGCCGCCGCCAGCGTCCGGAAGTGCGCCTACGCAGGCTGCCACAGCCCACTGACGAGAAACTCCACAGCCCAGCGCAGTCGGGCAACACTGACGTACTCTCAAAACCAGGGACGCGCGCTGTATATTGCTTCGTTCGAGACTGCCGCTGGAAAGGTCTATATACGGCAAATGCTGTGCTGCAACACAAACCCAAATGTGCATCAGTTCACCTCAGGACTAAAACACCCAGGGATAAAGAAACTGTTCAAACTGTCGGACAATGGAAACGTAGAGGATCACAAGGCTGACCTCCTCAAGGAGTTGCCAATATCTTGGCACCATGAAAGTTTAATTTCAGACAATGTGGAATGTCTTCCAATTGATAACTTCCCGCCACTAGAGGATATTTCTGAGCTGGCATCATACATCAGGTCTAACATAATTGATGACTCGTCCACTTATTACGTTTGGGGCAATTTGATCAAGCGTTTGCTTTAACGGACAACTTACAGCTGTGGCTGTTCTCAGCTGCTATCTGGTGAGTCTGATAACTTGACCTGGCCTCACCAGTACATTCTTGTGCTAAAAGCATACCAAGTGCCTGGAAAACTCTTCGGGAACCTAGTAGTATACCATCACAGGCTGCCTTTAATTTCATTCAGCAACTAGAAAATCACTTTCTTCCCATAATAGAGAGTGTGGCTCATGTTCCAGGAGTGTGTGCCGCCTTGTATCGTACACTTCGAGGTCTGGGCGGTTTTAGCCTTTGCTCAGAGGAGTGCCACAAAAAGTTTTTAAAATTGTTTTGCAGAATACGCTTGTGTTGGCATGTTTGATTTCTTAACCAGAATTCCGATAAAGTTCGGTTGCACTCTTCAGTGGCTAGTAAGCAACTAGACAGGTTTAACTGTTAATAGTGTATTAAAGGAGGCGGTTGCCAAACCAAAAAAGAAAGTGCTTATTAATTGGGTGGTGCAGCTTGCTCTCCAAACATTTGTTTCGCCTTTTTCTAGCAAATGTGTATCACGGCTCCCTAACAAAAATATTTATCCACTTTCTACAGAATTTCTATAAAAAAATAGTGTATAGAGGCTAAAAATACTCGAGGAAAATGTATCCACTGTCCATAGCTTTTTAGCCACTTTTTTCTGAAGCCATACTTCTTTCCTGAACAATTTCGGGGAATGTTTAGGGACGTTGAATCTTGTCAGATTTCGAATAGAGTTCTCATTGTTTGGTACTGGCTCGCCCGCAATGAGTTTGAGGCTACGCAAATTGGTGTTTTTTATATTAGCCGAAAATCGGGAATTTGTACCATCCGGTGTGCGCTTCGCACTCTTATTATACTCTTATGACTGGTAATAATAGCGATGTCTTATTTATTTAGGCACTTACTTCCCGTACCCGAGTCGGCGTGAAAGTGAATGGATCATTCAGCATGTTCTCTGTGGAAAGGTTTTGTTAGTTTGGTTCCGCTAAGAATCTATAACGAAGTATTCGATATGTCGAACTCCTTCATATTCATTTATTTTTGTATCTGTTTTGTATAAAACATACATAGCTTCTGAAGTAAATCATGTGTACATGAATGTGGTCCAATAAAATGGTTTCGAGCCACTTACTGTTGTTGACCCCAAATTGCTCCACCAGCCAGGAGTCAATGTGGCGATTGTGTAACTTCAATGCTTTACAATATAAAAATAACAAGCAATACACCTCTGCTTTGTGAAGTAAGTTGAAATTTTGTTTGACACATTTTTGCACGGACTCTATCGCAAAAATTAAAGTAAAAGTGCGTCAATATTTAAAAAAAAACTAAAAAAAAAACAGCGGCTTCGGTAGTCGAGGAGCTCCCGAGAGCCGAGCGATGAGCGAGGCGGCGAGAAAACAGAGAGAAGGGTACCGGGGAACCGAAGCAAAAACACTCAAACCGAAACCGAAACTAACTTGACCGGAACCGGAATCAGATTCTGCTTAATGGCCCTTGTAATGCCGCCCGCTAGGAGCGCTACCTGTCACTGGTCTATCTGGGCCGCTGGGGCCTATGGGAAGCGAGCATGCCGGCCGCGTCGCGGCGGTCGCCTATTGTTTGCCGCATCAATTGTTGTGGCTTTCTTAGAGCGGAATAGCTACCTTGGAAATTACAGCGCTAACCCGCTACAACGCACAACCAATGCAGCGACTGGCAGAAGTTCCAAGGAAGTTCCCCGATGAAACGGACCCGTTTGCCGCTAGGGGCGCCCTGGTCGGGGCCTGAATTAGATGTGCACGGTTCTGGGAAGCGAGCATGCCGGCCGCGTCGCGGCGGTCGATTATTGTTTGCCGCATCAATTGTTGTGGCTTTCTTAGAGCGGAATAGCTACCTTGGAAATTACAGCGCTAACCCACTACAACGCACAACCAACGCAGCGACTGCCAGAAGTTCCAAGGAGGTTCCCCGATGAAACGGACCCGTTTGCCGCTAGGGGCGCCCTGGTCGGGGCCTGAATTAGATGTGCACGGTTCCTATGGCAGTGTCCGCTCTTTACCTTGTGTATATTTCTCTATGGCATATCTTTCTCCGAGACATTTTCTTTCCGCGGCATTTGTGTCCACGGCTATTTCTAGGTGTGTCCCCAAGCATTCCGGTGCTTCGATAGCCGGCAATGCTGCGGTCGTCGCCGGGGGTAGAGATGGGCAAAACGGCTCACTTCAGAGCGGCTCGGAACGGTTCAGCTCACTGAAATGAACCGGTACATTTGAACGGCTCACCAGCTCACTTCGGTGACTGGGTCGCTCAGGAGCGAGCCGGATTTTTTTGAGCCGCTCCTTTAAAGAACGAGTGAGCCGTGGTTCTTTCGGAGAGAGAAAGTCCGCTCTCTCTCGTTCACTGAGCCGTGCCCGTAGATGTCCCGAACCGTACAGTCGATAGTGGGCTATTGATGGGAATAGGCGCGGGCAGGAAAGAGTTAAACGAAGTGCTTGGAGACATTCGTTGGCGTTTCTTTCGAAGAGGGTAATCAGGCATTACAGCATATGAGCGAGCTCGGGGTGAAGGCAAGCCGTGAACCAATGAGTGGTTAATCTCCGCATGGCTACCATAGGCTCCACAGAGGCTCCGTCGACGCTAGCGCCAAAGCCCCATTCAGTTACGGCCCTAGCAGGACGGTGCCACTTCAACAAAAACGCTGTTTTCGTCGTCATGGCAGCAGGAACGGAATGGAGTTGCTTTCCCGCACTACTAATAGATGGCGTGCAAATCGCACCCGGCAAAAGACCCGGACAACGTTACTAGAACCATCAGTTGGGAAACTCACCGTTGAAACCTGGGCCGCTGGCGTCCACCGAGATCGAGCTAAATACGACAACAGCGCCACTCTGTATCATTTGTCTTAACCAGACTTGTACACGTTACTGAAAAATAGTAAGGAATTACATTTACAATTACTTGAGGCTAAATTGTAATTTATTGCAATTAAAATTACTCCCCAATAAACGTAAGTGACCGTTACCACAAAAAGTAATCCGTTACTTTCGTGGCGTTACTTCCAGCATTATTGTCCTCAAGTAAGAAACAAACAGGAGAAGATTATTCAAGTTTTTAATGTTGCCACCTTTTCCATTTATTGACCTTGAATATTTTGAGCAACAGCTGGCTCTCGAAAATCTCGTCAGACATTTTGCGTCATTTCTTACTGAAGATGTTGACTGCTGCGCTGAACACCCTTTGAACTGACGCACTGGATGGGAGTGGCATATTGTGCCTCACGAATGTTCTATGCTCTGCATTGAGCTTCTTCAGCGAAGCAATGGAAGTACTATTTACCTCGAAGATAGAGCAAAGCTTCGTCGTTGCAGCCGTTGCCTGATATTCGAGTTTTATTAGATCGTTCCGATACCTCTGATACCCCCGATAACGATATGACGCATGCGCAAAGGTGGCGGCGGAGTATCGGGAATCGCTATCGGAGTCATCGGACAGATCTACCAAACTTCTCCATTGTCGAAATCGCGAAGCTGAAGAAGTCATCATACATCTAGCCAAAACTAGAAAAAGAATTGATTAACGTACATCTTACAATACCGTCATATATTGCCAGACAATAGCAAAACATAGTTGTAACAGTAAGGTGATAATTAAATAATATATAAGGTTTGGCTCGATATTCTTCTTCCTTTGGTTCTGAACAGGTCGAGCCTCGGTTGAGACGTTGGTGCATAAAAAAAAAGTTTATAGTATATAAATATAAGTAATCGAAAAAAAGGACATTTTTAACAACAGTTAATTAGAACGTCGGTTAAAACAAGGAAATGTAAACGCTCGTTTGTCGTGTGTACCTTTCTTGGTGCCGTTCAAAAACGCACGGAGCACGAACCGACTGCAGTTTAGTGCGGTGTTCTCCAGATAGACGTCCGCTGATACCACGGGCAGCGAAAAGCAGAGTACTAAGTAAGCCGCGCTATGGCCCCACTCACGAGTTTCACGTCAGCCACCATCATGTTTTATTTTTTTTTAAATATCTGCTTGATATAGGATGCGTCCTGCTGAGGTAAAAATAGGAAGAAGGAAGGAAGACTATTCCCATTTTTGAAGTGCTCGCAAAAAGCTGACTCACAAAAAGGGTGACTGAGATGCAGATAACCTGGCTGGAATTCACAAATAAAGTGGGCCAACCCTAGAAGTTGGACTACAAAAAAGTAAGTAGCTTTTAAAACAGGGTCAAATATGTGAAAGAAACAGAAAACAATACATCCTGCTTTCTAAGAGTAGATGATAAGTTTCGATGATGATAAGCTTGTGGCAATAACACCTTCACATATTATAACATCTCTTTTGATGAATTTTAGGGTAGACGGAGCGTTGGCTCGCGTTGTGACATTATAAAAATGGTCGTAGTCACTATAACCGAGAAGGACATTGTTAATTCTTGTCTGTGCACTTACCGCCTTGAGCTTCTCGAAGAGGCACACACACAATCACTTGGCATCCTCCTCTCCCCGGCTTAGATCGCAAAGAAAAAACAAAGGAACTAAAAAAAAACAGATATAAGTTTCCCCTCCCCCCCCCCCCCCCCCCCCCTTTTTTTTTTTTGTCGTAGGAATGCTTGTTTGGATTTCTTGACATTGTTGTCATGGTCTAAAAAATATATTCAGGGGCTTGGTGTTGCAAAAAAAGGCTTTGCGGAACTGAAGAGTGCCAAGCCTCTCTTTGCGCTGGTCAATTCGCGTGACAGTGTCACTGCGCTCGACTTTACCAAAATAAAAACAACCCTTTCTTTAGAAAGGAGGAGGGGGGGGAGGGTTGGTCCTGAAAAAAAAAATGTAACGGATTACAAGGAATCCGTTAGGCAAAAAATGTAAGGGAATTACTTTAAAATTACTCTATAAAATATGTAATTATTCCGTCACTAAATTACTGATAAATGTAAGGGATTACAAGTAATTTCGTTACTTGTAACGGATTACGTACAAGTCTGGTCTTAACTGTGGTCACCTTGAGCTTTTAGAAAGCATGTTTTTGCGTAAAAACCAACGGAAAAAACTCTTTTTGTAGTAACTTTTGTTGGAGTTTAGTACAAAATGATGGGCGCGTGTTGTTTTCTAAAATATTTAGTTTGCAAGTGTTGCAGTCCAATTAATATTGTTTTTATACAACCGTGCCTCAGCGGTGATTTCAGGTAGCGCGTCCCGAGCTAGGCGCATATTAACCTCGGTAGTATTCCGCGGCACGTCCGCTTGGGAGTCGGGGGTGGCACCCCTGAAGCCCTTTCCACACTATCTGTCCTGGCCCCAAAATGGCCGATTAAAACCAAAATTGAAGTCACGTGCAGTTCCTTGAGTGGCCGCTGCGGGAGAAATAGCGGCGTTGTGATCGCCATTAGCTCGGTTCTGGAGGACGGGTCGGTGCCACTTTTTCAGAGCAGTTGGCAGTTTCCCAACTGAGTGGTTTAGTAACGTTGGACCCGGCGAATGCACAACCAGCGCAGCCCTGACCCGGCTCTGACTCGGGACTGTCGGGACTTGGCACGGCAACGAGAGAGAACCGGCTCCCAAAAGAACCGCCGCTCACTTTTACTGAGCCACGGCTCACTCGCTCTTTAAAAAGAGCGGCTCAGAAGATCCGGCTCGCTCTTGAGCGACCCATCTCTAGCCGAGGGTGATGCGTGTTTTCGAGGTCGACTACACGGCTATGCGTATATGACCGAACCAAAACACGTTTTTTACAACCTCGCATGATTTTTCAACGAATTATCCATTACTCAACGTCTTAATTTATGGTAATTTGTTTAAATAGCATGTTTTTCACGCCAAATATTCACCAAATACACGGGACTTGCTAGCAATGTGAGCTGAGACTTTTTTAAACTTTTGCGTGCTTTCCCTTTTCGTTTAGCTTGTGTGTGTGGTGTGTTTTTGGTGTGTGTGTGAGGGGGGGCAGGGGCAGGGGGAGTGTTTAGGGGTGCTGTTGGAAGAAGTCTTAAACGGTGATTGGCCTCTCACCCGCGTTGCGGAAGCACGCATCATCACTGAATTCTTAATGTTCTAAGAACTGCTCGATTGTTACCGTGACATAATCGCGAGATGACTAGACTGACTTAGCCAAAGTACCGGCTAATTCTTTCAATAAATACTGGGCCGAGTCGTTGGTTCAATATTTATTTTGAAACTTGGTTGCTATAAGCTCATATATGAATGTTGTCAGAGCTGCGATGACAAGTTCGACAGCCCAGGTGAAGTTGTTGTTTTTCCACAGTAGGCCATTTTAAATATTTTCTTTGCTTACATTACCGAGGAGCGACTCGCGGACATTGCAAAGGCCGTTGAGCGGTGCTTTCCAATGGCTATACTCTGTTTCACCTTATGATGTACCGCAGGAAAGGCTACAAGCACGAGGTCCTTGCTCTAGGGCACATCTCGGCGGCACAAGCTCTCGTGCATTAGGGGCAGCTCCCAACGCTATGAGCTCGCGCTTCTAGCCTTGTCTGCGGTACAACATAAGATGAAACGGAATATAGCACCTTGAATGTTCAAAAGTGGCACCTGTTTGTTGTCTCAGTGAAAGCAATTTATTGCTCTCATACGCGACACCTTGCCGAGTTTATTGCGGGAACGGATGTGCATGCGAAGCGCGGGTATTGCCATCCATACACTGGTGATGGACAGCGCCCCAACCGCAGCAAATAACATTTTCGCAGCTTTTTGTTAATGGCCGTACGGCCAGAATGTCCGATATCGCGTGAGATCGCTGACGTGGTACGTGTTGACTGCATGAATAATGGGTCATGCCTTAGTCTTCGTCGCGCGTGCGAGGCCAGCGAAAGGGACGATCACCGAGCAATCAGTTGGTGTTCAAACCCACTTCACCATTCTGCCGCGCCGCTGGTGACTTGAGCGTTCCGGAAGTTTTCAAAAAGCCCGGTCGGAGTCATCTTGCTGTCCACGTCCCTCACAACTCCCCAAGTGCGTGGAAGAGAAGATATAGACGTGTTGGGAAGAAAGTCAAGGGCATGCATGAAAGGGGACGCGCACGTAAGCAGGATTCTCCAGTATGCACGAAGTTTAAGTCTTGTCGAAGCTGTTCGAAGTTGTTCCTTCCTTCTAGTCTTTGTTGTCCTGCGCTGTTTTACCAACATTATGCTTAACCTACACCAACTAGCCCAGCTTTCAACTTTGGTACTGTTCACCCAGTTGATTGAGCGGTAGTGAGGGGTGGCACCGCCCAGATCAACCTGAGTTCGCCTGAGATTTTTTCCACTAGGTTTTTGTAGAGTTGGTTGACACAAGCTCTACTGGTAGTAAGCACAATCCATTATACGTAAATAATAATAGCGACGCCAAATCTCGCGATCTTCCTGCCCTCGGGAATTGAAATCCACGTTAGGGCTTTCCAAAGTCAAAGCTCTCTGCTAAACCCTCAGTAAAAAAGCTAACTTAAAATAAAGTCGAGAAGTATAGATCATATCTTCTCCCCCAAAACTGCCTTCTTGATTCTGTTCCCAGATCACGCCATGAACAAGTACGAACTAAACGGTCAATTAGCTTGTGAGGCGTTTTCAGTGACGTCACGAGGATCAGCGGCACCCGGGGCGGTAGCCCGCCGCGACAGCCCCCCCGGTCTCGCGTGACCCACCGCGACTCCATCCGCCCTGCTCTCGCGTGGCCCGCCGCGACTACCGCCCCCCCCCCCCCCCCCCCCCCGCTCTTGTGGCCTGCCACGACACCCCCCTGAGCCCTGCGTCCGAGGCGGTCCACCCCCCCGGCCCCCCACCCTTGTGACGCCACTAGGCGTTTTGAAGATTATTGAACTGAATCCAAGGAAATAAACAAATCATTGTCCGAACGTGTCTGCATTGTCATTTTCATCGAAGGTTTACTAAACTCGTCATTCTAACCAGAAATTTTAATGAAAAAGAAAATAGTGTTAGCGGTGTGGACCATGTGCTCTTGTCAGTCGTGCAGTGAACTGGATGCGCGCTCTTCTGTTGGCAAGCTCCGCGGAAGAGCGTCGTCCGAAAGCGGTTCTTCTTCGCCATACCTCATAAGCTACGCGTCAAGCTGCAAGCATTTGATACCGCGCTGGACCGTGTGCTCCAGAAATGGCCACCCTCCAGAAAGACCATCAGGTTAATGTCTGGTATTTTATTTCAGGACTATGGCTTTATCTACACTATTCGAGCCTCTTTTTTTATGTAACCAATTTTGTTTCATGTTCTTCGGCTCTTTTCTACGGGGTAGTGGATTGTTCGGATTGACTGTTGTACTCTGTGTCGTATTAGTAGACTGATCCTTAACCTTCCTGAATAGATGGACTGAGAGAGAATATCTTAAGTATTTTTTCTGTCCTACGCACGCTGAGAATCCTGCAACGCCTGCTTTCCGCAGTGCACTTAGAAGAGCCATTGTTTAGCGCAATCTACAAAAAAACTGTCGGCGAATGACGCGACTGATTATGTTAAAAATAACAAAAATGGTGTGCGCTGTACGACGCTTAAGATGACGTTTCATCGTGATCAGTGTCATAGCGAAGACATTTTATTAAAGATCCCGACAAATTATCAGCCTCATCATCGCCCAGTTTTTCCCCGCAGATTGCAACGGCTGGCTCTTCGATGGCTTTGCAGGAAACTGGACGCGATGTGATACTTTAGATGCTTTAGCTAGATTCGTATATACACATTTTGGGGAACAGCTACGTTACAAAGAGTGAAACAAACTTTGGATATGGGGAAGGGAGGTCACTAATGGAAGATGATGCACTTGTCCGCGGGGTTCATGAACGAGCCCCGCGGACACTGGAAAGCGTCCGAGAACTCCCTCATGTTCATCAGCGGACGCAGGCAGCGGTCACGTCCCATGCCGTGGCTCGAATGCTCTACCTCCTCCCTGAACTTGCACAGCGGGGCACAGTGCGCCACGAAAAAGAGCTGCTCCGCGTCGTAGCCGCCGCGGCTAGGATCCGACCACGGCAGCAGGGGGTCCCGGTAGCCACTGGTCTCCTGTCGAAAGGCCTCATACGCGAGGCGCGTCCCCATCACGGACGCCAAGTTTTCCGAGTCCGCGAATGGATCGAGGTAATCTGGGCTACTGCCGGGCTCCTTCCCCTGCGACGCAAAAGAAGCGCCTTAAAGGGTACTCAAAGAAATTCCAGCGCCTGTTTTATTGTCTAAATGTCAACCACGTTTTGGCCACACCATAGAGACATTAATTGTTTGCTCGAAAAAACAAAGAACCATTATTGAAAACGAAAAAAACTGAATATCGTTAAGTCACCCATAAAAGCAGCGCCGCTCCGCGTCAGAATGGCGGCAAACTGCATTCGCGCTAGACATGTTGAACTAGACCAAGCCGGATTTCCCCACTCACCCGCGCCTATTCAACTCCTGCGGGGAACGGGAAATTGGGCGTCTCGAACGGTCAGGTTGTAACGCGTTGACGCCAGCAAGTGGTAATGCTCACAACCACGTCAGGCTCTCTTAGCCTTGACCGTGAAGGTAAACATGACGTCCCGAACGCGCTGGAGGCGCCAGACCTTCCGAGATACATGCGCTCTCCGACAGCTGCACTTTAAGCGCTCGCTGGAATCGGTCGCTTGTAAAGAAAAATCCGTTCAAAATGCCAATGTGCGATTGTCATTAGCAGATTTTGTTGATCATGTTTAACTATCATTTCTGAAAGTGAGAGATAAATGTCAAGTTTCACCTCAGTATTCCTTTAAATTCCTTTAAAGGGCTGTCCAGCCAGGACAACCCATTTGCTGTCACAGCAAAACAAAGCGTACACTTCTCTTAAAAAGAAAAAGTGAAGGTTGCGACGCGCGTCCGTTTTCAGCTTGGACATCAATCACACGAACAGCATGGCCTTCCTTTTTGCTGTTATCTCTTCCCAATCTTTTTTTTTGGGGGAGATTGGGGAGCGAAATTATTTGGAGAACAAGGCTTTGATGACAGCCAGTAGAGCGTGTGAGTGCGGACCCACAAGATGAGCACGCTCTAAGCCTCTCAACAAGGACACAAGCAAAAGATAGCTATTATCTGCCAAAAAAACAAAAAAAAAACATGCAGAACTGAACAGGAAGATTCCTCAACTTCTTGTAATGCAGATGTGACCGCAAAAAACAAAACAAAAAAAAAACGGGTCTTGCTCAGGCAAGCCCCTATATGGGGAGAAACTGAAGGAGAGGAGGAGAAGAGAGCGTGCGGTGACGTCAGAGCGCAGAACTCTGATTGGAAGAATTAGTGGGTAGACGCTAAGGCGAGGCGCCTTTGCGACAGCGCAGAAAAGATGATTGAACTGAAAGGAGTGACGCAAAGGCAAGCCGCCTTTGTCTCTATCCACTGTCTTCCTCCATTTAGAACAAACAGGAGTGTATTCTGCTCCTCGCGCAAGCTCTGGCAGTTGAACGACGAACGCCGGCGTTTGGCGCTCGGCGTTCGTCCTGGCGTCGCGTCTGTCTTGGAGTCGCCGCGTGCTAGTGTCGCACTGGTTGCGAGACGCTGCAAGACGTGCTGGTAGTGATGCTGACAAGAGCAATGCGAAAAGACTGTGAGAGCGCGGGCGAGCTGCTGGTAGCCAATCATGTCGTCCAAGTGTTTTTTCTGCACGTTGATACGTTAGTTTCTTGTGTCTGTTCCTTCGACTAAACGTTTTCCTCTCCTGCACCACAGTTTCAGGTGTTAAACGACGTGTCAAGTAGGGGGGCGACGTGCATTCACTATAGTGATGACGATTGGGGGTGAAAAGCACGGGTTTTGTGTTCTAGGTGGTGTTGCCTTGGCTGCAAGGCCATTACAATAACCTCTGATGTCACGTCAGGGCAAATTGATGCATAATAATTACTCGGGAGGCAATGAGGGCGAGTGGAATAGCTCACCTTAGACTTATCGAGCAGCCTTCGAAGGCAGGGAAGCCGCTGCCTGTAGTGCCCTAGGAGACGCTCGGTATCGTCGTACGAGCCCCTGCCGTCAGTTTCCACCGTGATGCCCCTCAGGTCGATGGCGTGCATCAGCGCGTGACCCATCATCTGCATCGACACCAACCTCGTTGCGCTATCCAGTTTATAGCAATGGAACACGGCGACTATACAGCTATCGTCGAGCAAAAGAGGCACGAATAATAGTGTTTCATGCACACAGGTTTTGAGTTACGTAGATTTCTCGATGCAAATGCAGGGTTTGATGTAATCACCTATTTTATTTAAACGGAGAATATTTCTTCTTTTTTTTTAATTAAAAAAGGTTATTATTTTAGGAAATCTGAAACGTCTACTTTTCCCCAGAGCACTTGGGAGATCAAATCACTGCAAATCTACGAAGGAAGCTTGCCGCATGACGCGATTGATGTGTGTAAATTAAAACACACACACACACACGCACGCACACACACACACACGCGCGCGCGCACGCAAGCGCACACAAACACACACACACACGCACGCACGCACGCACGCACGCACGCACGCACGCACGCACGCACGCACGCACGCACGCACTCTCACGTACATATACACACTGCGCCGTGACAGACCCTCGTCGTGACCAGTGTCCAAGCGCGGACTGTTTTCTCGGGTGTAATCATATTTCCAGCTCGTCGATCACCGAGTGGAGAGATCAGCTTTCCCAACAAGTGCTTTGCGGGATGAGGCTGTTCGGATTTCTTCGAGTTTACGAGCCGTAATAGAGGGTTTTAGAATGGCTTAAGGAAAACTGGCGTTAGCACTATGTATGACTGTCACGATTGTGAACCGGAGAAGAGAAGATGATGAGAAGATGATGAGAAGATGAACGAGGCGTGTTGTGCGAAAAAAGAAAAGGAAGAGGAGGAGGGAAGCGAGTATCGAAGGGACGAAAAAGCGCTGATCCGGTGAACGACAGGGGCTACTTCGGCTACGCTCCGGAGGAAGCCCGCTCACGGGAGTTCTCCGTGAACCGACAAGGCGTCCTTCGTCAGAGCAGCAAGAAGAAGTTCTTCATCAGGGAGAGAAACATGCAAGCGCACACGAGCAGGGACACTTCAAGGTCGTGAGTGCCCGGGGCGGATACTTGGTTCTAAGAGACTAACTGGGTGTTGCAGGCCATCTGGTATGTGCCTTCGGCCTATCTGCCGCACCCCGCCTCTCCTGAGCCGAAATAAATGAAATGAAAAGACTATACTGTACCGTATGTTTGCTTGTGCATTTCGATCTGCTTATTTATCTAAACATATGCACATACGGTGGAATTTCGTAACCGGATCGTCCTATTCCTCTAATTTCGAGCTCCGTCCCGGTTGATCGTGACAACGACGCACGCAAGCTCTGCGGAAAGCTGCGGAGCCCGTCAAACCAGCAGTGTTTGGCATACAGCGGAACGCAAACGCAAACGCAAGCGGTTGCAGCGCCATCTAGATGTGCGTATGCAAGTTGCGCAAAGCAATCCAAGGCCGGTATTCGGCCAAGTCGATCCGGGGTGACGAATCCCATCACTACCCGAATGTCGTTAATAGGCAGTTTTCGTAGACCGCGTTTCCCCCTCCGCTAAGCGCTCCGCTACGAAGAAGCAGCTACAGCGCCTGCGCGCCGATGGCCTTGACTGTAGATTTCCGGGTATCGTGTCTGGTTGCGGAGAGCGTTGTGGGACGGCGAAAACCACCTACGAAAACCCCCTAATAAACTTTCCGGGTGCCCGCTGTAAACATGATTTGTCGCTTCTTGTGACTATACACGAACTCATCTCTGTCACGTCACGGCGCGGTGGTGGCGCGTCGGTCGCACTTCCGGTCTGGGGCTGTGGGCGGAAGGCCCCATTTGAGACGTGTATTCCTGCGTTGTTTTGAAAGGAACCAGACAAAAATCTGCCTTCTCGTAAAAAGTCGCGACTGGGACTGTACCAAAAGAGTCGAGAAAGGTTTGAAGGTCAGTTTTCATGTGTTCGGTTCGTCCAAGAACGTGGATATGTGCCGTGAAAAGGGAAAACCAGACGCCGTCGGACCACGATTGCTTGGGCGGGAAGCACTTTGGGTTGAATTCACGGATGTTTGTGGTCAACACATTTATTTGTTTTGTTCCAACATCAACGCCGGGAAACCGTCAAGTTGTACGGACCAGCACCAGCAGCGGGCTACGTTCAGTGCGTCTTCAAGTTCCAAGTTCAAACGGCCGCTTGATCGTTTGAACTGTCGTCTGCTCTTTCAAACGTTTCTGCTTGTCGTCTGCTCTTTTAGACGACACCGGCCCGGTAGGCCAAATGTTCGCCCGGTACTTGCGATAAGAAGTAAGTGCAGGCCTCAAAAGACTTATGTTTGAAGGGTGGGAAGCAGGCTCGATGTAAACAATAGATACAAGGAGACGTTGATCATTGTTACCACTGGCCATCACCGACTTGTTATGCCTGATTCACTTGGTCCGATTCTGCTTGCGGTTTTCAGTACCGATGTCGACCATCTCAGCTACGGTTCACGCTTTTGCAGCCCCAGCAACGTCGCGACTAAAAATTGCGAGAGAAATCTCATCATGCGAATCAGGCTTTAGCGTACATTCTGCGGCGTACACGCGGAATGAATCGCCGCCTGTCACGTTATTCACGCGATGTTTTGCGGTGTAACGAGCCCCGGTAATTTCGCTGACGCCGCTCAGGTAGTCAGGGAAGACGTAGAATCAACAATTCGAACGCAAAAAAAAAGGCAGGGGGACTCACACAGACGCCGACAACATCGCATTTCAATCGTCTGTTTATGGGCGACGGCGAGCTTCTTGCCCACACCCCCATCGCGCATGTGCGGTGCCGGTGGTGTCCGCAAGGGGCGCTCCGGTTTGTTTGTAAACATGAGTTGGTGTATACAGCCAGCCAGTTCGAAGTGCGGTTCGCATCTCTCAACCTTGTTAAGTCACGCACTGTCCAGAGCGCACGGCAAGAGCAACGACAAGGGCACGTACGTACGCACGCAAAAATCGATAGCGAGCGTAGGTTCGTATAGCTCGCTGCGTTGCCTGCGTATGGCGCATGTGCAGTATGAAGCAAGCAACGGAAACTCACAGTACTTGCGTTTTGTTCTATACGTCATACTAAAACTTTCTATTATTAAGACCACGCCGTCCAGAAGGGGGAACAAGTGTTTAGTCCCTTGGGATTTTAGGGGTAGGAGGCCCAGTCTCATGCCCTGCAACTGCGGCCTTTTGGAAAATATTTTTTGGAAGTCCATGGCTTTTGGCGGTTTTCAGATTATGAGGTTGAACTTGTCGAATTTGTTTTCTTTCTTTTTTAGCAAACAATTTTTCTGTCGATGAATCCACATTGGCGGCGAAGTCCGAAACACAGTTAGATAGCTTACCTTGCTCAAAGACATTGGCTGACAATCGTTATGTTTAGGTTTTTCTGTTCTATTGCAAATTAGCAACTATACTAAATCTAAAACAAAAAGACGCTGTTTTGTAACTCGAGACGACCGCAAAACAATGTGGTCGTCGCGCATTGGTTGACGACCGCAAGATAATGTGGTCGTCGACCAAAGCGCGTTGGTTGTTTCCAAAGTTTTAAGAAAGTGCACTTCTAATTACAAGGCCTTCCTGGGAAATTTGCATTTGAGATCCAAAAAGTATACCTCCGCAACATTTAGGGAGGCTCTGTGATATTCGTGATCTTTTTTTTAGTTCACTTTATTGTTGCGCTACTACACCCTACCTAACATAGTGTGCTTAGATTTGACAGGGACTCCAACTGTTCGATTACGGTCATGTTTGCAATACGAGGTGCTTGCAAGAGGCGAACGCGTCCATCGTCTGCTAGCGCCTCAAGCTCAGCTGCACCGTCTGCGATCCTCCTCGCCAGATGGCAATGTGAGTATGCGCACGAGCAACCCATTTGCGCAGGCAGTGTCAGCCATGTAATGGCAAGCGCTCTCCGTGGTTTGAGTTACTTCTCTCTCTCTCTTACAACTAGGCTGTTTAGCTGTTTAGCCTGACTCACCGATCCCAGCGCACCGTAGTTGTAGGCCATCGGACCCTGCGCGAAGTATATTGGGGGCGTCAAAGCGCCGACCGGCACCATGAGTTTGTTTCGGTTTCCCGCGTACAGCAGGCTCATGGACTCGGAGTCAAACATCACATCATCCTGTCGCTCAAACTTTCGCTCCGTTTCGCTCATCATGGCCGCGAGCCAGAACGCGAAAGAGGCGTTGGCATCCCACGCAGGAAGGCCTTTATAGAAGGACTGCCGTAGCTGCGAGTCTTGGAGACCGTAGGGGTACCCAACGGACACCAGCATGTTGTTCAACTTTTGGATCAACTGGGACTTGATGGCGTCCTCTAGCTTGTACAGCCTGCGAATGGTGTGCACTTGCAGATCCCGCACGATTCTCGCCATGTCCCTCGCCTTGTCGATGGTGGAATTTGGAACACCTGCGTGGAATGCAGAGGGCCAACCCGGGTAGCACGTCATAGAAACGCCCAATTTCGCACAAGCTTGGCATTCCTATAGGGGTCTGACTTCGCCCCAGTATAGTTAAGCATAAGGCGTCAGTTTTTGCCAGATTTATTTTCTTGGGAGCTTCTAGGGCTCTTTATCTGGATTGCCCAATATTTGCCACAGTGTCACTCTTGGGCCAAAGATGCCAGCTTAGATCCAAAAATCCTGCAGTGAAGCATAAACCTGGTGCTTGTGTTGTCACATGAAAACCGAATGACAATAGGTCAAGCCTAACTCAGGCACCTGTTTGGCAATTTAGACCCAAAGATGCTAGATGACAGCCAAACTACCAGCAGTGACTGACGCTGAAAGAATAAAACACGCATTCCAGACGGACGACGAATCTTTTAAGACTTCAAAGATTGGTCGTCCGTCCCAAATGTGTTTTATTCTCTCAGCGTCAATTTGGTTAAACCAACACGCGCCTCAGTCGCCTTTACAAGCAGCAAAGCCAAACTTCGACATTTTTTTGGCGAATTAGGGCAAACACACCCAGACTCCGAGTAAAGAAGGACAAGTCGGCTTTTTCGGGTTTTAAGGCTCCCAATAACCCAGACAAACGTGTTCGCCCAAATAATTGTACTACATCGGAAGGAACTACATCTCCATCATTACGAGCATAAGCACACGATCCGAACTTTTTCTTCGTCTGCGCTCTCTAAAAGTTTTATTAAACTTAATATGTCATAGAGTTCAAAGTATGGAACCTCAACTTTGCATTCCATTCCATTTTCGTACCACATATTCTCTAAAAAAACTGCCGAGTGCTTCAACGAAGCATGAACTGTTTCATCTCATATTGAACACTGTAGTACTCAGAGCGGTATCGGTTGTTTTGGTTCAAAGAACACAATTTTCAGTATTGTATGGGCTCCTATTGAATTGTCTCGGCATAAAGACGATAGTGCAACTAAAAGCTATAGCTTGTAAGAATATCGTTTAGAAATATCGCCATCCCTATGCATATCAAAACACTGGAACCGCACTTCGCCTATACCACTGGTAGATGGAATGCGGTTCCCTTTACCGGATTCCATCTACTACTGCTGCATGAAATGCGGCTATATGTACCTAGATAGACAATTATGAATTTTATGAATTAGCTGTGCTGTAGGTATCTGTCTAACTTTCTGTCCCAATGATTAGATAATGTTGGTATTTTTTTTTTTTTTTAAGATTCGTTGCACCACTTGAGTTTGTTGTTACTTTTTGGCATTCCTGCTCAATATTTATATCGTTAATTCATATAACTTTCATTCACTTTTTTCTTAAATGCTCTGCCTTGAGGGTATCTAAAAACAATTAGATATGAAGAATCCTGCATTTCTGTATTGGGGCAGTTTTCTAAAGCAACGCACTTAATGCAGTTCTAAATAAACTACACAGGGTGTTTTTCTAAGGTGAAATTATCCAAACGTGTCGTGTAACCGAGTAAAGTACAAAAGACTCACGGTCTGAATTATTGAAAACGGCGAGCATGAGAGGAGGCCCAAGCACCTGAGACGTTTTTCGGTAGCAGTCAGGGGGATAGTTGAAAGGCTGCGTAAAGAGAAACGAATGCGGCTTTATACTCTGCACTCCTAAAAATCCTGCGCGTCTATTTTTCCGCAACGCACTCGGGAGAACCAATCGCTGCAAGCCACGGAAGGAGCTTTCCGAACAAGGCTAAAAATTCCTTTAGACGTGTAAAAACTATCTGAATTGTGATGGTGAGCATAACGTAAGCGTGTGATACGCGCAGCTCGTTGTCACAGCACACACTGTATGTTTAAAGGCCGGTTGCACCAACGCCACTTAGGGCAAATCGGAGCTTAGCCGGAAACCTAAGCTGAGTTTCGGTTTCGTCCTACCTCGTGTCCCAAATATCGGCCAGGCTCTTTAAATCGACCGCAAAAATCGGTTTCTAAACCTATCGCGTTTCTATTTTGTACAGCGTTGACCACTGGTGGTGCATTTTGTTTTATAAAATTCGCAAAGAGCGAACTTACCAGAGGAAAAAGTTAAAAAAGAAAAATACTTAACTTCTCTAGAAACGCAGCGAAGCCACCAGTCTTGAAACTATAGGGCGCCCTATGGTGTGAAGACCGGTGGCTTTGCTGCGTTTCCATAGGAGTTAAAGGGACACTGACAGGGTATTTATGCTCACCGAGGTTTTTAGTTGTACATGAGATATGAGAGCCCAGCTACCCGGAGCACAATTTGCGGCTCGCAATTCGGTTTCTTTGCCCCCGAAAACCGCCGATCAAGAACTGGCCGGTTCGAGTCTCGCTCACTCTCTTTTCCGTGGTCACGGGCCGTTTTCTAAGGTTTCGAAGCGACCACCAAATTTAATCAAAGTCGTTGGTCACTGAAGGCACACACTCAATATTAAAAATAGAAAAAATATGAAACCCATTTTTTTGTGGCTTCTAAAAAGCTGCAAATACGTTGACTGAAAAAAAAAAAAAAAAGTTCCACAGAGAACCGGAAGCATTTTGTGCGTGCGTCGTTTCGCGTATCGTGGGACTCGCGGGGATGGCGATGGCAGCGGACGACGGGCGTTAGACCTCTACTTCAGAACTGTCGTTCGCGGTACCGGTGAATTCTGTCTGCCTTTAAAAGAGAAATTTGGGACTGATCAAAAGAATTGGTATTCATACCGTACGACACGCCCGACCACCAAGCCGATTTGCACGAAGACGTCGCCGAGCCGTCGCTCCCTTCTCGTGGCTGAAGACATCGCTCGCGCAAACGTCAAGCTGTCAAGCACGACGTGTCTACTTCGAGTTGAATGTGCACGCGTACGATTTCTTTACTCGGTACGAATGTCGCCAATGCGTGGTGCTTCCCGACTTCGACACAGGAGTACTCTTGCTGGAGGAAAATCGGCAGCAAACTTTCCAACTTATAATTGATCAGCTGGGCGTTTTCAGATAAGATCGAACAACCATGTCCGGTGACCATTTTTAATTTTGATGAAATAGATATATTGTCCTGGCTTTATGCCCAGAAGAATAACACCAATCTTTGTTTTCTAAAAAAAAAAATTTTGTCTTTGCGAAAAAAATTTGTAAGCACCCCCTCAGTCACATGCGCGTTTTACGTATCGCGCGATGTTGACATTTCGGGCGGCTTCCCCCAAAAAACTGTTCTGGCTACGGGTCTTCAAATACTCACTAACAAATTAGGCATAGGAAGGATTGACAAAAAGTATTAATCACCGAGTATTAGGGGAGTTATTTTGAGAAAACAAATCGCAAACACGGTACATTGCGCAATAACGCTCTAAATTCAAGAATATTTTTCTCCGTATCTATAAAAGCTGAGGTCTTCAAACTTTGCCAGCGTGTTGCCCTGTATATAGTTCATCTTTGCCTGAAATATTGTGTTCCTGGTTAGCTGGAGAAATTTACAAGAATTGCTCACACGGGGGCATTTCACTAAAAATGCATTATTTTGAAAATCATTTAAAAAAGAGGCCATCTTAAAGTTTCTTTAAACTCTCTGAAATTAACTTTTATAATATGTACTAACAGTGTCTGCAAAAACATGATGCAATATTTGTGTTGCTTTTAAGTTATAAAGCGAGAAACATGGCCAAATTGACGCTAACGCGGTTGCCATAAATGGTGCGTGCACATACCCGCTCTTCACAATTTCATTTTTATTAAAACGTGTAAAAATGCTACAGGGCGGTCAGAAAAAGACAAATTGACAGCACAGAGGTGGACGGTAGTTTTGAAGGGAAAATTTCTAATACATTTTCGTACAACCGACCCAAAAATACCCTTTGGCCGGAGCGATCGAGGTGCGCCACCCTGTAACATGCATCGCGGTACCTGTTTCAACAGCCGGCGTATAGCGTTTCCGTTAACGCGACGTAAAGGAAGCAACCGGAGCGACTTTGCAAACAGATCAGCCCACAACCTTGGTGGTAACATGATTTAGGAGGTAGGGCGCGGCAGAACCTGAACCTGCGCCGCCTGTAAGCGCCAATAGATCCGCCGCGGTGGAGGGCCAAACAACGCGTAGAAAAAAAATATACTTAAAAGCAAAAATAATTCTGATTGCCTGAGATTGTTTGTATTGGGCGTTTTCAGATAGGATCGAACGACCATGTCCGGTCGACATTTTGTTTTATTTTTAGCAAATGATGTATGTTTTACTTGTTGTGCAAGCGCACAAACATATTCAAACTTTTTCAGCGGTCGGTATACGCTCTCGTTTTTGCGACTTTCGTGAAACCGTCTTTTTGGATATTTACTAAAGAAAAACTGTTGTCCTCTTAGGTTTAATATTTTTTGTGCAGAGACTCTACATAAAATAAAAGGAGGTAAACATGTATTATCGATTACGAAGCAATTTAGAGCTTAATCGATCCGGATCTTAAAAGACTAGAAATTCAAATTTTTTAAAATCTTTTGAACGCGTCTGTTCTATATTTGCATAAATCGTCTTTGAAATTAAAAACGATAACCTTTCTAAAGTAAATACACTGAAATTTAGGCAGGTTTCCGATTTTGCAATAAGTGGAGAATCAGTTTAAAATAAAAGCCATCGCAATTTTTCTTTTACTTTTCACAGGATCAAGGCTCATAATCTGTCCCATCAGGCCCTTCAAAAATGCTTTGCAATGTTGTTTTTTTTATTTCACAGGGTTTTAAATATACAGAATTGACGTAACGGGAGTGGAAAAAGATAGGACGTTGCCAATTTCAAACAAGGGCAAGCAAGGGGTAGAAAAATTTAGGAAGTCTGTCAAGAGAAAGCACTGTGACGGGAATTCGTGAAAAATTAGAATTCATACAAAAGATTACACGTGAGTTTGAAGCACAAGTCAACAATTTAAATACAGATTTCTTGGGTTAGTGAATTTCGGAGCCTACCCTTCGTGGGGAGGCTGGGCTGCTGACGTTTCAATAGTTATAAGAAAGAACACATGTTTAAAGTGGTACAATTGAAACTAGTTTAATTAATCAAGATCTTGTGCGCACATTCTGAGCTTGTCGGGTGAATTCTTTCTACCGGACGCTGACCTGAGTCGGTCATGGCACTCTCCTGGCACTCCGAAAAGGAACATTTTTTTCCCGGTTTGCCTGTAGCGATCACTGTTCGTTTCTTCTCAGTGGCACCGCAAGCTCGCGACCTCGATCTGCTTTTCGCAGCCATAGGAGACTTTACTTTTAAAGATATATATTTTCAGCGGCTACTGTTCTTGCTAAAACAGCTGCGGTTGCGAAGTGTCGGACCGCGTACACTGCCACAAGTGACAGGACTGAATCCCACGCACAACGGAAGCAGAGTCCCAGTCCTTTGCTTTCATGTCCCTGAGCGCTTTGACGTCAGCTTTCGGGAGGTGGATTAGTTTCACGTTCGGCAGTTTAGTGTTCAGTGGGGCAACCATCTCTGACGCCGACTTGATCACCGACTTGGTGGGCCCTCGGAGGCTGTACAACGTTGTCTGGTGCTTGACACGACCCCCGATTCAAACACAGGCACTCTTGCAATGTCAAGCTGCGGAAATAATACACCTCGCTGACGTGTATTTGTGGCTCTGCAGCTCGTGTAGTTGGTACTTGTTCTTAAAGTGGCTTGTTGCACCATTAATTATGTAGGTCACATGGGCATACCCAAATTGGATTTCACGATTCTCCAAACCGTTGTCCTATAAATTAAGTTACAGACAATCTCATTCAATCGCAATTATTTTTCCTCTTTTTTATGTATCTTTATTTTCGACCCGTTGTGCGGCCCTCCACGGCGGCGGATCTATTGGCGCTCACAGGAGGCGCAGGTTCAGGTTCTGCCGCGCCCTACTACCTTATATCATGTTACCGCCAAGGTTGTAGGCTGATCTGTTTGCAAAGTCGTTTCGGTTGCTTCCTTTACGTCACGTAGACGGAGACGCTATAAGCCGGCTGTTCAAACAGGAACCGCGAAGCATGTTACAGTGTGGCGCACCTCGATCGCTCCGGCCCATGGGCATTTTTTTGTCGGTTGTACGAAAATGTATTAAGAATTTTTATTTCAAAACTAACGTCCACTTCCGTGCTGTCAATTTGTCTTTTCTGACCACCCTGTAGCATTTTTACACGTTTTAATAAAAATGAAATTGTGAAGAACGGGTATGTGCACGCACCATTTATGGCAACCGCGTTAGCGTCAATTTGGCCATGTTTCTCGCTTTATAACTTAAAAGCAACACAAATATTGCATCATGTTTTTGCAGACTCTGTTAGTACATATTCTAAACGTTAATTTCAGAGAGTTTAAAGAAAATGAAAGATGGCCTTTTTTTTTTTAAATGATTTTCAATATAATGCATTTTTAGTCAAATGCCCCTGCGTGAGCAATTCTTGTAAATTTCTCCAGCTAACCAGGACAACAATATTTCACGCAAATATGAACTATATACAGGGCAACACACTGGCAAAGTTTGAAGACCTTAGCTTTTATAGATACGGAGAAAAATATTCTTGAATCCAGAGCGTTATTGCGCAATGTGCCGTGTTTACGATTTTTTTCTCAAAATAACTACCCTAATACTCGGTGATTAATACGTTTTGTCAATCCTTCCTATGCCTAATTTGTTAGTGAGTATTTGAAGACCCGTAGCCAGAACAGTTTTTTGGGGGAAGCCGCTCTAAATGTCAACATCGCGCGATACGCAAAACGCGCATGTGACTGAGGGGGTGCTTACAAATTTTTTTCGCAAAGACAAAATTTTTTTTTCCGAAAACAAGGATTGGTTTTATTCTTCTGGGCATAAAGCCAGCACAATATATTTATTTCATAAAAATTAAAAATGGTCACCGGACATGGTTGTTCGATCTTATCTGAAAACGCCCATCTGTATTATTGCTAAGGAAGGAGATCCTCCAGCAGCTCAGTGGGAAAGACGTTCGCTTCACACGCGGAAGGTGTTCGAGCCCCAGTGGAAGTGTATTTTTTTTTTTCTTTTTCAAACATTTTGCAATTTTTCCATTTATTTTTTTTTTACAATTATCACTAAAGAAATAAACAAAAAATAACAAACAAATGTTGTGGACGAAACGTTACTGAATTAATTGGTATGGGATTTCCTTTTTGACAAATGCGATCTCAATGTAATCACTTTCCACAAAATGCAAGGAGCGTATAAATCCGGTAGCGTCCGCTTTTCGAGGTGCCCGTAAATGTTCTACAGGAATTGCAGCCAGCCATTGGTCCCGATCCCGTTGATCTTTCGGAAAGTCTGTCGCACAATGCCACTTTTTTTCGGACGCTGGACATGTGAGCCAGCTCTTCACGCAACATCTTGGGTGTATTCTTTTCGGAGCCGATCATGGAAATTCACCACGAGCACTCACTACTCATCTCCAACTCCACAATGTACGAAACAACTCGTCTTGGAGTACAGAACAGCGTGCGGAAGAAACATAACTGCAAAAGAATCGCACACCACTACGCCGCTTCGCATGTCGTCTGCTACGCAGAGGGCAAACAAAAAAGCGCACGGTCGGATGTAGCCACGCGACTTCCGCCACTCACTCTCTCCTGTCCACTTCTCCGACCTCCGTGCGCGGGTTTCGGTTTCAGTTTCGAGCAGTTGCGTCTTTTGGCTTTATTAAAAAAAAATACGCTACTCTGTTGCAAAATATTAATTGGGTAGTCCTCCGACACCATAATGAAGCGCCTGGCAAAAAATGAAAAAAAAAAATTTTAGCTGTGTCAGTGTTCTTTTAAGTCTTTCTTTTTTTTACTTTTTCACCAAATAACTTCGCTCTTTGTGAATTTTATATAAAAAAATGCACCACCTGTGGCCAACGCTGTACAAAACCGGAACGCGATAGGTTAAGAAATCGATTTTTACGGTCGATTTAAAGAGCCTTTAAAGAGCCTGGCCACTATTTGGGACACGGGGTACTGCACAAAAATCGCTTATTGCTAAACCTACCAATAAAACACGCCTATCGTGGGCGCTCAACATTTGGCGCTTTGCTTTGGGCTGTTTTTAATCCGGGATTTATAACATGGTGATTGGTTTGTGGTGGTAAACGCGGTGGACGAAAGAGGTTGTAAACAAGTTTTAGGCTACAATAGCCTGAGAGCCTCGACAGAATGACCTCCAATAGTGACAAGGATGTAAAATATTGCCGTGTGAAGTGTTTAGCGACCCCTGTTCTCAACTTGGCTCTCCACCTCTCCACTTTGAGTGCGTGATGGCCCTAACCGGGGTAGGTACGCCGCTGTCGTACTCACGTCAGTGTTCCGTCCTTTTTTTTTTTTTGTCAACGGGCTTGTTTGTATGTGCTTATTTTCGCTATCTCTAACGTGTTACTATTTACAGCTTTTTTATTTTTACATTCAACGCATATTTTTTTTATTACGATCGGCGTGTTGTATAGCGGCACTGCATGTTCTCGGCGATCAGCGGATAGTCGACACTTCTGCCGTTTTCATCAGATTGTGGCGAGCGACTCATTTACATAACAAAACAACAGAAATTCCAGTTAATTAATTTTTCGAGGTTTGGGACAGTCTTCAGTGAAGTTTCCTCGCTTTGCGAGTAAAATCCTAGGTTCGGAAAACTGCGTCGTTCTACAATCGTAACTTTTCTGGTGACCGCTCTTTGTAGAGGCCACGAGAAATTATAACGTCGCGATGCGGTATTTGTTCAGCACTGTATTGGGGCATGCTACGGTGGGTGGTGCGAAGAGATGACCGTTCTGGTCGACACGATCTGATGAACTAATGGGAGTTTTCTTACTTTTAAGATTGCCGCCGTCCATTTCTTCAACTAAGTAGACGCGCAGTGTACTGTGCCACAGCATATGTGCCATGCCACTCTAGGTACACACCTTACCACGTGTTGTGAAGTATCGTAGAAGTAAATAATCATCGGGCAATCGTACCTGTACTTCGATATATTTCCTATCATCTGAATTATATAGAATATTTACTTTTATGTTTGGGGTGTGCTTTGTTGCAATGCACAAGTGTTGTGTGGTGAAGCAGGCATTATGAAAACATCTAGTATTTTAGCTCTTTGGCTGCACTTCGCATTTTAATACAAATATTTATGGTTAAAATAATTGTGACAAACAACTGGGCCCCATCCCTGGAGTCATGCCTTGCTTATTCTAACATTTGTTCGCGGGATTTCTAACAAAAATCATAATAGGTTTATGAAGGCTCATTTGGGAATCTGAATGAGTTATTTTGGAAAATAATGTTGGCGATAAATAACCTAAGCTTCATGTGATGATGCCAGTTTCGGTCTACAGGACTGAGATATCAAAAAACAGGTAAGATAATAAAATATATATATATACTATGTACAATATCTAGGACTAGGGTACAGCTTGAATTTATTCGAGACAGAACTAACATATTCTTAGAAAGAGCCACCTCAACACCCAGGCACAGATATAACATAATAGAGCCAAAGGAATTAAACGCACGACTGCCAAAAAAAAAAAATAAAGTGGAACTTTACCAATATGCGACAACTTGACCTAATCATTCTGATTATTTAAATCAAGAGAAAGACCAGAGCCCAAGGCAGCTGGCTTTTTGAACTAGCTAATCTAAAGTTAACTATCCTCCATTTTATAAGCGAACAGAACCTTAATGACTGATCAAGTTCACAGAAGATCAAAAGCTCAAGTTAAATGGTTGCATGCAAAGATCCCAAGTTAGGAGTCGAGCTGCGGAAAATTTTTTCTTTACAGTGGAGACACAAACCGCCTAATTTCGTAGCTGACTGACTCAGGACTTTCTGAAGATTATAAACCATTTCATTTTGACTTTTATGATCATGATAAAGTCAAAATAGGTATGTTTTAACCTATGCAAATATATATATCACATATGTATTGGCATTGTGACCACACAAAGCGTGTCTTGTTGTAAATGCTTTACGTATTCTGCTGCTAAAATTGGCTCATGAAATAAAGAAAGCAAGAAATAAGTGTAAATGGAGACAGAATGCAGACGCTACGAAGGGTCCATGTCATACGAGGGTGAATACAAACGTATTTACACTTCGGTTATCTTATACCTTCTGTAGGCGGCTATATTATCAGCACTTTTCGGTCAAGGTTGCTGTCTCTCCAGTCACTGCTGTTCACACTTGAATGTGTTAAGTCAGTTCAGTTGTATCCGAGGTGCAAGAAAGAATGGCTGCCCCACGTGTCATTTGTACAGGAGAAGGAGACGTTTTTTTGTTTTTGTTTTTTTGTACTCTGAAGGGGTGTTTGGTGCCGATATCTACAAAAACACTTTCTGCTCAGTATTCTGACGGTGTCTTATTGTCGCAAAGAAATGTGTTTAAATGGATACAGAAGTTTTATGAAAGATGCACAAGTGTCAGCCATATTGAAGCCGATGCCCATTCCTATCGACGTGTGATGATGACGTTGAGAGTGCTCGTCAAATCATTTTGTCGGACTGACGAGTTGCAGTGGATGATGTGATAAATCATTTGCGAATCAACCAAGGCTTTGCCTATGCAAAATTCATGACAGGCTTCAGTCTCGAAAAGTTTTGAAATAAAATTACAACCAGCGAATAATTTTTAATCATACTCGTATTTATGATTTTCATTTTTCTTTTTTTTCTTTTTTTCAGTGAATAGTTGACACATTTCTTGCTTTCATGAGAGATCAATGATGCTAAGTTGTGCTTTGTCATTTCTGGAGTGTTTTCTTTTTTTGAGCCAAGTTCTTGCTTTAGTCCCGTGCTTTTTGGAATCTGTAGCCTTTTTATACCTCGCTGCAACAACCACAGTAACAGAAAACTTCAGCGTAGCCCAGATAGGTGCCTGTAGAGGCTGCACATGCTTGAACTGTTATTTTAGCCTCCTTGTGGAAGGTGCTGAGAGACTTCTGCAGGGCATTGGGAGACCTCGAGAGGGCACTGCTGAGTACTATCACGGCATGGTCGTCGTCCTCCGATTGTAAGCTGGCGCGTGGCGCCTGGTGCTGATCTGCTTCGACAACTGTCGCTCAGAAGGACGCGAACAATATCGGTGTTTGTTGACCGACCATTTCTCGACAACGTTCGCCCTCCTCAAGCCCGGCGCGGCCGCCGTCCTTCCGTCCCGAAAGGTCAACCCCGATACCTCAGATTTCTGAATACTTCCCTGTATAACAGCTTAGGCTCCGGTCACTCAAACTGCGCACACTGGCGGAACAACGCAGGCTGTGCTCATTACTTTATTATCAACGGCCGCTTAACCCCAAAAAAAAAAAAGAACGGTTCCCTCTTTTGTCTTGAACAGCGGCGACAGCCGACACGCTGCCGTACACAAGCTACGCTAAATTCGGCGGACTTACCTCCCGCTAGATTTAGAGGATGATGTTCACGTGACAGGTTGACGTCACATGACCCTACAAAATCACATGGAAGCTGTGACGTAACTTTGCGCCATGACGTCACGTGACACTTAATTCCCGCTCAATTTAGTTTTTTTTTCCCGCTCAGTATAGCGAAATGAGTTTTTCCGCTAAAGTTAGCGGAGAAAGTTTTCCGCTTAATTTAGCGGGGGAAATTGTGGCTTCTCGTTACGTTGCACCACGTTTCTCCCACTCACGCTGTGGCGTCACAACGTCACGAAACTGTGATTTCCCGCTGAATTTAGCGGATAATTTGTTTCGCTCAATCTAGCGTGGAAACTATGTGTACCTCGACGTACACAAAACAATCACGGGATCCACTGCGTCGTGGCGTTACGGTGTGAATACTGTGACGTCACGTGACACGCCCTTGACGTCACAGTGTGGCGTTACGTGATGGTACGTCACATGATGCCACGATTCCCCCGCCAATTCTACCGTGCAGTAAAATAGACAAAACGTGCAACCAAACTGCGGTGAGTGGTGACTGGAGAGACACACGTTAGACGCGACTTTAACTAAAACTTTCCACGAAGAAACAAAAGCGGCTGTTTCTCACCGGGCTTCGCTCAATCGGAATCGCGAAGATTTTATATCCTTTGTAGTGGTGGCTTCTGTGAGCCAGGAGCATGCGGAAAAGATTCCAGGCAAGCAGTGTCCGCACGGCCACCGGGTCGTCGGGGGCGACAAAGCGGCTGGCGGTGTCCAGCGCGGAAAGATCCACGAACACTTGGTCGTTGACACCGTATCTACCGCCGCTGTTATTCGCTATTAGGCCAACCCATTTATCTGCAGGAAGGATCGAAATTAAAATCGAATTATTTCGAGAAACCGACCCACATCTGTGCAGATCCGCCGCTAAACCTCGGAAACAAATGCTATTGTGACTATAACTGTCTGTTAAGTAAACTGCGAATGGACACACTTTTGGAAAGAAGAAACGTTGATGATTGGATATTTTTGCGCAGACTTCTAAAAGGCGAAAAGTGCAATGTTTCAGTCTATTATCTACCCTAAACTTCTGTGTGTATACTTGCTCTTTGTGGTGAATGAGACTGTTCTAGGTTGGTGGGCGCTTCCCGATCTCAACTCTCACCCGAAAGGAAGCCTCGGTTAATGCTGTTTCGTAGTGTTCAAGTCATATGTCTTTGTCTCTAAGTTTAAAACAAATAGTAATGTCAAAACTGTCTTGGGATGTTATTTTTTTATGAATTCGGTATTCCTCTTTTGCGTTTCTAAAGTTAGTGTTTGATGTGTGTGCTCTTTTTTATCCGTGTTTTGACGCACCACCGGAATAGCATGTTGCTGTTGGTGGGAATCAATACATAAGCCTAAACATACATATACATTTAAATTTCGATAGCTATAGTAGAAGGTGTAGACGATCCGGGGAAATTTTCAGCATCTTAAAAACCTAAAACCGAGGAACTAGAAAAGGGGACAGTACTAACAGATTTGTTTTGTTCTTCTGTTTTGGGTTTGAAGGATGTTGATACTTAAAACTCGTCGCCACAAAATGTATTTATCGATATTTCGATAGACGAATCATGGCGCATGCAAAAATATGACGTTCTTAATAATAGAAATGCTCTGGAGTAAATAAAGACGTAAAACTATTTAGACAGTTTGGGTCCTAAACTTTCCCAACAGAAAGTTGAGGCCGAAGTTCAAGAGGCGCGCCAAGTGGATTCTCGCGAGGACGACACCTCGCTTTCGTCGCCGAAGTTCAATCGGTGCGCTCTGTAAACTTTCGGATGAAAATTTGCGTTCGACGAGTCCAAAACGTCAAAAGAGCGACCTCACCTTCGTCCTCACCCTTAGTTATGTTTTCGTTCCAGTCTTAGCCTAATAAACGCTTTACAAAACCCGGCAAAACATCGGCGGTTGCAGTGTTTCGGAGATCGCTTCCAGCGCGCAGAACGAAGGCTGAAGCAGTAATCGTGTCCGGTGCTTGCTCACAGTGGACGCCCGAAAAGATGGCGGTCTCGGATAATGGAAGCAGCAACTAAGGGATGACGGGGATCTCTCGTAAAATATATAGCGCCACTGCGTGCACTCAGTTCTCAGTTGTCACAGACGACTCAAGGAAATCACGAGCGTGGCGGGTATCGAACATATTACCGTTTTACAGGCAATGAGTTTGGGGCATGATGCGATAAGAACGTCTAAAAACAAATCGCAGAGCAAGAGGCTCGAGCATTATTAGCCAGGTCACGCCTTACTTAACTTTGTCATGTTTTTATTTTTTTTTCCCAATACTACTAACCCCATTCGGGGTTGTTATAGGGTGGTACAGTTTGAAATATTACAAACAAAAAAACAAATATTCAACACACAATTTGCAGGTCAATATTCAAAGCAAATATACGAGTCAAAAATTAAAAATTAGTAAACAACTTCAATACAATAAATGCATTGCACTTTTAAAAACAGCATAAAATATCAGTTTATGATGAAATGTGGGCATCTACGAAATCGAGGAAGATCTCTATAAAAGAGGAATGAACAACATTTTGAGGCAGGTGGTTCCATTCGCTAATGGTTCGGGGAAAAAAAAGAGAATTTAAAGCAGTTCTTACGAGCGACGTCTTCCTCGTAAAGCTTTCCATGGTTGTACCGTGTTAATCGTTTGCTTGTATGAATAAGATAATTTTTTTTCGGTAGGTTGAAGTGATCGTTCGCTAATTCGTATAGAAATTTAAGTCTAGCCATGTCGTTTAACACCTGAAACTGAGGTGCAGAAAAGGGAAAAAAAGTACATTTTTGGTCGAACGAAAAGACGCAGAAGGGAGCGTCTCAACGTCTCTGTGCCTGTTCTTTCAACTAAAAGATTTTTTTCCTTTCTTTTCTGCACCACATTTATTTTCTGCACCTACCAAGAGCTCACCTGCGCACTTAGTCTTTTGGCCTTCTTAACCTGTCAGTGTACTATAATTCGTCCGCATTTATGTCACTCACAGTTGTTCGTCTGCCATCTCGACCAAAAGACAAATCCATAAAGTATTGAATTTGCGTCGTATATATTATGCGCGTATATTGCTATCTCTCGCTCGGTTTTCCAACGTTATAGGTCAAACAGCCCAAAACTATTACTACAACAGTGGCGTTTTCAAACGTGCATTCGAATTTGTCTAGTCTAAAATAGACGACATCTCTACATCGTTTGAGCTTAATTCCGGACGCAGCCGATGCTACGAGTTAATGGGACCAAGCAGGCAGCATCAAAAACTCGAGTCACTAGACTTTTTCTGTTTACAATTGGTTCAGCGATCATACAATATGTACATGAACATGGTAAACACAATGAGGGTGACCTTTTGACGCTGTCCGATCGGTCCCATTAGCTCGTAGCGTCGGCTGCGCCCGGGCGTGGGCTGAAGTAGGATACAGCGACAATGCGAAAATGAATAAGCGAGCCTTTAGTTGAGACTAGGCAGCTGTCCACGTGCTTGGTCCTAACCTTACCCATGATGCGCTACAGCAAACGCAACAACCTGATAGCAGCACCGATAACAATATGAAAATTATTCCGGTAAACTGAGAGTAATATTTTATTATTTATGTACAGGCATCGTTTTTCGCTTACAAAAATAAATAGAGATTGCCACACTACGTGACGATGGCAAACGTCCCACAATGGCGACATACACCAAGTTGTACGTACGCACAATATGCAAGCTTCGAGAACGTTGACGACGTAACTAAGGTCACTGACAGGCTAAGAAGCACGGGGCGTGGTTTATGAGTTCCACCCTCCTTGCTACGCTATCCTTTTTTTTTTGTCTTCTTATCAGCTGATATGCAAACTCATTGATTGCGAAGTGCTCTTGATTTGGCACGCACTGTCTCTTAAAGGGGAACTAAACCACTTTTCGGATTACGTTAGGACCATTTGTGGTCCTAACGTTATCTATGAGCTCTAAGCATACTAAGAAACCAAGCATTGCTCTCCTCGTCCGACGGCGCCCTCTGGTGTCCGCGATAGTTCCGAGGTAATCGATCTTTTGATACAGATTTGAATAGAGAAATCGGCCACGTATGGATGCAATATTCGGTTTTTTATTATGTCTAGGGCCCATAGATTTAGATAGGACCATAAATAGGCAATCGCAGAAAGTGGGTTCTGCCCCTTTAAGCTGTCATAGCAGTAATCGATCACGTAGAATCGACATCGTTATCGCAAAGAACTATCGCGTTTCAAGCGATGAGTGCCGAACGCGTCATTAGCGACGCCATCGTTTACGATCTCTCGTCTCCAGGTTGGATAGCGCTATTTGTTCATCATGAAAATATCTCTAATATAAAGGCACAACCTATCTTCCACATGTCACCGTTGACAGCGACGTTACATACACTCGCTACTGCGACGGCTGCGATGACTCCTGTAGCCCTCGACAATGCGGTCTGTGGTCCCCTTCAAGATTGTCGAACACAAACTCTCACGGTTGGCAAAAACCACTTTCTAAATGGTCTACTGCTATTGAATGTATCCACATGGTTCATAAGGAGCAGTGTGATCAAATTACATTTTTAAACTAACTAGCAAAGAATGGCAATCAATCTAACTAACTAAGAATGACATATGTATATACATATCTCATTCTCAATTTCAGTGACGTTGCCCAAAGTCTAAAGCTCGCAATTGCGGGGGTACCGTGCCAATTCTCGAGCGTAACAAGCATGCTCAGAGATAAGAGATAATGCAGAAACCACCCACGGAGTCATTTCCCGGAAATGAAGGACTTTTTACAAATTTTATTTAGTCATACGTCGATCTTGCGCATCTACTATTCTCGGAACACTACGAACTTACCTGTGGTGATGGTAGGACTCGTTGGACGGTTGGAAAGGTAGCGCACTAGTGTCTTGTTATACTGGTGAGCGGGTATTTTCCGGGAAGCAAGAAATTTCGCGGACTCTGTGAAACGAACAAAGATCTATTCTCACACACACAATGATCAGATAAGAAGATATACGCGTAAACTTAGACTTTTACGCTATATCACTATATCCAAGTGTTGAAGACGTTCCTCAGAAACGGGAACGAAAGCTCGTTTCTTGCTCCTTCTCAATGTTGGAACTACAGGGTGATACAAGGAGACGCCAGGATCTTTAAATCAACCGGGAAATTCGGTTTCTTAACCTATCGCGCTACGACTTTGTGCAGCGTTGCCCACAGATGGTGCATTTTTTTTTTTTTTTGTAAAATTTGCCAAGAGCGAACTTACCTGAGGAAAAAGTAAAGAAAGAAAAAGGCTTAGCTCCTATGGAAACGCAGCGACGCCACCGGTCTGCAAACAACACGGCGCCGTTTCGCACGGGAGACAAGAGATGGCGCAAGCGGTCGCGACGCCAACTGCCGCCAACGAACGAGCATACGACGCCGAGAGCCGGCGTCTTTTCTTTAGCAGACGATCTTTTCGACTCAAAAGCGGCGCGCATTCCGCAGGGGGCGACAGTCGCAGAAACAAAAACAACAACTGATGTGAAAAAAGCTCGCGCCGCTTTTGATTCGAAAAGATCTTCTGCTAAAGAAAAGACGCCGGCTCTCGGCGTCGTATGCTCGTTCGTTGGCGGCAGTTGGCGTCGCGACCGCTTGCGCCATCTCTTGTCTCCCGTGCGAAACGGCGCCGTGTTGTTTGAAGATCGGTGGTGTCGCTGCGTTTCCATAGGAGCTAAGCCTTTTCCTTTCTTTACTTTTTCCTCAGGTAAGTTCGCTCTTTGTAAATTTTACAAAAAAAAAAAAAAAGCACCATCTGTGGGCAACGCTGCACAAAATCGTAGCGCGATAGGTTAAGAAACCGAATTTTCTGGTCGATTTAAAGAGCCTGGCGTCTCCTTGTATCACCCTGTAGTTCCCGTCACAAGTTGTAGAGGTTAGAAGGGAACACGTTCCCGTTACATTTGTAATATTGGAACGTGTCGTTGGCTAACATTACCTTTGCGTATGTTAATAAAATACTGTGCGTGATAATTCCTGGGTAAAATAATTCATGCAAGTGAAAATATCCACATGGAACTGCATGTCGAGTCGGTGCACGATCCCATTTGTTGCAGTCCTTTCTTTGAGACTATACCTCGAACACTTCCCCGTGCCTCGAAGTGGAAGGTTGAAATAGTCGATAATAAATAAAACCTGAATTTCTTCTACATTCAGATAAAGATTTCAGAAATTAAAAAAAGGAACGCCGTTTCTTCTGCCCTTCCCTGCTCGAAAGCTTAACGGGATCAGGTTCCAGTTCCACCGACGCAAGATGGACCGGCGACGTTCCTCCGTTCCCCGTAAGGCCCGCTTCAGGCAGGACAATTTCGCTCATAGCATCTTTAATCAACCCGCACCGGAATTGCCCTGAAACCAAGACAGTGCACATCGCTCTTCGGTCGCGCAGCGCGAAGCCGGTGTAACATCGAGGACAAACTTCGCCGCGCTGGTGCACAGCGGTAACCGCCATCATGCGTCACCTCGCGTTTTGTTCGTTTTTTCTTGCGGACGTCCGCTCGCGGTGCCCGCCTGCTGTCAATCTCACCTGGCTTTTTACTTGCGGATTTAGCGGTCACAGGCAATCGAGCATCGTGAACGTGATTGTTGATGGGGTCACGAAGCGGGTGACAATTCCAAAGCATTATTTTTCACATCGTTGTTTGTTCAAGGAAGAGTACCACCAGATAATAACCCCACCTCGGTATCATCGATTCGCTTCACAACGCTTTTCACGAAGTTCACACTTTGTAGGAGCTCCTTGCCACCGCAGCAATCACCGGTAATCGCGGCAATGGTAAGGAGCTCGTCTTTCTCGCTGTCAGAAGGCTGTCATCTCGGTAGACCGCGTATCTGCTATTCCTGCCATCTCCTTGATTCCCGATCCTGGCCGCAATGCCTGATGGGACTGCACCCCGGTGCACCGTCGATCTTTTTGGTGCGCGATGGGGCAACGAAACGCCGCACCGGGAGGGTGCGCTCCGTTTATCCAGGGCGTGCGGTGTGCACCGATGCACTTGGTCGAAGACAAAGGGGCGCATCTCAGTGCCCCGGTGCGCACCGGTGCGGATGATCAAGGATGCTATCAGCAACTTCATTTAGGATCTAGAGAAAGCTAGGGAGCAACTCGCCAGCAACAATATAATTGCAGGCAAAGTTGCCCTGTCTGGAGCGGGTATGAAATGATCGCGTCCAGGAATGTCTTTCCTTGGAACGCCGTTGCATACAACACTGTTACGTCCAAAGTACCAGCGATGAACAGAAATAACGGATCTTTTTCGAATTATAGATTTTTGGCTCTACAGTTTGGCAACATTGCCTCGCATTTTACCTTATGTGAGATATACGACAGCCTGTGTATGTCTGGGTTGCTGTCGTCGGGCTATTGGTTCTAACAAAGTTTGATCTGCAGATTCTCTAGTCTCTTGATGTTTACGCTCTTGTTTTTATGTGGAGCCACGTCTGTGCCGCAAAAACCAACCACATTAAAGGGCAACTCCACTCCATTTTTGCAATTTTTAGGTTATGATCTGTTTAGTCGAAGTCGGTGACACTGAATCACGAGATATAATTTGTTTTTCGGTAGTGTGTATAGTTTTGTAGATATAGCGAATCCAAGTATCGTTCCGGCGGCACGGCGAAACCGAAACTACCGGCTGAAGCAGCTTGGCAACACTGATATTAGTGGCGCGTCGTCTTCATGACCTAGTTCTCGTCCCGCTCTTCTATAGCCAACGCAGCGACAATGTCGGCTCAGTCGCACGTGGAGTTTCAAAACAAAAGGTAAGTTGCACATTTTATTTTTTTACCGCTTCACTTTGTTAATATGCACCAAATGTATTAGGTTTTAGTGTGAATTTATAAGTTTGCCGGCCGAAAAGCGAATCCGACTGCTATAAATATGACGCGGTCAGTGCCGGCGCAGCGTGACTGTATTTGTTTCTTGCTTGCGGACCGAGAGAAAAAGAAATAATGGGAGATAGATGGACAGATGTATCCACAAGCGGTCTAATTTGTTAAAGCCAAGGTGCCTTTATATGCACGCTAGTTAGATCAGCCGCGACCTGCTGCGTCCGGCCGATCGTGCTGGAGCAGCCGGCGGACGGTACGCGAAAAGTGACGGCACCGCATCGTTCTTCAAAGACGCATGTTTCGTGGAGAAACCCGCAACAGTCAGCAGCCGCAGATCCCGTGTGTAGGGGTCTGACGTAAAGTGCTGGGAGCAGAGCTTCGCGTTGCAGCTCGGAGTTGACGGTCTTCCGAAGTCTATCCGGCGGGCGAACGGCACCGACCCACACCTTGTGCCTCTTCCGGTCTCTTGGGAACTGGTGGAACCGTAGCTCCGGGTTGCGCACCGGATTGTTAGTGCAACTCACAGCACTACAAGTCGTGCTCGACATTGCCCAAAGGCAGTGTTGGGAAGTACTTTAAGTACATTGTACTTAAAGTACTACTTTAAGTAGTTTTAGGAAACTTGTACTTTACTTGAAGTACAATCTCTGAGTATGTACTCGTACTTTACTTAAAGTATTTCTTTCTGGTACTTTCCAAGGAAAGTACAATTTACGACTTCAGAGCGGTGTTGGGTAAAGTCACAACGTTTTGAGACATTCTCTTTTGTCTTTCCCTTCTATTTGAAAGTTCCTTAATGTTTTGGCATCCCAATCTCAGGTGTCCCATTGTGATTAATTATCACCAGCGCGCTTGCACACTCACTGTTTTTCGTTTGTTTTTTTCATTAAGAAGTGGACACTCCTCTATGAGAGGAAGCTATGGGCTGACGTAATGCTGTCTCCCAGTACATTCAGCCCCCTTGAGTGCAACAATCCAGTGCAGGTGCCAAATTCAGAAAAGGGACTTCTGAATTTGGCTTCATTCCTGAAAATAACGGCTCTGTGGCCACTTGACATTATCAAATATTTGCCGCTGTTTTTGAAAATAGGTCATGCACCCCTGATTACCCCTGAGTAATGCATACCAGTTAAAAGCTCACTGTATAGGGGAATGAAAGGTCATCTTGAAAGATTGTGTTAAAATACTTGTACTTTACTTTGGAAGTACATTGTATTTATAGTACTTTACTTAAAGTACGTTGCACCCAGTGTACTTAATACTTTACTTAAAGTACATCCCGTCTGATTTACTTTGTACTTTACTTGAAGTACATTTTAGATGTACTTTACTCAACACTGCCCAACGCGAGTCCGGCGAGTCTCTCCGGCTCCACGACACGCGCGTGAGCGAGCAGCACCGCTTCGCTCTCTTCCGCGCTGTCGCGGAAGCAATGCTGGAGTTAAATGAACTGCCTGGACGCTAATAAAAATAGGAGAACACAGGATAACGTGGTAAGCGCCTCTTTCCGACAGCAGAATCGCAGAATGCCACGGGAAACGAAGCGTCCGCGGCGTCCGTGCGAGAGCATAGGACTAAACCTACGTCATTGCCCAGTGTTGCTTCACTAGCTCACCCGGTGTCAGCGTTGCTCACCCGCTTTCGGGCCGCTAACCGAGCCGGGAGAACATTTGTAATATTGGTTTTAATCTGTAACGCGGCGTCGGTTTGACGTGATATTTTGGGTATGGCCGTATTTTGGACCCCCTAAGGCGATATCAGTCATTTCGATATGGTCGACTTTTTGAGTGGAGTTGCCCTTTAAAGGATCTCGTACAACCCAGAACGCGAGGTATTAAAAACTTTCCTAAGCTTAATGCTGGATCACACATTTGCGTTTAAGTGAGCTTGAGTGTGTTGCGTTCCCTCGTAATCGCTCCCGACAAGAAGACACACTGACACAGTGGCGCCATCTACTAGACAAGCCTTCGATCCGCGTGTATAGGCTTGTGGTTGTTTTCATCTTAACCAACGTTACTAGAACCACTCAGTTGGGAAACTGCCATAGAGCCTGCTTTAAAAAAGTGGCTCCGATCCGTACTCGAGAACCGAGCTAATGGCGATCGCAACGCCGCCATTTCTCCCGCAGCGTCCACTCCGGGAACTGCACGGCTACACGTCGAGTCGGGCAAGGGCCGGTGGCGCCATCTGGCAGGGTCATCCCGCAGTAGCAATGCAAAGCAACTTTCATGTTTCAACTCGTCGCTAAAGGGTGGCGCTTTTATCGTATTTAGCTCGGTCTCGGTGGACGCCAGCGGCCCAGGTTTCAAAGGTGAGTTTCCCAACTGAGGGTTTTAGTAACGTTGATCTTAACTGAAGCACAATTTAGAGGTCAAAGTTTTAATTTTGACAAAATCTGTTTGAGAATAATTCTTCAAAATGAAAGAGACGACAGACTAGGAGCCTTGCAGATTTTTGTTTTTAAGATATTTACCATTTAAGTGGCCGAAGCGAAAACAGACGTTTCTCCCACCTGCCGGGGATTGCATGTTTGACCCCTCCCTATATAGTGACTTCTCAAACTATTCTAGTAGGACTTTTTTGTGACACTCTCGAAATAGGTTTCATTGTGCCTACTGAATTGAAAGATAAATAGTTAAAGAAATTTCGATTTATGCTCCACTGATACTATTCGGAAAAGTTTGGAAAGTTATTAAGTATGACATATTTACGATACTTTAATGACCTTGATATCACCAGAAAGCGCACATTTAGCTCTTTTTAGTGTATAGAAATTCAATATTATATAGACAAAATTATAGGCGGAAAGTTCTCAACTTTCCCGAGGGAGGGACAGATGATGGAGTTCTTTAAGTACCGCAACGTTATAAACGTAGCGTTATATACTCGGAAAACCCCATTAACGGGAGTCATGTATACTCAGCGATGGGGGAAGAGCATGTTTTAATGAAGGCCAACGCGTCTTATTTATTAGTTTGTTTGGCGTATTTTCAAATTCCTCGGACGGGTGGAGGACGGTTAGTGGGGAGAGCAGGAAACATATATATTCGCTTTTCTACACACCCACGTGATCTCTTTATTTAAGTATAAGAATAGTCCGTTAAATGTTCTATTGACCTTCGAGTATTTCATTTGTTCAAATGGGAGCCGTGGAACGGAGTAGCGATGGACCTTCCTCTAATAACTAAGAGCGTAAAAAAACGCGTGACCAATTATGTTCACGCTCATTGGCTGGAGAGCGATATTAAAAGGCTCTGAACTAGCCACGGCCATCGTTTCTCAAGCTGTCAGTTTGTGTAATCCCTCCGTCACCTCCAGTCTAAGAAATTTGGGGAGTCTACGATGTGCCCCTCCTCCTCCCACCCCCCTCTCCCGCCTTTTCCTTAAAAAAAAAAAGAATGTTGTTGCCGCCCTAATGTAGCGGTAGCGGACCGAAAGAGGCGGCAAAATGTAAGAACTAGCCCTTATCTCATTCATAATTTTTAAGCGATTTTGTAATTTTTTTGTTTTGTTTTTTGTTGATGGGAAAATGGTTTCCGACGGAGCTCTTGAATATGCATGGAGCTGAATGGCGCCGGGTTATCGAAAACGCGCGTTAAACGGGCCCCATAGTTTTTTTTAATTCTTTTATGACGTTTTCCTTCTTTTTTTTTAACGAGATAAGGGTTAGTTTTCCAACCTTTAGCATAAGGTTCACACGACTAGTGTTATACATTTGTGCGGAGACTTGCCGTTCGGAGATACGTAGTTCATTTTTGCTGTAAATAAAACCCCGGAAATATTTTTTTTTTTCGGTTGTGCTCAGTTACGTTGTGCTCAGTTACCCAGCGCGGACTTCTAGGTCTAAGCAGGTTATCAGCCTTGCCATTGGCCGAGCTGCCTCCGTGGACTGCTGTGACTGTGATTGGCTCTCCCAAATGCTTTGTTGGAAAGTAGACGCCCAAATATTTTCTTAGAGTTGCCCTTACCGTGAACAGTGGGAGTTACTTAGAAAAACAAAAAGACGTTCCAAGACAATGCCCGCGACAGCACGTGAAAAGGCCGCTTTTGGCCTATTAATCGGCTAAGAAATCGATAAACGATTAGTACACTATTTAACTAATGGGTAGCTTAGTCCATTGATTTCACAACTCTGCTATCTAGGTCTTATTCAACGCTGCTGATTAGGGGAAGAAAAGGTTAATATAGAAAACACTGCTTTAGAAACGTTAAAACGTCTGCACAAACCATTCCTGTCGAGCTCTCCGAGGTAGTTTTCAAGCAGCGTCCTCTGTTGGACAGGCATTCCGTACCAGCTCAGCACTACTCTGTAGTGCAGCCTCATCAGACTGGGTACGACAAGTGAATACCGTCCGTACCAGACTATGTAATCGTCACTCATCTTGATCTGAAAAAAAGAAAAAGAAATTAAAGTTCGTTTTGCTTTGTTTGCGTATGAATCCCCGATATGACGTCACACTGTACTCCGTTTCGCAACAAGTACGACCGCAGCCAACGACACAATCCGAAGTAGGCAATCCAGCAGCACCAAAACTGCATCGTTATGGCGCTCGTCTAACTTCGTGCGTTTGCTGTCCCCGACTGAATTAATCACGCACACCAAATGCGCCGCAATCCTGCACTTGTTTTGCATTGCGTGATTAGTTCAGCCCGAGATAACTAACTAACAAAGACAATCAGTGCCGTGACGATGCACTTTTGGCCGCACTTAATTGGCTCCATCGGATATTGGCGGTGACCGTGGTCGAACTTAAAGTGATGCGCTGTAAAGACCTTGGCAAAATTCGCCTTCTGCGCGCTGCCATGCTTGTCTGCTGGGCTGTGGAACGTCTTCTGAGCATGCGCTGTTGATGTGCTGTGCGGTATATCAGACGCTGCGCATGCGTCCACAGTTCAGTGACTCAGCATTTTTCGCCCGGGTGATAAGCCATGCAAAGGTCTATGGGAGGATATGGTGAGTGATTGAGAAGACGTAAACATAAAGTGAAGCAGTGTATATATCAGGGTGCACGTGTGGTGAGTGAGTGTGGTTGTGACGGGAGAAGGGGATTATGAAAAGGGTAGGGTGAGGAGTCTAAATATAACAGGCGACCCCCGATGACCGGACGAAACTATTCGTGTAATCGAGAATGTACTCGCGGTGCAAACGCTCAAACCTGCACTCTAAAAAAAAAAAAAAAAAAAAAAAAAGAAGGACGAAAAATTTAGCAAGGGAACATTTTCCTCCCTTCTACTCACGCGCTTGCAAGCGGACACAAGAAGAAGGGAGGAACAAGACGTTTTTCCCATTCCCCAGGCAGAGGGGAGGATTTCCCCGCCCTCCCGAGCCTTGCCGTCTTTCGGTTTTGTTTTCGGGCAAGTCGCACATGTTGTTTAATAAGCGCGTTTAAGCGGACAGAGTGTCGGCGGCGGCGAATGCTGGCGGTAACTTAGACTCCGAGTCGAAACACGTGGAGCACGCTTTAATCGCTAGTTTTCGAGTGAGCAAACGAAGCAGTTAGAAACAGCGATGTTCCGGAGCAGTGACAGCAGTGCCACGTGCACTGGGATAAAGGGGCCGTGTCCGTACGGTAGGGGGTAGAGGTGAGTGAGGAGGAGTGGCGAGTATACCGTGCGCTGGCATCTGGAGTGCCGAGTGAAAGATGGCAGAAGAGCGCGAGAGATTTTTTGAGAAAAAAACAATGTTGACAGCTGAAAGACAACAGTCGTAATCGTGGCTCGAATACTGAGAACTCCCAAGCGAAGTAGACAGTTACACCATAACGTTATAATCCAAATGTTTAGCTATAACAAGTAATGCACTCATCACACTGCATTAACTTTCCTTCTGTGGCGACGCACTATTCCAACCATTTCGGCGCAGCCTTCGCCTCGTCGTCGTCTATTCCGGCGAGGCACGGCCGCGCGCTACTCTGCGTAGCTCGAAGAAGAGGACTAGCAAACCAGGCACGCAATGCAACAAAACGTTATTTTACTGCCGCCACCAAGGCAATAAACCGCCGTTCTACCGCGACCGTCGCCTTGCCGCGGACCACTTGCGCATCGCCAAAGCAGTGTTCGAGGCCATGCTCCAGGAAGGAATCGCCCACCCATCTGACAGCCCATGGGCCTTGCCGGCTCACATTGTCCCGATGAAGACCGAAGGCTGCGACCCTGCGGGGATTACCGCGCCCTCAACGATCGCACCATCCCCGATAGGTGCCTCATCCATCACATACAGGACTTCGCCCACCGCGTCCATGGCTCCTACGTCTTCTTCGTGCAAGATTTGGTGAAAGCCTACATGTAGATACCCGCGAACCCAGACGACATCCCTAAAACTGCGAACATTAGCCATTTGGCTTGCTCTTGTTTCCTGTCAAGAGCTTTGGCCTGAGGAGCGCAGAACAAATCTTTCAACGTTTCATAAAAAAAGTCAATTGCGTTCTCGTTTTCTGATTCGTCTATCCTTACGATATATTTTTCTTCTCCCAAAGCACCGGAGACCACCATAGACACCTTCGCCTACTCTTCCAACGACTTGATGACCACGGCCTGCTCGTCAATATCCAGAATAGCACTCTCGGCGCCCCCATCGTCACCTTCCTCGGTCACGAAGTGTCGTCAGAACGAACTCGACCATTGCCTCACCGCATCTTATACATGACAGATTATCCTGAACCGTCCTTCGCTAAAGACCTCCGTCGTTTCCTTGGCATGCTGAGCTTCTACAGGCGCTTCTTGAATCACACAGCTGATTACCGAGCTCCTCTTCATGATGCCTTGGCTGGTCTACGAGGCAACCACCCCGTCACCTGTACGCCAGCTGTAGCGCAACGTTTCGAGCAATGCAAATCTGCCCTCTGCTACGCCACACTTCTCTCTCATCCTACACCAGACGCTCCCTTGGGGCTCTTCACAGACGCCTCCAGCTTCGCCGTCGGCGCCTTCCTCATGCAACGCGTCGACAACGCCAGGCGTCCCTTGGGATTTTTCTCAAAGAAACTCTCCATTCGGAAGACGTCCCCTCCCACCTCCAGCCCCACCGACACAACTACGATCTCCGCCCAGATGAACTGGCCAGCTTACTAGAGAGAGCTTCTCGCCGTATACGAAGCTGTTCACCACTTTCGCCACATCCTCGAGGCATAACACTGTACCATTTACAGCGATCACAAATCCCGAACATACGCCCTCTCTGAACGCCGTGACAAACTTCCGTCGGTCCAGCAGAACCAGCTTTTGTTCATTGCCCAGTTTACCACCGACATCCAGCTTGTGAACGGGAAAGATAACGTGGCAACGTGGTTGCTGAAGCGCTTTCCCGTGTATCGGTTATCAGATCTTCGCCAATAAAAGCTGATGTTCTCGCCGAGGCACAAACAACCGACACCGAATAGAGCAACTCCTTAAGGGTGGGTCTTCGCTACAGCAGCAACAAGTCCCCGTTCCTGGGTCGACAACCAATATCTACTGCGACATGTCCACAGGACAACCCAGACCCTACGTGCCCCCCGTCCAACCGCCATAGCCTTTTCAACCAGCTGCACCACCTCAGCCATTCCGGAATCCGCGCTTCTTCACGCCTTGTGGCTCACCCCTAAGTCTGGCCCTTCATGCAGCGTGACTGCCGCAAGTCGGCACGCTCCTACATTCCATGCCAACGCGCCAAAGTCAACAGGCACGTCACTTCGCCGCTCGGGGCATTTACTCAACCGTGTTGTTGTTTTCAACACGTTTATCTTGACTTCGAAGGCGAATTTCCCCCAGCCGGACCTTACCGCTAGTGCCTTACCGCCATCGATTGATATACTCGATGTCCCGAGGCATGGCCCCTCGAGAGAATCACCGCGGAAGACGTTGCTTCGGCCTTCTTCATCGGTTGGATCTCTCGCATCGGTTCCCCTCGCCGCGTCACAACCGATCAAAGACGAAAGTCTGAATCGCAACTCTTCAGGCTCCTCGGACTCACCACCGGGTTTGAGCGCTTGAGGACCATTAGTTACCATCCTTGCGCCAATGGGATGATCCAGTGCTTCCACCGAAAATTCAATGCAGCTCTCATGTGTCACCCCGGCTAAACCTGGCTAGAAAGCTATCCCTGCCGTCGCCCTAGGTCTTCGCACAACCTCCAAACCGGGCATTCCAGCTACCCCCGCAGAGCTCGCCTACGGGGAACCACTTCATCTCCCAGGGGAATTTCTTGCTGCCCCACCATCCACCACCGCCACACCAGACCCCACCAATTTTATTACCATGCTTCGACGCACCATCGTCGCACTCCGCCCGCCACCTGCAACGCATCACTGCAAGCCTATGCGCCTTTCGTTTTTAAGGACCTGGCAACGTGCACACACGCCTTCCTCCGCAGCGAAACCGTCCGCACTCCTTTTCAGCCACCTTACAAACTATACCTACCGGGTTACCTATTACGACAAAAAAATTTCACCCTACACGTGAACGGGAAGGACATCCGCGTTTCTATTGACCGACTGAAGCCAGCATACATTCTTTCGGATGAATCGAACAACCCCAGCGCATCCTCTTAAGCGTCCATCCACATCCGCCGACATAGCAGCCCGAGCCAGTCACTACACGTAGTGGACGTCGAATACGCCGCTTCACGGATTTTTACAATTCCTGAGGGCTCTCCACTCCGCGGGGAGGAGGAGGAGGGGGAGGTGGGGGGGGGGGGGTGTAATGTGGCGACGCACTGTCCCCGCCATTTCGGCGCAGCCTTCGCCTCGTCGTCGTCTACTACGGCGAAGCACGGCCTTGCGCTACTCTGCGCAGCTCGAAGAGGGCTTGCAACCCAGGCACGTGATGCAACGGAACGATATTAAACTGCCGCTGCAAAGGCAATATAAACCGCCGTTCTTATTTATGAGTTAGTTACTTTAACGGCCGCCGACGTGTAACCTCTATAAAGTAACCTACAGAATACGCGCTAACTAATATGTCGTCCCTATACGAAATTTTATATGTTGTTACTTGTAAAAGAAAAAAAAATATATAGACTGAATAAAATGGGAAAGTAGGCGTATATATGATCATAGCTACGGCGGCGTTCGTTGAACGCCGCCAAAGCTATGATCACGTGACCGCACGTGATATCGGGTCCCTCGGCGGTTTGAGCGGTGGACCATTGGCGGCGTGCTCACACGGTAATGGCGGTGACGACGCTTGGGGTACTCCCTTCTTTTGTGCGGCCTTCTTATTATACGCTCATGAGAGTCGCCAGGGCAACTCTAACAAACAAAGACGGACAAACAATATCGTCCGGAGAATCTGAATGTGTGCGCTACCTCGGGGAAGCTGCTTCGCTGCCAACTTGTTCCACGTTGCTGAAATGTGGTCGTCGTCGACACGACGAAATCGCCACTGACGAACTCGCCGTGGTCGCCATCGTCCGCGACGATATCGCACGTGCATGCAGGGTGGAAGGTCAAAGGACCGGGGGCGAGAGCGAGAATAGCGTTGAAGTAGCCGAGTTGCGTGAGTGGTTTTTATCGTTGCGAGGCGAGCATGGGGGCAATGAGGCAGTGTTCATGATCACGTGCTTTATAGGAACCATGGTGTGACTAACTTGGGCAGTGTTGTCTGGACGCCAGATGAAAATGATCAATATTCGTAGATTGATTACTGCAGTTACTGGAGCTCTAAAGATTGCGAAACTTCGCGTACATATACTAAGTAGCATACTAGCATGCCGCACGAGAATAATCTACCCTTTTCAATTCTGTGTCCTAACCTCTTTAAGGTGTTAATTCTGAAGAAGAAAAAAACAGAAAAACATATGCTATTAGTTATTCATGTTATTACTTATCCGTGTTATTAGCCTTACACTATTTCCCTGTTAAGAGTTTGAGATTGGCTTACCAGCAGGCCGCTCTGTAAGACAAACAATATAGGAGGTCTGGTCAGTTCATTTACGAACGCTTTGAGGTCCCATCAAGTAAGCAAGATCCGTAGATATAATAGCAGGGAGACGCCGTGGCTGTTTCTCATATCGAATTATCTCAATTCGATATCAGTTTGTGCACTGGAACATATCTGGCTAAATATAAACTTATCTATTGCAACTCATATCCTGTGTCACCATTGCCTTTGCAACGCCGATGCTGAAAAGAGCCGACTTTCTTTTTGCTGACTGTTCCTAATATATTTAAAAGAATTCTCGCTACCTTGGGTGATAAAAATGCGCATTACATACCGGGACGAATAGTTATATTTTTTTATTGTTTCAGGAGGAAGGCTCTCATTTGAAACTAATGGATTTACATTTGGCTCATTTTATAAACCACATGAAACAAAAATATCGCATTAAATTGAAATAATTTGTAAATGTCAGTTTCCTAAGCAGCAACGCAGAAATTTCTGAAACTAAATTGAGAGTACTGGTTTACGATTGACATAGATACTGTGAAGTAAGGTAGAGAAAGGGACGAGCACATTTTACCAGAAAAGCGTGGCGAGGTGGTAGAGCAGTTTTGTGAATGTATTGAAGAAAATGTTTCATCAATCAGCAGTTACAAGTATCAAAAAAAAAATGAAGAAATATGGGGAATTTGATTGATCAAAACCTGACACAACAAAAGTTAGTGCAAGGGTTTGCCCGTCCGCGTTTCGTTTTCGGTAATTGAGAATTAAAAAACGTTTTATAATGAAGTATCAAATTTCTATCGGTCGTTTACGAAATTATAAACATTAGTTTCTAACTTTTTTTGTACTGTTAAATATTTAGTCCGATATCTCCACAAATCATCAGCAACACATCGCCGCACCCTCGTGGTAAATCAGACTTCTGAAGGCCCGTTCACTCTCTTCGGAGCTGGTCCTAAGAGATCGCAAGAGGCTTAAAAACCGGTCTGGTCTCTCTCGGTCGAACTCGGTCGCAAGAGTGTGAACGGGCCTTAACGCACAAGACTAATTTTATAATTTGATTACAAGGTTCGTTTGGAAGTGCTGTTTCTTTTTTGTTTTTTTTTCGTTCACCATCTGCTTACCACTAAAAAAAATAATAAAGAAGAGAGAGACTGTGAGTTTACTTTTGCGCAGAACGCGAATACAGTCAATCATGGTCAATAATGAAAAAAAAAATATCCCAACGAAGGGGAAAGTTTGAAAAACGATCATGAAACCAATCAATATGCAATGTGCGCTGGAACAATGAATGTAACATTTTAGTGAATCAATCACCCTGCGCACATTGCATTCTTTTTTTTTTTATCTTGCGGTAATACTTTGTAATTCGCTGGAATCGTTCTATTGTTCGCCATTATTTAAATGTCCGTTTGTTTACAGAAAAGTAAACTTACAGACGCATCAGCTCGATTCGTGAAAAATCCGTCATGGGCGTCGGCGGGATCGAAAAATCCCATAACGCAACGCGCGCAGCCACGTGTGACGTGACACGTGGCTGTGACATAATTGTCCTATCGACCCGCTAAATTTGCCATGAAAACTTTCGCTAAATTTAGCGGAAACGTTTTCATCTAACTTTGGCGAAAAATGTTAGTGCCAAATTTAGCGGAAAATGTTCCCGCTAAACTTGGCGGGAAGATTCAAACAAAAACACGTGACGTCATGTGACGTCACGTGACATGTGACGCTACCGACTAGACCACGCACACACACGCTTTCACGGCTTGGAAACGACCGCGGGTTTCATGAGAAGGCTTTGCGATCGGACCCATTACGGCAACGCGTTCCGCTCTTAATGGCAAAGCTTAAATGTTCCCCCAATTTTTTTTTTTTACCTTTAAGAGAGGACATTATTTTTTTTTTTTCTAGATAAGATTTTTAACCATTAGTTTTATTAGCTTTCAAAAATCCCGATGAATGCTGTGAAAACGTTTGACTCTTGTAACTATATATTTTTTATGAATTATTTCTGACATGCTGGCACCTTCTAAATGGAGCTTTCCGTGCTTTGAAACGTGTTTATCTTAGATTCACTTTTTTGACATCAAATCTCGGTTCAGGAAAACTATCATTTGATGATAAACTCATCTGAGGAGCCAGATTTTTGTTTGTTTGTTTTTTTGTTTTCAGTACTTAAATCTTGTAAGGAACGGGGCTGTGAGCTTACTCTCAGAAAAATATAAGCGCGAAAGACTAAGGACAAGAGAGGGCAGGACAGGACAAGCATTAATGGTGTTCTTCCTTGTCCTTTGTCCTTCGCGCTAATATTTTTTATGATGATCAACCAACTAGGTCATTAACTTATTTTGAGCTTACTCTCTGCATTTCCATTGTCTTTTGTTATAACTGCAGTATCTTTAACATAACGCACAAAAAGAAAAAGAAAACTTTGTTCACATTTATTTTATATGAAAAATGGCACTATTTTCAAAATTTCTTTTCATAGCCGCGGGACACGGGTGTTATACTGTATGTTTCACCAAAAAACTGGACATTATCATTGCCTTTTCTAAGCGATAGTTTTCCTCTAGAGACACAGTGTTTCTTTAACATACTTTTACCTAACTTTCTGACGGATATACTTAAAATTAAAACTTTGCATGCCATTCTCTTTCCTTAGCAACGAATATACCCTGCGAATTTTATACAAATAAGACTAACGGTTAGAAAGCTTGTCTTACTGAGTAGTGCCCTGCCTTAAAGAGAAGATGCCCACAAAACCGCCAGAAAGTTTCACCTTTCGGTTTCTAAACTCAGAATTACGTATACCTTTTTTGTCATTGGGTTGAAGTCGTGCTCGTTCACTGTCAGCGAGAGAATCACATGAATTCCTTGGGCCAACGACAACCGGACGATTTCGTCGAGTGGGTCGTGGTCAGTGTCGTTGGTAATATTTAGCAGGTCGAGATTTAGAGATTTCATGAAACGTTTGATACTCTCGACTTCCCGGATTAAGTCGTGAAACGACTGATTTTTGCAGTGCTTGTACATGGCCACAGCTTTTCCGGTCGCCGACTGATCATCACTGCCCACATCATAGGCCAAAAGGCTGCGCTTGATGGTGTCGATTAAGTTTTTCTGCAACTGTGGGCACGTGGAAAAAAGAGGCACGCTCAATATCAAGCGTTTAAATAAAGCAAACAAGAATGTCATCGAGAATAGATGAACAAACATTGCAAACGACCACACAAAGTGGGCTGCGACTGACAGGGTAGCTGCTGCGTCGTGTAAAGGCATGTTGAGGCAGACAAACCCTCGAGACTGGGGAAAAGACGAAGGACAACACAACGCACAGAGACTCTGTGGGTCGTGTCGTCCTTTGCCTTGGATCCAGTCTCCGGGGTTTGTCTTAAATTATGTTAAACCTTTGCCAGCTCATTCGCGCCGTCTTTTTGTTCGTTAATTCTACAAGATGCAATCTTGGTCCCCTTCACGTTTTATTCTGTTCACTCTACCCGTCTCGCGTGTACAATTCCAGTCCTTGTGGGTTTTGTGCAAACTCGGCCATCGGATGTCTTTATTGGGACTCTGTGATGTTGTGTTGTCCTTCGTCTTTTCCCCAGTCTTGGGGGTTTGTCTTAAATTATGTTAAACCTTCACAAGCTCCTTTGCGCCCTTACATTTTGTACGTTGAAGGAGATTTTTTTTTCAGCCAGTGTGCCCTAGAATGTTTTGCAATGGGTTCTTTGCTTTCAGGGCAATCGATGTAACAAATGTTCGTGGGGAGATATGTGCTTTGGTGTAATGATTGTGCGAGACGTTGCAAGGTCTTCGAGAAGGACATAGAGAAATGTTTGTATTTTTTGTTCGTTTGTTTTTTGCTAAAAAGTGTTGTTTTCTTTTTTTCTTTTTTTTTTTTAGAACGGGGAGGCTTGTTACCGCACCTGCGGTGGAAGTAAGCGAAATTATGTACGCGAGCTGTTCTATGTAGAGGCGCGGAGAGCACACGAGAACGGAACCTGGGCCGCGGCAGTAGGGTGGCGCGGGAGCGTGTCCGAACAGCGCGAACACGTGACTATTTCGAACCGGCGGCTCCAGGGGTCGAGAGGGAAGAAGGGAGAGCGTTCCCCCGCGACCACGTGGGTTGTTCGAAACAGCGGCAGTCTAGAGGGAGAATGGAGGAGGGAGAGTGAGAAAAACACTCGCCATTTGTGAGGAGCGGCGGGGAGAGGCAGAGCAGTTCATATGCTTTAGAGTGGTGTTAAGCTTTTGTACATGAATATCTTTCGCCGGGAAGGAGCACTAACAGCAACCGTTGGAAACTCTAATGGTAAATTTGATTTTCGTTTCTCTGTAGTTAGGATTTGTAAACAGTATGACGAATAAGAACACGCGCGTTCGTAAAGCACGAAAATTCAATACACAAATAAGAAAATTACATTCTTTCTCGATTGCGTGGTCCGTTGATACAATGCGAGATTCGACGGAGGGGTCCCCCCTTGAGTCCCGTAGACATGGCTAGGATATCAAATATTTCCCTTATGAGTGAAGCCTATCTTTGTCAGGGATGACATATAACATCCTGGAACTTGAAACAGCAGAACCTTCACTCTAATAAACGGTGTATTATTACGCCCTTTGTCCCCTATAAGACACCCCAAAACTTCAGTTCGACGTACAGCGCTCTAACATCGATCTGACGGTACTAACTTTCACGGGAGGCTTGATAGCCGCGTGGTACAACTTATTAAAATAGCTAATGTATGTGTTACTGAGTACAAAAAAAAAAAAAATCGAGGTTTTCTTGGCCCTACTGCAAAACTTCAGTGTTTTCTTTCTGTGGCCTTTGATACGTACTTTAGCTATTTAGTAAGTTATGTCGAACAGTTATCAAGCCCCTCGTAAAATTTGGGGCCGTCTGTTCGATTATAGTCTGCTGTACGTCGAACTGAAGCTTTGGGGTGTCTTGTATGGGACAGGAGGGTGTTAGGTGATACCTTTTTGTTTTTAGAGTGTAGAACTCGCCCCTATATTTCGTTTTAGTTTAAGTCAAGACGCAGCCGACGCTGCCACGAAATGAGACCAAGCAAGCAGCGTCAAAAGCGCAAGTCACTCGGCCTTTTATGTTTATGATTGGCTAAGCGATGTTACTACACGCACAGAAACCTGACGGGGACCATGATTGTGCGCTTTTGAAGCAGTCTGGTTGGTCCCAATAGTTCGCAGCGTCAGCTGTGTCTGAACTTGAGGTGAAACAAACCATATAGTGTCAAACCATTTATAAATTTCAAAATTACTTCGAAGCCGCTGCAGCTAACTAGGTCGAAGTAGCCGTCGAAGAATGACTTTAAATTCAAGTGACACTAAAGTAGACAAATAGACGTAAATGTGGCTGTCGAGGATACTTTTTTATGTGTCATCTATGACTAAATGCATGCCCCAGAATTTGCAATTTAGCACCTCCAATGGCCAAATGGCCATTATTTAAGCACGGCGAAGTAACTTCCACTTCACTTCAGTGTCAATATTTATATGAGTAGCGAAACATATAACTCTCTAAGCGTGTCTAAGTATTTGTTTTTATTATTTTTCAACCCTATTTATAATGCCTATAGCGGTACTTTCCGCTCATAATGTTTCAGGGCCAGAATGGTCGGCTTTTATAGCCACATTACTTGTATTTTTAAAATTGTTATTTGGCACTTTATAGCTCCCCGGTTTATATTTGCACACAAGACAAGTTTGGCAATTCGCTATCTCTCTTTTTAGAGTGAAGCTCTTAGGCGCTCGTTTCCGGCTTCAGCGGCGTCGGCGTTGGCGTCGGCGCCGACGCCGCTCAAAAGTTTCCCGCTAAATTTAGCGGAAAAATTTATCCGCTGAATTTAGTGGAGACATTTTTTTTTTCGCTAAATTTAGCGGGAAAAGTTTCAAATCTATATTAGTTTGGAAATTTCCCCTCTCAATTTAACGGAAAAATTTCCCTACTAAATTTAGCGGAAAGAATTTACGCGCTAAAATTAGCGCGGAAGTTTTCCCGCTAAATTTAGCAGGGAAGTTTTTTCGCGAAATTTACCGGGGGAAAGTTTTCCCCTATATTTGGCTAGGAAGTTTTTTCGCTAAATTTAGCCGGGAGAGCTTTCCACTAAAATTAGAGGGGAAATGTTTCCGCTAAATTTAGTGGGAATTTTTTCCGCTAAATGAGAGAGGGAGAGGAGAAGCGGAGGCGAGGTGGGGGAGGGGGAGAAGGGGCATATCCACCCATCAGTACCCTCTCCTCCTCCGCCTCAACAGCTGCGCTCTAATTCGGCATTACAGAAAATTGTAAACGTCTTTCATTTTTCTTTTTGCGGTCCTTTAGCTTAAAGAACTATTTCTGGGTTCATGGCTAAGCAAAATTCAGACTCCATGCTAACAAGAGTTTTCCTGTTGAAAGACCCCTATTTGAGAGCACGCGTTGGATGGTAACAACGATAGCAATGCCCTCATCCCGCAAGAGCAACGAATAGAAATGACCTACACTCGACAAGCCTCGAATCGCCTGAGCATGCACGCGAGGGTACCTTTTGCAGGGTTGCAATCACTCCTGCTTTCTCACGAGAACCGAGAGTCTGCGAGTTTGGCAAAGGTAAACTTCTGCGTGCTCGTTGTAGGTGCTTGGATGCTTGTGGACGTCGGTTGTTTCTGTTTGTCGCTCTGGTGGGACTCGGACATAAGGTAGCATTTATATTCATATGTTATAGACCATTCCAAGGTTTGCAAAATCACAATCCAGCGTGCTATCCTCGCAGCCGAGGACGTGCGTGTGCGTCGCTCCGGAATGCGACAAAGCACGCGCCATACGGAAGAACACTCAAGACGGTAGCGACCACGCGTTCTTTTTGTTTAAGGTTTATGGAAACTGACGGAGGGGCAGAGGGAGACGAGAGCGCGCAAAGATATCAGAGCGGCGGGCTCTGATTGGAAGAATTGGTGAGTAGCCGAAGAGGCTAGCTGCCTTTGTTACTGGGTGTTTTCAGGTAAGTTCGGCCGACCATGTCCGGTGACCATTTATAATTCTTACGACATTTTTTTTTTTTTGCAGTACTCGATGCTTATTAGAACAACACTGAAACCTGTTATGCTTAAAAAATGTTCGTCTGTGCGGAAAAAAAACTTCAAGCACACTCTCAGTGCGAAGCGCTCTCCGCGAATATCGTGAAGCTGTCATTTCGGGTACCTCTCCCCAAAAAACTGTCATGCCTACGGGCCTATCAATACTTACTCACAAACTATGCATAAGAAGAATTGACTCAAAATATTTATCATTAAGTATCGACGATGCTAGTTTTCAGAGAAAAATCGCAAACACGCACATTCCGCAAAAATACTTACATGTATTAATTTTTTCCTCCGAATCTATAAATACCAGAACTTTCAAACTTCGCCAGCGTGTTGTCCTGTGTCTTGTTAATATTGGCTTTAAGTATTGTTGTCGTGGGTAGCGGAACAAATGAAGGAGAAATGCTCAAATGGGATCATCTTAATAGTTACGAGTAATTTTGAAACTCAATTTAAAAAAAAAAAGGCCCTCTTCGATTTTTCAAACTACCCCACATTAAGGTCAGTGATAGGTACTAACAGAATCTGCAAAAACATGTCGCATTATTTTTGCCTATTTGAAGTTATAAAGCTAAAAATCTGACCAAATTGAAGCTACCGCAGCACCATAAAAGGGGCGTGCAGATACCCATAGATGACAAATTATTTTACAAAGTGTACAACTGCTCGAGGGTGGTCAGAAAGAAACAAATTGACGGCACAGAGGCGGGCGGTGGTTTTAAAGTGAGAATTCTTAGTGCAGTTTTGTATAAGAGTCGAAGAAAATGCGCGCTGTCCGGAGCGATCGAGATGCACTCTCATGTTGCATGCTTCGCAGGGCCTGTTTTTCAATAGCCGGCGTGTAGGGTCTCTGTATACGCCACGTATAGGAAGGCGGCTCCGCTTAACAGATGTTTATCTCAGCCTTTTGCCTAGCGGTAGCATGATATGGCTTGGCGAAAACCGGCGCGTCTTTTTACAGCATTGAAGCCCCCGCCGCGGTGTACCGTGAAACGCGAAGCGAAGACAAACACTAAAGTAAAGCATACAGGTTGTTTGAAAGTGATTGCAGTGATATGGACCCCGGAGATAACATTCACTCTCACTTGCCTTTCTCGGGACCATCCGGTGGACGCTTCGTGAGTATCGTCTGTGAGTACTGCATACGCCTAGCAACTCCCAGCGTTTCGATGGCTGAATCGTACAACATAAAGGGAGTGTTCTGCGCTACCTCAGCGGGCACAAGAAAGAAATCTAATATCAAAGAAACTTTCTCAGTGCGAAGGATTCGGGCATTGGTTTGTTAAAGAAGCATATGCAGAAGCTAATCACTTCATCTGAGATGCCGAAGTTTTTTGTCAGATCTGCTTCAGCCGCTTCAAGCAACTCGCCAAAGAATCTCTAGAGATACCTGAGCCTGACGAAATTGTTGTTCCTCAGAAAGCAGCCGTACAGGATCTCAACAGATTTATTCAGTCAACAGAAATATCACCTCTGAAATCACAGACTGAGTTGAAATCGCATTGTCGGAAGCCTTACGCAAGGCGGAAGAAGAGGGAGATTGAGAGCGTTCTTGTTAAGAAAATTTCATCTAGCCTTACTGCAGCGTATGGAGTCATGGAGGAGCCTGGAGCCCTGGTATTTTGGCATCGCAGAAAACTGGACAGTTTTCCTTCCTGAAGAAGTTCAGTCACATCACTGGCAAAAGACGCAAGTTTCGATCTTCTATAGAAAAGGAACGCGGAGCTGTACCCTCGTCAGTGATGACACCAACCACGATTCCGCCCATGCATGCGCTCCGTTACGTAAAATTCACGAATGATTTGAGGACGTATGCTCCGCTGTACGCGCAGGTGACGTACGTCTGTGACGATGCGGCAAGTCATTTTAAGAATCGGTATCTTCTCCATGAGCTCACGAAGAGCAATTACCTGTCGGTCAAATGGCTATTTTCAGCTATTGGGCATGGCAAGAACGCCTGCGACGGGATGGGAGGCCTTGTGCAACACCCTGCTACTCTTTTCAACCTCCGGGGGCCTGTCACACAGTGGCGTCACTAGAGTCAGTGGCACCCGGGCGGTGGCCCGCGGCGACACCCCCCCCCCCCCCCCTCGTCGCCCGCCGCAACTTCCGCCCCCACCTCCGTTCGTCGCCCGTCACGACAAACCCCCGGAGCGCTGCACCCGGGGCAGTCCGCCCCCCCTTGTGACGCTACTGCTGTCACATCAGCTATTAAGTGTGTGTCAGATGTAGAGGACGTCCTCAAGCCAAAGTTACCAAATGCTGCACTAATTCAACTGTCAGGGCGTGACGTGCAGGTGTTCAAGACAATGAAAATGAGAGACTAGGATTCCGTCAGGCCAGTGCCTGGAATTCAATTCTCACTTCTGGCAGTGCACACGCGTCAACCCACTGCGGCACGAATTGCTGGTATCAAGAACGGGAGCGTTTACAAAGACGCCACCTCGGAAATAAGACTCGATTCTACCAGCGTCTGTGAGCAGTGTAGTGCAAAGCGGGTACAACCTCATTAAAATCTGATGACAAGGAATTATAAAAGCAATTTTACACACCGGGTACCCTTCAGTATTTATTTTCTCTTCGCGGTTTACAGCCCGTGGGTACCATTTCAAAAACGCAGTGCAACTCCGTGGTGTGAAACGGTTCTGAGATGTCATTAACCGTATGAAAGCGACTGCGCACGGAGGGTGGAAGCCAGACCCTTGTGCCCGGCCGGCGCTCCCTGCTGTTTACACCAGGGCCCGTTTGCTCGAAGCTGGTTAACTAACCGCGGTTAACCGGATTTCCCTACGAGGGGGAATTTTAGGTCATGTGACCGGCAGAGTAAGGACGGCGGGGAAACATGGCAGTGCCCCGGTGAGTGAGCGCCGCTCGCTTTGGAACTAAAGGTCCGTTCACACGATGCATTTTTCTCGCGCATCTAGTGTCGCGAAATGTAGTTTCGCGAAATGGTTACGCCGTCTGAACGAGTCTGAAAAGGACGCGCGCATCTAAAAAATGTTGCGCGCACACCTCGCTTCTGGAGCGAGCTTTTGCTGAAACTTTGCCGAGTCCTGTCAATCGCTCTGAGGGCGCCGCCAATGGCCGCTCAGAAACGCTCTCACGTGGCCTTTGAGGGGGGAGCGAGCTCTTTGAGAAGACCACTTCACTGCCGGTGTTGTAGCCGAGCCAAATCCGAAAAAAACCGAAACCACGAACGATGGATACTGCCGGCGCTTCCGGAAGCACGTCAAGCACCACTGAAGGAATATTGAGTAGCATATCGGAAAAAAATCCACCGATGGACGAAGACAATTGGCGGGAGCTGGCGAGATTAGAATAGTGCTCATAGCGTTGTTGTCGCGACGATACCGCTGGATAATACCCTTGTTACATGGGCGCACTTAACTGCAGTTACGCTGAGCCACAGTTAGCGCACAATACTTGCGGACAACATTCTGCGGCTACGCAGTCAAAGCTATGGACGAACGTGCGCTTGAGCATCTTGAGCACCCATCAAAGTAGTGCACGCGCGCTCTTCACTTCTTCTGAAATAGCTGTCTAAAAGTATAGTGCGGTAACCGTGGTGCCACGTAACAGTAGTTAAAGCTGAGTTAACCAAGGTTAAGGGAGCCCGTGTAACAGGGGAATAAGAGACTATCGAGTAAACTGAAACCAAGTTTGCTTTGTTTACAAGCGAACGTGAAACCATGTCCGCTCTCTGAAACAGTTGGCACAGTAAAATCGGGGCAGACATGGGCGCCGAGAAGTAACCAGATTGGGCACGTAGCGTTTCTATGAATACCATGTGCATTGATAGGAGCTTTGGCAATGAATTGGCACGTACAGGTTGCCGCCTCAATCGGCTTCGCGCACATGCGAGATCGCTCCAAGTAGTGCAGTATGTGATAAAAAAAAAAATTAAAGTGAATTGACTGCATAAAATGCGCAAAGCAGGTCCCCAGATAAATAGCGATCTGATTCGGAGCGCCACATTATGGTCAACACCGAAACTATTTTCGCGAGTCTAAACGTCATCGTTGTTGCACGTGAAGCGGTACGTGTGAACGAGCACATTTCGCGAAACTTGAGTGTCGCGAAAATGTTGCGCGCCTAAAAGTTGCATCGTGTGAACAGACCTTAATACGTCGTTGTAGCTGCAATATTGGGCGCGTTTGTCAGCAATGAATGGCGCAGGACGCTTTCGATTAGCCTTACCTTTTTTAAAACGCAAAGCATGAGCAATGACCTCGCCGCATTTTTTAGATTGTCTTTCAATTCTGGCCATTCCTAAGCCTAAATGAACGCAATAGTTGTCGGCATGGCAACGTCTTTGAAAAGTGGATTGCCTTGACTCAATCGGCCGGGTACTGATAGCACACAAAAGCAGACAGCGTCCCAAGAGACCTTTCGCTAAATTTCCCAAGCACCGAGCTCGTGCATGCTACGAGTGTAGTTACACGCGCTGCGCGTGCTGGCGTCTGCAGTAGCTAGGTGGTATTGGCAGTAGTCAGTATTCTAAAGCAAAAAAAACCTACAACACATTTTGCCGTGCACGCGCGTTCGTCAAAGATTTATTATGATTATTTACTTCGAATATTTTATAAGGGGAAGGCCAGCGCACGCCGATCGTTGAATCACACTTCCAGTGTTCTCCTCGGTGTTAGGGTAATTTACTAATAGGTCAATTTTCACTGGAGCCGAATCGCAGGTTTTTGAATTTATGACAGTGTTATATACAGTTTTTACAGGCTGGCAAACCATGCTGCCGGTGTAACGCCCGCCTTTCACTGCTCACTTCTTTTTCGTCGTTTCTAGGACTGAACTTCGTCGTCCTCTTTCGAACTTGGAAGGAAATTTCAACGAGGCTTGTCTTCACTTCAGACAGCCAAATATTTAGAAATTTTCCAAACAAGGGTTAATTTAGTTTTACCTTACTGATTATCTGTACCACGAGCAATAAAAATTAATTGTTTCTTAAACTCAAATGTATGCCACGCTGCGTCGCGAAAACACGGTAGCGCGCATTTTTGGGTCCCCCCATTTCGGGAACCTTTCCACGGAAGCCACTTATATTCGCTACAGCCAGGGGGTGACACCAGCTACCACCCCATAATAAAACACGGAGCTATCGCACATCCAGCCTTTGTCAAACTCGGCTAGGTACTTTTAGGTACCTAGTAGAGAAGGGTGGTTCACTTTTAACCGCGGTTAAAGTTAACCGGCTTCGAGCAAACGGGCCCAGCGCGTGCCGGAGAGCCAGGTGGAGCGCGCTATGGTGCCTCCACGTCTTCCATTATATGGCGTACACAGAGACCCTGCACACCGGCTATTGAAAACAGGCCCTGCGAAGCATGCGACATGAGAGAGCCTCTCGATCGCCCCCGGACCGCACGCATTTTCCTCGACTCTCACACAAAAACGCACTAAGAATTCTTAAATTACAACCAGCGTGCGCCTCTGTGCCGTCTTTTCGTTTGTTTTTGACCACCCTTTAGCATTTTTACGCTTTGTAAAATTAACAAATTAGTCATCTATGTGTATCTACACGCCCCCATTCACGGTGCTGCGGTTGCCTAAATTTGATCCTATTTCGAGCTTTATAGCTTGAAATACACAAAACTAATGCATCATGTTTTTGCAGATTCTGTGAGTACCTATCATTGGCCTTAATGTGGGAGCGCTTAAAAAAAATTGAAGATGGCCGTTTTAAAAAGAAGCTGAGTTTCAATTTAACTCGTAATTATTAAAATTACCTTATTTGAGTGTTTCTCATAAATATATTTCGCTTGCCAGGACAACCATATTTAGCACCAATATTAACAAGATACTGAACAAAACTCTGGCACAGTTTGAAACTTCTGGTATTTATAGATGCGGAGAAACAATTAATAAAATATAAGTGTTTTTGCGAAATGTGCCATGTTTTCGATTTATTTCTAGAAATTAATAACGTCAATACTTAATGATAATTCCTTCCAGTCAATCCTCCTTATAGGTAGTTTTTCAGTAACTATTTCTATACCGGCATCCACAACAGTTTTTTTTTTTTTTGTGGGGGGGGGGGGGGGGTGGGGGGGGGGTGGAGAAATGACCCAAATCTTAACCCCCCGCAATTCGCAGAAAGCGCTTCGTACTGAGAGTTTGCTTCTAACATTTTTTCCCGCAAAGACAACATCTTTTCTCGCAAAACAAATTGCGGTTTTGTTCTGATGGGTATTGCGTGTATAAAATGTTTTTCGTAAAAATTAAAAACAGTCACCGGACATGGTCGGCCAGTCTTATCTCGCGTTAGTCTCGCGTTAGGGCGAAGCGGGCAATCTTATCTGAAAACACCCCACTAGCCACCCTTTCTCTGTAGTCTGGCGTTAGGGCGCCGGACGCCCGCCTTCGACGTTCGGACGCGTGCGAACAGGCAGTAGACAAATACAGCTAGCTTTGCTTCTGTCCACTGGTCGTTCCAACATGAGCTATACGCTCCTCCTTCCCCTCAGTTTCTCACCATAAAATTCACCAACCTGCTCAAGACCGTCCGATGCGGGATGACGTATGTGCTCGCACACGAAGTCATGGAAGTCATCGCAAGGGCGGGTGGGGCCGTTTCTCCGAAGCATTGTCCTTAACCTGACGCAGTCCTTCGACTGGCAAGTTTCGGGCGGGATCGTAGTGCTCTCCGTGGTGGTCTCTGTTGTAGCTTCCGTCGTGCTTTCCGTCGTGCTTTCCGTCGTGCTTTCCGACGTGCTTTCCGTCGTGCTTTCCGTCGTACTTTCTGTCGTGGTATCTGTCGTGGTCTCTGTTGTTGGCTGAGTGGTCGTTACTGTCGTAAGGACGGTTAATTTTTTGATGGTTCCGTAGGTATTGATATCAGGTCATCTCCCATTTCAGAGGGAGTAGTTCTTGGGGTTTCTGGAGTTGTTGTCTGAAATAGACGCATTGATGACTCTTAGAGTCTGCATGTGCCTTGTGGCTCTCAACGTCCCTTAAAAAATATTATGAATGTGCGTTTTTACCATACATCCGCTGTTTAACCTTCATTAAGAGGAAGGTTATGTATGCTTGTGCTTCACTGAAGCTTCTGCTTATCAATCTTGACAAACCTTTCATTTTTTATGAAAACGTGATTAAAATCTAAGTTAGCTTTGTTTTTCTTTTTTTATCAAGCAAAAGCTAAAATCTTACTTTTTCAATAAAAAGGGCAGCAGAACAGTCAAAATTAGACATACATATATTTAGGAATTAAAATTTAAATAGCTCGCTGCCTTCGCGAACATAATGCATGAGCACGTCTTAGATCCGACACATGCCGATTAGTTTTTCTAATTGTTTTGCTTTCGAGGTATGTGGTTTTATTAAAACCAACGTATTTAATAAGAAACGTATCTTCTCAGCTTCTTTGTGTTTTTTTTTTTCTATTCGTCATACGTTTTTCAACAATAAAAAATTGGGGACGTGTTTATTCTGTTGTTTCATTAAAACAATGTTTTAATTGGTGGACAAACCTCGAGCTCAGTGGTAACTTTTGTCAAGGGTCCGTGTAACGATATTGGGATGAAACGTTTCGTACTTTGCACAGGCTTACTGGCCTGTGCAAACCACTCTGACCAATGTATCCTCACACGCAACGTCACTGGGTAGGACGCTGCTTTGTCGCGGTGCAATCTCAAGGATGAAAGCGGACTTCCCCCACCAGTCTTTCCGTCGCAAAACTTGGCGACGTAGTAACGGGGAACGCATTGTTGTCACAGTTACAGAAATTTCTCTAATGTGACGATATCTGTACGCGGCTCACAGATTGGACACATGCACCTCGTGAACACTCGGCTTGGGCTCGTGATCATCAATGCCTCGACGAGCATTCGGGTAGTGGCTCGTGTCAGGTCACTGCGGTAACGGGAACAGCCGAAAGCTGACTATGCCTGGACATCCACGCGCACCTTGTGATTTGCCGACCCGGACACGTGTCTAAAACCAACAATAATGATATATAATTCGCACCAGACTACATGGTCTCTATTGGACAGGGGATCGAACTATGGGAGGCGCTCTATCGAGCTTCTTGTCCCCACAGCCCGGTGTTTACAAACACAGTAGAACAGAGAAATGTAACCTCGCCTTGCACGGTCTGGGCACGAGCGCTTCGCTCTGACCAGTGTTTTGGTCGCACGAGGAGCGGCATTCGAATCGTCATCTTCAATTTCTCTGATCAAAAACAAACAAGAAAATTTGGTTTGTTTTCCTCACAGCTGAAGGGTGCCGCTAGAGGCGTGACTGTTCGATCTCCTCTAGAGTGTCTTCATACAAACGCGCGCTTTTGCTTGAGTGGTGACATCTCAGCCATTTTTCCGCCCAATCGTTTTTTTATGCATTTTAAAGTGCGCGCGATCCGGAGTCACTCAGCTGGAGCGCGTAGCTTTGGCTAATGCATAGACGCCGTTTTACCACCCAAGTCACACACCGAGTGCGCGAGAGCGTCACGCCCTGGCACATTCAGGGCAACAATGGATGTTTTCACCCTCTGACAGGCAGACATGTAGGCACCCTAATCTCCACCCCTATAGGCGCTTTCAACACGTGTCCGACTGAGCCGCCATTGCCGACCTTTTCTAGTATTACCGAGATGCCTAGCCACGGAAGCGGGCGTTGACGAGCCCCCACAAAGGCCTATGCTGGGGAGAAGGAAACGGTAACGCCTAAAATGGCAATAACCTGTCCTGGTGTGGTAATGAGTAAGTGACGCGAAGGGATTAAGAGGGAGCAAAAACTGAAGGTTGGTTATGGCGGCGCCCATGCTCAGCTGCCTGAAAGCGTCTCTACTCGCCGTAAACTATTTTGTGCTATGCGTTGTCAAGGCTAGCATGGGTTCCAGATTATGGCTGTCCCGCTCTGCTAGCGCTGCTGTGAGGGCACGCGGCTTTGTATTGCGTTTCATTCGCATACGCTCGCGCAGCTTCCTTAGCCAGAGTTGGAACTTGGAACACTGCGGAAGCTATAGGCTCTCCCTGGGAGCGTAGCAAACATATACCATTTCCAAAAATGCAGCGCTACCTGGTGGCGTGAAAAACAGCTTTACTTTCGACAACCTTATGGTGGCCGGGGAACTGCATTTCATTGGGCACCGTCACTTTCGCAGGTCCATTGTAGATGAAAATTGGTTGTTCGATAACTTCATAATTATTTCTCCATTTATTTCAGTTTTGATTGTATGAACATAAGGACCGCCCTGTACAAAGCGGCGTCCCATAACCCCCTTGATTAAGTTTCTACCATCAAAAGAATTTAAAGTTAAACTTGTGCCGAGAGATTGATTGGACCACGCTCCGAAATAAACGCTTCCGCGGCCGTTATGTCTAATTCCTGCTTCGTGTTGTTCTGACGACACGAACGTACAACCCTCATATACTCTCCATTGGAAGTATCCCTCAACTTCTTCGTTCATCAACCTCAAGAAGGCCGCCATTAGTTTGGTACAAATGCCATACACTGAGATAATGAAAGTGATCAAATTTTCCAAACTGAATTTTGAAAGAAGGTCTATGAATGGTTGACGCCGAGTATAATTTTGGCTCTGAGTTAGCGGGATGAACGCTGCACAATATTTTATTCTTTTTTCTTTTCTACGACAGCCATCGAGTGGAGAGAAAAAGTGACGTCCGCATTGTGGCTTATGAAGCTAAAGGGTTCGTTCTGGGATATTTAATAATGTAAAAAAACTTTGTACTACCTTTTTAAAGGGGCGGTGCAACGATATTAAATTGGAATGTTTTTCACTTTACACGAGCTTACTGGCACTAGTGGGACTCGAGGATACTCGCACGCAACGCCACTGACCAAGAAACTCCTTTGTTGCGCTGTAATTTTGAGGACAAAACTGAGTGTTTTCATTCAATCTCTCCTTCGCAAAACCTGATGACGTAGCTGGGCGGTAGCAGCACCGCCCAATGACGATATTTGAATGCGGCTCATAGATTGGACCCGAGCATGGCGTGGACACTCGATTTGGGCTCGTGATAATTACTAGCTCGAGAAACATTCGGGTAGTGGCCCGTGTCCATTCGCTGCAACGACGAAAACAGCCGAACCATAACAATGCCTGGAACTCAGCGCGTGTCCTGTGCCTTGACAACCCCAGCGCATGGCTATGATCAACATTGGCGGCATATAATCGGCTCCAGGTCATATGGCCTCTCGTTCTGGCTGCGAGTTGAGGGGGTGAACTCTGCTCGTTTTTCTTTATTTTTTTCTGCGACTTCCATTGCGTGTGGTGAAAAACGAACGGGTATTTCACAGGTCATTAACGTCAGGGATCCGCTCTAAGCAATATTTGTGCAAAATACAAAAATCGTTGCATCGCAACTTTAAGCTTTTGTATAATTTATCTTCAGTTTGTAGTGAAAAACATTTGCACAGGTTTGTTGTCCCCATATTGTCCCCATGTCCCCATCCACCTTATATTTCTATACGTTTTTTGCAAAGGCCTTCTTTGTGTGAGTTTAGGAATAAATACTACGTCTCGGCGATAAATTAAGCCTCGGAGAGGAATGAAGAATGTCATTTTGTTATATTCATCTAACAAATGTTTTACAGCGTTACACTAGTCAAAAAGATGCAAAGCAAAATCTAAAATAAATAAATATATAAATATATATATATATATATATATATTTTTTTTTTCTACTGTGACTGTGTTTAAACTCTGATTCCGCGTAACTCCGTTTCCCAGGAGAGTGTCGGCGGTGATTGCAAAAGTTTATGAGGGGCCACAAAGCACTGACCTTGGAAGAAGTGGAGAGCAGCTGCAAGATACCCGCTCCTGCAGCCACCAGAACGATGCAAGCGAAGATCGCAAATGCGAAGAAGCGAAACTCGCTTTTATCATCGGCTGGCGTGAAAGACCTTTCCGGTCTGGTGACCGATCTGCGAGCAACGTGTGACCAAAACACGATTTGTAAAACAAAAACCAGACCCGCGGTTAGCTCTAACATTTAAAGATTTTTCACACGTGTGCTTTTCATTATACTACCTAGTACGTTGCAGCCGCTTGTCGCCACTAAAACGGCAGGATACTTCGTTTTAGCTTAAGTTAAGACGTAGTGGAGGCTACAAGCTGATGGGTCAAAAGTGCAAGTCATTAAGCGTTTTTTTATTTATTATTGGTCCAGCGATTATAGATCGTGTACTGAGACATGACGAACACCTTAATCAGGCACGTATCCAGGGGAGGGCCCATGGGGCCCGGGCCCCCAACCCCCCCCCCCCCCGAAATTTCCCATTTTGCTGGGACCTCCACTCCCCCTCCCCCTCATACAGCATTTTGTCATGGGCGGCCCCCCCCCCCCCCCCCCCCGAAACAAAATCCTGGCTACGTGCCTGACCTTAATGGTGCGCTTTTGAGCCTATATTAAAAAGAGGGAGCAGCTCAAACCATGAAGAGTGTTTTCAACTTAATGCCGGACGCCTCCTGAGCCGATTGGTCGCAAAAGAGCATCCGTGCGTTAAAGGGGGCGAGGAGGAGGTGGGTAGACACCGAGGACGAGACGCTTGCGGACTGTCGACGCTTTCGACTCCTCCTCGTAGCTCGCTTTGCAAACGACAGAGCGCCGAGTTCTGTTTGGAAGGACTAGGAGGGTAGCCAAGGCTATAATCCGTGGCTGAAAAATAGAGTAAAGTGGAAGGTTCTCGTCCCTGTTTCCATTTTAGCAGAGCGAACGCTGGAGAGGAGGCGACTTCCTCTCCAGCGTTCGCTCTACTAAAGTGGAAAGAGGCGGGAGGAGAGTCCAATTTACTCTTAGCATGTGACCGACTGTAGCCTCTTTTATCTCCACCCACTGTCCCCGTCTAATCAGAGTGACCAAAAGCGTTGTCTGCTCGTCGCGCAGTATATCGCGTTAGAACGCCAGACAACGTCATTCGGCGTTCGAGCAGTGAGTGGAAACTAAGCCAGCTAGACTATGCTTCCCCGACCCACTTGTTTCCCAATCTCAGCTCGCCGCGCTCTAAAAATAACGTGTTAACCTCAGGTGCATCGAGGCGAGAAACTCTAGGGCCATTCACGCGTCGTACGTAGGGTATAATATTCTACTCGTGGAGTGTTACTTAGTCATCCCAGAGAGCAGTGCGGTTTGAAACTAGGGGTTTTGACAGACTCTCGACGGCAGCCTTACACCTTGCAAATCATCGAATCCTGCGGTTTATTAGGGTGTCCCCGGCAGATTACGATGCTTACCCGCTCCTCCTTCTGTCCTGCGGCGTACTTTCCGACGGGCGGAGGTAGCTCCTGTAGTAATCTTCCATGTAGAACCAAGATCCTCCAGCAGCACAGTCGTGTCTTCTTGACCGCGAGCTCCGAACGCTGCCACAAGCTTTTCCTACCGCGTGGCTGTAGTCTAGCGCGTGGCTCACATTTTCTTCAGTTTCCGGAAGGACTGTTCTTGTTCAAAACATCGTATTATGGCATCGGCTAAAGCCATTGGCTAAAGCCCCTTGACGTGTTCAAGTCTGACAAAGAGCGTAAAGAATAGAGCGTCTATACTTTGTTTCACCTTATGTGCGAGCGAAGGCAAAACTGGAAGCGCGAGCACGGAAGCTCCGTGCGTTCAGGCTTTGCTCGAGCGCGCGAGCTGGGGAGAAATGCAAAAAGCGCTGGTAACGAAGTATAATGCGCCAAAGCACGAGGTCCGTGCCCAGTGCTTTGCTTTATAGCAAATAGCGGCGCAGTACTGAAATGAGCGGCGCCTCAAGTCTGGTGTGCTAGATCCCCACCCCTGCCCGTTTCGATCTGGATGAGAATCGTACCGGCGTGCGGTCGTGTATCACTACTGCGTGATGCACTTTAAAAACCCCAGGCTAGCGGTTGTACTGCACTGGCTAAATTGCTCATCTACAGCTGGGAGACTCGTCGCCCGTTGAGGCAGACCAAGTTCTAGGCTGTATAAAATAAACATACACACAACCCAATTTGTTTTTTGTTTTTTTTGTGTGCTAGAGTCTGACCGCCGAATTCAGAAACCTCACTCAAACTACACTCACACTTAAGGGCCCCTCCGCTTCCTCGAGGAAGGCGCGAGGGCCGGCGCTGGCCAATCGCGACGGCGGGTCCGTCCTCGCGATTGGCCAGCGCCGGCCCTCGCGCCTTCCTCGAGGAAGTGGAGCGGCCCTTAAGTGTGAGTGTAGTTTGAGTGAGGTTTCTGAATTCGGCGGTGACAATCGCTCGCTTAGTCCAGCGGGAGAAAACGACAAATTCGTTCAGCACACAGCGTTAGCATCCATATGTTTATCCATATGTAAAGCCCCTGTACCCTGCGAAAAGTGGCGCCATTCATTGTTGTGGAAATACTCGAGACACGTCGCGCGCGCCACTTCTGGGAAGAACATGGCGTCTGAAATCTAGCTCATTACTGCGCTGTGCCACTGATCTCTATTGTAGTAGGCTGGATCGTGGATCGGGAGCCCGTCGGTGTCGCCACCGGCGGCCATTGCTTCACACTAGGCAATACACGCAAGTCTATGGGAGAAACGCACAAAAGTAAGAATATTGAAGCATGTACGCTGTCGGGTGTTTGGAGATCGAATCGGTATTGGTCAAACGTTTGAACGCCGAATAAAAACATCCAACGTACCGGAGTACCTACGGCTGAGCTGGCAAGCTTGCTCTCGTAGTGGAGTAAACAAAGGAACTTACCGTCAATGAGACCGTTCTCGGGGAAGCCCAGAAGTTGATGAATGACAAAGAAGTTCCATCTCGACAGCGACTTTCCGGGAGCGAGCGAATTCCGCGTAGCAAAGCCTTCGAGATTGTCGTCTGCTAAACCCAACTCAACGAAATTGCCACCGACTCCGCGGTAACTCTAGGTAACTCTCGCCTCATTGAGCTGCACTACACCGGAGTCACTCTCGAGCACAACATATTTATTTATAAGAACTGCGAGGGGCTGTAAGTTTTAATGTTTGTACGCAAGCTATTTGACGGACTTATCGAAAAGCATCAAAAAAGTTTCAGTGCTGACAACAACTTAGAAACGGGGGAAACGGCACGTTTTCTCGTTCTTTCTATAGACGTTTCCACTGTTTACAAAAATCACAGTCCACACGTGTTAAATCACAGTCCAGAACGCGCACGTTCGTCGCTTCGGAAAGCGAGCAAATCACGCGCCATACGCACGAACACTGAAAATGGAACCTGCCAAGTGTCCTTTTTTGGAAAGGTCTATAGAGTCCCATGCATTGGCTGGTGTCAATCAATGGCCACCGGTGGCGACACTCGGCCCCAGCTGCTGAGGCCGTGGTCCGCGATCCAGCGTAGTACAGTAGAGAGCAGTGCGCTGTGCCGTCATGTTCTTCCCAAGGGCTGCACGTTGCACGTGCCTCGTGCATCGACGCACCTTGCGTTACTTTTGAAACATTAAAGCCCGGTTCACACAGTTGCGTTTGACTGCGTTTGACTGCGTTGCGGCAGCGAGACACCAGGACATCCCTGCTGCTTATATCGCGTTCCAAAAAGATTCCGTGAATTGGATTCCACACTTCATACGAAGCACAGATGTGCCGGTGACTCGCTTTCGGTTCTCGCCGCAACGCAGTCAAACGCACTCAAACGCAAGTGTCTGAATAGGCTTTATATACCCACAGCAGCGCCACAACGGCACTCTGTCGTACTGTGAAAAGAGAAGAAAAAATGAAAGACGTTTACAACTCACTGTAATGCCAAATTAGAGCGCAGATTTCGAGGAGGAGGAGGTGATGGTACGGAGGGGACGGTATGCCCCTCCTCCTTATCCACACCCTCTCCTCCTCCCTCCTCATCTACTCCTCCCGTGCTCCTCGCCTCGTCCCCCACTTCCTCCTCCTCCTCCCCTCCTCCTTACTCCTCCCTCCTCCTTCCTCTTCCTCCTCCACCCTCCTCTCCTCCTCCTCCTCCCTCCCGCACGGTGCATTATGGGAAACGTCCCATAACGCAACGCGCGGGATGTCACGGGGGTCACTCGTGACCCCCGTGATGTCACTCGTAACGTCACGGGGAAAACGGGACCGTGCCGAAACGTCACCCTGGTGACGTCTCTCGTGACGTCAAACTGCCGAAACGTCGCCCTCGTGACGTCACGAGTGACGTCACGAAGGTCCCACGCGGTGCATTATGGGATGTTTCTCACAATGCCCCATAATGCACCGCGCAATTACGCCGACGGTGACGGCGACGGCGACGCCGACGCCGACGCCACTCAAGCCGGAAACGGGCGCCTAAGAGCTTTAAACATGTCTTCGCCATTGATTACAATCGGGAGCTGCCGCATAATGAATCTTCACTTGGTAGCCATAACGAAATTGGGCAGGGCACATTGAGCTCGACGCAATGAAGACAGGCTGCTATGAAGCTATGGTGGGCTTGTGGAGCCCCTCGACGTACTTCTTTCACCTTCTATTCCCGGTACTGCAGGGTGGCACTGCTGTCCACTTATCGATGGCTCCCCGCCCCGCTATAATAATAATAATAATCAATCAATCAATCAATCAATCAATCAATCAATCAATATTTATTTGGTGCCCGGGAACGACCTGACGGTCTTGGTGCTGGCGCACCCCAACTACAAAATAAAACACAAAATATTACACAAGATACGTAACACAAGAAGCGAAACATTTAAATACACACAGGAAAGGGAAGACTTCAATGCATAGCACAAATTGGCAACGCACAGGAGCTCACGCAACGCGCAGTCGTACATCGCCCAAAGTGGATGGCAGGCATCGATTGAGAAATTAAGAGGAAAAGACTAAGGTTGAACACATTCAAATAGGAATGACAACGAAGATGAACAGTGAATTCCGATCGTAGACACTGCGATGATGAAGCAACAAAAAAGAAATTGGGAACAAACGTTGATCAAAAACTGGATTGACGACGCCACGATGCGGAAGCTTAGAACAAGCAAGAGAATATAAAGTCTATGATTTGTGAGGTCAGCTTCACATCGAACTAGAACAATGTTCGAAGCGAGAGGTGAAACGCCTGAAAGCAGGAGTCAAAAATATCTTATTTCTCCGTATGCACGTTCTACAGTTCTGACGACCTAACGAGGGGGCATTGCTTGTTAAGGTTATTGGTCGTATAGAAAGGTAATCTGAGTCTTGCATTCACACGTGGAATGCTCAAATTCAAAGCAGACAAAAGCGTCGAGGAGTCAATCAGTCCGTGTAAGACCTTGAACAGAAACAAAATGTCAGCCTTTTCGCGGCGCTGGCAAAGGCTCAGTATATTTACTCGCCTCAACTCAGCTTCATAGCCGAAAGATGCTCGTTCACAGCAAGATAACGGTACTTAAAAATGGAGATAAATTTTTGTTGTACACGCTCTATTCTTGATGAATTCGTAGAACAAATTCCGTTCCACACAACGGACCCATATTCCAGCTGCGAACGGCACAACGCGCAGTAGAGCGTAAGAAAGGCAGAAGGGTTGGAGAATTTTCTGGTCAGGCGGCATGACACTCCCAACATGCGCAATGACGTGCAGACTACCTTTGTCACAGGATGATCGAAACGCAGGCTAGAATCGAATATGACGCCGAGATCTCTGATTTGGGAGACGCGAGACAGTAAATCTCCATGAATACGATAGGGGTAGCATACAAGTTGTGATTTTCGTGAAAGGGTCATAACTTTAGTTTTAGTGCGATTTAAGGAAAGCTTGTTACGTTTACACCAATCGTTGAACGAGTTCGCGTCGTTCTGGAGTTTAATGCAGTCGTCAACAGTTCGTATTTCCCGGTATATTTTGGTGTCGTCTGCGTACTGCAAACAAAAAGAATCAGACACGACATGTTGGACGTCATTGACGAATATGGAAAATAGAAGGGGGCCTAGAATGGACCCTTGAGGTACGCCTGAGATTATCTTGAAGGTTGCGGAAGTAAAGTTATTGACGCGGACATAGCCTTCTCTGTTTACCAAGTAGTTCTTGAACCATGCGAGAACCTGTCCGCAAACACCGTAATAAGAAAGCTTCGACAACAACAATTTGTGGTCGACAAGATCGAAGGCCTTACTTAGGTCAAAGTACACTACATCGAGTTGACCCCTGTTGCAAACAACGTGGGAGGCAGTTGACATAAAAGTGACCAGATTAGTGGTCGTAGACCTGCCGTAAACGAAGCCATGCTGGCTAGGAGCTATTAGGTTTTTAAATGAAAATGATAAGTGTTTGTGGACGACCATTTCAAAAAGCTTAGACAAGGAAGACAGAAGAGAAATAGGCCTATAATTAGAGATGTCTTCACTTTTACCGGACTTATATACAGGAACAATTACTGCAAGTTTCCAGGCTTCTGGAAAAACAGCAGATTTCAAGGAGGTATTAAATATCTTGCAAATTACAGGAATAAATATATCATGATAAGCTTTAATTAAGGCAGATGGTATTCCATCATGACCTGTTGAGAGTTTTGGTTTCATTTTCTTGATACATTCCTCAACAACTTGTTCGTCGGCGGTGACCGTGCTTAGCACATTGTCGGATCCAGCCGCGGGAGGAACATAAGCGCAGGAATCGTCGGAATCTGTGTACACCGACGTAAAGTGCCGAGCAAACATTTCAGATACGTCCCCCGAGCCCGCGCCGTCCAGTACAATGGACTTCGGTCTGTCGGCTTTCGAGGAGCGTGAGCTGACGTATTGCCAAAACTTCTTTGGATTGCGGGTTAAATCCGACTCCACTGTTTTTCTGTGTTTAAGGCGATCACGATTTAATATTGTTTTGCATTCGCTGCGGCGACATTTGAATTCGAGTTCCCACTTAGGGAGACCACTCTTCTTCCACTTTCGGTGGGCAAAGGATTTTCTTTTTAACAGTGACCTCAACTCGGCGGAAAACCAGTGCGGGAATTTATGCTTTTGGCATTTCTTCTTCAGGGGAATGTACGTATCCATACCGTCCCGGATAATTCGGGTGAAGTTTTCGACTTGATTATTTACGCAGTGGCTTTCCATAATGGAGCACCAGTTTACATCCGAGAAGTAACGATACAGACCTACATAATCACCCGCGGCTAAGTTGTACATTTTTTCAGAAGGCCGGTCATCACTTGTGGGGCATTTTAGGCCTGAAATGACACGGTACGTAACGTTCAACGCTGGATGATGTTTGTCTAAAGGTACCATAGGTAGTTCGCTTTTTGTAACGCTTAATTCATCCATGTCAGAAAAGCACAGGTCAAGAGTGTTGCCTAAGTGATTGTGAGTGGCGTTGTGCTGCGTAAGGCCTAGAAAAGTAGTAAAGTTAATGAGCATATTGCACTTTTGTGATATGTAAAAGTTGGTGTTCGAGATGTGAAAATTATCCCAGTTGATCCCAGGCGCATTGAAGTCGCCTAAAATCAAGCACCTAGCGGAGGTTTGCTCGTTGACTACTCTTTCTATACCACTAAGACAGGCGCTAAATTCGCCCGGAGCGATCTGCGGAGCCAAGTAGAAAACACCAATAAGTACGCGTTCCCGGCGGTTGCAACGAACTTCAACCCATAGAGACTCGGGGTGCGTCTCCAGATCCGAACGTCGAACAGACTCGAGGCTGCTGTTAACGGCAATTAGGACGCCGCCCCCAATTTGCTTTGCACCAGGTCCTTCCCGGTCGCGACGATGCACCACGAAATTAGGAGGAAAATAATCAGAGGAAGAAATATCTGGGCATAGCCACGTCTCGGTGATTGAATAAATGGAAAAGTCAGAAGATAAAACGCTTTAAAAAAATATGTCGGCTTTCGTCCTTAGGCCTCGAACATTTTGATAATAAATTTCCAAGCTACTTGATCTGTGTCGCGCTGTCATTTAAGTCGCCAGGGTTGAATAAGAGGTCATCGCGCAAGCGGCCCCTGAAGGGCTTAAATAAGCAGGACCTGGGCCAAGTGGCGGGGTTGGTGAGTGATCCGAACGCCTCGGCTTCAACAGAAACATAAAAAGACGCATACGTATCAAATCGAGTCTTGAGCCTGGAGCACTGGACACTTTGAACACCGACGGAGGCCAAATGCTCCGTGATGTTCGCTGCGGTGGTCTCCGGAGAGAGCTTCGTTACGAAGAGGGCCTTTCGGCGTGGCGACGACGGGACGACAGTGAGCCGGCTGATTTCAGACGATCCGATTAGAGCAACGGGCTTGGTTTGCAGACGCGAAGCCTTGATTTCGACCGGGCGTGCGAGCAGGATCGCACTGCCCTCCGACGGCTCGGCCAGGGGTACGGTCGGACAGCTGACTGTCGCTTCAGAAGAAGCCATAGAAGAAGAAGGAGGGCTCATATGCGACGACGCAACTGGGGGCGATGGCGTCCCACCTCGGAGGCCAGCTGGGACACTGCGGCACTGGGCGACTGCGGCGTAGGACGGAGCCCCGGCGGCCCTCTTCAGGTCGGCAATTTCCGCGCGGCAGGCACTTACTTCAGCGCGCAGGGAGCGGAGCAGCGCAGCCTGTTGTCCAGATGATTTAGCGACTTCGGCTTTAAGCCGCCTGTTGTCCTCGTTGAGGCAGGCCACCTGGTCAGTTAGGAACGAAATTCCCTCCAGGGCGTCAAGGAGGAGGCCGTGCAGCAGATTCGGGGGAGCCTCAAGGTCGCGTCCCTGGGAAGCCGCGAGCGCGACGAACGAGGTGATCAGCGAAGGGGATCCGCCTTCCTCCCGGCCGCCGTCGTTGGCCCCGTCGATGCCGGACTCCTCGCTAACCCTAGCAGTGCCTTCGTTAGGGCTAGGCGACGAAGAGCGTTTGCAGTGACTGCAGAAGAAGGGGCTTACCCCGCTGGTGAGAAGTTGCAGTTCCGAATCCGGGAGCATCAAACATTTCTGATGGACGCGGTGAACGCACCCGGTGCACCGAAGACGCGGCTGTTTGCCGTAAAAGACTCGGAGGCAGATGCAGCATGCGTCCGTACTGGGCGCCATCTTGTATAATAATAATAATAATAATAATAATAATAATAATATTTATTCCGCTTTCATGTTTGTTTTCGATAATTTTGGGCCCGTCAAAGCCAAAGTATATAGGCTTGTGGGACATGGCCCGGAAGAGGTAGTAAGTGATTAAATACATCTAGTTAGCAAACTAACACCGATAAACAGTCATAGTTGTCCGGGGTGCGGGAGGGGGGTAGGGGAGGCGGCGGGTAGTCAGTCACTTTGTACATGGCACGGATAGAGATAGTAAATTACAGTGGACCGGTAGAAACACTATAGAGATATATACAGGTAAAATAAAAAATTCCGACAAGGTTGTCAAAAAAAAAAATTGTAAGGAAACATTAACGAATACTTTAGGTAGAGTCCAATCAATTAAGAATTTTTTTAGTTGCTTTTTTGAGTTAAGCGTAAAAATGTCATCAGGAAGCGAGTTAAATATTTTCGGGACATAAATATCACGAGTAGCTTGTCCGTAGCGAGTATAAGAACGAGGTACAATATAGAGAGGGCAATCTCTCAGAACTCGGGAGGACATGAAAGTCTTTTTGAAATCATCCATCCAAAAGTGGCGCAAAATTACTGAATTCACGAACAACTTATGGAAGGAAGGTAAACCAAGATATTGAAAGATACTTTCGCATTCTGTCAAATCACAGTTATACGCCACGCTCTTCAGTAAGTTCCGCAGAATATTATCGATGCGTACCTGTCATCTTATGGGACAATTGGAAAGAATAGTAATTCCGTATCTTAAAACGCCGTATGCAAGACTGCTGGCAATAGCTCTGCGCACACAGATCGGAGCAAGATGTCTAATGGTGTACAAAAGCCAGGCAGTACTTCTGAGTTTGCTACAAATATAGGACAGGTGGGTATTCCAAGCAAGGTCGCTGTCAAAATAAACTCCCAGGTATTTAACTGAATTCACATAAGAAATCGCCGTACAGGAACAAGAAGTACAATCAGAGGTATGAATGAACGGAGGAATGTTTGTCACAGTTTGTTTTAAAGGATTTCTAAAGCATACTAAACTTGTTTTTGAGGCGTTAACTTTGATACGGTTGTCACGAAACCAGTTCATAGCAGTGAAAACAGCTTGTTGTAGTATTTGTACGGCTGATGTGTAGTTGGTGGGACACGCGACTAAAACTGTATCATCCGCATATTGAAATATATGACAATTTAAGATGTTTTTTTTTCAAGATCATTCACATAAATATTAAACAATAAGGGGGAAATTATGGATCCTTGTGGAACGCCACACGTCAGAGACACCTGTGTGCTCATGTTTAGACCTCCCAGAGCAACAACCTAGGAACGATTAGAGAGATAATTTGTAAGAAGTGTGTGAAAGTTGCCACGAAATCCCAGCTTGTGCAATTTCTGAAGCAATATACTGTGGTCGACCGAGTCAAAAACGTTAGAAATATCTAAAAATAGGGCGCAACTGTATAGATTATTGTCAAAAGCAGAGTGGAGGATTTCGGAAAATTCTTCTAAAAGTGAAACAGCTTCAAGACCCTGTACAGCTTAGCATAATAATAATAATAATAATAATAATAATAATATATACATGTTTGTTTTCGATAATTTTGGGCCCGTCAAAGCCAAAGTATATAGGCTTGTGGACATGGCCCGGAAGAGGTAGTAAGTGATTAAATACATCTAGTTAGCAAACTAACACCGATAAACAGTCATAGTTTGTCCGGGGTGCGGGAGGGGGGTAGGGGAGGCGGCGGGTAGTCAGTCACTTTGTACATGGCACGGATAGAGATAGTAAATTACAGTGGACCGGTAGAAACACTATAGAGATATATACAGGTAAAATAAAAATTCCGACAAGGTTGTCAAAAAAAAAATTGTAAGGAAACATTAACGAATACTTTAGGTAGAGTCCAATCAATAAGAATTTTTTTAGTTGCTTTTTTGAGTTAAGCGTAAAAATGTCATCAGGAAGCGAGTTAAATATTTTCGGGACATAAATATCACGAGTAGCTTGTCCCGTTAGCGAGTATAAGAACGACGGTACAATATAGAGAGGGCAATCTCTCAGAACTCGGGAGGACATGAAAGTCTTTTTGAAATCATCCATCCAAAGTGGCGCAAAATTACTGAATTCACGAACAACTTATGGAAGGAAGGTAAACCAAGATATTGAAAGATACTTTCGCATTCTGTCAAATCACAGTTATACGCCACGCTCTTCAGTAAGTTCCGCAGAATATTATCGATGCGTACCTGTCATCTTATGGGACAATTGGAAAGAATAGTAATTCCGTATCTTAAAACGCCGTATGCAAGACTGCTGGCAATAGCTCTGCGCACACAGATCGGAGCAAGATGTCTAATGGTGTACAAAAGCCAGGCAGTACTTCTGAGTTTGCTACAAATATAGGACAGGTGGGTATTCCAAGCAAGGTCGCTGTCAAAATAAACTCCCAGGTATTTAACTGAATTCACATAAGAAATCGCCGTACAGGACAAGAAGTACAATCAGAGTATGAATGAACGGAGGAATGTTTGTCACAGTTTGTTTTAAAGGATTTCTAAAGCATACTAAACTTGTTTTTGAGGCGTTAACTTTGATACGGTTGTCACGAAACCAGTTCATAGCAGTGAAAACAGCTTGTTGTAGTATTTGTACGGCTGATGTGTAGTTGGTGGGACACGCGACTAAAACTGTATCATCCGCATATTGAAATATATGACAATTTAAGATGTTTTTTTTTTCAAGATCATTCACATAAATATTAAACAATAAGGGGGAAATTATGAATCCTTGTGGAACGCCACGCGTCAGAGACACCTGTGTGCTCATGTTTAGACCTCCCAGAGCAACAACCTAAGAACGATTAGAGAGATAATTTGTAAGAAGTGTGTGAAAGTCCACGAAATCCCAGCTTGTGCAATTTCTGAAGCAATATACTGTGGTCGACCGAGTCAAAAACGTTAGAAATATCTAAAAATAGGGCGCAACTGTATAGATTATTGTCAAAAGCAGAGTGGAGGATTTCGGAAAATTCTTCTAAAAGTGAAACAGCTTCAAGACCCTGTACAGCTTAGCATAATAATAATAATAATAATAATAATAATAATAATAATAATAATAATAATAATAATAATAATAATAATAATAATAATAATAATAATAATAATAATTCATTTTTTTAGTGCCCCAGAACAACCGTGAGGTTTTGATGTGGTGGAACATACACAAAAAGAGAAAAAAAGGACAATGCGACATTGTTCTAGGCATGGTACAGCAGTATGTCAAGATCATGCTTGAAGGAAGCAAAGTATCAAAAGATAATAGCGCTAAGTCGTTCACTGGAATTTGCATGCGAATTAACGGTGTCAGTGTATCCTTCGAGGACGGGTAGAATACAGAGTGCTTTCTACAGACGCGAGCAGGCGCGTGAAAATGTACAGAGCTTAGCATGTCAGCATTACATTGACCTTGGATCACTTTGTGTAAAAATATTATATCACGCGAGAGTCTACGTTTCGATAAATTTTGTAAGTTTAAAGTGGTAAGAATATATTCGTAATCATAATAACACCTTCTATTAAAATGCCTGTCGTACACAATGCGAACAAACCATTTCTGTACGGATTCAATTCGTGACATATCAGAGGCCGTCAGCGAGTTCCACACCACACTTCCAAACTCACGTTTAGTACGTACTAGACAAGAAAATAAGCGAACTATGCATAAAGAATTCTTGGAAGTCACGAGATAAGCGAGATAACAAACCAAGCATTCGCATGGAAGAGGAGACAATCTGTGCGACATGACAAGAAAAAGAAAGTGTGGCATCAAAAAAGATCCCAAGGTCACGAACCACAGTGACTCGTGCAATTGTGGCAGACGGGAGTACGTAAGTGTAAGAAAATATATCGCGTTTTCGAGACATTGACAGAACTTTTGTTTTGCTTGAATTAAGATACAAAAAGATTTCAGAACACCACTTATATACACGTAGTATATCGGCTTGTAGAAGACTGCAGTCGTAGGATGACCGTACATTAAAAAAAATCTTAATGTCGTCAGCAAACATTAGTAAATGTGAATTTCGTACGCACAATTCCAGGTCGTTTAAGAAGACGAGAAATAGGAGAGGCCCCAAGTTCGATCCCTCAGGGACTCCAGATGTTGGCTCAAAAGTATCAAAATAGCTGTCAGAAATCCTAACAGCGCTCTGACGTTCAGTCGAATACGTCCTGAACCAACCCAAAAGTCCCGGTGATACTCCGTACAAAGATGATTTATACAAAAGAAAATCATGGTTCACTTTATCAAAAGCCTTAGTCGTGTCGAAATACACAGTATCGACCTGACCACGGGAATGAACTAAAGGAACTGTATATTCAAGAAACACTGCTAAATTTCTGTCGAAATTAATAGGAAACATGCGAGTAAATAACCAACTCAAATGCCTTTGAAAAAGCACACAATAAAGATATAGGTCTGTAGTTGTTTACCTTACACACATCGCCACTTTTGTGTTACGGAACAACAACCGTATAATTACTTTCTTAATTACTTACAAAAATATAATTTACTTTCGCAAGTGCCATCGCCACACTTCCCCCGTCTAGCCCACCATACCACAAGGATGCTCGCAGGCCGTGATTTTTCTGGAACTCTCCTTCCGGAGGTGCAATGGGATTGGTCAGAGGGACTTGTGCCGCCGTTGGGGCACAGCGAAGCGGCGTGTACGGGTGGGCCAGGTGGTTTAATATTTTTAATGAGCAATCGGGTGGGATCACGTGAGGTTAACACGAGCCCCAGTGATACATTCGTCGTCCCTCACTGCGCCTCCGAGAAGGATGACCCAATTTTTTTTAAGTGATGTCGGCGTGAAGAGTCATGTTATTGGGAAGTATTTGGAAGTTTAGGAGGCACATGAGGAGGCGCCATTGGCCGAGAGCGTGCTAGGCGTGTTCCAGGGCGTTTTCACAGATTCAAGTGTGGCCAGCCACAAGCCCCGATTAATAGCCTGCCGATGGTCGCAAGAAACAAAATGAATTAGTGCGTCAGAAGAACTCTCGGTGACTGAAAATATGGTGCGCGTGATTTTTCGATCACGATCATGCGAAATCAAAATCCAGGAGAACGATCTCAGTGATCTGTACGCCAGGCGCAGAGGACCGGGAAAATGCCGCCCGAGCGGTCAGACTACGACCGAGCAAAGCAGAGTTCGAGCGGCACATACGTTTCCTACATCTCTTTGCTTGATCACATTCGAAACATCGCGTGCACTATATTTTCAATAATGAAGAGTTACTCCATTTAACTCTTACGCACTTAGTAAAAGTGTTTCTCGCTACCTCCTTTATGGGATTAGTTTCGTCTTCTGGTTGGCCAAGAGAGCACGCCAAGCCTTCTATCTGCGTCTCGTGCACGCCCTGGCTATGCCCGCTCCTCCCTTTGACCAAACTCTTTATGTAGACGGCTCTGGGCGTGACCACTGATCTCTATGACAATTTGCTGGATCGCGCATCCACACTTGGTCGCTGCAGCGGAAGTGCGGCCACCGGAAGTTCCCCATCGGCCATCTTGTGCCTGTTATAGGCTCCTTGCACTGACGTCACATCGCATACTTTTGAACACCATGTAAGAGGAGGAGAGAGAAGCTGCTTTTGTACGAATTTTGAGAGACAGGTTAATCTTCTATAGTCTTCTGGGAGGAGAATGGCGACGCCTGTGGAAATCCGAAAGGCACAAAGGAAGGTCCTGATAAGAGGGGAGCTCCTTCTTCCCCTTTTCTCTGGAGGGCATCGGAAATGACATCATGTGCAAGCCACGTATAATCTGCCTTGTGTAGCGTTGTAGAGGCTGTGCGGCTGCGTGTTTGAAAGGCCCGGTTTCCGCTCATTCGCCGTCATTCGCCAAAGAGGTTATCGAAAACCCCGTGTACACGGTCGTAGTCGCCTTCGAGAACGCGTGGAAAATTTTGCTAAAGCGCAGCACCGCAGGAAAAAGGCACAACTCGTCGAACGCAAGTCTCTCGGTCAGGCGGCGTGATAAAAGGGCATACCTTGGCACGACAAAGTGCAGTGTCTGTCTCTATGGCTTCGCACGACGCTTGGAGACCGATTACGACTTGACGACGTGTTGACCATTCGGAAACATTTCGCGATTGCAACGTGCGTAAAGGTATATATATATATATATATATATGAACCTCAATAGCAGTGTTCTGCGACGACTGTATTTGTAACTGTCGGCACTCGCGGGCCAGAAACGAGTTTGCTGAAGTGGCGTTAGAAAGCATATATACCTCCCTCCCGTCTAGCGCTGCCCCACTGCGTTGCTCTATTTGTGTTGTTGTCGTGTGACGTGAGTAATTTTGATCCAATCGAGTAGATTTTGAACATAGCAATGGCTATGCTCGAAACCGCGCTAGGACATGCATGTTCGCGAATTCCTTTTTTGTTCGAACAATTGTACAGTGGAATCAGCTGTCTGAAGAGCCTGCTGTAACGCAATTAGGCACTGCGGGGTAATTGTTAAATAAAGAATAAATAATTGGATCCACCGATTCTTTATTTAATGTTTACTGAAAGCAAACGTTTTCCAGTGATATATACTCGACAGCACATATGAACGGTCCTCCCCGATCGATATGAATGCAGCAAAGACATGTACGCGCAACGCATATTGTGGGAGCCACTGGTTTCCCTCTCCCGAGCAGGCGTAAGCCGTGGACGTTCCTGCCGGAGTCGTCTGGCTTCGAGACTGCTCGTTCATTATCGTGCTGGGGAGAGATCGCCACCCTGCTGGCCTACCCTCTCGCATTCCTCCGGGCGTCTCCCGTTTTGGGGGACGCGCGACGGAACTCGCGGTACAGTCGGCCGTTCCATCCTCCGAGCGGACGGACGACTCGCGACGCGAGGTATCCTGAAATGGACTCCGGGCGACGGGTGGGGTCGCGGCGTAAGCTCGTCCGACCGGTTATGTGTCAACGCTAGCGATTCCACTGGCTCTGACAGTCAGCGTTCTCTCCTCCGAGTGGACGTCCGGCTGCGGAGCTCTGGCTTAAACTCCTGCGGTGACGGGTATAGCTGCGTGAGCGAAGCCCACCGGCGATGGCTCCGCTGGCTATCTCCTTTGGCTCTCCAGTTGGCGAGCGTTGCGGGTACCATGGCTCGCTTGACCGTAGTGTCGGGTTGGAGACCCCTGTTTCCCAATAAAAATTGTTGAATACCGGCGTCATCCTTGTTGGCATGGCGTTGGCGAACCCGGCCCGGCGACCGCCCTCACTGGTAGCCGTCGACCGTGCGGTGGAATGGGCATCGGAATCTCTTTGAGCACCGGTCCCCGGACGTGAATGCACGTAGTACCCACAATTTTCGAGACTTTCCCGAAGAGTTAACACATCTCCACGGCGTCCATTCGTGATCGGTATCCTAGCGTGCGAAGGCGTATTGACGCAAGACTTCGGCGTGCCAAGACATGTCCTTGACGAAAGTAATCCCTGGAGAATGGAAGCAAGAGGGACAAAGGACAAACACAAATATCCAAACACAGCTTGTCCAGCTCGCTTGCACCTTTGCATTTAATTTCATTACAAACATGTCCTTTTTTCACGCCGCCTGACATGGAGACGCGTTAGACGAATTGTGTCTTTTATACCGGGAGTTGTTAGTGCTCTTTCCCTGAAAAAAAAAAAGAAGAAAATACTCGTGTACGAACGCGAAAACCCACTCTATAGCAGAGGCACTGCTCTCTCTCTTCTTGTCGTTTATTGTAGAGGGCAAGGCTCTCTCTCGCTCCCCACCCCACCTTCCACCCTGTAAAGGCTTGTTCACATATTTACAACCGAGTATGACCGAGAAAGACCAGACCGGTTTTTAAGCTTCTTGCGACGTCTTGGACCGGATGCGCTGCAGCGGAGCTGGTCCTAAGACGTCGCAAGAGGCTTAAAAACCGGTCTGGTGTCTCTCGGTCTAGCTCGGTTCCTACAGTCGCCACTGGAAATACCGACGAGGTCGCGCTGTGCAGACACGCTCCTTTGCCTCCCCACTGCCGTCGCCCAGGTTCCGTTCCCGTGTACTTTCCGCGCCTCTACAGAGAAACTCGTGTACATAGTTTCGTTTGTTCCACCACAGGCGCAGTCACGGGTGCCCCCGCTCTAAAAAAATAAAATAAAAAAAAACGTTTTAGTGAAAAAAAGAAGAAAATAATCCATTGGAATTATTTTGCAGTACACTGGCTAAAGGTAAATATCGTCAACGAATCTTTCCAGAATGCAGCAGCTACCGGTGTCAATCGCAGCCATCGGGGCCGTTTGCAATTTTTGTTTCCTGCGGTGCTGCGCTTTTGTAAAAATTTCCAATGATTTTCAAATAATTCTTCGACATGGTTTTCAAATATTTTTTGTACAAATGACGGCGAACGAGCAGAGAATGTGTGTTTCGGCACACAGCCGCCCAGCCTCTACAACGCTTCACCCGGCAGTTTTACACAGGCCCAAGATGACCGATTCGGTGTTCCTGGTAGCCGAATTCGCGGAGCGGGGAAACGCGATCCACCAAATTCAGAAAACATGATGCGCTTTGAGACAAGGACGTCGGAAGAACTGACACCACAGAGCGCTCTGTGGTGTCAGTTCTTCCGACGTCCTTGTCTCAAAGCGCATCATGTTTTCTCAAGTACCATACCAACTAGCCCAACAATCAGCACTTGCCACCAAATTGTCCTGGAGATCCCTGGGTGTGACTCCCTTTACTCCGATCCTGTCCCCGTCTCTTTTCCGCGCGCATGCGCGGGTCGTGCGTCGCTCTGCCTTTGCGTCAATGGATCAAAAGTGGTATGACAAGCAATTGTCCCGGTGGAGTGTTGCAGTTGGCTAGAGTTGGCTTCACTCGCTCGAAGTTTTGTGGTCCTTGTACCAGTATATATATATATATATATATATATATATATATTAGGGCTGGGCGTCGATTAAAAATTTTAACCCGATTAATAGCCACCCTTTAATCGATTAATTAATCGATTAATCGGTTGCGTTGATTTTTATAAATAATATATTAAAATGAATGCAACAACTCGTCTTGCCTTTGAAGACTTATTTTACTCTCTGTTACACGGCGCAAAAGACATTTAGAATTGAGGATACATATAGTTCAACGATTCAAAGAGTCACATATTTTTGCTCCAGCTCCGAAGCCAAAGGAGTTTGTACACACTCTCCGACAGAAAAACAACAAGTCAGGGCTTGGGCGATGCTTTCTTATTTTTTCAGAGAAAGGGGCCTCGATGAGAAGGCGTTGATTGATGTCTGCGTTTTGGCGGATGGTCCTTGCTGCAGCGTCGTATATGGGTGCTTCGCTCGTAGGTGATACTGAAGCGAACTTACGCTTCCACTGTACGAAAACGGCTTTTTGCAGATGATGCAGTGGACTTCCCTCGAGTTAAAAACTTTACCGCTCGAGTTAACTTTAAACCCAAACTTTACAGCGAGATTGCCTTTCATACTCGTGAACTTGTCCATTTTTACAGGCCGAATACTGGAACAAGTAACCAAGGCGTTGTTAGCTTCCCAGCTTGTTTTTCTGCTTGTTTGTCTTGCCTGGGCAGGATGTGTAATAGATCCTCAACACGTGAAGTTTCGCGGTCGCGCGGGGATCAAGTGCGGACCCGGCTTGTTCGTCTGGCCTCGGCAGAACTGTAATGTATATTCTTGAACACGTGATGCTTCGCGAGCGCGAGAATTGAACCTTGCTCATAGCACCTGGCTGGGAACGAAAAACCGCTAGGGACAGAACGACCGGATGCACGCTCCTGGACGACCGACCCTAGTTCGGGCCGGTCTTCCAGGATAGAGCCATGCGTGCACCCAGTTGACTTCTTTATGAGTACCGATTAAAAAAACGATTAACCGGTTAAAAAATTTGATCGCGATTAAAGCCTTAATCGATTAATCGGAAAGTTAATCGATCAATTGCCCAGCCCTAATATATATATATAGATATATATATATATATATATATATATATATATATATATATATATATATATATATATATATATATATATATATATATATATATATATACTTTTTTTATGAGACGAAGAAACCGATTGAAGAGGACATTCAAAGCTGAACTGATGCATCGTCGCACGGTGGCTCAGTTTGTTCGTCGTTGCAATGAGACGCCGGAAAAGAAAGAACTGCGTTCGGCCTTCCAACGAAGCACGTAACACGCCGTCGCCACGACTTTGCGCCACACAATTAATAGCCAAAGAGGTAAAGAGGCAGTAGAAGGAAATAGACAAAGCATATGTAATAAATGAAAATGTGCGGACGTCTGTCCTGTTACCCGCTAATCATTGAAGCGTATACTTCATTGAAGAAAGGTAGTGCCATTGAATATCAAACGTCTGCGGCGAAGGTATCCGCGCGTGTACAAGCGACGACACCGGGAATAGTTTCAATAGTTTAGGCATGCGAGGTGGAAGTTAGAGCTTCTCATCAGCTCCTCTAGCTGCAGGACTGGTTCGGCTATGATGGCTGGAGCGTTTGTCATATAGTGAGCGAAATTTATTTTTCCCGATTTGAGGCTTTAGAGGAGAGGTAGAGAAGACAAAATGTGCTTCGGCGTTTTTTCGCTGATGTAAAGCAGGTTGTACTTGAGCTTGAGAGCCGACCTGCTGAGCCAAGTTAAAGGGGCAATGCCACGATTTTGACATCGAAATAATTTGCAGCTTGTATTTTTATATTGTTTATCTAGACGAAATGGAAGCTTGTGCGTGTTGGTAAGGCATGGGGATTGAAAGTACAGCGTAAACAGGCGGGGCAGAAGAGAGGGGACACGCAATCGCTGTCAAATAGAAGAGTATAGTGCTATTCCTGTCTTCTTCGTGTCTTCGTGTCAGCGATTGAGTGTCCGCTCTCTTCTGTCCCGTCTGTTTACGCTGTACGTTTTAATCATCAGCGATTGTGTGTTCTCCTTCTTCTGTCCCGTATGGTTACGCTGTAGCTTGTAATTTATCTAGGCACAAGGGAAAAAAAAACGCGCCTCCTTCCTCTGAAATACTGCTATTCCGCTGCATCGTATAGGAAAGAACTAATTATCTGCCTATCTGTAGCCGCGTGTGGCGGTTACAGGAACCACGGCGTCGCGTCACTGGGGTGCAGGCTGAAGTCAATAAACCAGACTTAGACGTAGTTCAACTACTCTACTCAAACTACTGTAGTTTAACTACTTTTCCGAGTAACTTGGTAACTTTCAATTACAAATTTATTTGGGTAATTAGTAGTTTACTTTAACTACATTTTTCAGGTAACTTCTACTCAAATTACTAACTACTTTCGAAATCGCCGGCAGATGAAGCGGCCTTCCCGAACAAGGGGCCCCCTCGCAGCCGTAGAAAATGCATCACAAGCGTCCTTGGGCCAAGGTGGCGATGAGCAGCCAAAACATAACACCGACGCGCACGAACGCAGGAAGAGATGCTTAGCCTTGGTCGGGTATTGACCTAATCCGGTAATGCACGCAGGCGCCGCGCCTTCAGCTGCAACCGTGCAAGCAAAGACGGGGGCACTCCAAAGGTTGTTGTTTTCATGTTGCCTGCCCTTTGTGAGTTCCGACTCAGGTGGTTTGGGGGTTCTACAGGAGGCGCCACTGGCATGACCTCGCAGCTGGGCGCCTGTTCCCATCGTCGCCTCGTCGTCAGCGAATACTCGCTTGCACAGCCGGACTCCACCGCACAGAAACGCAGACACGGATAATCCGCTCATGGGAGCACATTCCCGCTTCCAGCTGCAACTGTACAAGCGTCAATGCTTGTTCACGTAATCCTTCGAGCCCTTCCGACCTCCACGACAGGGAGACCTCCTCTTTGTTGAAAACAACTTACTTGTCAGGCGTGTCAGGCGCGTCAGGATACCATAGTCGCCGGCGAGGGTTGCGAGTCACCCTTGGGAGTTCCTTCTATTGGACCCGGCGTCAGCGGCGAAGTATACTTCGTTTTATCTTCTGCTAAATAAATAAAATAAACTTTTTTTCTCTCGATAGCGTAGCACTAGCACTGCAACGATACGCGCAGTCGTCCGGATGATCTCATCGTCGTGGCGGGAGACTTGAACCCTTGACGGTCAGGTGCACTCGCTCAGCGTACTCTCCGAACGTCGTGGGAATAAAGAGGGGCCAGTCATAACAATCTCAACTTGCCGAAGAAAAAGACAAAAGGAGGAGAGTTTGTTATACAGCCCCCCAAACGAGGCAAACCTCACATGTTTCGTCATGGACACCTAAGATGCCAACACTCGCTTACCCGACCGTGCACAGCCGGTTTCTCAAACTCAACGCCGCCGTTCCATCCAGCGCGTCGGTGGAACGTCTTTTTAGCTGAGCTGGGGACGTCGTTAGGAGGAAAAGGCGAAAACTCTCCTATCAATAACTTTGAAAGTAAATTGCTTCTGCGAGCGAATAAACTATTTTGGTGAAAACGCAAGTCATAAAATGACTGCATTTATTTCAGGCTCGCAGGGTTTTTCACGAATCAAAACTGCTGTTCATTTTGCTAACACAAAAATATAAAAAAGTAACTTCGAAAGTAACTTCAAAGTAACTCGCTACTTTTTTACAGTAGTTAGTAGTTTACTCAATTACTATTACAAATGTGTAATTTCTACTCTACTCCAATTACTTTTGGCGTCGATACTCAGTAACTTAACTTAACTACCTTTTTTGAGTAATTTGTACATGTCTGCAATAAACTAGTCCCCCTCCGCTGCTGTACTCGCCGTCGTCCCCGTGGCGACCCGTCTTTTGTCTAGATCGCTCCTCGCGATTTTTGGCGATGCTAATCCTTGAAAAGTCGACACTCGCGGAGGAAACGGTAGTCCCCCAGTGACGTCACCAGAAAGAGTGCGAGAGAGTTGAGGAAAACCTTGACCATCAATTTTTTTAATGCGAAAAATTATAAATCCTTTTATACGCGAAAATCCGGCGGCGTCGGCGGCGTGACCGAGCGATGGTACGAAAAAACTGCAGACGGCGCAAAGAGGCGCATTCGGCAATTTTTGCCTCGCATGCAAAAAACCGACGGCGGAAACGTCAAAATGTTCGGATTGACGTCAAATTTCTCAGGGAGGTTCCTGTAAACAAATTACATGAAATGCTTCGAAAAGACAATTCGGTACACTTCGGTCTGGTTAGGAATCGAACCCGGGCCTCCGAGGTGCGAGATGATCACGCTTCCCCGACGCCACGGCGGCTGACTGACTGGCTGACTAATGGTGTGGCCTAATGCGTGCGTCATTGGGCACATGACGGGGCATCCGATGGGGAGGAGGTCGCGCTACGTCATGAGTGTATAAAAATGGTCCGAATATTTCCGGTCTGTGGCCAACGTACGCACAAAACACACACACACACATACACGGACACACACACACACACCGAATCTACAGGAAGAACTTTAATGCATGTCGAAAGCATCAATCCAAAACATTTCACCTGAGGGAATATAATGCATTACCTTACGGGAGCAATCTTATTTATATCTGCCGATTTTTTTTAAATTAAAATTAGCGCGCGCCAGAAAAAAAAAAATATTTTCTCCGTTAAATAGATGACACAGATTAATTCCTGCAGTGAATTGGCCGAATTCTGAAGATCGTTGCACCGCTCATTTAAACAACGTCGACATCGTATCGTTCAAATCGTTTCTGGCAACAAATGTATAAACAGAACTCGGAGGCTACCTGACGACGTTACGCTGGAGCATAAACCGCCCTAAAATATTAAGGTGGGCTGTTGAACATATAAAGTCCGAATTTCATGAATTTCATTATTTGCTCAAAACGCCGGTTGTTAGTATAGTGATACTCCTGTCTTCTTCGAGTCTTTGTCTGTCCGTCTCGGTTTTTATGTGTAGTAAAGCCAGTCCTTTAGGCCACGCCATGATTTCCTTAGAAAGAAGGGCGGAATACTCGCGGCGTGTGCGTGACCTCGCCTGCTGTGACAGCAGTGACACGTGCCTCGCAATTTAGAGGGAGCTTCTCTGACGTTCTATCGCAACACGCCAGAACTTACGCTGTCAAACTCGAGCTTGTATAAAAGGAAAAACGACTTTCCTGAGTGATATATAGGCCGCAGTGTGCGGCGAAAGTACGACGTTGTCAGGTCCAGCGGAAAAAGAAGACCCGTTTTTTTAAACGCTACGCCTGCAACTGCAGCTGTAACACCTTCGATATCTTCATGAGAGAGGCCAAAGCAAACAAAAAGAAAAACACGGCCACAACCTATGACCGCGAGTTTGATGTTGCGCTTTCTTTTGTACTTCACAATTCAACGCGCAGTCGTATCAATGTTTACTGTTCTATTCACTCCTGTCAACTTTAGAAAAAAGGTTAAATAACAGTTTTTAAGGCATTTTCGTGGAAATAAGTTTTCCACAAATATCTTTTCTGGTAGTATTTACGCTGTTATTTGCAATTTAGGGGGCGGGGGGAGGTCCTGTACTAGGATCCGCCCGGTGATTACAAAACGAAGCTCTTCTTCTCGGTTCTCATTAGTTGTAGAGAAGATTCACGTGCGAAATGTTTGTTTGTAAGTTTGCATCTCCGATCTGTAAGAGTATTTTAATTGGCGATATTGTTTTATGTTTGAGAAACTAGCAATCTAGATAAAGTAATAATTCTTTTAGAAAATATCCAGAGATTGCGTTTCTGCTTCGGTTTAAATAGAGAACCAACATGGCTGCCGGTGTTTGAGGCTTGCTCAACGAGCATAGCTCGTTGACCTCCTTTATTTTTATGAACGCGAATCCTTCTGCGCTCACCGAGGTGCGAGGAAGAGCTCCTCAACCGACCTAGTTTGCAGCAAACAACCTTCGCAAGTACGCGCCTTCGGAAGTGCTGTGCGGGTGCTTGGGTTCGTAGAGGGACTAAACGATGCCTATAGACGCCTTACACACGCGCCAGATTGAGCCGCCATAGCCGCCCTTCTCTTGTCTTACCGAGATGCCGAGCCTGTGAAGCGGGCGTTGACGAGTCTCCACAACGGCCTATGCTGGGGGGAAGGACACAGTAACACTTAAAAGGGCAATAACCTGTCCTGCTGTGGAAATGATGAAGTCAAGCGAACGGAATAAGAGGGAACAAAAACTGAAGGTCAGTTATGGCGCCGCCCATTAATATGCAACACTGTCAAAGCTACTGGCGCGGACGGGTGGCTTTGTCTATGCTTTCTTTTACGCGAGCGCGCGTGCAAATAATCAACGATATAAAAGCCTCATGCTCGCGCCAGTTAGTGTGCCTCAATCACGGTGTAGCCTCAATGCGCATGAAGGCACCCTAGCGCCAGTAGCTTTGACAGTGTTGTACGCTAAAGGCTGGTTCACACACTTGCAACGATTACGTTCGCATGCAACCGAAACGACCGTAACGACAAAAACACCGCAACAACCGTGGCTCATGGATTGCTTCGCGAAGCTACCCCTTGCATCACTTGCCATGCTGTGTTCGGCGAACGCTTGTCCCGGTGACTTTGTCGTTACGGTCGTTTCGGTTGCATGCGAACGCAACCAACGCAGATGTGTGAACCAGCCTTAAGTGTGAAACAGAGTATTAGCGGCGAGATGTTTTGGTGGCGCCCTCCTATGGTTCCCCCTTGTGACGTCATTACCTTGCAAACAACAAGTTTGATGGTGCTTGTAAATAGCATGGTGGAAGCTTGAAATCATTGCGCTCTCAAAGGAACACTGCCAACACCGTCCAAATTAAAGTTCTTTTATTCCTCTTATTTCCGTCGATGATAAATCCTTTTCTGACGTCATAGTCAGCGTTCGGCCAATCGTAGAAGGCCGACCACAGCGACGCTTGTGTTCGCTCTCGGGGCTAATAGCGTCCCACTTCAACTACGTTGCGTGATCTGGCATGATTTGTCCCTTTGCGCGTATTGTTCCCATTTTGGTTCCCGTAAAAGCGGCCGCGCTGCTCTGTGAACTAAGCGACCGTCGTAATTGCAATCGTTTCAAAACCAAGAAGATAAGTACACAGGTACGAATTTTTCGAGCGATTTTGCTGGAAGCGATCGGACGTTCGGCTCACATCAAGTTTGTTCAGGTTTGTTCCCGTCATTTCACTTCAAAAGGGAAGTAGCACTCAAGTTTTGCAGTGCACCTGGCCTGCTAATGCGACTATTTTTAGGTCGCGTTTTAATTGTGAATCATGACGCTCACCCATCTTGCTCGCAGGTGCCATGCTAAACATAAAAAAAGAAGATCAGAAACGCTGGAAGTACTGCATATTTCTTTTCTTGATGTTTCTTAGTCCTCTCAGTCTATTTTTACCGCACATCGACAGGCGCTGAAATAACTTTGTATTGCGCCGAAGCTCGTGCACGATGGAATGCTAGAACGCCGCTCTTATTAACGCGTCTTGCAAACGTTGCACAAGTTTTTAGACAGGAGCGGAATAGCAGACGGACGAAGGCGAAAACGAGCGCCGACGCGCAGCTTTCATGCGCTTGTTTGGGCATTGCAGAGACGATGTTTGGGCATTGCATCCGCTCGCACGACTAGCCGGCGGTATCGGACTTCCAGACTAGACGCACCGGATGTCGCGAAAAGGAGACATTAGGCTTCCGAGCATGTTCGATGGCGCAGCCAAGCGAATTCAGTAGTGATGGGCGGGGCCGCTGATTTGAAAGCGGGGCTTAGAACGGCCCGTGACCTCCACCTGAATTGCGCCTAACAACATAAATATTGCAACAAAAAAAAGTTTTTTTCGTGTAAAATTTATTTAAAAATTTAGGTGTCCCATCTGTGCCCTTTCAAAAAAACATTTATTTTTATTTTCAGTTTCTTTAACATTACAGCAGAACCACCATAAACAAACATCACGACCTCCCTCTTTTAAGAGTCACGCTTCGACCCCCGGGGGTATCGAAGGCCTAGTGTATCTCCGCAAAGCAGCTCGAGCACGTGAAGTGAAAGCTGGCGCTCCAGAACCCAGGGCCTGTTTGCTATGCTTTGCCCCATAGTCCGATCCAGGGTGTAAGATAGACAGGTGGGGAAACGAGAGCCAAATTTGCGACCGGATTGTGTCCCTTTCGGGTTTCTCTTTTTTTGTGGCGCCATCTATGTGGAGTACCGCGAACTCTCACTCCAGGTGGGCGACCGGTGGCGACCGGGTAAACCGACGGAGATTTTTTTTCTTCTCGCCGCAGCGCCATCTGTCGCAAATCGGGGGTACCCGCAAGCAGACGAGTACACAATCCGGTCACGGCATTGCTGTAGACCTCTATGGGCCCTTTCCCCACCTGTCTATCTTACACCCTGGTCCGATCCCAAAACAAGGTTTCTGTTTTATGAAGCGACCCTTGCACTGCACGCACACTGTTCCGTGAGGTTTACCAGAAGAAAGGGATTGATAAACGGAAGGTGTGAGATGATGACATAGTGAGCAGAACAGAGCACAAAAGACGAGGACAGAGAGAAGGAACATGCACAATACACAAGCGCTGACTCGCAGGGCATTTGGCAGCCACCCAACAAGCTCTTTGGAGCCACCCTGGTTCTATTCTGCTCGTGTAGACATGCACGGGGAATTGTAAGCCTGCCCACGTTTCACACTCGTACTTATGATAGGCAAAGCCCCTTCATGTTTTAAAAGTAGTGCAAGATGCGTCCATGCGTGAGGCACGTGCAAACTGCAGCCATTGGGAAGATCATGGTGGCACAGCGCAGCACTGAACTAGATTTCAGACGCCATATTCTTCGCAGAACTAGCGCGCGGCACGTGTCTCGAGCATTTCTGCAACAATGGATGGCGCCACTTTTCCCAGGATAGAGGGACTTTATTGATAAGGGATATTCACGGACGCCACATTGTTGGACGTTCTGCGCAGCGCGTGCTCAGAAATAGCTTCCATTTATCGCCTTCCAAACATAACAATCCTGATTGTGTGAACTTAAACCTAAAACCGGCGTAAACTCGTCTATTCCTCCGAATCTATATATTTGTTCCTTGCAGTTATTTCTCGGAGTGAAGGCAAAACTACTGATTCCCGTGAGCTCGCGCACCTTGAGTGTCGATCAAAACTGTGCACGCACATTCTTCAATTCGTGAGAGCCTGGCTAGAGGATCCAACTATAAGGGGCACTATGTCCAGCTTGTTTTTAAAGGGGTACGGAAACAAAATTTTAGGGACAGAACGAGCGGGTTGGTAAGGATAATTAAACTTGAGGAAGAAAACGAGAAGGGACGGACAAAACACAAACTTTTTTTGTGTTTTGTCCGTCCCTTCTCGTTTTCTTCCTCAAGTTTAAAATTTTAGCGCCGATCTTTTTTTTCATAAATATGGGCTAGGGACAGGCACCACCTCGGAAATATCAATATCGCACTGTAAAAGACAGGAGAACTAATTTTAAACCTAACTAAACGATTTCAAATTCACACCTGGTGGATGGTGTGAAAGTTCTCGTGACATCACTTGTGGCATAGGAGCAGCGCCGTTCTGCGGAAATACGGCGTGCCGGCAGAATTAGGCTAGGCCTGAACGCGTGTGCAAAGCCTTGGCGGAGAAAGTCAAAGCGTAGTTGGCGACAGTGACCTCGTTCTCGTTGCGGGTCTTTGCACGACACAACGCGAGCACGCTTCTGGTTCTGAAGGTTTCCAGTTGAACTTAGAGGGAAAAAACCAAGGAGTGGAGAAAAAGAGACACACACTGCTGGACTATCAACCATTTACCGAAATTCTTCTTTTTCATCTACCCTCATGAATTATACTATTTACTAGAATTCTTCTTTTTCGTAATAAGGTTGATAGCTGGGCTATACTTTGTCTCACCTTAGTATGGACTATTGTTAGCCGCGCGTGCTAAAAGCGCGAGCTAGTCGCTTTGAATGAAGCCGCGGCGGCTGCACGAGCGCTCGTGCAGCAAGTGCTCTAGTCAAGGCAGTCAAGGCTGGCCGCTCGCGCTAGCACAGCCTTCGCGGTTAGTCCATGCTAGGGTGAGACGAAGTATAGTTGGTAATCGTTGTACATATTGGAATAAAACAGCGCACAGATACAAAAAGGAAGAGACAAACCAGACAGGACAGAGCGCTGACTCGCAACTAAATCTTCTTTACTGAACGAAAAAGAGAAAGAAAAAGAAGAAGAAAAACCCACATTACTATACGCAATCGCACGCGCACCTTTCACCCATGGTAGCTGACTACGGCACGCGCTGGACCCTCAGGAATTCCAGCTCCTTGCCAGACAACGCCACTGATGCTGCGCTGATACACTTTGGTCCGCTACTCTGGATGTGGAAGGCCTCCAGCACCTCGCGTGTCACTTTGTCCCTGTGTCGTCCCAAGATGGTGGTGGCACTAAAAAACGGCTCGCACAGGCACTCTTTGCAGTGAACCGATAGGTGACCTGCCACTGTCGCTCCGAGGGAGTACCTGTGTTCGCGGAGCCTTTCATTCAGGCACCGTCCCGTTTGTCCCACGTAGGTGCGGCCGCACGAGAGGGGGATACTGTAGACTACTCCCGTGACACATGGGACGAACGGCCTGACGTGCTTCTTACTGCACTTGTTCCTTGCGATTCCCTCTGCCTTCGCCTGAACTCTGGGGCAGATCTGGCTCATTTTTTTGTGGTGCGGAGAAAACCACTGGGATTCCATATCGGTTTCCAACATCGTCTACCCCCATGAATTATTATACTATTGAGTTCCTAGGGGTAACCTATTCTTCTTCGGTATGATATTTGGTGGCTAGCGTTCACATGTTCCTGACTAGGTTTCTCACTTGGGCGCTCCCAGAAGATACAGTTTTTCTTTCGGAAATAGCGGAAACACAAAAACTAGCTCGCAAGGGAAATCCTGGAGTCTCTGGCTATTGAGGCGCACGGGGATGACTGCGTGAGTGCCGCCTCCATTACGCTATTTCCGAAAGAAACACTGTATATTCTGGGAGCGCCCCAAGTGAGAAACCTAGTCAGGAACATGTGAACGCTAGCCACTAAATATATCATACCGAAGAAGAAAAAACAAAACAAATTAGTCGTTAGTTGTTTATACAGCAGGAGTTTAGTCTGCCAGAACATGGCGACATTGTTACCCACTGTAGATAAGCAATTTAGCCAGTGCGGTACAACCGCTAGCCTGGGGTCTTTAACGTGCACCACGCAGTAGTGATACACGACCGCACGCCGGTACGATGCTCATCCAGATCGAAACGGGCAGGGGTGGGGATTGAACCCAGGATCCCTGGGTTCTGCAGCGCGAGCTTTCGCTCCACGTGCTCCGAGCTGGTGTGCGCTAGCCCACTCGGCCACCGATCCCCTACCGAAGAAGAAGTTACCCCTAGGAACTCAATAGTATAATTCATGAGGGTAGATGAAAAAGAAGAATTCCAGTAAATGGTATACATGGGTTGCACGTGACGTCATATCCTTCCTCCTTTCTGGTGGCCGAAACCTGCTGTTATACTTCGTTTCACCTTATGTGCGAGCTAAGGCAAAGCTGGAAGCGCGAGCACGAAAGCTCCGTGCTTTCAGGCTTTGCTCGAGCGCGCGAGCTGGACAGAAACGCAAAAAGCGCTGGTCTCGCGCTTCTAGCTTTAGCTTCGCTCGCAGATAAAGTGAAACGAAGTATAATGAAGCTGTGCTCACTCGTTTCCGCTCGCTCGCGACGCTCGTGTACTGCTCGTAGAATATGCACAGTAAAGGCTACGCTCGAGGAAATTCGGCCACCAGAAAGGAGGACCAAATTACGTCAGTGCAACCTATGTATAATTCATGAGGGTAGATCACTCTCCCCCTTGCCATTGCTGGGTACTAACGGTTATTTCTACTTACCGGTTCCCTCGAGCTACTACTTTTGCGGTGTGACACTAACACGTTGAACCGAACGCTCGTGGCACATAAAATACTGGTATGGTCGCGAACGACGTTATGGGCAAGCTAGAACGTACAGTCCTCGGATATTACTACTAGGCGAGATCGCTACACGTTGCCGCCATCAAGCGGCAACGCTCGCAACTACGGTACCCTTGGCAGTGCAGGAACTATTGACGTCACCGGCGCGATACGCATTGCGCTTCTCGCTGGCCGACTTTGAAGCGAAAGAAAGAGAGCTCGCGCTCACGTCATTTCGTTTCCGTACCCCTTTAAAGCCCCTTGGGGGGATCGTTGGCCGAGTGGGCTAGCGCACACCAGAGCCTTTTATACTGGGAGAGTTCGGCGGGTGGGAGTGGCTTACGGCCCGCTAGGTCTAGCGGACTCAGCGGGCGCCGCTTCCGCCATGATGTGCCTCCCGGCGAGTGGGTCCCCATTGACATGCGATGTATACGCGTGTAGGCTTTGCCGTTCGTGCTTTTCTTGGCGTAAGGAGAAAGTCTAAAAACAAGCATTTTGTGACGTTAATCATACGTTAATTATAACTTACCTCGCACAATCGAGCACTCGAAGTCGGCTTCCAGTCAGCCCTTTTTGGTTTGGTCTCCCAGATCTTGTGCCTTGCGCGGTTTTCTTTTCCTTGCGGGAACCGGTACATCCTGAACCCCTTTCTCGCGTTGTTCGAGCACCCAACGGCACTGCAGCCCCCCATTTCGTTTTCTTCTAACGTCTGGCAGAGCGCAGAACGATCATTTTCATCGTCGTCTCTCGCTCCACGCTAGACGGCAAGGCACATCATGGCGGACAACAAAACTCGGAGTGCGATGCGCACAGTTGCCAGACTGTTTGATCAGTGGTGCCAGACTGGCGGCTGGATCAAAGAACCGCCGAACTCTCCCAGTATAAATGGCTCTGGCGCACACCAGCTCGGAGCACGTGGAGCGAAAGCTCGCGCTGCAGAACCCAGGGATCCTGGGTTCAATGGACCTTTTCCACATACCGACGGCACCAGGCGGTGGCTGCACGAACTAAAAATCGAGGAAGTGACCTACCTGCGCTACCAATCGATAATGGGAGCTACGCTACCAGTTTCTTCGCTCTCTGAGCAGCGGCGAGTGCCCAACGCGACTTTAAAGAGGGGCATCCGTGGCGTCCATCCAGACGTCGTGTTTTGCTTTCCGTCCAGTTTCTTTTTTTGTGTAACGCAATTATATGTATGCTGAAATTACGCGTTCTACTCGTTGATTCACAGTGTCCTTCCGAATTTCCTCGATTTCTGGTATCGACTTCCGCCGCTTGGCATCGGGCACTCGCGCGTGCGCAGAACGCTTCTCGGAGAAGGTCCATTCCCACCCCTGCCCGTTTCGATCTGGATGAGCATTGTACCGGCGTGTGATCGTGTATCATTACTGCGTGGTGCACGTTAAAGACCCCAGTCTAGCGGTTGTACTGCACTGGCTAAATTGCTCATCTACAGCTGGGAGACTCGTCGCCCTTGGAGACAGACCAAGTTCTAGGCTTTATAAACATACACACAACCCAATTTTTTAAAGGCCTTTCATGCTTTAAAAGTACCGCAAGGTGAATTGGTACAAAAGGCAAGTGCAACGTGCACCCCTTGGTAAGATTATGTAAGATTATGGCGGCACAGAGCAGCGCTGAGTTACATTTCTGACGCCATGTTCTTTCCAGAAGTGGCGCGCGGTATACGTGTCTCGAGCATTGCCGCAACAATGAAGGGCACCACCTTTCCCACGATAGAGGGGCTTTACTTGTCTTCCTCGGAGTTCTGTGTTTAGCAACACACAGCACGTCCACTGGGCTTCATTTCTCTCGATTCAGCGCGGGGCTAAGTTTGGTCACAACTCGCACGCAATGTTTTGTTGAGTTATTTTTCGACTTCACGGATTAAACACGAGCCCCAGCCGAACGCTGACGTAACATTCGGCTACGTCGGTCGAGCACTGTGTCAAAACACAAAAAGATAATCTATGTTGCTGTTGTCCCCATCGGTGTAGTTCTCAATTTAGCAACCAGGGGCGCGACAGTTGAATCCCCTTCCTATACTCTGTTTCACCTTGTGTTGTACCGCAGGAAAGGCTACAAGCGCGAGCTCCTTGCTCTAGGGCACACCTCGGCGGCACAAGCTCTCGTGCACCAAGGGCAGCTGCCAACGCTATGAGCTCGCGCTTCTAGCCTTTGTTGCGGTACAACATAAGGCGAAACGGAGTATAGTAGTCATGAACATGCGCAACGAACGAACGTTGGCTATGAACAACCTCCAACAATAAGGTGTCCTGTGAATATCCCTATTCTTGACGAGATGTTTCAGTGGCTCCCTCTTATGACTCCTAAAGTCACTGGATCCTGGGAAAGTAGCGCCATCGCCTTCCCTGCCTGCTAGCCGGTCACAAAAAGATACTAACATGCAGACGACCAAATCCCTCAAGGTGATTGGCTGATTAGTCTCATTTGCCTTGGCGATCGCCATTTCGGTCCATTCAAATCTTCGTAGTTTCAAAATAAGTTGGCGGCCTAGTTGGTTAAACATCACAAAAAAAAAATAAGAGCGAAAGACAAAGGACAAGGAAGGACAGGACAGGAAGCGCTTGTTCTGTCCTGTCCTCTCGTGTGCTTTCTCTTTCGTGCTATTTTTTTATGATAAATTTTGTAGCTTTTAACGCGTCGTTCTTAAAATTCGTACCAAGATCGCTATGGAGCACCATTGTACAGAAAGCGTTCCTCTTCTAAGCGTCTTTGGCGCTGTGCATGCAATCCAGTTATGCTTATCTCCTCAGATCGCTTACAATGTGCCGCCGAGTACCGTCGCCGAATCTAGTGGCGGTGTACGAAGGTGAGCGCTTGTTTTGCCAGTGTATTCAAAAACGTCTTTGTAAAGCTACCAATCCCCAGCAAATTTAATCAACTCACCAAGAATAAAGAGGTCAAGGGGAAATTGCACGTTCAATGAACCAAGATGGCGACCACACGAGCAGCTTGGCGCAACTTTCCGAGGATCCAGTGACAAAAGGTCTGTTCGATTCGGTCAGAAAGTTCTGAACTAGTTCTGTCCGAGTTCAGGCGAGTGCAGGAGTCGTGCAGCGGCGGCGCAGAAACAGTGCAGCCGCCGCGGTAGGACTGGCGCTGTGATCGGCTTTCCGAGCGGAAGCGCATGGGTGTCGTCTGCATCTGTTGGCTCTTGTTTCTCCACGCCACGTTGTATGCTACATTTAATTAGTCGCAGTTTGATGAGACCATTCGTGTTTCCTTAGTTTCAAAGTATAATAACGGAATCTTTTCTGTGAACATTTTTTACTCGAGTGTACTAAAAACGTTTTCTGCGCTAAATGTGTTTCTGTCTGCATTTTTAACTGCCGTTCGGTTCCTGTCGTTTCCATAAGCGTCCGTTTCCTTCACATTCATTTAGCAATAGCAGATTAATTACAAGTCTCTCGAGTTTCGCATTTCGACGGTAGGTTCGCGGCATCAGGATGATTTTGCGTCGGGAGTCACTGGCGGCAGCGCGCGGTCGGTACAGGTCACCTCGAACACGAAGGCCTGACGATAGCGTTTTAACCAAGACAGTTATCGACCGTAACTTTGGCGCCAAGCTGAAGCGTTTTCTGATTCTCAAGAAAGACTTGCGTGGAACTACCAAGCCAATGCCGATTCTCGGCGTCTTTCCCAGGCCCGTTAGTGAACGTCCACAGATACCAGCGGACAAAGCATGCAGTATTATGCTCAGCTACGGGTCATGCGAGGGCCAATGTACTAAATCCCAGACCTTTGCAATGTATCGGAGTCGTCAGTATGCATCCAAGAGCAACTGAAGGCGGGGACTATCAAGAGTGCAATACCTTTCCCGTGTCTGTAAGGGAGAATATCAACACTGTGGATCCCCACATAGCATCAAAAAGAAACAATTTACGTGAGCCAAAATTTCAAAACTTACCACAAGGAGACAAACCTACACGAGCAGGTGCCTAAAACGCTTTCAGAATATCATAATCAAGCAAATTGCTACCCTCAGTTATGATCTCAATTCCGCGTCCACCGCGGGTACGTTTTTATCATAAATGAGAGGAAACGCAACCTCCGTATCGGCGTTATTGTTAAACATCGCATACATTTGAGCAAGAACTGCGAAAAATCGCACCGCGAGCAGAGATGGGCGAGGAGTGTCGTCTGCTGTCGCCGTCTGCTCTTGTCGTCTGCTTCTGCAAGGACGCTGAACTGATTCCGGAGCCGGTGCAAGATTTTGAGGAACTGGGTCTGAACTCGTTTAGAACTGGGATGAATCGAACGCGCCAGTGCAGCGGTCGTGCAATTTCCGGTTGAATCGAATGCGCCAGTTCTTGCACTGCTGAACTAGTTCAGCCAGTTCAGGCGAATCGAACAGACCTACTAATTATTCTTTCCTCTGACGTAACGATCAATATTACTACAAGCGAGCAATCAGTTCGATGGTAGGTTAAAAGCGGGGTAACATCCTAGTCATCAGGTTCCTAAATCAACACCGACAGATTTAGAAGTCTGACTTCGCCCTTATTTCCGTCGATGAGAGTAGAAATAATCCTACTCAAGACATCATTCCGAGCGTCGCCAATTGGGGAGGAGATCGAACAGTCACGCCTCTAGCGGTACGCTTCAGCTGTGGGGACAACAAACCAAACTTTCTTGTTTGTTTTTGATCCGAGAAATCGAAGATGACGATTCGAAGGCCACTCCTCGTGCGACGAAAGCACTGGTCAGAGCGAAGCGCTCGTGCCCAGACCGTGCTGGGCGAGGTTCAATTTCTTTGTTACGCTGTGTTAGTAAACACCGGGCTGTGGGGACAACAAGCTTGATAAAGTTCCCCCTATAGTTCGATCTCCTGCCCAATAGATCGCCCTCACCAAGCATTTGGCACATGCGCGAAGCCGCCATAACTTTAGTTTACAAGAGGAAGGCGGGAGTACCCGAGAACGGTTGTGCCGTCTTGAACTCTGCACACGCCGAGCTCCAGTGAAGGTTAGGGAACGTGCAGGAAGACTAAAGTTTTTTCGATTCATTGCGACCATAGTGGCGTAGCCGAACTGGCTGGTGAGATCAGTCTATGCGGAGCACAAGTTCGTCTGCTTCTCGAGCAGGGGTGGCGGTGACGTCAGCTTATTGGCCCCGATTGAAAGGATAGTGGTAGGCCTCGAGGCAGCTTGCATTGAGGTCTACCCACTATCTCTCCATCAGAGCCAATCGAATCTCGGTGTCCTGACGTTGCCGCCACCCCTGGGCAAGAAGCAGACGAACTTGCGCTCCGTATTGTCCACACACAAAGAAACTGAATGGAAGAAGAAGGTGAGAGTGTGCGGCGACGTCCGAGCGCCGAGCTCTGATTGGAAGGATGGTGGGTAGACGCCAAGGCTAGCTGCCTTTGTGTCTACTCCTGTCTCTCTCTGGTCACAGCAAACAAGAGCGTCTTTGATTCCTCGCGCAGTGTCTGGCGTGCGAATGCCGAACCTCATACCCTGCACGGGGAGCGGAAAACGCTTTTGTTCGCTTTGACTAAAGCGAGACTTTGAGTAGGGGCAAAGGCAGCTAGCCTTGGCGTCTACCCACTATTTTTTCAATCAGAGCTCGGCGCTGTCACGTCGTCGCAAACTCTCCTCTCCTTCGGTTTCTGTCCGCATAATTGGCGTCAACTATTTTGTGCTACGTTGCCAAGCCTCCACAACGCTGCAGCCCCCTCGCTGCTGCGAGAGCACGTGACTTGATCTTGTATCTCATTGAAACGCACTCTCGTACGAAGGAGACGTTAGAGCACTGCGGAAGCTATACTCTATCCTTGACAGCGTAGCACAAAATAGTTGGCACTGAGTACATTGTCAGAGTTTAAAAATATGTTTGTGCCGCCAGGTCGCCAAAACCTCCGGATATACTAACACAATAGTGACGTGTCTCTGGAATAAAAAAAAAAAAAAAAGCTTTCGTTCGGCAACCTTACCGAAACAACCTTTCCCTTTCTTCTCACCCCCCCTTCTCCCCCACATAAGAAAACGAAAAGAAAAACAAACAGACAGTATAATACTTATAGAAAACCTATTCTGTGGTTCCAGTACAAATTTAGAGCACAGCGCTGATGTTAACTGGGTTAACCGAATTTCAGTGTTGATCTGACCCGCACAAATTTTGTAATCGAATAAGAACCACACTCGGAAGCGCTTTCTATTATCAATTGAGGCCCGTCGTCGAACTTAATTTATAATTGGGCCTACATCTAACGCGCAATCTGCCCCTCAGAATATTAACGACTTTCTTCGGTGAACACAGTGGATAAACGCTCCACTAGGTACAGATTTTCTTTCCTCCCTCCTCACACACAGACACAAACACACACACACACATACAGAAAACGTTCGTCTTGAGTTGATTGAGTGTCGCCTCCACTGTTCGTTGCGGCGCCCCTCTACAACATCTGCTCGAGAGCGCAGCCCCATCGTGCAAGAAGAGAGGTGTTTCGCTTTTCAATCAAGCTGGTGACCGAAATTGCGGGGGAGGGGAGCGAGCGCTTCTCATCAGAATTTCTCGAGGAGTTAGGGGATCGACGAGTCACGTGACAGTAAGATAAAGAGAGTCAACAATGGGCCAAGAGTTTCAACGAATCAAGAACTCGTCCGATTCAAGAGACACAACGTGGATCAATGGGTCCAGCGAGTCGAGAGATTCCACGAGTCAAGAGGCCCAGCGAGTTAAGAAATCCAACGAGTCGAGAGCTTTCTGGCGAGCCAAAGGTCAACCACGCAGCGGATCCGGTTCGTATGGCACGAGTTTACCATTAGAATCATTGACAACCTAAGAAGCGAAGGGTGTGGCAAATCCGGAATACTTTTTATTGCTCCGAGGGCCAATCATATTGTAGCACTAGCTGACGAGGACGGAAACGAACAAATCACAAAAACAAGAGCAAACTGCCGGGCAAGTGTGTTACGCGTGAAACGTTCCGGTATCTGTCCGAACGTTACCGAGCCCGGCACCTACGCTGACGCCACTTTTCATTAGATAACTTAATTAACACGTGGCATATAAACTTGATAGCAGTTTTTGGAATGAAGAGACTGGCGCTAGTCGGGTATTTAAAGCCTGGCGGATTTCCAGAACCTCCCATTCTCACGAGAACTAGCCAATCAGCGTTGATCACGTGACACTTCCACCATCCCATGAGCGTCTCGCTTCATGGACGATTTGTTGGGAGGTTTTACTATATCTAGCACCCCCCCCCCCCCCCCTTCTTGACGAGCAAAAGACATTTTCACGTGGATACATGGACATACAGGACCACATCCTGCGTTTCTTAGGCTGGCAGTGGCTATACGGCGTGCAAGACTGTCTGCTCTTTGCGCACATTCTGCCTTTGTTCCCCTCCCCCCCCCCCCCAATGTGCACATATGCTGGTGTTTCACCCCGACCTGAAGTAATGACGGTGCGCGCTTGTCTGCCTCCTCATCCTGCGTTTCCTGGGGATTCTGTACGCTGACTTTTGATTGGAGTCTCCATTCCCACCTTCCCATGCGCCAAGGACGCGTTTTGAAAAACTTCCTCGCCGTATATCCGATAAGAGCGAAGAGTGGACAAATGTACACTCTAAAAAAAACCCTTGCGTCTACTTTCTCGCACAACACTCGGAGAGCCAATCACCTTAACGTACGGAGGCAGCTCAGCGAATGACGATGTTGAAACATATGTTTAGGCTAAAAAACGCAGTCTGAGTTGTGACATTAAGCAATGCAAGCGTGACGTTTTGCATTGCTTAATGTCACAACTCAGACAACGTTTGTTGGTCTAAACATATGTTTCAGCATCGTCATTCGCTGAGCTGCCTCCGTAAGTTGCGGAGATTGGCTCTCCGAGTGTTGTGCGGGAAAGAAGACGCACGGACTTTTTTTAGAGTGTATGTGCTGGCGTTACTTTTTCTCTGCCAGCCTTTTTAGAGCACAGCTCTTAGGCGCCCGTTTCCGGCTTGAGCGGCGTCACCGTCGGCGTCGGCGTAACCAAGGTCATCCCAAGGTCACGTGACCCCCCAAGGTCACCCCAAGGTCACGTGACCCCACAAGGTCACGTGATCTGGGGGGCCACGTGACCCCCCTCCCCCTCCTCCCCCAGGTCACGTGACCCCCCCCCCCCCCCGGAGGAGATTGAAGAATGAGGGGAGGAGGAGGAGGAGGGGTATACGCTCCCTTGATTACCCTTCCTTCCTCCTCCTCAAGAGCTGCGCTCCAATTCGGCGTTACAGGGAGTTGTAAACGGCTTTCACTTTTTTCTTAATATTTTTTTGTTAGAAGGCGGTTGCAGTAAGAATTACATACCTGGAAAAATATATGTAAATTCATGTTCCTTCATAAAGCGGAGACATCCTATTGTATCGAACAAGTGAAGGAGCCCAACGAATGACGAAGCCCAGGGTACATTTACTGGGTGTATCAAGGAGTGGCCAGGCTCTTTAAATCGACCGCAAAATTCGGTTTCTTATCCTATCGCGCTACGGCTTTGTGCAGCGTTGCCCACACATAGTGCATTTTGTTTTTGTAAAATTTGCAAAGAACGAGCTTATCTCAGGAACAAGTAAAGAAAGAAAAAGGCTTAGCTCCTATGGAAATGCGGCGAAGCCAAAGGTCTTCAAACAATACGGCGCCGTTTCGCACGGGAGACAAGAGATGGCGCAAGCGGTCGCGATGGCAACTGCCGCCAACGAACGGGCATACGGCGCCGAGAGCCGGAACATCCTCGGCGAGGGAGATGAGTAACAAGATCCAGATCCGAATAAACAGCAATCAGAACATCCTTGCGGTCCACACCGAGGACGAAGAAACCGCCCGAGCACTCACCCGGGTGCACCAGCTTACGCTTGGTGGGAAAAGCTACCCGTCGTACACGTACCTGGCGGCGCCAGACGATTCCATCAAGGGAGTAATTCACGACGTGAAGCCAGGATCCACCACGGAAGAACTTCTCGATTTTATTCGAGTGGGGAACGGACCTCAGATCATCACTGCTCGAATGCTGGGCCAGTCAAGCTCGGCTCTCATCACATTTGAGGGCAGGAAACTACCCAGCTATGTAATCTACAGCGCAAGTCGCCAGAGAGTTCTCCCCTACAGACCCCCAAGACACATCTGCACGAGGTGCTTCTGGGATGGACACAGAGCGGATGTGTGCCCCACGCCAACCATCCGCATTTGCACCCAGTGTGCGACACATGACCCTACCCCGGACCACGCTTGCACCCCGAAGTGCGTACTGTGCGATGGACAACATCCAACTGGAGACAAGATGTGCCAGAAGCGCTACAACGATCACCAATCAAGACAAGACAACACCACTAAGCGTACTACGAGTCGCAAGAGCCGAAGTAGGAGCCGCGCCAGGAGCCGAGATAGGCAGTCGCAGGCAAGAGAGAGCAGGGGAAAATACCAAGGCAGGAGCCAGACACCCCAGCAACGCGGCAGGACTCCTCGACATCGGCGGAGTCAGTCTCCTAGATGGCAGAGCCGAAGTAGGAGCCGCGCCAGGAGTCGAGCCAGGCAGTCGCCGGCAAGCGAGAGCAGGGGAAAAAGCCAATGGAGGAGCCAGACTCCCCAGCAACGGGGCAGGACTCCTCGACGCCGGCGGAGTCAGACTCCTAGACGGCAGAGCCGCAGCAAGACAAGGAACCGCAGCATGTCGAGGAACCAAAGCCACACCAGAGCTCAGGTGAGCTGGGCAGCAATGCTGAAAGGGTCTCGCCCCCCACACAAATCAACCGATCCCTCTTCCTCCCCACCCAAATCTTCCCATACCCACTCCCCACCAGAACCCGAAACCGTTCCAGAGTGGGCAAAGGTCCTCATGAACATGCTCACGCGCATAACCAGCCGTGTGGATCGAATCGAGCAACAGCTAATGTCCCCTGAAATGGAGCTTAAATCTCCCACTCCCCCACCCGCTCAGCCGGAGGACGCGCAGCAGACTATTGCTCGACTCCAGGAAACGATAGCTCGCCTGCAAGAGCAGTTACGCGCCACCACAGAGAAAGAGCAGATAGTCAAGAAGGCTAGAAAAACGGACGTCCGCTCCCAACCCTATGTTATTCCGCAGCATGCAAATCAACAAGCAACCTACACTCAACCCGCCACGCTAAACCTCCATACCGCCGCTACAACCCCAAACCTTAACGATGGTAGGCCAAAATAAAGGGACGATTGTATGGCAATGGAACTGTCGCAGTTTCCGGGGCAAACGAGGTTCCCTAGCACAATTCATTGCCAGCAGAGATTCACCCCCTGACGTAATATGCCTACAAGAAACAGGAAAAGATCCCCCCACCTTACCGGGGTATCAAACTTTCACGCACACGAGCGAAAACCCCAAGATAGCCACGTTAGTCGCGAATCACATTACTGTAAAGCAGCACGAATTCAACAGTACTTCGGCAGAACATAGCATAGTGGAGCTACTACCTAAACAACGAAACGCACCCAGTTTCTTTATACTGAATATCTACAGTCCCCCAAGCCGAACCAAAGAGGTATTTGAGCGGTTGTTTGCCAGGGCACTAAGGTTAGCTCAACAGAAGCTACTAATAGTAGGGGACTTTAGTGCTGCACACCCAACGTGGGGCTATAAACAAGCAACCGCAAAAGGAACCAAACTATACGACGCAATGTGTCAGCACCAATTAACTCTATTAACGGACCCCGAGCAACCTACTAGGACGGGTAACAGTGTAAGTAAAGACACATGTCCCGACCTGGCATTAATTAAATTCGTCCCAGCAGAATGGACCAACACAGAGGAGTCCCTAGGCAGCGACCATTCGATTATCGAAATAGAGGTCGCAATACCTGCGCTCAAGAAGTTCATCAAAAGGCACGCCATGACAGACTGGGACGCTTTTCGTAAAACGCGCTCCGGAGTAACTAACGAAGCAGGCGACCTAGAGAGATGGGTCAGAGATCTGCAGGCGGATGCGGAAAAGCACACTAAACATGTTAACCTCACGAGCCAAACGCCAGAGGTGGATTCCCCTCTACTCCGCCTGTGGGAAGCCAAACGCAGCCTCCTCAAAAGATGGAAGCGCCAAAGATTAAATCGCAAGCTTAAACTCCGCATTCCCCGACTAGAGAAAGAAGTACTGGAACACGCAGAACAGCTGGGGAAGAACCACTGGCATCAAATGTGCAACGAACTCCAGGGGACCCTGGGCACGGCGAAAACCTGGTCGCTCCTTCGCCACCTCATAGATCCATCTAAAAGCAAGAGCCAATCAAGCCACACACTCCGTAAGATTGTGCACGACTTCCCGGGCAATAATGAGGAAATCCTACGGAAGCTGAAGGACCGCTACATCGGCCGTTCAATCCAGACAGTCTACCCCAACTACAATGGGAAACCGAACACCGAATTGGACGCACCACTATCCGAGACGGAAGTCGTAAAGGCAGCTCAGGACCTGACCCGCAACACTTCACCGGGTAGAGACGGAGTTGAAAACAGGCTACTCAGAAACCTTGACGAAGAATCATACGCTACAATAACTCAGTACCTGAACAGAATATGGGACACGGCCAATATACCGGCGGAGTGGAAGCATGCAGAGATAGTACTCATCCCTAAAGCAGGAAAAACTCTGAGCCTGGCAAACCTCAGACCGATCTCCCTGACGTCATGCTTGGGGAAGCTGCTGGAGCAGGTCGTCCTAAATCGCCTGCAGCCGTACCTGAGAAGACCGGTACTTTTTCTCTGCCAGCCTTTTTAGAGCACAGCTCTTAGGCGCCCGTTTCCGGCTTGAGCGGCGTCACCGTCGGCGTCGGCGTAACCAAGGTCATCCCAAGGTCACGTGACCCCCCAAGGTCACCCCAAGGTCACGTGACCCCACAAGGTCACGTGATCTGGGGGGCCACGTGACCCCCCTCCCCCTCCTCCCCCAGGTCACGTGACCCCCCCCCCCCCCGGAGGAGATTGAAGAATGAGGGGAGGAGGAGGAGGAGGGGTATACGCTCCCCTGATTACCCTTCCTTCCTCCTCCTCAAGAGCTGCGCTCCAATTCGGCGTTACAGGGAGTTGTAAACGGCTTTCACTTTTTTCTTAATATTTTTTTGTTAGAAGGCGGTTGCAGTAAGAATTACATACCTGGAAAAATATATGTAAATTCACGTTCCTTCATAAAGTGGAGACATCCTATTGTATCGAACAAGTGAAGGAGCCCAACGAATGACGAAGCCCAGGGTACATTTACTGGGTGTATCAAGGAGTGGCCAGGCTCTTTAAATCGACCGCAAAATTCGGTTTCTTATCCTATCGCGCTACGGCTTTGTGCAGCGTTGCCCACACATAGTGCATTTTGTTTTTGTAAAATTTGCAAAAACGAGCTTATCTGAGGAACAAGTAAAGAAAGAAAAAGGCTTAGCTCCTATGGAAATGCGGCGAAGCCAAAGGTCTTCAAACAATACGGCGCCGTTTCGCACGGGAGACAAGAGATGGCGCAAGCGGTCGCGATGGCAACTGCCGCCAACGAACGGGCATACGGTGCCGAGAGCCGGAACATCCTCGGCGAGGGAGATGAGTAACAAGATCCAGATTCGAATAAACAGCAATCAGAACATCCTTGCGGTCCACACCGAGGACGAAGAAACCGCCCGAGCACTCACCCGGGTGCACCAGCTTACGCTTGGTGGGAAAAGCTACCCGTCGTACACGTACCTGGCGGCGCCAGACGATTCCATCAAGGGAGTAATTCACGACGTGAAGCCAGGATCCACCACGGAAGAACTTCTCGATTTTATTCGAGTGGGGAACGGACCTCAGATCATCACTGCTCGAATGCTGGGCCAGTCAAGCTCGGCTCTCATCACATTTGAGGGCAGGAAACTACCCAGCTATGTAATCTACAGCGCAAGTCGCCAGAGAGTTCTCCCCTACAGACCCCCAAGACACATCTGCACGAGGTGCTTCTGGGATGGACACAGAGCGGATGTGTGCCCCACGCCAACCATCCGCATTTGCACCCAGTGTGCGACACATGACCCTACCCCGGACCACGCTTGCACCCCGAAGTGCGTACTGTGCGATGGACAACATCCAACTGGAGACAAGATGTGCCAGAAGCGCTACAACGATCACCAATCAAGACAAGACAACACCACTAAGCGTACTACGAGTCGCAAGAGCCGAAGTAGGAGCCGCGCCAGGAGCCGAGATAGGCAGTCGCAGGCAAGAGAGAGCAGGGGAAAATACCAAGGCAGGAGCCAGACACCCCAGCAACGCGGCAGGACTCCTCGACATCGGCGGAGTCAGTCTCCTAGATGGCAGAGCCGAAGTAGGAGCCGCGCCAGGAGTCGAGCCAGGCAGTCGCCGGCAAGCGAGAGCAGGGGAAAAAGCCAATGGAGGAGCCAGACTCCCCAGCAACGGGGCAGGACTCCTCGACGCCGGCGGAGTCAGACTCCTAGACGGCAGAGCCGCAGCAAGACAAGGAACCGCAGCATGTCGAGGAACCAAAGCCACACCAGAGCTCAGGTGAGCTGGGCAGCAATGCTGAAAGGGTCTCGCCCCCCACACAAATCAACCGATCCCTCTTCCTCCCCACCCAAATCTTCCCATACCCACTCCCCACCAGAACCCGAAACCGTTCCAGAGTGGGCAAAGGTCCTCATGAACATGCTCACGCGCATAACCAGCCGTGTGGATCGAATCGAGCAACAGCTAATGTCCCCTGAAATGGAGCTTAAATCTCCCACTCCCCCACCCGCTCAGCCGGAGGACGCGCAGCAGACTATTGCTCGACTCCAGGAAACGATAGCTCGCCTGCAAGAGCAGTTACGCGCCACCACAGAGAAAGAGCAGATAGTCAAGAAGGCTAGAAAAACGGACGTCCGCTCCCAACCCTATGTTATTCCGCAGCATGCAAATCAACAAGCAACCTACACTCAACCCGCCACGCTAAACCTCCATACCGCCGCTACAACCCCAAACCTTAACGATGGTAGGCCAAAATAAAGGGACGATTGTATGGCAATGGAACTGTCGCAGTTTCCGGGGCAAACGAGGTTCCCTAGCACAATTCATTGCCAGCAGAGATTCACCCCCTGACGTAATATGCCTACAAGAAACAGGAAAGATCCCCCCACCTTACCGGGGTATCAAACTTTCACGCACACGAGCGAAAACCCCAAGATAGCCACGTTAGTCGCGAATCACATTACTGTAAAGCAGCACGAATTCAACAGTACTTCGGCAGAACATAGCATAGTGGAGCTACTACCTAAACAACGAAACGCACCCAGTTTCTTTATACTGAATATCTACAGTCCCCCAAGCCGAACCAAAGAGGTATTTGAGCGGTTGTTTGCCAGGGCACTAAGGTTAGCTCAACAGAAGCTACTAATAGTAGGGGACTTTAGTGCTGCACACCCAACGTGGGGCTATAAACAAGCAACCGCAAAAGGAACCAAACTATACGACGCAATGTGTCAGCACCAATTAACTCTATTAACGGACCCCGAGCAACCTACTAGGACGGGTAACAGTGTACGTAAAGACACATGTCCCGACCTGGCATTAATTAAATTCGTCCCAGCAGAATGGACCAACACAGAGGAGTCCCTAGGCAGCGACCATTCGATTATCGAAATAGAGGTCGCAATACCTGCGCTCAAGAAGTTCATCAAAAGGCACGCCATGACAGACTGGGACGCTTTTCGTAAAACGCGCTCCGGAGTAACTAACGAAGCAGGCGACCTAGAGAGATGGGTCAGAGATCTGCAGGCGGATGCGGAAAAGCACACTAAACATGTTAACCTCACGAGCCAAACGCCAGAGGTGGATTCCCCTCTACTCCGCCTGTGGGAAGCCAAACGCAGCCTCCTCAAAAGATGGAAGCGCCAAAGATTAAATCGCAAGCTTAAACTCCGCATTCCCCGACTAGAGAAAGAAGTACTGGAACACGCAGAACAGCTGGGGAAGAACCACTGGCATCAAATGTGCAACGAACTCCAGGGGACCCTGGGCATGGCGAAAACCTGGTCGCTCCTTCGCCACCTCATAGATCCATCTAAAAGCAAGAGCCAATCAAGCCACACACTCCGTAAGATTGTGCACGACTTCCCGGGCAATAATGAGGAAATCCTACGGAAGCTGAAGGACCGCTACATCGGCCGTTCAATCCAGACAGTCTACCCCAACTACAATGGGAAACCGAACACCGAATTGGACGCACCACTATCCGAGACGGAAGTCGTAAAGGCAGCTCAGGACCTGACCCGCAACACTTCACCGGGTAGAGACGGAGTTGAAAACAGGCTACTCAGAAACCTTGACGAAGAATCTTACGCTACAATAACTCAGTACCTGAACAGAATATGGGACACGGCCAATATACCGGCGGAGTGGAAGCATGCAGAGATAGTACTCATCCCTAAAGCAGGAAAAACTCTGAGCCTGGCAAACCTCAGACCGATCTCCCTGACGTCATGCTTGGGGAAGCTGCTGGAGCAGGTCGTCCTAAATCGCCTGCAGCCGTACCTTGAGAAGACCGGTACATTCTCATACACCATGTTTGGATTTAGGTCCCAACTGTCAACGCAAGATATCCTGCTTCAACTCAAGGAAGACATCCTGGACAACATATCCCGAACCACGACGCAAGCTGTCTTGGCCCTGGATATAAAAGGAGCTTTTGACAACGTCAGCCACACGACAGTGCTCCAGAACCTGGCATCTACCAACTGCGGGCAGCGCACATATGAATACGTGCGGGACTTTCTAAAGGACCGCACCGCAACCATTGGCATTGAATCCATCCGCTCGGACGTCCTAAAAGTCCCGGGCAAAGGGACTCCTCAGGGATCTGTTCTTTCACCCACCCTGTTTAATCTTGCCATGTGTAAACTTCCTCCTCTGCTGGAGAGCATCCCACATATCAAACACACCCTCTACGCAGACGACCTTACGCTATGGACAACGTCGGGGTCTGACGGCATTAAACAAGACTCTCTGCAAAAAGCTTTCGACACAGTCCAGCGGTACCTTGAAGCGGGAAACCTTCAGTGTGCCCCGGAAAAATCGGAATTATTACTTGTGCGATCGCACAGAAGAAAGACTGAGCCACCGGACAAGACACCGGAGATCAGCCTAGTCTTCAGGGACGGTACCTCCATACCCGTAGTGAAGAGGGTCCGGATCCTAGGGTTTTATCTCGAACAAGACGGCAGATCAGGCTACACAATAAGTCAACTCACGAATACCACCACACAAATAATTCGGATGATGAGCCGGATAACCAGTCGTAGACACGGCCTCTAGGAGCCAGACCTAATCCGAATCACGCAGGCCCTCATCATTAGCCGAATCGTGTATGCAACCCCCTACCTCGCACTTACGGCGAGGGGCAAAGGCAAGATGGATGTAATCATCCGCAAAGCTTACAAGATAGCCTTAGGTATACGCACGTACACACCCAACGTCAAGCTCCTACAGCTAGGAGTCCACAATACCTACCAGGAACTGGCGGACGCTCATTTAGCAAGCCTGAGAGAGAGAGACTAGCTCTCACGCAAACAGGACGTCGAGTGCTAAGCTCCCTCGGAATACCCATTCCAAGCACCTATCAAGAGACCACTCAAATGCCGCAGGTACTCCGAGACAAGATACAGACAGCACCAATCCCGCGCAACATGAATCCGTCGCTGCACGCGGGCCGCCGGAAGGCACGAGCCGAGGCTCTTCATTGGACCTACGATGACCAGAACAACGTCAAATACACAGACGCGGCAACGTATCCGGACCGGACTGCAGCGGTTGCAAGTGTCATCGACCACAAGATGAACACGATCGTCACAGCCTCAGTTGAAACCACCCTTCCAGTAGTGGCCGAGGAGATGGCCATAGCATTTGCCATAGCATTAGCCGGTGATAGCATTTGCTATCACCAGCCCAACGAACCAATCCCGTCTTGTAATCCTCACGGACTCTCAAGCAGCTATCAGACGCTACAAAGCAGGCAGGATATCCACGCAAGCAAACCAACTCCTACTTAAAAGTGGATATGGTATTCCCAACGTCAAGTTGGTGTGGACACCGGGACACGAGTCCGTAGAAGGAAATAGACAAGCACATGCTGTAGCCCGAACATGCATCATCCGGGCACCTTCACTACAAATGGACCATCCAGAACCGGTACCAAATCAGTTTTCAGAGATCCTTGCCCACCAGAGGGAAATGAGATATCATTTCCCCCCTCCCGACCAGAACCTTTCTCGCGAGGAGGCTGCGGCCTGGCGTCAAATACAAACAAATACATACACGCACTTAGCTAATTTACACAAATTCTATCCCGATAGATACTCCGATAAGTGCCCGCATTGTGGGGAGTATCCGACACTTTACCATGTAACGTGGGCATGCCCATCTAATCCCTCTCTCCCTCCTAAACCCCACACTACCAACGAGACCTGGGAAGCTGCGCTGCTCAGCTCGTCTGTTCAAAGCCAGCGAGAGCTGATTGAGCGAGCGAAAATAGCGGCGGAAAGCACTGGAGCCCTAGACTAGGGCCCCACCTGGAAAAAGTCTCTTTTTTTTTTCTTTAATAAAGTTATTTCCTCCTCCTCCTCCTCCTGATTCTTATATTCGTGCCACACGGGCAACTCAAATGCCAGTTACAACGAATGACATTTGTGTGATCGGCGAATCAGCTTGCAATCTGTCGCGCGTGGAATGCGCTACGCCCAGAGTGTCGCGCGCTGATTGGCCGCTTGCTCAAATGTCATTCGTGGTAAATAGCATTCGAGTTGCTCGTGTGGCACGGGTATTACAGACTTATTACAGGCAATTATCCTAAGGAAAATCTTCTTCTTACCCGATCACTGTGCATTGCTGACAAACAAATAAGTACGCTATACTTCGTTTCAGCTTAGGTCCGAGCGCGGCCTATGTTATGAGCCGAAGGGCCAATCATACAGCGCAAAAAGCGCAGCGTCATGGCGTGCTTTTTGCGCTTGATAGGACTAGCCGGCGGAGGAGCACGCACAGAAAGACGGCGAATAACGGCTGGTGCTATCATCATCAGAGTGCACGCCATGACGTTGTGCCTTTTTCACTGTTTGATTGGCCATTCGGCTCATAACATCGGCCGCGCTTGGACCTAAGCTGAAACGAAGTACTATACTTCGTTTCACCTTATGTTGTACCGCAGCGAAGGCTAGAAGCGCGAGCTCAAAGCATTGGCAGCAGCTCTCAAGTCACGAGAGCTTGTGCCGCCGAGATGTGCCCCAGGGCAAGGAGCTCGCGCTTGTAGCCTGGGGGCGCCCTCCAATGGTTCCCTCTCGTGACGTCATTACCCCAAGAACAACAAGTTCGATGGTGTTTGTATGAGCATGGTGGAAGCATGAAATCATTGCGCTCTGAAACCAACGCTGCCAACACCGTCAAAATTGAAGTCCTTACATTACTCTAACTTCCGTCAAAAAGAAATCCTTTGCTGACGTCATAGTCAGCATTCGGCAAATCTTGGAAGGCCGACCACAGCGACGCTTTCAATCGCGCACGTCGCCAATAGCGGAGGGGAGCGAGCGCTGGGGCTTCAACTACTGGGGCACCAAATACTGTGGCGCCCCCGTGGTACTAACTCCCGCCGAATGCGGTGAATAAGACGATCTTTTGGCTGCCAATCGCGTGTCGCTCTTGTGGGCAGAGGGTGCATTCAGTGTTCGTGCGTATGGCGCGTGATTTGCTCACTTTCCGAAACGACGAACTTGCACGTGCTGGACTCTCCGCAAGCGCCACTCGCGACATCTTTTCTTTATCTTTTTTTTTTTTTTTGAAAATAGCAAGAATGCGCGTGCATAGCTTTGATGGGCGCTGACGATGTGCGAGAGCGGAGCTTCCGAAAACTCTGAATATGACGTCACGCTCGCGAAAGGAGGGGCTTCGGCGGTACTTTGAAAATGATTTTCTGCTGCCTCCGTGGCACGTGCACCAAATTGAAACATAATCTCTATTGGCGACGTGCGTGATCAAAAGCGTCGCTGAGGTCGGCCTTCCACGATTGGCCGAATGCTGACTATGACGTCAGGAAAGGATTTCTTATTGACGGAAATAAGAGGAATGTAAGAACTTCAATTTTGACGGTGTTTGCACTGTTGGTTTCAGAGCGCAATAATTTCAAGCTTCCACCATGCTCATTACAAACACCATCGAACATGTTGTTCGCAAGGTAATGACGTCACGAAAGGGAACCATACGAGGGCGTCACCGAAACATCTCGCCGCTAATATTCATGATCCTCGAGGCCAAGTGAAAACGATTTAAGTGTTTTTTTTTTTTTTTTTCTAAAATACGAAATTTCTTCAGTCTCTCCTTAAAGGAGCTGTGCAACGATATTCAATTGGAATGTTTTTCACTTTACACGAGCTTACTGGCACTAGTGGGACTCAAGGATACTCGCATGCAATGCCACTGGCCAAGAAACTCCTTTGTTGCGGTGTAATTTCAAGGACAAAAGCGATCATTTTCCTTCAATCTCTCCCTTGCAAAATTCGATGACGTAACGCGGGGATCGCAGTACACCCGTATGACGATATTTGAATGCGGTTCATAGATTGGACCCGAGCATTGCGTGGGCACTCGATTTAGGCTCGTGATAATTGATAGCTCGAGAAGCATTCGAGTAGTGGCCCGTGTCCAATCGCTGCAACGACGACAATAGCCGAGCCATAACAATGTCTGGAACTCAGCGCGTGTCCTGTGCTTTGCCAACCCCAGCGCGTGGCTATGATCAACATTGGCGGCATATAATCGGCTCCAGATCACGTGGCCGCTTGTTCTGGCTGCGAGTTGAGGGCGTGAACGCTGCTCGTTGTTTTTTTAATTTTTTTCTGGGACTTCTAATGCGTCGGGTGAAAAACTAAGGCGTGTTTCATAGGTCATTAACGTCAGGGATCCGTTCTAAGCGGTATTTGCGCAAAGTAAAAAAATTGTTGCATAGCCCCTTTAAGCAATGGCGAAATGATAAATCTGACGGAAGAAACTATTTAATATATAGATCATTAGAGCATTATACTCCGTTTTCAGTCAGAAACCGAGATCCGATGGATTCAATCCAGGAGGACCAAAAGTGCATGGTCACGGCGGTCGTTGTCCCTGTGGCTTGGCCATCAGCGGTTAAACAATCTCACACACTGGAAAAATAAAACCGCAGGATCGTGACGCATTCACTGTGCCTGACAATGCACGGTTGCCACTAAATGATTGGCTACATCGAATCCTAGCACGTCGGTTGCGCTCGGAGAAAGCGAAAAAAAAGGAAAGGACAAATACATTTAATTTTATTTATCGATTTGTTCGGCACACATTGAAACCCCGTGGGCTGATAGCGGAAGTTGAGGAGAGAACAAGGCGGTCTGTGCACTTTCGTAACGACACCGAGTTGCTGGCTTTTAGGCAACCGCAAGCATACAGGTAATTGAAAAATGCGCGATACTTGAAGTCGTTACTTAGTTATATATGCCTATTTTGGCAGAATATAAAACGCTGGACTTCACATGAACAACAAAACGAGTTTTACGAGTGCGTTACCGATCCCTCAGTCTCTTTAGCGCAAGCAGCAACAAAATGGAAAACGAAACGCAGGGCCTAGCGAAAATTTTATTCTCCAGCAAGACGATGAGCAGCAAATAAGATATATAATTTAGTCAAGTTTATGTGGGTACGTATGTATGTATGTATGTATGTATGTATGTATGTATGTATGCATACATGCATGTTTTCTGCATGTATGTATATATGCTAGGGGTGTGTGAATATTCGAAATTTCGAATACGAATCGAATATTTTTCTTATTCGAAGCGTATTCGATTCGAAAATTGCATATTCAGAAGTTCCCGAATATTCGGCCAAAGTCGAATATTCGGGAAGAGCGGCGAATATTCGCACAAACTGCGAATATTCGAGCAAGCAACGAATAATCTGCCTGCCACGGAGTCACCTATGAATATGTTTATTCACTGAGAAAGGCGTATGATGCGTGCGTTATCGGTGTGCTCCGTTTCTATCTGTCCAATGGCGACAAGAAAGGATCAGTTTCGGTTTCTTTTTTACCGAGCCGTTTCTTGTGTGGCACTTTTATAACAATATGTGATGTAATTGCGCGTTTTATAAATTGATAGAATAAAACAAAAACCTCGAGAGTGAAATTTAAATATAAAATAAATCTCGAGAGTGTTATCTAATATAAATGTTATAAAATTAAAAAAAAAAGAAAAAGCTAGGTGCGAGCAGAGCATTGCATTGCCATCGACAACAACTCCTGCCACTCCCGCGCAGTCAAAACGAGGGAGGTTACGAACCTAGCCAGGTTCGAGTTTGACCAAGTTCAACTTTTTCGATCTTTCACCATGATATTCGACAAAGGTTCGACTCAAGTTCGACTTTTGTGCGCATGCGCGAAAAAAAGAAAAAAAACTAGTTGACTCCACCTGGGGGAGGAAAAGTGCAATATTTGTTGGGTTTATTGATCTCACTAGTTCACATTAATCACTAATGAAAGCCTTAAAAGCACATATTTTCGCTATTATATGGTGCAAACATTGGTAACCAATTTAAAAAATATATAAAATAAACTACTTTCTAAATAATTTGTTCCCCAAGATTCAAAATATTCGTCTAGCAGCCAAGCAACACTGTCCATTAGTTGAACTTCTTCGAACTTTAGCGAAATTTCTTTCTACTAACGGAAATGTCACGGCGCGCTTACTTTCTGAACAGGTTGAGCATTCAATATTTCTACACGATAATTTGTAATGAGTGAATTACTACAAGTATCGTTAGCCTGCTGCAGCCCCGTAAAATGCAGTTGCATTGATTTATTTTAAAAAGGCAATAAAACCTGCTGTTACCTCTTGTTTTGCAATTTTTTATTACTAGACACATATTCGATATTCGATTCGATATTCGAAGCCCGTTTTTTGGCTTATTCGTATTCGATTCGTATTCGAAAATTTCAATATTCGCACACCCCTAATATATGCATTAAGTATGCATGTATATATGCTTCCATGTATGCATGCATTCATGTATGCATGTATGCATGTATGTAAACATGTGTGTACGTATGCATACATGTATGCATGTATGTATGTATTCATGTACGTATGCATGTATGCATGGATGTATGGATGTAAGGATGCATGTATCATGTGTGCATGCATGTATGTATGTATGTATGATTATTATTATTATTATTATTATTATTATTATTATTATTATTATTATTATTTATTATTATTATTTATTATTATTTATTAATATTATTATTATTTATTATTATACTGACTTAGAATTGGAGAAGAATATTCGGGTCCTGCAATTTAATGTATAAATAGGTTTATAGACTGACAGCTTACGAACCCCCTTGCCTTTTTTTACGTTTGAGGCTTGAGCAGAACATCTGGTGCACTTGCGCTCGCGTATAATGAGAACTCACCCCTTGCTTTTAGCTTACACATCTGGTACACTTAATTTTCCGAGAATTCCGCGTGCCAACGATGATGCAAACTGCACAGGTGTTAGCTGCCATTCGAAGTTTCGCGGAGCCAGGCCAACTGCGGAATGAATATCGTAGCAAAATAATAAAAAAAGGTAGCCATTTGTGGGAGGGCAACAGGAGAACCAGAAATACCGAATACCCTTAATTGGTTTTTTTTTTGCCTTTGGGGGTGTTAAGCGTTGTAGGACGAAACTCTTAGGGCCTAAGAACTCGCGACTTATTTTTTTTTTGTTGCGTACTTTAGAAATATTAATCGTCCGCAGCGCAGCAAGGCAGTACTCGACTGCTTGACGTAATAAACACCATGATCGCAAAAAAAATAATATTAATATTGATATTAAAAATAATCAGTCAATCAATAAATTTTATTGGGTGTCCAGGATTAACAATCCGGTCTCAAACACTTAAAAACAAGAAGCACACTCACATTACAAGACCAAACATGAAAATTATAACTAGACAAGAACACACAAATATCAGAATCAGAGAACCTTACAAATTAGGAGGTAAATATTTATGTTGGAAGTTTATGCATTGGTGCGACGTGCAGGTGATGTATTAAGTCGGGAGAGTTTACATCACGCAAAGAGCAGAAAAAACGAAAGTGTAAACTAACAAAACTTCTTGCAAATATTAGTGGCCATGTAGCCATCATACCATTTGTAATCATTATAGGGTAGTTCGAACGTGATACTAAAATGTCGGTTACATGAGCTTCAAGAGTAAAAGAACGTGTCTACAAAGTCACAAGAAAGAATAAAAATTCGTGCGCGTTTCATTGTAAAATCTGAGTACCTTTCAGCTCTGCCTTATTTGGAGCAGGTTTTTGATTGAGTGGTTGAAATTCTTTCAGCTGGAGTCAAATCTGTCTAGTTTTTAGGCGTAACCGTTGTCACAATCTAATAACTTGGGAATTGGGCACAAATCACAAAATTCTCTTAAAGGGGCACTAAAGCGGTTTTTGAGTTCGTGTTTTGATGATGACAACTGAATCTAGACGCCCTAAGTACCCCTAAAAACCAAAAAAATATAGTCATACGGTGATTATTTCTTTAATAAAAATGTAATTGAACGCCGCCAAACCTCGGATCCACCCGAAAACGAAATCACTCTCATTGGTCCTCGCACGCTAATCAAAAGGATCTCGGGCCAATGGCGTTGGACGACGTTCCGTCGCGCGCAGTGATCCCGAGGTAGCCGCGCCGGCCGAACTTCTTTGTCATTCGAGCTTCGATCATGGCGGAGTTCTGTACGCTCGAGGACCTGACGCCGCTAGAGATTGACATTCTTCGGCGGACAGCCGATCTGGGGATGATTTCCTACGACGCCACTCCGACGTGCGATGTGGACGACAGCAGCGCTTCGGAGTCGTGTTCGGGTTCTGAGGACGAGCCGGCGGCCATGTCCGAGGACGAAGACGGCGCCTTCGACGAGACGGGGCGGATTGGCAACACCGACTGGTGGGTGATACGCTGTTTATTTTACCGTTGTACGGGTCATTTACGCTTGCTCTCTTTTTATTTTCTTTCTCAAAGGTGCCAGTGCGGATGCTGCGCGCAGATGCCGACAGCTGACGAGTGCGTCTGCTGCCGCGAGTACCCCGCCGCCGCGTCGAGGCAACCTGGCTGCCTAACAAGCAACCCGGATTTCGAGACTGTGTGCTTGAATCCGGGGGTGCTGGAGGTCGCCTACCTCATGATGCGCCACTACCGCCAGGACGGAATGGGCACAACAGCGCACGAGTGAGTTCAACGCCGTAATTTGCTGTTCGGTGAACTTGCAAACGGGCGCCAGCAGTAAAACGTTAGACAGCTACTTTACTATATGTTTCGGTGAGCGTTACGCACGTTACTTTTCAATGTGAAGTCTCATTAGTGGTTGCATCGCATGTTTTACTTGCGTTTCGTGCCGTTTTTCTTTGTGAAGTTGTGGGTCATCATAAAGTTAAATGTTCAAAACCTCGATTGCTGCATCAGTATCTCTTGCTTCAGAACAAGTTCGTGAGACCTGGTTGGCTCAGTTTAGATTATCACTAGTGATGGGACGAATCTTTATCCGAATCGATAATCGGAGCCGAATCTGAAGATTCGGAAAGATTCGGAGCGTTGCCATGGTAGTCAAATCATGTTGAGTGTTTCAACTTTTCGTGGTATTAAATTCACTAAATTGTACGAAGTGCACAAAATAATGTTGTAATATAATGTCACAGTATTAAATAAAATGTTACACTTTGTTTATATTATTTCGGATGTTTGTCGAGAACGGTAGGCAGACATTGCGGGGAAAATTGGTTTCGGTTACAAATTACGACCCAAATGGGCATGCTTGGTGCCCGCTCGTAGAAATACAAGCGCATGTTTTCATCGCCGCAAGAGAATAATGCCATACGTGCTGTTCGGTAGACACATTTCGTGCCCATAATTACTGTCATAGTGGCACATGCCACACAAGTGAGTATGTTCGATTCGATTATCTCCAACGAGTGTCCACTCAGGTATTGCTATCGGAACATGGGAAACTATGATTCTCGATGCGCCTCGCGATCCCAATTCAATAGTATTTTTCATTTTTTCCTTCACTGCTTGAATTCAGTTTCCCATATGGAAAGACCGCTTTTCTTCAAGTTGCGGTGCAGAAACTTTTTTCTTTTGACGGGTGCCATTAACTCAGCTGAATAACCAGTAAGGAAATTTTATATAATAATAATAATAATAATAATAATAATAATAATAATAATAATAATAATAATAATAGTAATAATAATAATAATAATAAACTTGGTTTTCCATTCAAAACATATGAAAGGCGGAAACAAGGAGAAAAAGCTGTAAGACAGCTTGACAAAGCCCCTTGATCCCTTACAGTTTCATACGCGTAAAAAATAGAACACAGCAACAGCATAAAAGATATAAACATACAAAATACAACTTAACATGTAAGACAGTAAACATATTAACTTAATTCAATTCTAAAAAATCTTTCATTCTAATCGACATTATGTCGATATGACAAATTATTAGTGTAGTTAGTAAAATGGGGAGTGGATATTTTAATGACTGCATGAAAAAATTACTTTGGCAAAACGGCACCTTCCAATGCTCCGCCAAACGAGTTGGATAGGTTACTATATAATTTCTTTATCAAAAGTTTGCTCAGGCATTCTCATTTATTTGTTGTATTTTTTTTAACATAAAGGTTGCCTTAAGTTTATATTTGTATGCGTTGAAAACACGCATTAAGTTATATTTGTAAATAAGCCTCGGGTACTTGAAGAGTATGACACATTCTCAATGAGGCAAATTTCTTTGTGATGCGCATAAAATGCCCAAATCCCCATGTACCGCTCGGCGGCTGAGTGTCGTGTGCAGGTACTCTTACGTCCACTGTGGACCGCGCACCGGTAGGCCCGCGTCCACTGAAAATCGTGTGCCGGTGCAATCGGTCATCTTCAAGGTAAAAGAGACTTCCGTCCGTATCCGACGGTTTTAATGTGGGTACCAGCAGATATTCGATGAGCGGAGCTCTAATCACATTCTTTAAATTGAGGATAAAATTTTTTATAACGTATATGTACCCCAGAGAAATGCTCAGCTGAGGCTGTCTCAGGGAACATCCCGTCATACTGATGTTCTCTTGGCGATGTTGGTTTCGGATACGAGAGAAAAGCAAAACCGGGCGCCCTTTTAAACTTTCAGGTTCCCATACGGAAGAAGGGGAAGGGAGAGAGACAATGACGTCATCTACAGCCCTCAAGCCGCTGCTGGACTTTGCTAGTGGGAACCCCTCGGCAGACGACCTGGACAAGATGGCGTTGGTCGTGGGCTTCATGAGGGAACCCGTTCCAGTGACGGGACGTGCAGCAGGTTTGATTGACACTTCACCGAAACCGCGGTCGAACCGCTCATGCATCGTGCAAAAGACACAGTGTTCGCTGTGGTCATGATGACACAATTATCGGCGGAGACGCCTCAAGCATACATGAAGCAGCTTCTTACAGACGTATGCTCAGACAAACATGCTTGCAGTGTTTTTTTTTTGTGCGAACAATGTGACATGGATGTGACACAAGGAAGGAACACACATCAGAAAGAGCCTGCAGTCGCTTTTCTTACATCGGTCATACAAAAACTGTTTGCAGACGTGCAAGAAGCATGAATGAAGCTCGAACATACTTACCCATCTCACCAGCCAGTTTGACTACGCCACCGCTGCCGCAATGCAACGAGGGAACTTTAGCTTTTCAGCACGTGCGACAACCTCACTGGAACTCTGCGCGTGTAGAGTCATAGCTCCCTCTACACTCACAAAGCCTAGCAGTTCGACGACGGAGCCATAGAGTGCTCGGTCGCAGATTTGGAGTGCGAAGATCTGGTAGCACAGAGCATCAAAGGGCCATTTCTCGGGGAACCTGGACGTCGACGCACAGCTTTTGCAGCGACGAGGACCCGAAACACACTTGTTCGTTCGGGAGAAATCTGTTTCGGCGTCTCGCCGCAGCGGGGCGCCAGTCACGTGGCTCCCCTCTCATCTGTTGTCTGCCACTCCACCTTTTCCATTTCGGCGGTCGCTTCTTGTGGCGATCTGACAGGCTTTGTCAGTATATAGGAGGCTATAGAGGGCAGTGCACGAGACGGCACGTGCCCCCTCGTGCACTGCTGTTTGCCTTCTGTAAACTAAAGTTATGGCGGCATCACGCATGCGCCGAACGCTCGGTGAGATCGGTCTATTTTCTCACGATGTCTACAGCCACCACCATGTTGTTTGTACGATGTATGAGCATCGACCTCGGGCTAAAGCCGGGATGGAGTGAACTATAACTTATAGTTCACTCCATCCCGGCTTATAGCTCACTCCAAGGGATTGAGTGATGCCACCGGAGGGCTATTTCTGAAGCTCCGGATGTGGAAAAATGATTACACGACGATACGAGCGAAGTGGCTTGGATTTGCAAAAAGAAGGAGCAAACAAGCGATACCAATGCGCAGATATTTTTTAGCACAGGATGTATTTTATCAGCCCTTTTTCGTAAAAAAAGCGTTGCGTTCCAACGCCACGCTCGACCGGCATACGGGTCAAGGTGATAGAAACAATAGAGCCTCGTGCTATATTTCTTATTCAACCTAGACTTCAGGCGCCACGTTGGTACATACCGTGACCGCGATCTGACGTGTCGTCACTACGCCATGCGACATCATGACGACTCCCTGATGTCAACGTCGTCGTCGACGTTTACAACGAGCGTTACAAGACACCAAGACTGCGTTCTGGCGTCATATCGCGTTAACAACGATGTCTATGTCACCGTTGGCGTTGACGACGACGTCACGCGACGTCAAGAGGACGCGGTCCTTGTCATCGGCGCAACCTCATAAAGACGCTTGCCGTCAGGTCGTCGACGCCGTCGTCGACATGTCGCAATTTTACGTCACGACGACGTCCCTAGAACTCCGCGACGTCAAGACTTCGTCGTGTCGGCGCGCCGACGTTGGTATTCGCGAAGGCAACGACGCTACATGACGTCAAGACGTCGTTGTGACGTCGCGTTGACGTCGAAGTTGATGACGACGTCACGCATTGTCAGAACGAGGTTAACGGGACGACGACGTCACGCGACGTCAGCACGACGTTAACGTGCCGCCAGAGCGACGTTTGACGTTGCGTGGGGCGTCGATGTCAACGTAGCCTTCAACGTCGGCATCGACGACCACGTCGACGTCGTCCTCGACGCGGCACAACGTCACGACCTCGTTACAACGGTGACCTGATGTCGGGCAACGGCGTCGTCCTCGACGCGACGCGATGCGACGACCGCGTTACAGCGGCGACTCGATGTCGCTTAACGGCATCGTCCTCGACGCGACGCGATGTCACGATGGCGGTGGAGGACGGCGACTTCACGACGAAAAGCAAAGCGAACCAAGCAACTTCAATCGCAGCGCCACTGCGCCCACTTTCCACATTCTGAGCTTAAACTGAAAGCATGAGGGGACCCTGTAGCTCGCCCCACTACTTTTCCACAAGGGCGCAGCCACTTTGAATGTCGTCACTTTTGGTATGCGGTAAAACACCGTTTTGATCTCTTTACGCCGCTGGAAGGTGTTTACGAAAAATGGGTGATTGACACACATTCTTGTTTTGCCTCACCTATATTTTCTCGCAATTTCCGGTTTGAAATATTTTGTTATTTTTGCGTCCCGCATCCCAGATACGGAACCCACGTGACTGAGAATGACAGGAAACAGATAACGTCTTGTACAAAAGTCTGCACACAGAATGGGATACGTGTCACCGCGAGATTCGTGCTTCGAAAGTCGCATGACAACGAGTTCAAGGAGAAAACTTGGGTACGAGGCATTTGAACCATGAATATTGCGGTGATTCAAGTTTGCAGACCGTTTTTTGTATGACGTATACACCATACATCATACAAAAGACAGTCTGCATATACATTTGAACGCGAGTCCCCGCAAGATTCGTGCTTCGAAAGTCGCATGACAACGAGTTCAAGGAGAAAACTTGGGTACGAGGCATTTGAACCATGAATATTGCGGTGATTCGTGTTTGCAGACCGTTTTTTGTATGACGTATACACCATACATCATACAAACGACAGTCTGCATACAAATTCGAACGCGAGTCACCGCGAGATTCGTGCTTCGAAAGTCGCATGACAACGAGTTCAAGGAGAAAACTTGGGTACGAGGCATTTGAACCATGAATATTGCGGTGATTCCTGTTTGCAGACCGTTTTTGTATGACGTATACACCATACATCACACAAAAGACAGTCTGCATACACATTCGAACGCGAGTCACCGCGAGATTCGTGCTTCGAAAGTCGCATGACAACGAGTTCAAGGAGAAAACTTGGGTACGAGGCATTTGAACCATGAATATTGCAGTGATTCATGTTTGCAGACCGTTTTTTGTATGACGTATACACCATACATCATACAAAAGACAGTCTGCATACACATTTGAACGCGAGTCACCGCGAGATTCGTGCTTCGAAAGTCGCATGACAACGAGTTCAAGGAGAAAACTTGGGTACGAGGCATTTGAACCATGAATATTGCGGTGATTCATGTTTGCAGACCGTTTTTTGTAGGGTTCCGGCTGGAACTGCGACAGGTCCAGACGGCATACCAATGAGATTGATAAAAGTTCTAGGCAAAACAAGCGAATTGAAACTAAGGCAGGTGATTGACCAGATACTTATGGGAGGGGAGGTACCCAGTGACTGGAAATTGAGCAGGATGAGATTATTATATAAGGGTAAGGGAGACAAAGACAGTATCAAATCATACCGACCAATCACAGTAACTTCAGTAATATACAGACTAGCTATGCAAATTGTAAAAAGAAGAATGGAAGAATGGAAGAATGGGCAGAGAGAAAGCAGATTCTAGGGGAGCTTCAAAACGGTTTCTGGAAAGATACACGACTAGACGATAATTTATTCGTAATCACTCAGTGCATAGAGATTGCAATGACAAGTCAAAGGCCATTATGGGTAGCATTTTTAGACATCAAAGGGGCATAGGACAATGTGAATCAGGAAAAACTCTGGAACCAACTGAAGCGATATGGACTAGAGGGAACCATGGTTAAGTTTCTAGAACGCGTTTATTCGGAGAATAGGGTGGTTATAACATGGGAAGCCGAAACTACAAGACCAGCAGAAATAAAAAGAGGTCTTAGACAGGGTTGCCCATTGTCTCCCCTGCTCTTATGATATGCCTCAGTGAGATTGAAAAAAGGTTAGAACAGTGCAACCTAGGTTTTGACCTGACTTACATGGAGGAAAGACATAAAGTAAATCAAGTATTGCCAGGGCTAATGTATGCAGACGACATTGTACTCGTATCAGAAAGTCGTGAGACAATACAGGAACTGATTAGGATTTGCAGCGGGGAAGGAGACAATTTAGGACTAAAATTTAGTAGATAGAAGTCTGGTATAATAGTTTTCAACGACGAGAAGGCGGAACCCCTGGAGATACAGGACACATTGATAGAACACGTACAAAAGTACAACTATCTGGGAGTATGGTTAAGTGAAAGAAGACGGTATCTAAAAGACCATGAAGATATTGTAATAAAGAAGGGGAAACGAGATTCGGCTATCATGAAGCATAGGGCACTATGGAACTATAATAGATATGAAGTCGTTAGGGTGTATGGAAGGGAATCATGGTGCCAGGGCTGTCATATGGGAATGCGGTATTGTGTATGAGGTCAGAAATCCAGGCAGGTTTAGAGATACAGCAAAGGAGTGTGGGTAGGTTGGCATTGGGGGCACATGAGAATACACCAAATGAGGGAGTACAGGAGGATATGGGTAGGGCATCTTTCGAGAGTAAAGAAGCGACCAGTTAAGTAAAATTTAAACAAAGACTAGCTGAAATTGAGGATACATGGTGGGCAGCGAAAGTGGACAAGTATCTTTATATGAAAAGTCTAAACACTAAGTGGACAAACCGAACCCGTAGCTGAGATTTAAATACATTCAACGAGATTTAGCCGATCAGAGCTTATCAGTAGAAAAGGGAGTAAAGGAAACAGAGAGGAAATTGTGGGAAGAGAGAATGCAGGGGAAATCAGCTTTAACAATATACAGAGCACAAAAACAAGAAATAAAGAAGGAACAACTGTATGATAATTCAGTGGGGAGATCTTTGCTGTTTGAAGCTACAACGGGGGTGCTAAGAACGAAAACGTACAGGGCTAAATTTCAGGAAGTAGACACTCTGTGCGACGTATGCAACCGCGAAAGGGAAACTATAGAACATGTAATTTTAAGGTGCACGGAGCTTCGTCCCACCCTCTTGGGGGGGATATCTACGGATTTGGAGGGGGCACTGGGTTTTCCGGACATAGATGGACGAATGGATAGGGAAAGAATTGCGGTAACTAAGAGGAGATTGGCAGATTGGTGGAAGAGATCTAGGGAAGGATAAAGAAAAAAAAAATACAGATAAAAATAAGCAATAAATTCACTTGAAAAGAGAGTGGGGGGTCTGTTATAACAAAATTCATACCAATTAAAAAAAGAAGGGATGACGAAATGTTAGGTTAGGTGGCGCAAGCTGCCACCCGATACAAAGGGTATGGCCATTAACAGCCATCCATTCGTCATCAGTGACATCACCGATGACGTCATCGGCACCCGAATCATCATCCTCACTGATGACGTCATCGCAATCGTCACGTGACCCCCCCCCCCCCGAGGTCACGTGACCACCCCCCGAGCTCACGTGAACCCCCAGGTCACGTGACTCCACAGGTCACGTGACCCCCAATGTCACGTGACCCCCCCCCCCCCCCCGCCGAGGTCACGTGACCCTCCCCAGGTCACGTGAGCCCCCCCTCCCGAGGTCACTTGACCCACCCACCCCAGTACCCTTCCCTCCTCCTCCCCAAGAGCTGCGCTCTAATTCGGCGTTACAGGGAGTTGTAAACGGCTTTCACTTTTTTGTATGACGTATACATCATACATCATACAAAGGACAGTCTGCGTAGAAATTCGAACGCGAGTCACCGCGAGATTCGTGCTTCGAAAGTCGCATGACAACGAGTTCAAGGAGAAAACTTGGGTACAAGGCATTTGAACCATAAATATTGCGGTGATTCGTGTTTGCAGACCGTTTTTGTTTGATATATACACCATACATCATACAAAAGACAGTCTGCATACAGATTCGAACGCGAGTCACCGCGAGGTCCGTGCTTCGAATGTCGCATGGCAATGATTTCCAGGAGGAAATTTGGCACGCCGCATTCGAACCATGGATTTTAAATAAAAGGTTAAAATTGCGAACGAAACGGAGATAAGGAAAGTACCCACACGACAGGACAAGCGCTTTATACCCCTGTCAAACGGGCTAGTTTAGTGTCACTACAAGCGAGTGCACTTCAACCCGTCAAAACACACTCCAAGTGTGTTGGTGCTACACGGGAAAACTTAGTGTCACTCCTAAATGATGGCAGTGACGATGGGTAATTAATGGGCACGCAAAATATTACAATGCATACGCATTGTTTTCCTAAATAACTTCGTCGTCTTATTAGAAACACGTTACCACACAGTGTTGCGCTACGTCACGAGCTTTAATCCAAATTTAAATCCAATTTGATAATTACGGTCAGCCGTTACAAGCCAGTGATACACGTCCGCACGCCGGTACGATGCTCATCCAGATCGAAACGAGCAGGGGTAGGGATTGAACCATTGATTGAACCCAGAATTCCTGGGTTCTGCAGCGCGAGCTTTCGCTCCGCGTGCTCCGAGCTGGTGTGCGCGAGCCCACTCGGCCACTCGCCACAACGAAACATCATGGAGTGTGTGGAGGACGAGCTGGAGGGCGATATCCGGGATGCTGGACAGTGGAAGCGCGTGGTTGGGGCACTTTTCTCCGTGAGAGCCCAACGCCTTTCAGATGAGAGGCAGCTGGACCTGGATGCCGACGCACAGGCAAGAATTTCGAGTGACATTGATCAGCAGCTGCAGGCCAATGCCTTCACCATAACCGCTCTCATGACCGACAACCTACCCGCGATCAGTCGATAGCGGTGGACTTTCCGGAGGAACGAACGGTGGTTCGAAGACACCTTGCCCCATTTGGGCGAGTTCCATTTCAAGCAAGCCTTTCGCGTCTCTCCTGCGCCTTCAGATTCTTCAAGTCTTGCAGGTGCCTCCTGGCCGTCGCTGGCCGTCGCGCAGGGGCCAAGGCTGGAAACTAGATTAGGCGCTTGTTTTTCTACAATGCACTACTTTCTTGCCAACAGAAAACAAGCGCGCATCTAATATTACTCCTATCAAAATAATATTAATTTTACGCAGCGTTCATTTCTTCTATTATTTTTACTCCTTGAACACTGCTATCGAGATTACACACTTGGTCTACCGGAACGAGCGTAGTGTGCTCCCCGAACTCACTTCATGGAAATGTGTTCTTCGGACAGGGCTGGGGAGTGAGCTCAGGATCACTGGGTTCTCTAGCGCAAGCTTTCTCTCCACGTACTCCGATCTGTGGTGGGCGCTAGCCCACTCGGCCACCGATACCCCTTAATAAAGACACGTTAAAAAATTAGACGTTTACAATTCTCTGTAATGCCGAATTGGAGCGCAGCTCTTGAAGAGGAGGGGGGAAGGGTACGAAGGGGAGGGTTCGCCAGACTCTCCCCCTCCGTACGCTCCCATCCTCCTCTCCTGTTCCCATCCCACTTAGCGTAAAATTTCGCTAAATTTCCCGCTAAATTGAGCCGGGAAATCTTTCCGCTGAATTGACGTGTGACGTCACATGACACGTCACCTGAAATTTTAGGTGTGACGTCACATTACGTCACACGGGTAAACTTTTTTCTCTAAATTTAGCGAAAACATTTTCCGCCAAACTTAGCAAAACCTTTTACCGCAAAATGTAGCGGGAAAATTTTACCCTCGTGACGACACACGTGACGTCCCGTGTGGCGTCATTTTGGGAAACAGCCCTTAATGCAACGCGCGGTTACGCCGACGCCGCTCAACTCAGAAACGGGTGCCTGGGAGCTGTGCTCTAAAACAACGTTACATTAATGAACGATTTTTACACCAATTGGATGATTCTGATGGATCATCGCAAACCAAGATAAAAAACAAAGCATATCCAACTTTGGCGTTCCGCCTCGCTCTATGGAAGTCAACGAGGAGGCCCTGAAACTGCCTAATTAGATCATAATTATCCTGTTGTCTCGAATAGTTACATGCTAAAACAAAAGTAGGCTCCATCATTCCCGGCTAACCAAGATAGCCGTTGAATGACTGACTTTGTCGTCGTCTTTTATAAATTCACCGCTGCGCTAATCTTGGTACAGATCATCCTAAACTCCAAGCCTACCCAACTATTTTTTTTGTAATGCCACTCTTCTACATCTCCTCTCTTTCACGCTTTTTTTTCTTTATAAAGTAAAACTTACGCCACCCTTTTGGTTTCTGTGTTGTTATGTTTTACTGTTGAAACACTCCTATTGAAGCCGCGCACTCGATCGAGGGAAGTGAGTTCGTCAAACTCACTTTAAGCCAAGTGTGTTCCTCAGGAAGGAGCCGTGTGGCACACTACAGAAATGACACTAAGGGCGAGTGCACTCGCTTGTAGTGACACTAAACCAGCCCGTCTGACAGGGGTATTACTCTCAACTGGTTTTAAATAGCATCATCGTCCCCTATAGAGTACAAATATCATTGCCCAATCCGCATCGCCCCAAATCGCACATTCAAAAATGTCATTTACTTTGATTCAAAAACGCCATTTCCCTTTGAAGCAAACAGACTGGCGGAACGCTGACGCGATTACCGTCTTTTTTTTATGTAGTGTGCCTTTATAATCTCTTTTCCTTTTATCTTTATCCTTTCTTAAAAAAACTTCGTGGAATTTTGGTCAGGTTTGCACCCACATCACCCACAACTCGCAACTTTCACGACCTATAGGGGGCGCACTGGCGCCTATCAAAATGGTGGTCATCTGGATGATCGTCGTAGAACAGCAGTACGAGGCGCGGCCCGCCACACGTGAGTAATTCTGGTTGTGCTATATGCGAGCAGCATTAGTGCCTTAATTCATTTTTTTCATGTAAGGAAGGTGTAGGCACGCACCTTTATTGGGTTGCCGATCATCCAGGAGCCAGGGAGCGCGAATTTCACATCGCGGTACCACCATCGCTGAAAGTTGCGAATTGTCAGCAAAATGCCCATCCCAACCCTCTTCCCGCGTTGGCGCGCCCACAAACATCATGCTCACGTGCTCTACCAGTAAGGCAGCGTCCAGTCTGCGCAGTGTATACACCTTTTCCACAAGCGCGCAGCCATCTTGAATATCGTCACTTCTGGTATGCGGTAAAACATCATTTTGATCTCTCCCCGAAGCTAGAAGGTGTTTACGAAAAATGCGTGATTGTCACACATTCCTGATTTGCCTCAGCTATATTTTCTCGCATATTCCAGGTTCGAACGTTTTATTATTTTTTCGCCCCGCATACCAGATGCGGAACCCACGTGACTAAGAACGACAGGAAACAGAAAAGGTCAATAGACCACGTCGGTCGTGGTATAGACGCTTTACACACGCGCCAGATTAAAGCCGCCATTGCCGCGACCTTCTCTTGTCTTACCGAAATAGCGAGCCACTGAAACGGGCGTTGACGAGCCTCTACAAAGGCCAATGCAGAGGAGAAAGACACAATAAAATCTAAAATGGTAATGACATGGCCTGCAATGGTAATGATGAAGTGAAATAGCCGGAATAAGAGGAAACAAAAACTGAAGGTCGGTTGTGGCGGCGCCCATCCACAGCTTTTGCAAAGCATCTATAGACGTTTTCTGTTTCCTGTCGTTCTCAGTCACGTAGGTTCCGTATCTGGTATGCGGGACGAAAAAAATGATAAAACATTTCAACCTGGAGTATACGAGAAAATATAGTAAAGTTTCTTTATCAGAGAGATAAAGAAAACTTCGGGGATAACACTGAGAACGAACTGCTGAAAAATGCTAACAATATTTGGAAGTACAAGAATAAGGTATTGGGCACAGAAGCCAAGTCCGTTACGTTGTCAAATGATTCCGGTTTTTATTCTGACCCCCGTGTTGTCGACGAAATGTTTTCATCATACTTCTCAAGTGTATTTTTGTGTGATATGCAATCTGCGAGCTCAGAGCCACGATCGCTTAATTATGTTGTTTCGAAAACTGATAGTGTTCTCGCCCCAATTAGCGTCGATCACTCTGTAGTGCACGATTGTATTAGGCGTTTGAAACCTAAACCTTCATCGGGTTCCGATAGCATACCAGCGTTTATTGTTAAAGGTTGCTCTTATGCGTTTGTGTCGGTCTTGGCCTACCCTTTTAACTTGTCTATTCAAAACTGTATTTTCCCAGAAAAGTGGAAGTCAGCCATTGTGGTGCCTATTTTCAAAATAGGGGACTCTGCAGATGTTACAAATTATAGACCCGTTTCCTTACTAACCACATTCTCGAAACTGTTTGAGATTGTGGTAGAAGTGCACGTATCTAGCTATTTAAAAAAAAAAAAAAAAACATTAAATGAATCTCAACACGGTTTTGTAAAATTTAAAAGTGTTGAAACTACCTTAGCTGCATAGAGATCATATACTAACTCTAGAGGAAAAGGTCCGCCATTTTCCCATGCATTCTGGCTGCCGCAAGCGGCGGAGCATGCAGGCAGACTCTCGGGGTCCCAAACATGGTTACCATGGCAACCGAAGCCTCGCTATCCCCGATCGCACCTCCGGAAAGGGAGTCTCATACCATTTATTCTGCGAAGTTTCGTCGACAGCATTCGATTTCACGAACTTCAACAATCCACGAACTTACCGGTGAAAAGGTATTCACGTTCCTTTCGAAGCTTTCTTTTTGCATAGCGCGCAGATGTACAGCCTCGCGTCAACGCTAAACTAGTGTAGCTAAACTAAACCAGATCGACTTCGCGGGTGGGGCAGGTGGGGCGCGAGAGGGCGCGGCCGAGGAATACGAAACCGCGCAAGCACCAGATTTCCGAGATTTCGACAGAAGGGAAGTTAATGCAACGTAATGAGTATATTGGTTTTTATAAGCATTAGAGTAGCTCAGAATTTAGTTTACAACGTTAAATTATCACTGTTTATATTGCTGAGAGTTTTCAGTCTTCGCGATTACCATTGCGACTGTCGCCCTTCAGCTGGCAACATTGCTTTCTTTTTCTCGTGTTCTGTCGCTCTCTTTCGCGATCTTTCACTCGGGACCCCGGGTGTCGGCGCACGGGATTTGCCACTCCTCCTCACCCACCTTTACCCCCCTGCTTAGCTGAGTATTTGAGTCACGTTGGCCCCATTGTTGCCAACCATGGGCATGTCGACGCCATTTATTTTGACTTGAGTAAAGCCTTTGACCTTGTGCAGCATGACCTATTTGTGCACAAGTTATCGGAATATGGAGTGTGTTTGCCGTTTCAGTCATATCTGTCCGGGCGCATTAACAAAGTTCGTGTTAACGGTGAGTTGTTGAAATCATACATATCCTCATCCGGCGTTCCTCAGGGTTCTATTTAAGGACCCATGCTGTTTAATATTTTTGCCAACGACGTCTCTCTTTGCGTAAAACATTCAAATCTGCTGCAATTCGCTGATGATATTAAGATCTTCAAACAGATAAAATCACGTGTTGATTGTGTTCTGCTACAGGAGGATATTACTGCTATTTAATCATGGTGCCTTCAAAATAAATTACGTCTAAACGCCAAAAAAACATGTGTAATCTTCTTATCAAGAAAGAAGTGTGGGCTTGATTTTTTGTATAAGCTGGACAATCAACCATTGCGACGCGAATATTGCGTATGTGACGTAGGAGTGTATATTGATTCATCCCTTAGTTTTACAAATCATGTGTCAAATTTGGTTGGCTCTTGCCTGCGACGTTTGGGTTTGCTTTCACGTATTACCCGTCATTTCAAAGAGCCGTCCTGTCTCGTCAGGCTTTACACATCGATTGTGCGCTCAAAACTGGAGTTTGGCTCTGTAGTTTGGAACTGTCTGGGTGTGACCAACTGTGATGGCCTAGAACGTGTGCAGAGAAAGTTGGCACGCATTGTTTACGACCGTTATTACGGCCGCCAGTTTTTTTTTTTTTTTTTTTGGCCATGAGTCAATCAATGTTAGATCTACTTAACTTGCAATCACTAGAGGCTCGTCACAGTTTTCGTGATTATGGATTTTTGTATAAAACTGTACATAGTAGGTTACGTTGCCCTAGGCTCGTTACTCTGCTTTCTATACATGTCCCCCGAGTAAACTGTCGACACCACAACACGTTCTACGTGCAAAACATATGTTCATTTTCCCTGTTTTTTTGCGAATTTAGAGCAATTTTAATGCACTGAGCGCGGTGGTTGACGTTCTTGGGAGTGAGTGGGATTGTAAAAGCGCACTAACCATTCACATTTACTAACATCAGTGTTCGGGTTTTATATGTGTTCTGCCATTATGTGTACGTGTTTTCTTTTTCTTTTTAAAGTGTATGTTGTGCGTGAGTGTGTACCAGTATTAAGACATCTGCTGTTTCTGAACACAAGCCAAACAAATAAATAAATAGGTAAGGCAAAAGAAGAAAGTATGACAATCACGGATTTTTCGCAAACACCTTCCTGTGGCGTGGAGAAATCAACGCCTCTAAACTCGTCAAACACAAAGTTGGGGCCGAAGTTGACAGAGCGCACCGATTGGCCCATCGCGACGATGACTTCTCGCTTTTTTCGCCGACGTCCAATCGGTTCGCTCCGCAAACTTTTGGCTCCAACTTTGTGTTTGACACGTTTAGGGCCCCAGAACGATATTTTACCGCATACCAGAAAAGACAACATTCAAGATGGCTGCGCCCTTGTAAAAAAAGTGTATACACTACCACAACTAAACGGAATCTCGTACACCACGTTGGTGACGCAATCAGTATATTGAAACGGGCATTTCTTGGAACACGGTGCTTTTTTCTGCCTCGTCAACATCGAATAGATTTTAGCAAGTTTACACGGGGCAGAGAAGACCACGTTAATGGTGTATTTGCTGTCTACCTTTCTTTTAGATTGTGGGATACAGTATGCATGTACGGAAAGACCTTTAACGTTTTATTCAGTATGGACCAACTAGCCCAAACCCAAGTTTTAATGCACGGATATTGTGCACTGCCTCGTGTTTGCAGACTGTCTTTTGTATGATGTTTGAGCAGCGTGACCCCGGCTTAAAGGAAGGGTCTAGCGCCTTGTTTAGCAGCCCTTCCACAAGAAGGCATTTTGAGATTTGGCGAACGATCCTCATTGAGATGGACAAACTCAAATTCACAGATTCTTTAAAAAAAATTTTTATGAAAGCATATGTACCGCGCATAGATCAGGACTACAAGAAGCGTGCTCGGGCTGTGTTCAATATGGCGTATAATGTCCGGATTTGTTTCAGCAATACCAGTAACCATGCGGAGAGCAACTCGTCTGCTTCTTGCGCAGGGGTTGCAGTGACGTAAGAACAAGGCCGAGTTCTGATTGGCTTTGATTGGATAAACTAGTGGGTAGGCCTCAATGCTAGGTGCCTTGAGGACTACCCACTCCTTTTTTTTTTTCAATCCGCCAATGAGAGCTTGGCTTTCTGACATTATCACAACTCCTGAGCGCAAGAAGCAGACGAACTTGTGCTGCGCATAGATACCTTAACACTGTTCGCTAGAGCGGCGCGAATCGTCTAATTATATTCAACTGAATCGTATGCGGTGCCGGGAAAAGTATCGTCGGGAGTTTGGCGCTGATTCCATACTTTTTTTTTAAATAAATATGTTCATGACCGTATATATTTATTTTTGCGTGTGTGCGTGAAGTAAAAGAGGCTATACTTATAGCTGCACCTATTCATCTTAAGGTACGTTATCTCTGTGTGCGTATACTAGAAGCATCGTGCCTCAAATTCACCCTATTTGGCTGATGAAAAAAGGATCACGAGAGCCGTATCTTGCGCATCGGAATTATAAATCTTTGCATTTCCCAGTTCCCTTATTTTTATTTATCAGCCCCTTAAATTGCTCACTAGGGGCTTTTCATAAGGGGTCATACAGCCATTGTAATATTTGGCAGGAAGCACATATAAATAAAGAAAAACAACAAAAAATAAAAAAAGAAATGAACTTATAAGCCGGAAAAGAAGACAAGTGCTTCCCGAATTATGGTTAGCTAAGAGTAGATGAATGCAGCTTGTGCTCATTACTTGAAAAATGTAATGGATTACAATTACAAATTACCGAGCCTCAAATCTAAAGGATTACCGTTACAAATTACTTTCGCTAAAAAGTGACGAATTCCTTGACTCGTTATGTTACAAATTACTTTCACGTTACTTCTCCCGTCCACTTATCAAGGAAACAATAAAATCAAATGTGATATTTAAAAAAAAAAATTCTGCAACACAGTTTCCATTTTTGATACGCCAGCATTATGGTCGCCCTTGTAAAAATACAATATTGTATTTAAGAGAAAGGATGTAGGTGCCCTCCGTTCACCTGTAAGCTGAATAGACAGCGAAAGCTGCAACTTTACCCGCCATCCCGCTAGGTAACTTGCAGCGATCGGAAATGATTCCTGGAATTCTGCGGGCAAAGCTAGCGATGCGCAGGCTCAGTAGCAGCGTCTACCTTCGCTAGGAGATTCGGAGGTAATGAACCAATTCACGAAAGCTCTGTTTTGAAACGGGCCATTTAAGAGTAAGCGCGACGTCTCAAAGCTACGGTCTCGTGCCTGTAGCTTTGACGCACTGTTAGCTTATGCGTGAACGAAGTATAACTGCATGCGTTGTCGTCTTGATCACTGTTTTTCGAATATTTGTACACGCCTTGCAGGTTTTTTCAGTGGCTCTAGTGACCGGTCATACAAGGAATTGTTTTTTTTTTCTGTTATTCTCCTCTTCCCTATGTTTTCTATTTTGTTGAACTGGATACCCTTATGCTGCTCAGTTGCCTGCTCATATTGCTCCAAGTTTTGTATTTTCTTCATATTTTTTTAAAAAGTAACGTGTAATTAAAGTAGTACGTTACCAATATGTGTAACGAAATTACATTATAAATTACTGCCGCAAGAAAGTAAAGGCGCAATTACAAAATTACCTGAAAAAATAACGGATTACACGTAATCCGTTACTTGTAACGGATTACATTTTGGGTCTGGATGTAGTTCGCATAGGCCATCTCAGCGGCGGGAGGTGGGCGCGTGAGTAAGTTAGTATTCAGTCATGTGACAAAAAAGGACAATAGCATCTGATTCACCGGTGCGCCGTCCAGTTACTGCGAAAACACCGAGCAACTAAACCTCTCGTTGCCGCCCAGGTCCCCTCGCAGTAATAAGTGTGGATATGTTCGAGAAAGAGAACGCCAAGGACAACTTCACCACGTTTTACAAGCAAGTCTACGGCCAGTTCCCGTCGTCCGTTCTGCGAAGAGGCAGCCGATTTCGTGTCGGCATTCGCTTCAACCAGGAGGTCGAGCTGGACAACCTGGATGTCAAGGTCAACCTTGCCTTGGGTGAGCACAGTCTCGATATTTGCTCAAATAGCCTGTACCCTTGCGCAGATCGTCTGAAGCCGGGTAAAGAGACGTCGAGGGGTGAGGTTTATTTGGATGTTTTCGAACAAGAAGAATAGTGGACAGAACATGCGGGAAACGTATAAGAATTTCAGTGTGCGCCATATCTGAGTGTGCTGTTCGTGACGGGAACGCGACAAAGCAGCGCACGTCGAAACACCATGCGTCAAAACAGCACATTGTCAAAATAGCACATCGATGAAACAGCATGCGTCAAAATAGCACTCGAGAAAACAACACTGCGTCAATAGAGCAGAGCGGCAAAAGAGCACATGCCAAAACATCTCAGCGTCAAAACGGCACAGCGACAAAACATAATCACACGCAACGTGCATGTTTTGTTCAGTATTTTCAGCTCGCGTTAATGGCGTGTCAAGAGAGAGCGCATATTTATAACGTGTGCAATTATATTTAATCTAGCCACCGCTGTTTCGGGGCAATAATTTATAACTGGGTGATTATCTTAACTTCGCGGTAGATTCGATAGTGCCGCTAGTTAATCATAAGTTGTTAGTGCGTTATCCTTCTTTGTCAACTATTTTATAGGGTAATATTATGCTTTCAAAAATACTACTCTCTGATTACAACTTCCGAACATCACAAATGGCAACAATGAAGTGTTCGAGAGTACTCTTTTTTTAATGGGCACGCTCTTTTCACGTTGAGCTTACATAGCGCAAGATAAGCGGCAGCCCAACAGGGTTTCAATGAGGGACTGAGTGTCATACTTTGACAGTACATTACCGTAACTTTTCAGAGATCCTTACGTGAGGCTTTGCTTTGTCTTCGGAGCTTCGATGAGACGGTAAACGTCTGAATGTTTAAACTCGAGAGAAGACTGAATACTCCTGTGCCACACCTCCACACAGTCGCTGTGCTGTTTTCACGCACGCTGTGCTGTTTTTTTCGCAGGCGCTCTTTTGTCGATGTGCCGTTTTTACGCTGTACACATCGCGACACTGTTAGCGCGAACACGACATCCGCGCATTTTCGCATTTTACTTCTAAATAGTATTACCGAGCACGAACTTTTATAGCTTACATTATAGAACTAAATGAGCTCTTTCCGTAGCAATAATAACTTGGATAAAATTCCTTGGTTTCAAAGAGAAAAACTGGAAAAACCGGCGATCGCTTGTTCGCGCTAACAGTGTCGCGCTCTGTACTTTTGTCGCGAGTAATTTTGACGAGCGCTGTTTTATCGCGGTGTTATTTTGACGCCGTGGTGTTTTGATGCGCGCTGTTTTGACGGTAGTGTTTTGTCGTGTGCTGTTATGTTGTGTGCTGTTATGTCGTGCGCTGTTTTGTCATGGTGCCGAGCTAACCCAGCTGCTAAAACCGGCAACCTTGATAGTGTGGAGTGCACGCTGCAAAAACACTCTGAAAGCGCGCCGTCAGCTCGCGCTCAACAGCCACGTACTTAGCTGTGGATATCGCCTGTAATCACGTAAAGTATCGCAAACCGCTTAACGTTACTCTGGCACAAAAAAGCTAGCAAGTGAATGACTGTTAAATAATAATGCATCTATCTAGTCAATCTTCACGCAGGGAACCCAAGTGTTTCTCAAGCGAGTGAATCCCATAGCCACGATCTCGGAACAGTGCGCATTACCACTGAAAAGAGTAACAAGGTGTGTTTCTACCTTGTCAGCAAAGCTTCAAACAGTGTTGTCTGTCCGTCAAGCAAAGAAAACTCGAATTTTTAACAACCCTAGCCATATCCGCGGTATCATGTTCGTTCATGCAACATGCTTCTTGTGGCCAATTGATGATGCTCAAGCTCATCAGAACAGGTTGCTACGTGTGTTGGAGTTGGCAGGTACGCAGGTTTTCATAAAGCCCACGCTCCTTTGTTAGCGTAGCTGCGAGCGTGTTTTGTGCAGTGGACATAGTTCGGTGGTTTTCAGATCCTCACGGATTCATCATGAAGCTGAACTTAAATATTCACTAACTCATGTGCAAGAGCGGGAGCTAAGTGATGACGCAATGCTCGTGTTACTGTTCACTGAGCCGCTCTGGGCGTAATGGTTTAGTCTATCAACGAAACGTGGGAGTTCAGGTGGCGTTCAAAAATTGCCATTCGAGACAGTTGGCACGCGGTTGTTTGATGCCAGTGGAGCGACGATCAGCTCAGCAAGCTTTCAGGCGGTGAAGAAAAACAATATTCCGCTTTTATCTTGAATTATTACAAAGCTACGTATTTCACGCTTATGTACAACAGAAATTACGGAAACTATACGATTTGCAGCATTGGAGCCAAATATCTATCGCTGCTCCCTTCGACTGTAGAGAGTGCTCTTCAGCTGTCCGCGATATGTTGCAATGTATTTTTTACAAAACAATCATTATAAACACAATGAAATGTTCTTTATTTACCATTCTTTTTTCCCTAAAGACGCCTTACTGCAGACAATTTCAGCCGGCGCAGCGAAACCACTAGCAACTGAACTTAGGTTTAAGTAGAAAATTCTGGTTACCCGCAAGAAAATACATTTTCTTTGCATCTCGTTTTATTTATTTACGGCGCACCCATCGGCAGTGTTTAGGGCCTAAATACTGCCGATGTTTAAGGATAACTAGAAGCCACTTGTCTTTTCCCCAGTCGCCTAAAATATTCAGGGGTGCACAACTCAAAAATGACGCGGGTCAATAAAATGTTTATTCGGAACTGCGCGGGTTTTTAGTATCTGGCAGGCAGGTTTTATATCTGGCATCATCGCAGTGGTTGTCCTCTTGAGCACATCTCGCAGTGTCATGACCGCGGGTCGCACAGAAAGTTCCCGCGGGCCGGATGCGGTCCGCTGGCAACATGTTGTGAACCCCTGATTTTAGGCGATCGGTAAAAATACAAGTGGCTGCTGGTTATCCTTAAAGAAACTTTCCAGGCCAGCACACTAGGCGGTTTCTCAGAATACTTTGACCTAAAGGTGTCGTCGTTCTCCGAATCGCAGGCCTGAATCCAACCATCAGGGACGGGACACTGGTGAAGTTGCAGCTCCCTACTCTGGTTGACGACAAGGGTACGGCTCAAGTGAAGTTGAGCCAATGGTCTATCTCGGTTACGTTCCACCAAAGGGACATGGTGCTCGTGATGCTCCGCTCCCCGGCAACGACTCCGGTGGGACGCTGGACACTAAGCTTCCAGGTCGGCGCAGCTCTCCAAACTATGGATCGGAAAATATACGTCGTCTGCAACCCCTGGCTCCAGGGTAGGTTGAGGTTTTCCGGACAGTTTAGAATCCGTACTCAGAATTTTGGATTGCCCGGAATTTGGAGTTTCTGTGGTATCATGGCATTCGAAAATTGAACGAAATTTTTTTCGGGCAGATAATCACGTAGTATACATATCCACAGGCGCTTCATGCGGGTGTTGTTCGTTTGGGCAGTACTTCGCACCTTATGCGCGTCGTTTGCCGTTTTTGGAGAAATTATTACAAAGCTGTGAATTTCTCAGCTGTTCTATGAGCATCATCGAACTTACAATGTATTTTTTGAAGGCTCTGTTTCGATGATTAATTTTTTTTTTTCGAGTAATTTTATAAAATCCCATAAGTCCCGGAGCGTAGACTGAGTTTCAATGCACTCCGAGCGCCAATCATATATGTCATTTTTTTTATTAATTCAGCCAACGAGAAGAGCGAGCGATAATATAACTAAATGACCATGCGATCTCGGTGAAAAAACGGACGCCTATTTGTCAAAATGGTCATGGTGCTTATGTCGCATTATACCCATTGGTAAGACTGATTAAAAATAGGACTGTGTTTAGCGTTCCCATGAAAACGCGGAATGGACCTTTTTCACATACCGACGGCACCAGGCGGTGGCTGCACGAACTAAAAATCGAGGAAGTGACCTACCTGCGCTACCAATCGATAATGGGAGCTACGCTACCAGTTTCTTCGCTCTCCGAGCAGCGGCGCGTGCCCAACGCGACTCTAAAGAGGGGGATCTGTGGCGTCCACCCAAACGTCATGTTTTTCTTTCCGTCCACTTTCTTTTTTTTTTTTTGTGTAACACAATTATATATATGTTGCAATTACGTGTTCTACTCGCTGATCCACAGCCTCCTTCCGAATTTCCTCGATTTCTAGTGCCGACTTCCGCCGCTTGGCATCGAGTGCTCGCGCATGCGCAGAACGCTTCTCGGAAAAGGTCCATTGTATTTAGGCAGGATGTTTTGTGAATGCATCTCGGTCAACACCTTTTTAGGTACTTGTGCGTCTACTTATTGGTCTGAAGCCCTTGAAGAGATGACATATACGAAATGGAAATTGAAATTGCTAAAATTACGAAGCTATTAAAATTACGAAGTCTACTGAAATCTTTGAATGAAAGCCTGGCAAATGAAGAGGTCAAAAATGTAGGGCGTCAGCAATTCTCAGGTTTGCTCTAAAAGCTGCCGAAAACATCGGCCATTGCATCTAGTGATGCTCAAATACGCACAGATGGCGTATTTTAGAGGCGCATCGTATTTCGCAAAATTTTAATGCATACCGCTCTTCTCTTGGAAAAAAAAAAGTTATGCTATCATGCTTGTCGGGGTCAAACGCTGACGTCGACGCGGACGACCGAGTTCGCGACAATTGGACTTGTGGCACCATCTCCCGATAGGCGCTGCAAGCAGACGATGCACTCGCTCAAAAGAGGACCGTGATCGTCTGGATGCTGCGTCTGTTATCGGAAGATGGAGCCACAAGACCAACTGCCTCTAACTTTGTCGCAGTGTTGGAGGTAACGCGTTACTAGTAACGACGTTACTGGTAACGCGTTACATTTTTCGCTAACGCAGTAACGTACTCGTTAGTATTCTGAATGACTAACGAGTAAAGTATTTTCGTTACTTTTTTACGGTATCGGCTATCGAATTACGTTACTCGTTACTCGTTACTTTTGACCAAAACTGGTGAAATACATTAGGTATTTGGAAAAGGTCACGGCGCCTGATCTAACGTTTGGAATGCACAATCTTGTGCATAAAACTGGAGACGTTAGGAGAACTAAATTTAGGTCATTAAGCTCAATGGAGGATTTAGCTTCTCTGCTCTGCTTATCAGTCCATCTATTCACCCACCCATCTCAAAAGCCTGCACAAGCTTATCGCGGCAGTTTGATACTTTAGACCCATGTTGCGGATAAAAAAAAAACAGGACGCGGGATGGCCAAAAAAACGTGCTTTTCGTGTAAGGCTCGTCAAATTATGAGGCGCTGGAGAAATTCAGCCTTCTGCGTTAGGTCCTTATTTCGAACTCTTTTTGTTCGCCTTCCGCCCATTGAAAAGCATGCGGGAAGGGCCTCAGAACGCACCTGGTATCGCTGCGCCGCAGCGTTCTTCCGCACGTCTGCTTTCCTCGCTGTCACCATGGCAACGAACGCCGAATGAATGGAAGCACGCACGGTACCGCCGCGTGAAGCCAGCAACAGCTGACGCCATTTTACGAACGCCGTCTGCTAGCCAAAGCCGAACGCGGTATGTCAGATCAACCGCCTCCGCCGGTGCTCGGTCACACGGCGATCGAGCACCGGCGGAGGCGGTTGATCTGACATACCGCGTTCGGCTTTGGCTAGCAGACGGCGTTCGTAAAATGGCGATCGATCACCGGCGGAGGCGGTTGATCTGACATACCGCGTTCGGCTTTGGCTAGCAGACGGCGTTCGTAAAATGGCGTCAGCTGTTGCTGGCTTCACGCGGCGGTACCGTGCGTGCTTCCATTCATTCGGCGTTCGTCGCCATGGTGACGGCGAGGAAAGCAGACGTGCGTTCTGAGACCCTTCCCGCATGCTTTTCAATGGGCGGAAGGCGAACAAAAAGAGTTCGAAATAAGGACCTAACGCAGAAGGCAGAATTTCTCCAGCGCCTCATAATTTGACGAGCCTTACACGAAAAGCACGTTTTTTTGGCCATCCCGCGTCCTGTTTTTTTTATCCGCAACATGGGTCTAAAGTATCAAACTGCCCAAGGCTTGAACGAACGACTGCGTTACAGCCCACTCCCCTCCGTCCTCTTCCCCCTCTGCTTTGTGCAGCAGAGGTGGACAGCGGGGGGGGGGGGGGGGGGAAGAGTGAGACATCCGTTTAAAACAGTGGACAACTAGTGGCGAAGCGATTTGCTCGTTCCTCTAGTTACAAATAAAAAAAAAAAACACCCTTTGTGGAATATTTTACTCTCGCTCTCCCCCTCGCTGCCATAAAGTTCCTGACCCACTTTTGTACACAGAAGAATCTTTCGCTTGATTAGTCTTTACTTCACTAAGGTCATAATAAAAATATTAAAAAAAAGTTTTAAACCTGGAAAGAAAACTTAGAAACACGAAACCTTTTATTTTTTTTTTTCACAGAAAAACTAAGAGCTACTGCTGGTAAGAGGCAGCAAGTGATTATAACCAGTGTGCTGGTAACCGGTGTCCTGTTCCACATAGTGAAGTAAATCAGTCTCTGGTAATAGTATGAACCGGACTGTTACTAAAACCGGCGTAAAGATGAGGGGTGTTGGTTGGCTGGTTGTGTTCCAGCAGTCCCCGTTCACATGCCGCAGTTTATAAAAGCCGATTGACTACCATCTGCGACTCATTCTACGTGTGAGATGAACATGAATAACGAAACTCCGTCGCTATGGCCAGGATTGAAGGAAATATAGCAACTAAAGGAGATGGAATCAGATAATTTACAGTTTCAACGCCTACTCTGCATGCCGAAAATTAAGCTGCTTCGCACATCAAAGACGTCTAGTTCTAACTTTATAAAGCACATCATTGTGAGTACGTTTCTCGATTATAATTTTTCTTCAGCCCGCTTTTCACAATGTTCACAGATCACGGGTATTTTTTAGAACTTGCTGATGTTTCACTGACCTCGTTGCTTTATGCCAGTGCTAGCGCTCCCAGAACTTCTTAATAAGTTCATTAACGCATTCCGGAAACATGTAGACCATGGTCATAATCTAATATATTAAGCAGGTGGGCTAATATTGAATAGTTTTCTCTTCCACGAGACCGAAGGCATGTTTGTAAGCGAACACATCTCTGCCAAACATATGTACTCGAACACAAAAGTAACGTAAAAGTAACGTTCGTTATTTTTGAAAAGTAACGGTAACGGTATCTCGTTACGTCTATAAAGGAGTAACGTAGCTCAATAACGCGTTAAATTTTACCAAACTAACGAGTAACGCTATTTCGTTACTTTTTTTCGGTAACGGGCACAACACTGCTTTGTCGTCAGTGAGAGGCGGCGTCAGCCATTGACCCCGGCAAGTTTGTTAGACTCTTTTTTTTTTCACGGGAGGGGAGTATGTTTTAATATTTTCACAAGGTCAAATGAACCTGCGTGCCATTACACTGCGTATTTTCTGAAAATTTGAGGTCACCACGTGCAGGCGGCAACATCGCTGAATGAATCATCAACTTGCCCTAGCTTCTTGTACCGGTAGTTCGTCATGCTAAAGGCAGTCTGCGGACACTGTCTGACACTGTCAGATTGGTCATACGAGAACTGTCGGCAGACATAGCGTGCTATATTCATAAAAGATACATATATGTCGAACACGCTTGAGGAGTGTACGCGTTTCTTTCACGTGTGCAGGCAACGCCGTGTCTTTTGAGGGATGTGTACGAGCAGTGCGACCGCGACTTAAAGGGACACCGACCGGGTATTTATGCTCACCGAGGTTTTTATTTGTACATTACATATGATAGCCCAACTACCCAGAACACAATTCGCGGCCCGAAATCAGTTTTTTTTTTTTTTTTCCGCTCGAAAACCGCCGATCGTGAACTGACCGGTTTAAATCGCGCTCACTCTCTTCTCCGTGGTTACGAGCCGTTTTCTACGGTTCAGACACAACCACCAAAGATAATCAAAGTTCTCGGTCATCGAAGGCACACACTCAATACTACAAATAGAAACAAAATATGATGCCTATTTTTTGTGGCCTCTATAAAGCTGCAAATACGTTAATGGAAGAAAAGAGAAGTTGCACAGCCACGTGACTTGGGCAACACTCTCCTCCCCTATGCTTCTTCTTCCTCCCCCGTCCAATTCCGGCTTCGAGCAGTTGCGTTTTTTTTTTTTTTTTACTTTGTTAAAGTATACGTGACACTGTAGCGAGATATTGACTGCGTAGTCTTCTGACACTATAAAGAATCGCCTAAGAAAAAGTTAAAAAAATATTGGGGTGTGTCAGTGACCCTTTAAAAAGGTTTAAAAATCGATAAACGAAGAGCGTGTTGGTACTCGTCATGATTAAAACAAGAATAGACGACAAAGACAACACAACCACATCTTTCATGGTTGGGTTGTCTGAAAGATGTGGTTTTGGTGTCTTTTGTCCTACGGGTATATTCTTTCTTTAATATCGGAGCTATTGGAACCAGCCTCGGAGATCTTTGACGCCTATATATATTAAAGCGATTTAAAGCGATTCAGTTCTTTAGGCCACTTATGGAGGCAAGTTTCTGGCTGTTTATTTTCTCCGCCACATATAGCTGGGAAAATGACGTCACATGACGATATCACGGGACCTATACACGAATTCAGTTTCCCCGCGAGATTTAGCGGAAAAATTTACGTTACGTGACCTCGACACCAATCCAGTTTCCCCGCTTAATCTCGCGGGAAAGATGACGGCGCGACCTAGCGTCACGTGACTTACACACACACACACAGTTTCCCCGCTAAATTTAGCGCAAAATGGCATCATGTGACCTCAACAACAATCCGATTTCCCTGCTCAATTTAACGAGGAAAATGGCGTTACATGACTTTGTCACTCGACCTATACACAAATTTAGTATCGCCGCTAAATAAAGCGGCACAAGAGACGTCGCATGACATCACGTGACCTTCCTTGCGTGAATTTCCTTGCTGGATTTAGCGGAAAATTAACGTCACATGATTTGGATATTCAGTTTCCCTGCAGCGAAAAAAAGACACCACATGACCTCAAGTCAGACTTGGAAAGTAATCCGTTACAATTAACGGATTACTTGTAATCCGTTACTTTGTCAAGCAATTTTTTAATTGCCACGTCAATTTTTTTCGAACGTAATTTGTAATGTAATTTCGTTACAAAATATTGGTAACGGATTACTTTAATTACTCGTTACTTTTTTTTAAAATGTGGGCATAATACAGTAACTGGAGCAATACGAGCAGAACTTTCAGCAGCATAAAGAGAGCAAGTTTAACACAATTGAAAACATTAGGAAGTGGAGAATAGTCGAAAAGAGAAACGATTTGTTTGTATGACTGGTCACTAGAACCACTAGAAAAACGGGCAAGGCATGTACAAATATACAAAAGACAAAGATCAAGTAAGACAACACCGAGCAGGCTCTCCGTAGCCTTCCATCGTGTTTTTCCTCTTCTCCCGGGCAGGAGAAAGCTCTTTGTGTTTATTTGTTTTTGTCTTTTACACAATTTCACCCTTTCCAACTTCTTCGACGTCTCCCGCATTTGCACAGACATCAAACACGGGTCCGTACTCACTCGATTCGCGGGTTCACAACTCGCATAACAGACGATGTAGCCTCGCGCGAGGGGGTCGAATTTTCTTTGTCTTTGATGCGAGCTACTTTTTTATAGCACAATCTTGAGGCACGGCTGAAAAGCGCCCGGCGCGAGGCTAAGAGCATCGTGTTCGAGGGTACGAACGATACTTCTCTTGGCTCAGTTGTCTGGGCATTATGGCCCAATACACTCTCACTTTACAGTCAACTGTCAACATAAAGGAGGGGGGGGGGGGGTTAGGCCATCTAAGGAGTGTTGACAGAGAGAGACAGAGAACGCGTAAAATTGGTATGATCCTCTATTGTTTTGTGAGACCAATAGCCACCGCTTTCCCGCTCTCTATGCCCTCCCCTCCCCTGGCCTCCACAAATATTGGTATAAAAGTAAGAACCGATGAACGATCGATAACTCGTAACCACCACTTTTTCTCTGACTGGTCGAGTTTCTGGTCATGGAGTGTCCGTCATCTCCATGGCCATTTCTTAATGAGATGTTCAAAATTCAGGGCATTAAGGAGAACGGAAACCTAGAGTGTCAGTGCATACTTTGCTTGCCAAAAACCACACACATTGTTATCAGCAAGAACAACAAAATCTAATCTACGGAAACACATCAAGGTATGCAGGGAGACCTGCATTCTGCAATGGCTATACATTGTAACGTTAGAACCAAGTTTTTCTTTTCTTGTCAATAACAGGCGAAACACCCAACTCAAAAGAGAGCCTTCGGAGATCGCTTCTTTAGCTACGAATCTCGTAGCGAAGGTAGACGCTGCTACTGAGCATGCCCACCACTAGCGTTGTCTACACAATTCCAGGGATCCTTTCCGGAGGCCGTAAGCTTGCGGGATGGCGGGCGTGGTTCCAGCTTTCGGTGCCTTGAGAGCTTACAGCTGAACGGAGCGCACCGACACTCTTTCTCTTAAAGACAATATTTTATTTTTACAAGGACTACCATAATACGGGCGTATGAGAAATGAAAAGTAGTGTTGCAGAACATTTTTTTGAAAAATATCAAAATTGTTTCTATTGTTTGCTGGATAAGTATACGTAAAAAAGTAACGTGAAAGTAATTTGTAACATAACGAGTGAAGTGATCCATTACTTTTCAGCGAAAGTAATTTGTAATGTTAATCCATTACATTTGAGGCTTTGTAATTTGTAATTGTAATTCATTACATTTTTCAATTAACGAGCACAAGTCTGCATCAAGCCAATTCAGTTTACCCCCTAACTTTAGCAAACAAATTGACATCCGACAAACGCGACATCATTCATTAGTCAGAACGAGAAACGCGTACTAGCTGTGTAAGCTTACTTAGCCTTTGAGCCATCAAGCACATTAAAGCATTTGCTCTTAGCGGAGGGTGTCACTTAAGAGGTCACCAGTAAACAAACAAGAACAAATAAGTTGTTAGTAGTATAGACAGCGAGAGCCTCGTCCGAAAAGTATATGGCGACATTGTCACCCCTTTTGGATATACAATTTAGCCAGTGCAGTACGACTGCTAGCCTGGGAGCTTCACCGTGCATCAAGCAGTATAGTAGAATACACGACCCCACGCCGGTACGATGCTGGTGCAGATCGAAACGGGCAGGGGGGGAACGCGACAGAACAGCACACGACAAAACAGCACGCGACAAAACAGCACGGTCAAAACAGCACGCGTCAAAACAGCACAGCGTCAAAACAGCACGGCGACAAAACAGCACGAGTCAAAATAGCACGCGACAAAACAGCACAGCGTCAAAACGGCACAGCGACAGAAGAGCACGTGCCAAAACAGCACGGCGTCAAAACAGCACGGCGACAAAACAGCACGCATATAGCAACTTCAAGCGCGTTCTTCACCTATCTCTGCGCGAATAATATCGAACCTACCTGACCTTTTCATTTATTGTCCCTAAATTATAAAGGAATTTATTGCCTATTTCAGAGCTTACCAAACTCCGCAACCCGGAACCCCCCCCCCCCCTAAAAAAAAAAAAAAAAATCGCGTCACGACCTTTCCTCGGGTTTTTCACGAGGCTACGAGAGTCAGTTACAATGATGAATACTATACCTGTTTTCACCTTAAGAACCGAAGTAAAACAAGTCCGGCTCCTCGCGGAACATTACTAATTTCCCCCTTTATGTGGATAATGAAGACATATGTAGGTGAATTTTAGATTACATATATGTTATCTTTTCACGATGTACACGTTCCAAACGTCAAAGGCATCGCTTTTTCCTCCGACAACCGAATCTCGTGAGAACTATTTCGCGCCGCATAGGAACAATGCGCAAAACATACTTTTTTTTAAGGTGAAAACAGGTATAGTAGCAGTCCACATAATAAAATGTATGCTGAAAATGACTAAACTTATAACCACAAAAAAAAAAAAAAACTGGATCTGTCGGACCCAGAGTTTAGAAGGCACGGCAGTTGGTAGTGGACAACGATTTTTATCACAACAGGAGTTACCGATCGGCATCCAGCGTTAAGCATTCCCGTAAGGTGACAAGAGGAAAGCTTTAAACAAAGGAGTGCAATTGTTCGAACCTCCTTCAGCGAAGCTCTTGTTGGTGCGTTTGTTGGATTTTTCCGTGTCGTTTATAGTCAGCAGAAAAAGAAAAGGTCAGTATTAATTGAAAAAGGTCAGTATTTTCGAGGGCGTTTGAAGGGGTGGGGGCGGGGGATGTGATTGATTCCTGACTATATATGACCACATCCTTTCGTAGTTTTCAGCTTGTCTCAGAGGTCGGTTCAACTTTCAACAAAAGCTCCGGGGGCACAGGGGTCTTCAGGCTGAAAACTGGGTTTTTGACCTTATAGGGACCTGATAGGGATAGCGATAGGGAAGAAGAAAATCTAATCGTGAACTGCACAATGCAAATCAAGCGCGCCCGTAAATGCCGCACATTTTTAACAACCCTAGCTTCCGTCTACTAGAGAAGGGAATAAATACGATTATTTTATAGCCGTTTTTGTGGTTGTCGCGAATTTACAACCTCTCGCAGTCGTGAAAATGGGGAAAAATCGCACTGTGTACAATGCTTGAAAATTTCTGGATTTTGACATTTGCCTTTCTGACCGAAGTGGTAGTGAAGCTCATGTTCGTCCTGTGTACAAATACGAGCACGCGAAAATAATGTCAGATCACGATAGGGCCCCAGTGCGCCTTGCAGAACAAGTAGCGTCGGCTGCCACAACAAATACAAATATCAGTACCTGGTTAACTCACTATACATTTTAAACAAACGCTTTTAAATATTACATTTTCGTCAGTATACTGATTTTCGTCAATAAACCGAAAAGATCCGAGAAGTTTATGAGTCTACAAATATTTACCGCAATAATTTTCGAAACACAATTTTTTGGGCACTGTGCTGTCTTGTCGTTTTGCTATTTTGACGCTGAGCTGTTTCGACGCCGTGCTGTTTTGGCACGTGCTCTTCTGTCGCTGTGCCGTTTTGACGCTGTGCTGTTTTGTCGCGTGCTATTTTGACGCGTGCTGTTTTGTCCCCGTGCTGTTTTGACGCTGTGCTGTTTTGACGCGTGCTGTATTGACCGTGCTGTTTTGTCGCGTGCTGTTTTGTCGTGTGCTGTTCTGTCATGGTGCCCGGCAGGGGGTGGAGTTTGAACCCAGGATCCCTAGGTTCTGCAGCGCGAGCTTTTATTCCACCCACTCCAACCTGCGGTGCGTTAACACTCTCGACGACCGATCTCCCAAGGTAATCAAAACGCGCGTGATCTTTGCAGGTGATCCTGTCTTTATGAAGAACGAGGAAGAGCGCGAGTTTTATACCATAAAGGATTCCTGCAACGTTTACCTTGGGACGTATGAAAGCTTCTATCCGAAGCAATGGTTCCTTGGACAGGTACGCTCACCCTTGGTTACACAGCAGCTGAATAGGTGTAAACGGGGCGAGCTTTTAGTTCTGAACTCATCCCTGATACTACAGTGATTAAACTCGTTTAATTGCAGCGTGGTTAAATTCAACAGTAATTAAATGTAATCGCTATATGAACGAGTTCAAAGGCGAATGACACAAGCCTCCCTAAAAATATGCATAGGCTGTCGAGCTGTGTTTACTGTGCGACGGAAAAACTTAAGGTGCCACGAGGAGCACGACATACAGGCACCAGACACCGGGACGCCTCTTGAAAAAAAGGTTGTATTTTTTTGCGGATTTTTCAAATGCAAGGATTCGACATCTTGGAAACTCTGAGATGGGGAACGATAAAAAAAACGGACGAACACAACAAAATCTCGTTTATCGTTCCCCATCTCAGGGTTTCCAAGATGTCGATTAATTACTAGCTCGCCTGCACTCTATCACTGCTTGCAAGGATTCGCTTGTTTGCCTATTTTTAGACATTAAATTAGACATTAGATGTTCAGGCAGCGTGAGTTTGTCGGCCTTTTGGGTATATCGCAACATTGTTCCACGCTTTATAGAAAAAAACGTTTCGCAGGTGAAGCGCCATTTTGAGCTTGGGATCGCTAACGTGCTTTATGCAGTAGTGATACACGACCGCACGCCTGTACGATTCTCACCCATATCAAAACGTTCAGGGGGAAGGGGGGGGGGGATTGAAACCAAGATCCCTCGGTTCTGAGCACGGCCTTTCACTCTACGGGCTCCACAGGGTCAAGTTCTGATGTCACATGTCGTCAGATCACGTGACGTCAAGTCAGGAGATGTAATGTCTTCCGTTAAATGTAGCCGATAAAATTTTGCTTCACGTCAGGTCACGTGTTCTCAATTTTGCCGTTAGATTTAGCCGTGAAATTTCGTCCGACGTCAGACTATACGATCTGACGCCACGGTGTCGTCAAGTCACGTGACTCCATGGTATCAAGTTACACCGCGACATCACGTGAAATCAGGTCACCTGACATTAGGCTCTCCGCTAAGTTTAGCGAGGAAATGCACGGACGGCAGGCAGGACAGAAGGACATTTTCGTAGATCGTTTTCGCCACCCCGCAATGCTCTCCGCAACCCGCTACGATATTTTGAACTCTACAGTCAAGGTCATCGGCGCGCAGGTGCAGTAGCGGCTTTTTGCGTTGCGGAGGGCTTAGCGGAGGGGAAAACGCGGTCCACAAAAATTCCATATTATTTTTTTTTTAATTAGAGGATTTAGTTAAAAATACATTGCATGCTTTCAAAGCAAGGTAGCTTCATCCTCGGGGGATTTTTCGCGATTTACTCGTGTCGAGAGCATACGCACATACACTACTTGGCTGACGATATGTATCCTTACACAGTTCAACAAAGCGACCCTGGAAGTTATCGAATTCCTGCTCAGGGAGTCAGGGCTAACGGCCGCACAGAGAGCAGACCAAGCCATGCTCGTGCGGACTTTGTCGGCTGTGGTAAGTCTGCCTTTGCACATATCATTGCCTCCGAGATTCTTGGCAGGCAAAGCTGTCCTCCGGCCATTCCATTCGGCGGTAGAGACTGACACAGAGAAAACAAATGAGTCCCGGCTGTTTCCGCTTCTGTGGCGCAAGGTCAGCCACCACGGAAGTGGGTATTACGGGGAAGGGGGGGGGGGGGGGGTTCTAGCGATCGAAATAAAGGGGGGGGGGGGGGGTGAAAGATATAAATTGAAAATCCAACCATTAACAGAAGATTCCTGTAACGAAGTCATGAGATGCTGACGCAATCTGATCCAACGGTAGCAGCTATACGGCGGCATCGATCTACGGTGTCGATGTAAAATGCACTGGAAAATCGGACGCCTGCACGTAGAAAGCTCACATTTTCAACGAAGGTGTTTTTTTAATCGTGGACGCATTCCTGTGACATTTCGCGGCGCAGTTCCGTTCCTGTGAAAAGCTATAACAATGGACTCTTGATAATTAAAAAAAAAAAAAAAGGTTTACCACCGATGGACGCGTTTGTTTTTCGGTGGTAAACCTTCACTGGCTATGCCGTTTTTTTTTATTTCAGTATGTTTCCTGATTTTACGGTCGTCTTTAAAAGAGGGAAAAACTGTCTATGTGTATAATAAAGTGCCCGCCTGAACATAGCAGGCTGGCTCGCCAAAAAAAACAAAAAAAAAACAATGATGTTTCTAATACCAGACACAGAAATACAGGTGAGAATGTTGCGATTCTTTGATGTTTCCGACGACCACCGTGATAACGGCGCTTCAACACAGACTGCAGTGTGATCTCTCCTTTGACGACCTGTCTCACCTGGTAAGGCCTCTTCTTGCCCTGGGAGTTGGGATACTTTATTCCCTCAACTTGCTGCATCTGTAGGCAGTCCCTCGTTCAAGAAGGACGTTCTTCTAGCGCAGAACATCTCCCTGCCTCGCGCTTCGGCTCTCTCCACGGAAGCAGCCGAACCTCGTGGTTAGTCAGACCACCAAAACAACATCTACAAAAAGTGCAGCTGCAAGAGAAAAAATGCTTGAAAAAAAAAATATTGTGTTTTTTGGGAAATGTCCCTGCTCACAATAGAAGCAATATGAAACCGGCTGGCTGTGTGGACAAAACAAAAAGTGCGTTTCGCGTTCCCTAGCATGGCCAACCCGGAAAAGCAGAATGAGAGGGCTCCGGGAAAATGACCAAGCAGGGGAAGAGACATCTCCCTGAAGCAGGGGACATATGAGCGATGAAAACGGGCGCCGCGCGGCAGTATCGTAGCAACCCGTGCTGGAGTCCCTACGTCACTTCCGCGCGGCGCCGCGTCGCTCGGATGTCGTCGATACCAAAGAGTTATTATAATGTTCGCTAGAGGTTCAACTGGTGCTAGTGTGCTGCTGAAAATTGAAGCAGACAGCAACCAGTCCGAAATTGACTTCCGGTAATGCATTTCTATGGAAAAAAGTGAGTGCATTTTCTGTCTGCACTCGATTATAAGAGCAGATATCACGAATAATTTGTACGTACTAGGTGGTTTGGTACATTTCTCAGTCACGCAGATGAAATAATTGGTCAGTTATGGTGTTTTTATTTTCAATTCGTGGCATAAAAAACGATGCTAAAACTGCTTCATACATGTATTTATGTGCACTGTCGGAGACTGTTAGCGCGAACACGACGTCGACGCTTTCTATCATGGGGGATATACGTGCCAAACGAACGAAAGACATGTGGAAAACTAAGAGAGACGGCAAGAACTACGATGTAACACTGGATAAGTAACTCCTTGTTCATACAGACGATCAAAATATTGAAAGCCACGTAATATTGTCTGATTTCCAATGAATAAGTACTGTTTTATTCTTTCTGCTCATGAATATGTGCGAAGATGCTTGTTCTGGGTTCAAATCACCACTCGCTCGCTCCAAATCTTTGAAAATAGGGAGAAGCCAGAGAACTGCTGCCCAATAAAAACTACCCGACACAGGAAATAATAAAGATACACACCTTTTGTAGCCCACGTACTTTATTTTTTACGTTCGAATGTTTTTTTAACCGATCGTAAAGATGCACACGACCTAGTCATTTTCATATAATGACAGAACGGGCATATTAGCGATATATAAGCGCCACCGGAATGATAGCTAACCTTAAACACACTCTACATTCCTTTCGATCGTTATTTTGCTTAAAATCGTCGCTCGTTTTTACATACCTGCCATGAACATAGGTTTGGGCCTGAAATACAGCGAATTTTAACATTGTTCAGTGGTAAAGAAAAATGCTGTAACTAAAGCAATTACACTTTCACAATATTAATTACGGTATATACTATCCGGTACAACCGAAATAACAAAAGTTATTCATGTTATTTTCCGGCGAAACGAATGCCAACGAGGTAGAGGGGCTTAGAGCGATAAACTGGGGTTCCGGTCTGCACTCGAAAGTGACCCCTATAAGGCCGCTGCCATTGTACGCAAATTTGACCACTCGTCACGTGACCAAACCAAATACGTAACGTCCCTGGAAAGATGGCAGCGCCCAGGCAGGGGCTGGCCCCAGCTGGGCCGGAGCTTGTGGGATGCTTTGTTCGTTGTCGTTCGTGTCGGCGAGTTGATTTCAGACGCGGAAGCCGTCATGTGAGTCCGGTCGAAAACGACTTCAGAGTTCAGCGTGGTGTCTCACGTAGGTATAACGTGAAAATATGGAGGACCGGTGTGCATTTCGCTGGTGACCAACGGTGACATTGCCACAGAAGAGACAATCTGCCCTACATTGCTCGGACCTCGGATTAAAAGGCGATGTTTCTGTGCTCTCGTTGACCATGCGGAATCTTCGAGGTCAACAGTGAAGCGTGTGCAATATATTTGGATAGTTTAGCGACGGAAATTGCGTGAGTCGTGCTTGGCACTGTGCAATCGTGGTGCCGCTTCGTTCAAATGACCGAAGGCTCACTTTGGTTATGCGGCGCATCGGAGAGCTGCCTTCAAGCTGGTAGTTCCCGTGCCGTGCTTTAGGTGATGCTGTGCTACCTATATTGTTCTGGCGTAGACATGCACTTTCACGGAGCACAGGTGTTGCAGTTGGTATTGACTCCGCTGGTCTGTCGCACGTTTCGTCGACAAAAAAGTTTCATCAACACTCGTTACGCGAATTGCAAGCTGTATGGACATTTCATTGCGCGTGTTACCTACGCAGTCCACCCGTTCACGTCCCTTTGCGACGACAGTCTGCAGCGGCTCATTACCAGAAAAGTGGTCGCACATTTATTTCAGTTCAGTTCGTTCACGGCAGTCGCCAAACCCCGAAAGACAGGATTTATTCGGACAGAATTCCACTAAAGCAATGCAGCTTCTTTAGTGGTCCGGATCGACTCTCTTCTGGCAGTTTTGTTATATTGTCACGGATGCTTGCTCCAGTCCTGTCTTCTATTAATATTTACTATTCTGGAAAGTTCCAGGCCATGCTCAGCTGTCATCGTATGTTCTGGTGGAGGTGCTGGGTGCTTTATCCATAGCCCTTAACTCTGTGTGCACCCTGGCGGCTCCTCAGCCGAGTGTCCCGATAACGGGACACGGGTGGCGGACTATTCCGCGTCTTGAACCCCCGGCGAGCTGTGAATCAAGTCCTATCTCGAGCCCGGCTCAAAAACCGCAAGACGAGCGAGTACCACAAGGACGAACCTCGAAAATACACAGCGAAGAACCTGAAATCCGAGCCAGTCACTGCTACCAGCAAGAACCACCGCAATTGAGTCTTTTGCCACAAAAACCGTAGCTGACTAAGCCAACAATGACGAACCTGTAGCAGCAAACTGCGTCCGCTCCCACCATTGTTTGCATGCCAGTCACACCTTACACTCCGACGCCTTTTCACGCTAGGTGTATGAAGACGTCAAGGGCTGGGTTGAACAATATGACCGTGTCGCCCGCCACAGTGGGTGGACAGACAACCAGCTTCTACAGACCCTATACTTCTCGTGGAAGAAACTGCCAGGCACTGGTTTGAAAGCCACAAATCCTCCTTAACGTCGCGGGAAGTTTGCAAGATCGAGCTGAATTGCACGTTCATCAGCCAACATTGACGAGAGAGAGCCGAATTCCTGATGCTGTCCAGGACACGGCCCCAACAAAAGCGTCGCGCCTTTGTGGAGGTTCTGTTGCGCCTGATCGACCACCCACACCAAATCCTGATGCTACAGAAGACAAGAAACTAAGAATCTTGTGTCCCCCATGTGAGGGGCAACACCTTCGGCAGCCTTGTCCGCAACCCCACGACAACAGTCGAAGGAGTCGAAGGATTCATATCATCGAGGCTTCCAACGTTGAATGTACATTGCCTGTCACTATCAACAACTCCACAGCGTCTCGACACTCGAGTCCTCCAGCTGCAACTTCGGTGCCAGCCCCTTCGGCATCCGCAACATTCACGACGTAGTCCTGGAAGAGATCAGGAAGCTACTTCCTGCCATCAGTTGCCCGGCTTTTATTTTGATTTCCGAGATTGTTTCGGAACAAGTTCGACAGGCATTTCAACTGGAGACTTTTTCGAGCGAAGCGGCATCTTGCGAACCGAGGGCGACTTATGCCACAAAGTCACGACGACCGCCACCGGCTACCCGTTAGTATTCAATGCCAATTCAACGAAACACCCCAACGCCGAAGCATTCCCGACATCGGGAAGAACCAGTCTAGATCCACGCTGAACAAAGTGCCTCGAGGAAAACGGAGGTGCAGCGAATGGTCGACCGAAAACCACTCTGCTACCACTGCATGGGGCCGAACATGTCTACTGGAGGTGCCCGTACCAATGAATTGGCCTGCAAGGGTTCGTGCCGAACGACCCTCGACCACGTCTCGAGGAGCGTCCGTGGGCCATTGAGGATTATCTTCGGCAGCCTTTGCCCCTGGTGCCGACATCACCCCGACGCTCCTGATCCGTATCACCTCGACGGGAGGTAAGCAAGTCAAAACAGGTGAGCGGCAATGCAAGGAGAGTTGATTTGGTGTCGGTTGTCGTCCAAGTACAATACCTAATAATTTGCTGACACCAATTATCTGTGTCCACGCAACGAAGCCACTCAACCAAACTGAACATCGACGTGCCAGGAGCGTCATCCAACTAGAAGCACAGGTACTACGACTGAACGCCTGACACGAGGGTGTCGCAGCAAGAACTCGTTATGGAACCATTTACAAAGAACCAATAATTATGTAATCAAGTGGAAATAAACATATTTGATACAATAACCAAATAAACATATTTCTGCTCGCCTTTACGCATTCAGAGTTTATACACAAAGAATTGTGTTCACTGCACGTGCTGGACCTTATGAGGACACTCGCATCTCTGACCACTCAATATTAATCGATGGGACATACCAGACTGGCAGACTGGTTCCATTGGGATGCACTCGTTCCACTTCTCCTGAACATCCTGAACATGTGGCGCATCCGAAAACCAACTCCAGTGATGTGAAAAGGTTGTTTATTAATTTATTCTCTCCGAGGGCCTCTGTAGGCTTTGCAGAGAGGACACGCATGATAATAACATCTAAGCATACTGACATTAAGGAGCACAAAACGGGCCCAGCTACTGAAAATAAATATTACACTCGTAAGAAATATTTATTGCTGCAACTTGTTGATTACAAAAACAAACACACCTCTGAGCATCTAGTTTAATAGTATGTGTATATGCATTGTTATATAGCAGGACACTTTTTATACGTATGACACAATAGACACCTTGCAAAACCCCATCAAGCAACGCAACTGTCACCATTTGTTTTCGGCGTAAAGCACACGAATGGGCCCCAGTTCACGTTGAACGCTAATGCAGCATTCGAGTCCAATAGGCGCTGAGCCAAGTTGACAGTGATGGCTGACATAACATTCTTGTCGAGCAAATGCCCAGGGTAATTAAAGTAGTAACTACTGAACTTCGTTTCATCACAATTTGGCAAACAGCGAAGGCTACAATCTCGGTCAGTCAGTATGCATGTTGGAGAGAGGCACACCACAACATATCATCAGAGTGCTCGTCTGCACAGATTTGTCACACACCTTCACTCCGCCTCCCTGATTGGCTTGGGGGGGGGGGGGGGGGGGCTGTGGCGGTTGCCCTTTTTCATGTTACGGTGAAACAAAGTATAGGCTGCCACACTTTTGAAAAAAGTATATTAAAGATACTGAAAGGTATGGTGGTAGTCAACATTTTCCAACAAAACTGCCCTTCGGGCGAGGGATGAACACAAGTATGAGTCATCTTGTCCAGGTAATTAGGACAAGTAAATAATTGACAATGCACTCTTAATGAAAACAATTATTGCTGCAATAAATCCTACAAAAGAGAAAAATGCGTGGTTAATCTTCTACTTCCGAGTAGCATCACATCTAACGAATTGCTGACATGTGTGGTTCTATCTCTAGACCTCTAAAGAGTGGGGCTGCATTTTTCTTTAAAGATTCTAGATGATGGATTAGACGACCATCTAAGAAGAGTATGATCATACACATGGAAGTTACTGTGGACTATTGATACCGATCGGCAAGGTAAAGAGCCTATTAATACTAATTTCTAAGGGACATCGGATGCAACATTTCGTGCACTGATCAATCAAAAATGTGAAGACTCGTTGTGTCCTGAGTTGCAAGGGTACAAATAAACTGTTTTATGAACATAAGTAATGAACCTTTTTCCGAATGATTGGTTCGAATGATTTGTAAGAATTTGCGTGCAAGTCAATTAAGCAAACACCAGCTTTTCACTTTAAAAATATATTGCGATCCAATGTAGAATCGTCGATTAGCACAAAAGATTTAAGATCTCGGGTGCTTCCTCGCTAAAAGTTGCTATGGTTATTCGGTGACGCAGGGCTGAAACAACTTCCCCTAGGCCCTAACGCGACGTATACCTTTCGCTTCGATTCTCAGACATTCCAATTAACGTTCAAACGAAGCTAAGAGAATGTGAAAATTTCATGCTAAAAGCACTCAAAGTTCTATCGATCCTCGAATACATCCGGGAATCCGAGCACCGGTACGGCGATACGGCTGATGCTGTCTCACAGGTGTTAATATCCAGATGATCCAGAGCGATCTTGCGCAAAAAGTGTATAAAGTCCGAGTCCTTCATATTTTCACATTATACCAGCGTCAGCGAGCACGAAGAAGCCCGAAGTCGTCGGAAAGCAGCTGCACATCACGGCTACCGCGCACCGAACAAACTCGCATCCGCCAGCTCTGGGCGCTGCCATCGTACCGGTGACGTCACGGCTCTTGGGAGGTCACGTGACGAGTGGTCACATTTGCGTAGAACATGGCGGCAACCGGGGGGGTGCCACTTTCGAACTTCCGGTTTATTACTCTAAGCCCCTCTACCTCGTTGAGGAATGCACAGGAGCACCGCAAAAGTAGACTGGTTGCTGTCTGCTTCAATTTGCCTCCCGGAAGTCGCATAGATACTAACGCCAGTTGAACCTCTAGCGTACATTATAATAACTCTGTGGTTGATACAGATTAAGCCGCGCGGTGCGCCCGTGGCGTGCCTAGCGTCGAGCGGCGAGCCCAGCGCGGCGCCCACTTTCACCGCTCATGTGTTTCATGCTTGACTGTGCCACGCAGGCCGTAGACGCCGGCTTCTTTTTTTTCCCCATTTATAAGAGTTGCTGCGTCGTCTGCGGTGTACTGACACTTTGCTTTACTTGTTTTGTTTTTTTGTAATTCCGTGGGCGAAGTTCGTGCCGTAATTTGGTGGGTAACCAGCTGTGGCAAAAACAGAGCCACGCGATTGTCCCTAGCCAAGTACGTGGCTAAGGGCAAGCCACGGACCAACGGGAACACGGAGGCGAAAGGGGAAAAGGTGGGGGCGGCCTGCAGGCATTTGTTCAGTAGGCCTTGAGCCAAACGCACGGGGGCTCAGCTATTGCCCAGTACCCACTGAAAGATGTGAAAATGTTAGTGGTTGCTCAAGCCCCCGCACCGCTGAGTGTGTGTCCGTGGTGCAGGCAATTTGCCTTGGCCTGGAGGCCTAGTATCTTAATGTAAACCGCCTGCTGCAAATCCTGGCCACCATGTTCGTTAGCACCGCTGAAGCGGAACGTTCGTTATCGAGACTCCGAAGACTCCAGTCATACATTGAGAGCTTCAACGTCCCAGAAGGGCTTGCTAGGGGTTGGGCTTCAGAACATTCACCGGAACATCCAAGTCCCGAAAGGGTCCTCTCTCTTTTGTTTGCGGACCGACGGCTGCTTCGAATAAATATTTAGGCCCCACAAAATAATAAAAACGGGCATTTCTCTTCGCCACTTTCCCGTAAAACGACAACGAAGAACGGAAAAACCCAAATAATGACTATAGCACGATCATTTCTGATAAATGTGATCCCCGCAAACAATAAGCGGGACGCTGCACTTGCTCACTGCTCCAGTGGGCACTGGCGTTTTTATGTTTAATTATATTCTAAACTTCGCTATTCTCTGTTACCCTTCCGTAGTTTTCAGTCATTAGATACATGAGTGTTCTGCAGAGAAGTTATGCACCGGAATATTTTGTAAGCCTGTCTGGATCTTTTAGTTCAAAGTATATTATTTTTATGATTGCGTTTTTTCGTTGCTCGCTTTAAAGTTTTCCTTTTTAACCGAATGGAGTCTTGTGCGTGTGTGTGTGTGGTTTTTTTTTATAGACCTACGTGGCAAAAAAAGGTTGAATTTTTGTCTACCAAGAAACAGAAAAATATTAATTAAAACTGCTTGTGCAGTTTTTTTTTTCTCTCTTTTTTTTTTTTTTTTTCTTTGGGGACGGCTCCAACATAAAAAACACCCCTGAAAAAGTTTTCAGCATACGCCACTGTGTGTACGTGCGTGCGTGCGTGCGTGTGTGCGTGTGTGTGTGTGCGTGTGTGTGTGTGTGTGTGTGTGTGTGTGTGTGTGTGTGTGTGTGTGTGTGTGTGTGTGTGTGTGTGTGTGTGTGTGTGTGTGTGTGTGCGTGCGTGCGCGTGTGTGTGCGTGCGTGCGCGTGTGTGCGCGTGTGTGCGCGTGTGTGTTGACGATGTGGACGACCTTGGGGGACTGGTATAAATGCGTTGTATGAAATAAATTTTGTTAGCTGAGTTTGAGACGCTTGTCTTTCACCTTTCTTCTGTTTCTTCTAAGACATCTCCAAGTTTGCTTCCCAGTCTCAGGTTTTGAACACTATAATTTTGGTTGTTATTTTTTTAAGACGCCGCATTAACGACATGTCTGAAAAGAGTTGTTTCGACTGACCCTTTGAAATTAAACTCACACTGAGGGCATTGTTTTTCCTAACCTAACTTAACCTAACCTAGCCAATTTTATTTTAGAGCTGCCACTTACTTTTTATGTTGATTATTGATATTTATAGATTTCGTTATATTTGCAAACGGCCTTCTTTTTTTTTACCCGGGGTCAAAATAAATATATCAGACTATGGAAAAATGTATTCGAAGATGATCGAATTATTTCGTTGCATTTGTATCTTGTATATAAATACTTTGCTAGAACGTGTAATTGGATTCGCTACTAAATACATTTTGTCTGTCTTTTGTATTTTTATTTTAGCCAGTTGTTTCATGTATTTTGTCTATTTCTGATGAGCGGTTCGAAGACGCGTTCTAGGCACCATACACTTGACTAATTTTCTCTCTTCAAAAGTATCCACAGCGCTCGAGAAGAAGGCTACCACAATCCTGTGATGTGACGTAGCGTTTCTGAAAATGTAATTTCGACTTAATACAATTGGTCGCAAAGAGCCGAGACCGCCGACCGAAGAAATTAACTAAAATGACGGACAGCAGAAAAGTCAAAACACAACTCACCGAGGTCTTCATCACGAACCTACATTATCTCCTCCGCGATATCATTTTAGCACAAATTATTGACTTTCGATATTGTGAAACTCGATGAGCGCCAATTGATAGTGTTCGTCTCAAGTGTGGTTTCCTGTAGCTTACAAAGAAAAGTTTATTTTTGTCTTCGCGGCTCCCTGAACATTCACAGGTCAACTCAAACGACGATAACGGACTGGTGTACGGACTGTGGGACGGGATATACGCCGGAGGAACCAACCCACTTGCCTGGAACTCTTCTCCGCCAATCATCAACCAGTTCTTTGAGGCTGGAGGCAACAACGTAAAGTACGGCCAGTGCATGGTCTTCGGAGCTCTCCTCACAACCTGTGAGTTTTTCCTGCCGGCACGGTGGACCTGTACCGTTCACGGAACCGTCGCATGACGTCATAATGTTACGTGCCCTGTGGCGTCGCGTAATGTCATGATGTCACGTCATAATGTTATACTGTCACGTTTTCTCCTCCCCGGATTTTGTCAGCGTGATGCCGCTTCTATAATTTTAGAGTTTTTTGTGATATTTAGACCACTTTGCGCACGGTTCTGGCCGTTTATTTTCTCCGCTAAATTTAGCGGGGAAAATGACGTCAGGTGACTTGGTGTGACGTGACTTACATGCAAATTCAGTTTACCCGCTAAATTTAGCGGTAAAATTGACACGTGACCTCCCACGGCTCTTTCGATGATGTCCGCAGCTGATCGCTTCACTAGACAACAAGATAGTTGGTCCTGCCCGAATGTTTTTGTGTACCTTTTGTTTTGCGTTTGCTTTTGCATCTCAATTTCGCGTTTCGTTTTTGCGTGCTACCTTTTTATTAATGTATTTGTTTATTTGTTCTAATTATTTCAGTAGCCTCAGGGGCTTGAGGCACTACGAGAAAAGGGACAAAACAAAACAGTGCACGAGATTTAAAAGAAAAATACTTTTTGCTTCATGATTCATTTTTCGTCCTTCTTATTGAATAATTCTGCAAATTGTATTGGCCGAGCAGCGATGAAAACTGTTGGTACCCTCGAAATACTTCCTTATACATCGCTCCTTCCTTATACACCGCTCCGCTCATCACCTTCGTAGCAATTAAGGTGCCCGAAACGCGTGTCCGACTGGTGTGTTTACTGCGCCCTAAAAAGTGGCCCCTCAATTTGCACCTGATGACGCCACGAAAGTTTCTCGTGGATGTCTCCGTCCGTGATCCTAGCGGTATCACAGTGGCAACGGTGGCCGCATGGCATACACCTCTTCTGTTGCAGGTCGCTAACCAGCTTGAGAGTCCACCAAACCTTCGGCAGATCGGAGTTGGGACACCGTGACGACACCAACACTCGTCTTCTTTCGTGCCTTTTTCTTCTTTTGTTTTTTTCTTCAAAACTTCTACGTTTAATTGCTGGGATCGCGACATTCGCTAAACACACCAGTTGGGGACGCGTTCCAGGCACCATATAGCAGCAAGAAACGCGTATATTATTTCTGGCTTTCCCGACCGGGCACTCTGCAATCTGCGACGCAGTGCTGCGAGCAGTGGGCGTGCCTTCCCGCATGGTGAGCAACTTTCCGTCCGCACACGTCGAGGGTGGAGACATGACGGTCCATTACCGCTTCGACGAGTTCGACCGGTACATCCAAGGTAACGACATGGAGTGGTGAGCGAGACCTCTCGTGGTCCTTTTTCTAGTAAGCCTATGCGCATGCGTACACCCTTTCCCTTTACCCCCTTCTTCCCGCTGTTGTCATTTTAAGAGAGCATCGTCCCGCACCGTCAACATTGTCAGCACCTATCTTCGCGTGTATTTCGTCTTTTTAATGCGAAAGTATTAACTGTCCTATAGAGCGAACTGGCGTTATCGGCACTTGAAGCCGCGCCGAACGGCACCTAAAGTCCCCTGTCCCAAGGAGCGAAGCCTGTAGTCTGTAGCAGCGAAACGGAGAATAAACTTCCCTCGCCTGGTAAGCGCCCTAGTTTCGAGAGACGCCACTCTATGGCGCTACGGGGCCCTGCGCCGGTAAAAGGAACACGGTGGCGCGGCTCGGCCGATTCTTCTCCTCTGGGCGCCGACGAACATGGCGCCGCCTCAAGCATCTACATCGTTGGCGGCCGCAAAACTCCGCGAAACACTCCGCGGCGTTCAATTGGACATTCATGCTTTGGCATTCACAACTCATAAAAGTGCTTAGGTGTCCTCGGATTTTTTTTTTTTTGTTTTCTTTTTACGATTCGTTTTCGGGCATTTGTAGTGTGGGTCATACAAAGCAATAAAACCGATATAAAACATCGAAACGTCATCTACAACGGCACGATGCCAGTGCAGAGAGCAAGTCTTCTGCTTCTTGCGCAAGAGTTGCGGTGATGTCAGAAAGACTCCGAGCTCTGATAGGCTCTGATTGAAGGATAGTGGGTAGACCTCAAAGCAAGCTGCCTTGAGGTCTAGCCACTATCTTTCATTCAGAACCAATCAGAGCTCGGCGTTCTGGCGTCACCACAAACCCTGCGAAAGAAGCGGCCGAGCTTGCGGTCTGCCTATATTCTGACGGGCGGAGGCATGTTCGGCTTCCCTACATTTGTAGTTAGCAGAGAGTCCCTCAGATGGGGCTCGTTACCCAAAAAAGGTCTACCGTTGCGACTGATTAAAAGAATTAGGTCCGTGTACAAAAGGTAAGGTTGCGAACGAGCTGGTGTAAATTAAATATAATCACCGAAACCCCCCGAGACTGCTGTCTTTCGTGTCCCTTACCTCCATTTGTGTTCAGATTCTATTCAAGAGGTTACTTGTCAAACGAATTTTCAGCTGCGTTTGAAACTTCGTGTTTGCCCGGCCCCCTTTTTTTACCCTATACTTTGTTTCAACTCTATTCTATATGTAGTCGACGCTGCGAGCCGATGCGATCAATCAGAGAGTATCAAAAGCGCGCCATCTTGGTATCCGTCTTGTTTCTGTACGTGTTCTATCATCGCGTAACTATTCATAATCAGAAAAGGCCCAGGGATTTGAGCTATTGAAACTGCTCGATTAGTCATATTACTTCGTAGCCCCGGCTACGTCTGGACTTGATCTAAAACTAAATATAGTATTTTTTGTTTAATTAATTTCTTATAACTTTCCTGCCGAACACGGAAATGGCCAATCACTGAGAAAGAGATAAGGATCCTTGCGATATACAATGCTCAAAACACGATTATACTTCGTCTCACCCTACGATGGACTAAAGGCAAAAGCTACGGACCACCAGATCCAATCACGAGCCGCTTAGAAATTGCCTGGTATTTTGCTTCACTGCACGCGTCGGTGCCCGCGTCTAATGGGGACGGGCGGACAGTAATTTGAATTGAATAGCACTGAGTGACTCACCAATTTTACATCGCAAAGAAAGCCAAAACATGCAGGCTCTTTGCAGTGTCGAAGCTACAGAAATGATGCAACACTTTTTCATTCGGAACATTATTCGTTCACCCCTAATCAATGTTAAGCCTGTCATAGTTTAACATTTAACATGATTGGACCTGGCGGCCTGTGGCTTTGACCTTTAGTCCATCATAGGATGAGATAATGTATAGGTCTGCGAAATGTGACGTGCCTAGGATCACTTACCACGACGTTTTCTCTTGTTCATCACTGTCCCTGTGAACGTAGCAACTTTCTGGCCTAATCTTATCCTGATCCACGTCATTCGCTGGGACCTTTTTATCGTTCGCCGCGATTAGCTGTCTCTGAGTCCTGCAGAAGAGCGAGTCTTCTTTTTTTTTTGTGTGTGTGTGTGTGTGTGCATTGCGTTGTTTTTTTTAAAGAGGATTTAAAGTAACGGCATCTATAGACCCTCTTCGAAATACTGCCGTATGTTGGCGGCTGTGGAATTTCTGCACAATGGTGGACTGGAACCGCAACATCACAGCACACTTTGTGCGTTTGGTTGGAGTGGGAGAAAAAAACACACCCACACAAAAAGGTGATGAACGCAATGACGTTGCACTTTCGATGCTGTTTGATTTGATCGGCATCTCCTATTGTTAGCCGTACGCTCGCTATCTTGTGAAATGACTTTCACGTTTCACGATGTCAGTTGTTCCGCCATTGTGCAGTGGTTCCGGCGGTACCGAGGTCTCGGTGATATATACGTTCCTTTGGGGAGGGGGGGGGGGGGGGGGAGGCATGTGGTTGACTTTGTCGGCGCGCATCTCTGGTCTCCAGGCACGTGGAGCAGAAACACGCTGCAATATACCGTGCCAGTACCCACGTACACCTGGGCTTTACGTGTGAAATGTTCGTTGTAAAAGTGTTTTTCCGTTCTTTAATAGTATTTATATCTGAAATATTTGTTTTATGTTTGAGAAACAAATAATCCGGATAGAGTCATTATTGTTTTTCAAAAACATCCCAAGATTGTCTTTCCTCATGGTTTCAAACGATGACAAGCACAGCAGCCGTCGTCTGCGGAGTCATCGACAAGAGAAGCTCATCGAGCTCGTGTGTTTTAAACGAGTGCGAGTCGTTCTGCGTTCGCCGAGGTGTTTAGACGAAGGCCTCCTCAACCGATCTAGTTTGCAGCAAACAACTGCAAGTACACGCCTTCGGAACCGCGGTTAGCGCTTTGCGGGTGCTTGGGTTCGTGGCGGGCGGTAGCGGGACTGGCCCAAGCCTAGCGTCCCACTTTCATATGTTGGTTGATTTGGCTTGAATTGTTCCTTCGTTCGTCTTGATGTTGAATAAAGATATCGGTTCCCCTAAAAGTGGTCCCGCAGTTCTGTAAATTGTTCGACCGTTGTCGCACAATTCGCACAGGTAAGAATTTGCGAGCGATTTGGCTGGAGGCAATCGGGCGTTCGGCTCTTTCTTAAGCTTGTTCAGGTTTGTTCCCGTTATTTTGTTTCGAAAGGAATATTTCCCCACGTTTTGCGGTGCGCCTGGTCTGCCAATGCAAATAATTTTAGGTCGCGTTTTAGTTGTGCGTCATGAAGCTCACTCGCCTTGCTCGTGTATGCCATGCGAAAAAAAATAACAAGAACAGAAAAGCTGGAAATGCTACATATTTATTTTGTTGATTTATTTTTAGTCCTATTGGTCGCTTCTACCGCACTTCGGCAAACGCTGACAGACGCTTGTATTGAATCGTGGCTTGTGCATGATGGAACGCTAGAACGCCACTTTCATGGTCGTGTCTTGCAAGCGTTGCAGACGTTTTTACACGAGGGTGGAATAGCAGGCGGACGAAGGCGAAAACGGACGCAGACGCGCAGCTTTCGTTTCCCCGTCTGTGCATGGCAGACGACGATAAGACGGTGGTGTGGAATAGCGCACGATGCAGGAGGCTACCGCGCGTCTGCTCGCACGACTAGCAGGCGATGTCCGACTTCCAGACTAGACGCACCGGATGTCAGAAAAATGAAGACAATAGGCTTCCGAGCATGTTCGGCCACGCAGCCAAGCCAATCCAGTAGTAATGCTCGGTACCACTGATTTGTGGGCGGGTCTTAGAACGGGCCTTCACCTCCACCTAAATTGCGTCTAACGGCATAAATATTGCACCAATATTCTATTCTTAACGTGCGAAAATTATGAAAAAAATAAATATACGTGTCCCACTTATGGCCTTCAAATAAAAACATTTCCTTTTCACTTCAATGTCTCTTTAAGTTGTTTGGGACCAATGCGCCGAGAAACTGAGAGAGAGGAGGAGACGAGAGCGCAGAAGGTACGTCAGAACGCCGAACTCTGATTGGAACGATTAGTGGGTAGACATTAAGCTAGCTGCTTTTATCTCCATTGCAATCGTCGAACGCGCTTGAATGCGAAAGCCAAACGCCGGTCGCCGACGTTCTGAGCTCTAAACCGTTCAACGAGTGCAATGGAGACAAGGGCAGCTAACGTTAGGTCTAGCCACTATAATAATCATTCCAATCAGACCTCGGCGTTCTGACGTCCACGTCTTTATTTCCTGGACGTATATCTGGAGAAGTTTGCCCCATCACGTGTAGTGTTGGAGCATGGCACTTCTCTCGCCATATCCCAAGTCTATCACTTCCGGTAGTAGAGGAAACTACGCGTATTGACAGCACAATTGGACTCGAATTTAATCGCCACCAAGTACGTACCAGAGCACTTTTAAGCCGGATGTTGCAACAAAACGGAAACAAAACCAAAAATATATCTATATATTTGTGGCAGAACAGAAACGTAATCGCAACATTATTTATTGGAGAGTTTTAGTAGACCGCTCCGATAACTCCGATACCCCCGATAACGATACGATGCATGTGTAAAGGCGGCAGCCACCGAAACGGTGTACTATAGCTCCTTATTACTTGTTCCGGAGTGAAAGCGAAAAGTTTTCTTTTAGGTTTTCGGTTCACCGGAAAACTTTCTGGTATTTCTGTCTCCGTTCCACGCAGCGAGGTAGGAGACTGCCGTACGTCGGAAGCAGCACGTCATCAAGTACGCCTGATGACGTGCTGCTTCTGAGTTCGTGCTCAGTTCATTGAGTCATTCTTCCAGGCGCGGTTTCTTTTACCCTGATTCTGCAGTTTTTTATCTGTGCATTAAGTGCGCACCTGCTAGAGACATTTTAATAACACGTTTTTCTTTTTTATATAAAAAAAAACATGTTGTTTTTTCTTCTTTAGTTTTGGTTTTGAATTGTGTTTGCATGTAATCACGAACAGTTACGAACAGTTAAGCAAGAACAAAACGAAAAGTTGTGTTCCGCCACCCTGCTTTTAAGTAGCATCAAGGACAGTCATTAATGATCTCGATCGGCAGGAACTTTCACGTCTGGGCGGAGTGCTGGATGACCCGACCGGACCTGCCCAAAGGCTTTGACGGCTGGCAAGTTGTCGATGGCACGCCCCAAGTTCCGAGCCAGTGTGAGTTCCTCGAGTCTGGATTTCCTTACTTTTTTAGCAAATAATTGTTCACCCAGTACCGCTTTATCGCTGCCACTTCACAACGGCCTGCCGTTTCACTTGGAAATGCATAGAAACGCTTATTCAGCTAAGTTTTCTGAGCTCGTCGCTGGAGGCGCAGCCCAGCGGACACAAGCAATGCTTTCCCTTGGTCGAGTCTCGCACAGCTCCCGTTGTTTTGCCGTCAGCTACCGTGGTCGCTGTCAGCGCCACCAGGCTCTTCGCCACTCATATCGGCCGCTCTAAGAACTTTTTTCTCCCGAAAAAAAAGAGAAAGAAAAGAAAGAAACTTGTCAGGGCTGTTAATAGCTGAGCGGGAACCAGAATCTGGCTGTCGTGGTTCAGCTTAGCTGGAACAGCATAATGGCTGTCCAATGATTGCGGGCAAGTCTGGAGACTTTCACCGAATCAAATGCACCACCAACTAAAGTCAGATAGTAAAAACATAGCTCAGGACCGCTTAGTAAAAGTGCCAATGTGTTGAAAAGCAGCTTCCTAAAATCTGTCTGTTCAGCACAATGTTTGCTCATTTTCGGTGTATTCCAAGATTTTCCTTCTTGAGGTACCCTTTTAGTCTAACAAATACTCTGCCTTAACGTTTCTCCAGAATGCGGGGAAATTACAACGAAGCAGTCTAACATTTCGCAGGAAAAAAAAAAGAAAAAAAAAGACTCACTACAAAAGTAATTAGACGTCAAAAATAATTTCGTCACTGAGACATCAAAATTATATTTTTTTTTATTGTTTGAAAGGATTGAAAACGATGCCTGGACATTACCCTCAAAATTCGAAACTTAGGAATTTAGTATTTGTGAAGTAAAAAAACAATTTCCAAATGGCGAATTTGAAGTTCCCGCGCGATCCGCGCCAGTGGAGTGACATCAAATTTTGAGGGCTCCTGAGAGTCGAGTTTCTTTCGCGCCTCCGCTCCGAAACGTGTCTCCGCGATCCAAAGCGAAAAGGTGAAGGGCTCCGGCATCGCGGCGGGAACCACCGTACCGGGAAACCGGTTTCCTGCGTGAGTGTCGTGCTGCCTATCGCTTCGAGCGGCGCCCCAGCGGTGTCACAACCGAAACTACGATACACAGACGCCAAACCCAGTTGTTTTGACCGTTTGACGATTTCCTTTTCGATGTCTGAGAGGTCGTCGGGCACCTAAAAAAGACCACTTTGTCCAATTCCCCGACTCACCGATCACCCTCTGCTACATGCGTCGAGCGCCGCCATGTTTTCCGAGGGAGGATAAAAATCCAGAAGGCGACATCACAACGGTATTTCAGGTATTTCAAAAAGAAGGGCCGTAGTGCGTTTGCAATTGCGTTAAAGAACATGTTTTACGATTGCCGTTATTAAATGTTATAAAAATGACGCCTACAAAGCTTCTAAATTTCATGATTCTTGACGTCACGAATCAAAAGAAGCGAGGAGGCGAAAAGCGGGAGAGGAAAACGCCAAAAATAAAAAGGCGCGCGCCAGCGTGGGAAACATTTGTTTTCGCGATGCGGTTTTTTTCTTTTTTTGCGTGTCTATGACTACGACGTGCGTCGTTTTAGACAATAAAAAAATACGACCTTTGGGGTGTCAGTGCCCCTTTAAGAAACAAAAGAAGCGAGACGCACAAGCTTCAAATTGGTGAAATATCAAATAGACGAACGAAATCATCACGGTTGCTCTCGTCACTGCAGCAATGTACAGAGCGCGACACTGTTAGCGCGAACAAGCGATCACCGGCTTTTCCAGTTTTTCTCTTTGAAACCAAGGGATGTCATCCAAGTTATTATTGCTACGAAAAGAGCTCATTTAATTGTATAATGTAAGCGATAAAATTTCGTGCTCGCTAATACTATTTTGAAGTAAAATACGAATATGTGCCAATGTCGTGTTCGCGCTAACAGTGTCGCGATGTGTACATACTACAAAAATTATGCTCATTCAAAGATTAACGTTTGCTGTTAGCGGAACACAACGGACAGTTAGACGCGTTTCAATATCCGATGGCCCCCCTTCAGCGAAATAAAGGTTTTGAAGCTCAGTCAAATACACCAACCTCACCAGCCAATTTCATTACACCGTCGATGTCGCCATGCATCGTTGGAACAGTATACCTTTCCGCACGCATGGCAACCCTGCTGCGGGTTTGCGCGAGTCGAGCACGACGCGGAATGAGCTGTTAACACTGGTGTCTGCCTTCTGTGGACTACAGTTATGGCGGCGTCGGGCGTGCGTAGATCGCTCAATTAGATCGGTCTATTGATTAATATTTAAAAACGGCGGATTTCTTTGGTGATGACATACAGGTTGTCTAATTTTACTTCTAATATACTTATTTTTTAATAAAATAATTAAAGGGGCAGTAGTGCGGTCTGTGCAAGTGAGTTATACGGCCTGAGGCACATAGTATAGAGGGATAACCTTCATCATCATCCATGATTTCCCACCGCCATCGTTATGCCTGTTGCACGACTAATAATTGAGCGCAGACCCGCGCTTCCCTCGTGCTTCAAGTCCTGTTAAAATTGACTTATTTAGGGAATTTAGATGATGTTCAGCAAGTTTTTAGTTCGAACCATATGTTTAGTTTTACTCCTTTGAAAGATACAGATCACATTTTAGTTACCTGTCCGACTTATCGTGAGGATTAGCCCCCTTCCATGAATAGCTGACTTACGTTGCACAGACAGCTTCAGTTTATCCTTCATGACTTTTAATTTATTTTTTTTTAATATATATATTTCAAATAAAATTAAATACTATGTGTGTAAAATAATGGCGATTGCATGTTGCGACGAAGCTGGAAAGTTTGAAGTGGGCCCGTACCCGGTGAAGGCCATCCTGCAAGACAATACTGACCTGAAGTTCGACGGGAAGTACGCCACTGCTGCAATAAAAGCCGTGTACAAGTACTACAGGAAGGACCCGACGGTGCCCGGCGGATGGACACTCCTCGCGACATACAAGGACCGGTGAGCCACGCAGATGTTCAAAAGCTGTAGTGCTGACAACATGGGCTGCCATGCGTTCTTCCCGTGTACACCCTAGAAAGTGACCGATAACATTGCTCACAAAAAATGCGTTAGAAAGCCCTCACACCTTTTAGCACACCAACTTGCTTCACTCCCTCAATATACGAATTCAGGGGTACAGAGTCGGCATTCTACGGTGTTCAAGATAAATAAGGTTGCGTGAAAAGATGGCGAAGAAAACAAAAGTATAAAAAATAAAACAATTTACGGTAGTGTAATTGATTACAATGTTGGTACTAAACGCTTTCGAAGTTAGAATAGAATTTGATTAAATTCTGGTTATTTCTGAAATCCTGAAAAATAAGGCCACATGTAAAATTATTGTCAGCTATCATCATCGTGCCATTCGAAGTCGCCATATTGGAAAGGGGAGGGGGGTTCATATCTTCCAGCTGTGGACGAGGAGCATCTGCATTTAACTCGGTTTTCATGATATTAGGAACATGTATTTACTTGTGCACTCAATCGATTGCTGTTTAGTTTTGGTTCAAAGAAGAAAAGAAAGACGGCCTCAAACTTCTGGAAAAGAAATTGACAGCAAGGAGGTCGCAAGACTTGTCACTCAAGCAGTGAACTAGGCCATCCGGGTCAGTGAACGGTCTTTATCTAAGGCTCTGTGTGAAGGGTTCGCATTGGACTTGCAGAGCGGAATTATATTTTAGATCTACGATTTGCCGCAACCATTGTCTTTCGTGCGTAAATTTGATAATTGATCATGAGTACATCCGATGGCGCTTTTCTTTTTGCATATGGTCTATTAGTGTTACTGCGTATGCATCGGACTCAGCGAATGATGAGGCGGAACATCCGTTTAGACCTAAACCTAAATCTGCGCTGTGGCATTTCGCAATGCAAAGCGTCATGTTTGCATTGCGTAATGCCTCAACGCAGACTTAATGCTGAAAGCATCGGAGTACGCTATTTGGTAATCCTACGATTTCTAGCTGAGCCTGCTCCATGTTATTTCTTTGCTGCAAATTTACAACGTAATATTGCCTAAATGGAAAAAAAAAATCTTACCAGTTTATAATAAAACTGCCGACCCATCTTATTTTGTATATTCAAAACTCTAGATATCCACAACTTACGTTCCACTAACTCCTTTATGTTTTCAAGACTGCGCTAAGTGAGCTGAAGGAAACCGTAACTTGAGTCAAATCTATTCCAGGGCTGGTCGCCTCCTCTTGACAGAAAAGCTCATCCCTCCAGGACAGGAGCCCGAACCGGAGGATGTCACGCATAACTACAGAGCCAGGAGTGAGTAAACACAGTCCAACTCGGCTAAACCGGTTCTAAAGTTTCAGTATAACTATGGTGTCTGGAACGCGTCTCCGACTTGTGTGTTAACTTCGTCCTAAAAAGGGGACCCTCGATTTCAACCCGATGACGTCGTAAAGGTGTAGTTGCTTCCCGCGATGCTGGTGGTGGCTCAGCAGCGGAGCTGGAAGCGGTAGACGCCTCTTGTACGGCTAGTCGCTCTACGGCAAGACGGTCGACGGAAACAAGAGCAGACACGACAAGGGACGCCGCGACCACAACGACCCTCGCGACTGCTCGCCTTTTTTCGCCAGCATTTCTACGACCAGCCGCCAGGATCACCACATTCAACAGCGTGCCACGCCGGCTTCTGTGACGTCACTCTTCGGGTCACTTCGGGTCCACTTTTGATGCCGCAACGTGTGATACTTCGCAGACGAGAGCTCCCGCGCGTGCTGAGAACGCTTTCCTCAGCCCAGCCGACGAGGATAACGGCACGCAGATGGGCATTATTGGAATGGTTTATAGATTGAACCTAATAACCCTGTGTACGCGTTGAGGTGGTTTAGTTGCAGACGATAAACTTCAAAGGTCATTCAACACAAAATGCATTTTATCAGCCGATTTTCTTGGCGTTAGGTAACCTTAGGTTTAACGGCCGGCTGTTACAACACCGAAAAGTGTTGCGCATATAGGGAACCGCATAAAAGACTTCAGTCCTCCAGCAGGATTTGATCTCACTACCTAGGGATTTCGGGCAAGTGCTTTGGGGACTGAGCTATCACATCTTTTTTTTTCTTTATTCAGAGTATAAAAACAGACTACCCAGACGTTTTGGACAGTCGCCGACTAAAACTTCCTTCACACAGAACAGATCTTCAACAGGTTTCCCCTGTCAGGCATTACGTCCATCGATTCAAAAACACTTTTTACCTGGACAATACGTTCAGTGAAATATTGGGAAGCAGATTTCGGCTTTTCTTCTGCATGGCGTACATCCATAGGGGATTTGCAAAACTCAAACAAACCTAGCACCATTATCATAACAAATAGAAAACGTTTATGTTTTTCAGTCGGGAAAAATCGTATTGAATGTGCGGTTCATACATAGGATTTCTTTTTAACAGTTTGCTTTAGAACATCCCAGACCATAACTGCATCCAAGCAGTCTATAAACACATGCTCAATTGTCTCGGGTTGCTTGCACAGTAAGCAGTTCACTCCAGACGGTACGAACATTCCTCTCTGGTCCATCCACACCTTAACAGGCAACGTGGCACTATGCAGCCAAAAACAATTATTTTGCGGTGGGTAGTATGCACGTCTTTTTCACCTCTTTATCACGCGTATTTGAACATCGTCCCCAGGCATATTAGTCTATAAAGACCTGTACCTCGGAGCAAGAAAATGCTGTCAAGCAAATCTCGGATATTTTTTTTTGTATCACAGTGAACTAATATTCCCGCGAGTAATGCACCATGAAAAAATTCAAAGCATCCAGTACCTCTTTTGCAACCCAGTCATTTTAGCCGGAAAGGGGGGGGGGGGGTGGCAATGAATGAGGATACAAAACTACTCGGCAAATGAAGCGTCATCCAGGTCTACAACATTACCTGCAGAAGGGGATGTTTCTGGTATCTCAAAAAGGGAAAGCGCTACACAGCTTGTCTGACGAACAAATGAGATAGCCCAAGTGCTTCTTTTGCAACCCTTCGAAGAAGGTTATCGCGTATCATTGGTTTCCCCATAGTTTTCTACATAAAAACAGCGAACACTCTGTGCATTTTTTTAAATACTGGTTCGCGCACAATGCAAGACCTGCAGCACATACCGCAGTATAGCTATAAAAAAAAAAAAAAACATTTCTCACAGTGGCTCTCATGAAAATGGACAAATCTTGACCGCACCATTTGGTTGCCCGCTTTCTCAGAGCTTCAGCCTCGCTTGCACAATACTCTTTATTCCGCATTGCTTGTAATGGTTCCCCGAGATACTTATACGGCGAAAAGGTCCATCTTATACCTTCAAAGTACTGAAGGGTTGTGTCCCACTCGCCACAGTAAATTCCATTACACTTGTCGTTACTAATAACAGCTCCGGTTGATTTGCAGAGTCTGGAACACAGTTCTAACAGCAGCGACACATTGTTTGTTGCTACAAAACACAGTGGTGTCGTCTGCATATGCTAACACTTTAGTTTTTTCGTCACCCTAACAAACAAATTCGGACTCGTTATGACGGGATAATGCTTAAACAAAAGGGTTCTAAATGTGTGTGTGTGTAAAACGTTTAATGAGAAAAAACGAAAAAGAAGTAGTTGCACTCGCGCGTGACTTCTTTCACGGGACTTTCCCCCTAGAAAGCTTCCCTTCTAAATGTCCTGACGTAGGTCGCCCGACATCGTATAATCGAGCAGGATCCGTGAGATTCGGACTCGTCTTTCAGAGTCGCCAAACGGTCTGATCCACTCCTCGTAGGCGCTAGGAGTGTCTTGGCCCAGCTGGGCCCAAGCATCGCTTCTGTGTGTGGCGAGGGCCTCACACTCCCAAATCAGGTGGTAAAGTTTTGGGAGTGTGCCGTCTCCTTTGCATAGTTGACATCTTTGGTCGGGGGGTTGGTAATCAGGGTTCAGCTTTCTTTTCTTCATGGTCTCAAATTTTTGAGTCATGTATGGTGTTGTTGCGCCACCCGTACGAATTCGTCGTAATATCACTATTTCCTTGCGTTTGAAGTGGTTCGGTGGAATGGGGTTTGGTTCGGGGTTCCAGGATTCCTTTAGTCGGTGCTTCCATTCTTTTTTGTGCATCCGCATAGCTTCAACCGGGTCGTACGTTGTATCGGCAGTTTCAGTGCTAGTCGATGAGGGGTCGGATTCTCCGGCGACACGCGAGGGGTGAGGACTGTTTAGCTCCCTCGCAGCCACGTCTTGCGCCGCCTCGTTGCCGTGGATGCCCTTGTGTCCCGAGATCCATCGGATGCAAACCTTTGTTTCGTGTACTCGGAATAAGTGCAGAGCCGTGTGGAAGATGCGTTTGATGGTTCTGCACTTCGTGGCTATGTGTCTTTTGCATTCTCGGATGACGTGCTGCGAGTCCGTAAATATGTATGGTTTATTCGCGTCGTGCTGTCTTTGTGTCACCTCTAGGTGTCTTAAGTGGCTCTCTATCGCGAAGAGCACTGCCTTGGCTTCGGCGAGTTCGGGAGTGTAAGGATCGGCTTTTCGTGGTTGGGTTGCGGTCGATATCGATTTCCCCATTAGGTTGTCTTTAGAATAGAAGATGGCGGCGGCTGTCATGGCAGTCTCTGGGCCGACGATTTTCATCGCCGCATCAGTATAGTTTTTCCTACATTATCACGGACTAAAATCTTCTAAAGCACGTCGCAGCACACCTTATCAAACGCATTTGCTAAATCAATTTGAAGCATCGCAATTGGACTTTCTTCGTCCACTGAACATTTTAAAATAGCTCATGCCACATGAATGTTTGTCTGGATCGACCTGCCTTTAACGCCACACCTTTGGTGTTCCAATACCAGATGGCGTATCACATGTTGGAGCCGTCCAGCTAGAATCCTCGCAAACATTTTGTAGTCGACATTTGAGAGTGATATCGGTGGATACTCAGTTACACGTTGCCTCACACGTTCGTCATGAGATTTAAAAATTAGAACCTTGTGCGATCGAAGGAAAGATGGGGGCAATGTCTTGAATTTATACGCTTCTCGTAGAGTCCTTAGCAAAAACGGGGACAGTTCCTTTTTGAATTATTTTTATAAAACTCTATTCCAAGACCATCGGGCCCAGGTGTTTTATGCGACGCCAACCCATCAATAACGTTTTCTATCTCATTCAAAGTGATGGGGCTTCTATTGTCTATTTTTCATTCTTTGACAACTCAGGCATAGAGTTAAGTAGTCCCTTATTACCTGCCATGTCTTTCGGCATTCCACGACTCCCGAAAAGTTGCTTGTAATATTGAACAAAAGCTAATTAATTACATATTTTCCGTTGCGATTAACACCGCGGTGCTCTAGAACGGAAATTTTTTTATCTGATGCGTGCTTTCTCTTGTCAGCCAATACCCGGCTAGAAGGTTGCTCTCCCAGAAGAATTTTGTGTGCCCTTGCCCGATCTCTCGCGCCGCGATAACGCTCTTCTTGGAGGCTATCTAGTTTTACTTGTATTTCTGTAATCGCTGAATAATTGGAACCGAGATGGTCTTGTTCGCCCTTGAGGAGGTTGAATAAATCCTGCGACATTATCCTGTCTTTGATCTTTTCCTGGTACAGTGATGTCTCGTTAATATGGAGAACTCCGTTCCCGTAAAAAATCGTCCATAATGTGAGTCGTCCATAATAACGAGACAAAAATGCATGTATTTTCCCAATGTGTCCCCGAAAGTGGTGTCCATATAGCGGGGTATCCATATTAACGGGGTCCATATTAACGAGACACGACTGTATTTTAAAACAGACGAACTTTCTATAGCCCTGCTTTAATTTCTTGCTTAAAATATTCCCAATTCTTTATGTAAGTAATGGCACTATCTTTACTCATCACTTTAAGGGTCTCTTCAACAGATTTGCAAAAAATCTCATTTTTCAACAAACTAACATTGAATTTCTACAGCTCCCATTTGAACTTAGGCGTGTTCTTCTTTCCTGCCCCAACGTGACGGACACTGGATAGTGATCGCTAAAAAAGATTGGTGTCACTTAATAGCCTGATACGACGTTGCTTATCTTTGCTGGGACACATATATCTAAACACACGTGAGACGTCAGCTGAAAGTAAGTAAAACGAAATTCTTTTCCGTTGTTCTCCAGGTGGGCTACGGCCTCTAAGTCATACTGATATACCAAGTCACTAAACACCGCGGCAATTCGATCGGGCGTCACCTAGCGTTTCTCCCGAATGTCAGAATCGCCGAAGCTAAAATCCTCGTTTTATCTCCACTGGGTCTCAAAATCACCGCAACTAATTTCACCCGTTACGCCAGTGCTTCCCTCGCTTTCATCCCTTCTGTTACTCTTATTTCTGATCTAGACGCAGTTTTGTTTTTTCTTTTCGCAGAAATTGACAGTCACTTTGACACTCTCAAGATTGCAGAATTTCAACGTGTTTATTTACATACAAGTGCATTCTTGTCCCAAAAACATCAACACAATTTAAGTTCCGCGAAATCGCTGCATGAATTTAACAAAAACTCTTCAAGGCTCAGCTGCCCGTTGGAAAGACGCTCCTCGGACCTCTTGGCGGCCTCGCCTTTGCTCTCCTACTTTTTCTGCCGCTTTCGTGCTTGGCCGCCGTTGGAAACCTGGAGGGGGGTGGCTGTGCTGGTAGCCTCGTACCGCTTGATCAGCCTCACGAACGTGAAGACATTAAGATGTGCTTTCCCTAGAGCGTCGTTGATTTTTCTGTAAGTAGACTATTTTTACTTTACTTTTTTTACTTTACGATATTTTACTTCATAGCTGCAAAATTTTCAAATGCAAGATTTACTTACCGGTGCCAGGCCTCCTTCAAATGGTTTGTCCGGGCTCCAGTGCTCTGATGGCGATTTCACTGGCTGATGTCATGGTTTCCGAGCAGCCCCGTGTCCTTAAAATATAGGGTGAGCCGCAGTATTCCGGGGGTCGGTGGTGCCCGCCAAGCGATGTGCATGAACGTCGGCGGGAAGAAAGCAAGACTGACCGTGTGACGGACAAACTTGGTTACAGGGAATCTTCCTGGTACGTTTTAGCATGACCAAGTTCTTGCACTTTTTGCCTGATTGCCTGGGCGAAGTGGAAATGGCAGCCAAGGTGCCGAACGCCAGTAAACACGAACAAAAACAGCTGGATAAGTACCAGTTGAAAGTCCGTGAGGACAAGGCTGAGTGAAAGAGGTTTCCGAAGAGCGCCCAACGCAATCTTGAAGCTCGTGAACGAACTGACATACACTTCCCGGGACCCCCCAAGCTGAACGAAGTACGCAATGTCAAAGCTCACTCCGTGTTTGACGGCGCTAATCGTGACCACGTGATGAAATAAGAATGAACGGGAGAAAAACGTACCATCGATGAACACTTTGCCAGCTTCAAAAAGTACTCCTGCGCCTCTTGAGTGCAAAAGTAAAGAATGCGACCTGCGCTAGTAGTGATGTCAAACAGAAGGAAGCCATGTTTATCTAGAGTCTCCGTGTGCAGCCCCCCCCAGGTTGATCTCGGACAGATCCCTCGGCAGATTGGGCTGCTGTTTTCTCTTCCCTTTCTGCGTCTGTAGGTATTCAAGCTCCATCTCCAGCAGCAGGATTACGTATGGGAGGCATTCTCTGTTGAAAGGTGATTAAATTCGAAATGTATACATAAGTAAAAACAAAACAGCGCAAAGACGAGGACAAAATAAAAGGAAACGTAACCGACAGGACACAGCGCTGACTCTCAACTGAAGATTTGTTTATGTTAGCATCCAGTATAAATAGTATACATGCCACACCAAATAAATCAAGGAAAAACACAAAAATTGCATATCACGTGTTCAATACCACACTGTCACTGGTTTTCCCTCCTCGCTTCAAGTACTGCCGCTCTTTATCTGAAAGCACGAGCGGCGGGGCGCTAACACAATCTGGTCCCAGTCTTCTATAATTGACATATAATTGACATCACGAGCTTCTATAATTGACATATAATTTTTTGCAAAGAGTTATCAAACCTTTGCTAAGACGATTGCCGAAGCTGTCTATGTTTCTGACGGTATCTGTAACCAAGCATTGCCATAAATAGTGAAGATAATCCGTAATTCGAAGCCATTATATGTCTGGCAGTCTCAACGCTGCGGCAAGTGTTCAGTAAAAATTCTGTGACTTTGCCGTGGGACATATATGGTCTCCGTACGTGCGCGTACGCGCCTTTTATTATTCTGTTTCTGAAACAAAGTTGGGGAACCGGTAACCTTCAGGGAAACCTCATTTTTGCAAAGTACACGTTATTCACGCGGCACTTGTGTGATGTCCACCGTCGCACCAACCAACTGCTCCGTTTACACGGTGATGTCGCTGATTGACTCTGGATAGAGGAGTTTGAGTTTTTGGCTTATAGATTTTGGGGAATGTTTACCGATTAACACTTTTACTCTTCCTAGGAACTGGAACCTTCAAAACGTTAGAATGGGAAGTGCTCTCCAGGCCTCCGGAGAGCACTTTCTTTAGGGTCCTTTGGAACATGAAAAATAGTTTTCTTTGAAACTTCTTGGTTGCTTAATCGTTCCACGAGCCAGTTCTAAAATAAACTTTGTACATATTTATGCGGCTGGAGGACTTCAATTTTTAGTTATAAAGTTAGACAGGTTGGTGATCTTAAAATGTTTTAGCTCAAATGTGCAATGTTCCAACCCTGATGAGTAGTATCAAAAACAAGTGTTGAAACTTGCCAAATATGGGGCTCCTTGCTAGATGGTTCCCAAGACGTCTCAAATGTGGGATAACCATCACACCTGGTTGTTATAGGAACATCAGCACGCTTTCAAAAAAGTAAGAAATATAAGAAAGGGCACACCAATCAATGGACAATATAAATTGCAGAAAACCATGCCAGCCAGGCAGGGGCCATAATCCTTCGAGCGCATTGGCGGGTAAATAAACGCATGAAATGCGCGAAAAAGTATTTGCTTCGCCGCTTGCTTACCAGCAGGCGTACTTGCACGCCATATAAATTAGTGTTGAGGACAAAGCTAGAGTCCACGAGATCAATAACATCAATTAGAGACATTACTGTGGGAGACAGAGGATTAAAAAGGATGTTCACTGTCAACGTAGACATTTGAAGGCAATGTCTTGCGAGATCATGAGAAATTGAGCGTAGAGCAGCAGTAACACAAAAAAAAAGTCTATGTGGCACAACTGAAACCGAACCCATTTTGCATACGAATAGCATTAAAGGTGAGCCCTATCGTGAATTTAAATGCTTAGACTATTTAAATGTCTTGAAAAAATCATGAAAAATTAGTGCTAGAGGAACAGTTGTATTTTCAAAATATATTTATGCGGCGAAACCAAAACAAATCTGGAACCTGACAGGTCGCGGCCACATTCGCACGCGGACAGCTCAATTGTATTTCACACGGCGACAGGACATCGTTTGTCTACAGTCCGATGGTTGTTTCAACCAACCGCACAACAAAAGTCACCTTAAATCCACAAAGGTCTAGTCTGACAGAGCATCAAGGTTAAACGAATAAAAATCGAAAAGTCGCAGTACAGCAGTCGGGACGCACCCCAACACGGCTTTTTACCTGATGTTACGTCAGAGCTTCCGCGGTTACCAATGGTGCCAACAAAAATGCCGTTTTTGGAAGACGCGTCTCGGGAAGAGTTAAAAATCTAATTTCTCGCGTGGAGGAGGATAAAAAAAATCGAATATTGCGCAAAGGGTGTTCCTAGACACAGTTAAAACAAGATTTAATTGTTTTCTGGAAGACAAAAATTGACCAGACAATCCCCTCTAACCCGAAGAAAATAACATTTGATCAGCAGAAGCGATTTTCCAAGTCATCGATCTTGTCCTGAAGTTTGGAAATATTCTCTTCGACGTTTACGGAAGCCTTAGGCGGATAAGTCATCTCCGCCTTAGTTTCCAGCTCTTGCGTTCTTTTTTTTATTGATTCTCAGTCATCCTCAGAGTGATATGATTCGGTAAAAGCTTATGGATGTATTCAAGAATACTTGCATTGCAAATCTCGAGTCGTTATACCAGATTAGACACAAGGTCAAGCTTAGCCAATTGTTCCTTTGTCATTGGCACAGGAGTTGCCTCAATATCACCACCAAGCAGAAGGAGACGCGAAAGATTAAGCACTGCCACGCGAACACATTTCAAGAAATGGGATGGCCACGACACCACTACAAAAAACAAACATCCTCACGGTAACCATGGGTAACGTAAGAACTAACCTGTAGAAACATGAAGTGTGAGCGAGGCATCGAAACTGTGGTGCCGTGGCCCGAAGCATCGGTGAAATGGGCTTGCTTTTGAGCGGCTGAATCAGCTGACAAACGGCGAAGTGTCCAAACGTGCCGGTGAGCTCGAAAGATGTAGCGAACACAAAGACTGAGTTTCACTGGTGCACAGTCCGCGTGGCCAGACACGTCCACGTGCCACTCATTCACAGGGGGGATGACGAGCCGTACCGGAAGGACAGCCGATAACACGTCCAGTGTAATCAGCAACAGCACCTGTAAAAACATGACGGGTGAGCGAGGCATCCAAACTGCGGTGCCGTGGCCGCAGTTTCGATGCCTTTCTCTTCCCTGAAAGGCCTATCACACGTTCTGTGCTTACCAGTCAATATCAGCATGATTAAGTATGTATATTTGTTTGCTCGTTTTTTCAGCGAGCAGCCCTCGCACACAGATCACGGAGGCGATGGAGTTAAAGCTGGAGTGTGCTCCTGCGGTGCCTGTCGGGGAAGCAATCCAGGTAGTCTGTAGGGCCACAAACAACGATAAGCTGCCACACGACGTCACAGTCAGCGTGAGGGCCTCTTCGGTCGAGTACAACAATGCCGTGCCCGAAGAAGTTGGATGTACATCACAGAGACTGAAGATGGCACCTGGTATTGGTAAGTTTTAGTTACTGCCGCCCATCCTCGTGACATGCTTGCAAAGCGAGTTTGAATAAGTTGGTTGAAGCAACACCATTTGCGTACAAAATGAACGTAAGAACGTTCTTACATAATTATCTCAATGAAGCATTACAACAACCCTTTTTGGGGTTTTGTTAAAGTTTAGAGTCATCCGGAGGTAGACAATACCACAAGCTCTTCCTGGGCGGCTTTTCGGTGGGGGTATTCCTTTAGCGTTCTTCAATGGAATAGAGCCCAGGTAAAGACGATATAAAAAAATATATACAATGATACATTAATCGTTACTAAGTCACTTGAACTATGCGATTAAAGCACAGTGCGACTACCGAATCGATTTTCTTGTTTCCATTGAGAAAAGGGAGCGACTTGTTTTACGACCGTGTTCACCGCACTGGTTTTTCATTACCTAATGAATGAAACATTACAAAATCTTGTTAGATCAAGCCGTTCTAAAATCTAAATCTAGCGTCTGATGTGGGCTTTAAAATTTAATCCGCGTGTGGCGCTGATTAGAATAATCAGCGAAAGCATTATATCCGTAAGAGGCTGTACATTTGTTTTTTCTTGAACACGCATTACGTTCCTAAAGTGGAGTCGGTCGAGCTGAAGATGTATGCCGACTCATACCTGGGCAAGCTGCGTCCCCAAGGAATGATAAGGATCGACGCCGTGGCCACCTTCAAGGACGGATTCGCCAGCGCCAGGGTGGTGGTGGTCGTCAAAATGCCCGCACTCAACGTTGAGGCAAGTTTCCCGCTGGTCACTCTTTGTAGAAGGCCTGCATACATTATAGACATGCAATGCGTGAAGGACCCTTATAAAAGTAATAAACGCTTTTTTTTTTTTTGCCAGGAAAATAAACTACGTATCTCCGAACTCTCAGCCTCTGGTCAAGGGTAGCCCTAGCGGTTCGGACAAAAATCCAAAGTTCAAGAACGAACCGTTATCTTAGCGTGCTGTAAAGTTGTGTTTAACGGGCAATAATATTACACCGGGGACTGTGGTGCGGTAAAGTTAAGAAACTTTTATAACGAACATCCGCGTTTCCTGACCGCTGTGTGTGCGCCTGCTGCACGAGTGGTAATTTCGGTGCACGTCAGCGTTCCCCACGTGCTTTTAGTCGCTCTAAAATTGACTGATTTGGTTGTATTTGATGGCGCTCAGCAAGTGTTTAATTGACACCCTGTGTATATTTCTACTAATTAAATATTTATTTAAGACATTTTAGTTATTTATACGGGGTGTTTTGAAGATCAGCCACCTATACATGGGTTGTACACATCGCGACACTGTTAGCGCGAACACGACATCGGCGCCTTTTCGCATTTTATTAGGAAAGAGTATTAGTGGGCACGCAATTTTACCCCTTATATTAGAGCCCTATATGAGCTCTTTCTAAAACAATGATATCTTTGATGACAGCCTTTCGGTTCTGAGAGAAAAACACAGAAAACTGGCGATCGCTTGTTCGCGCTAACAGTGTCGCGCTCTGTACGTGACGTCATTCAAAAAGCGCACCGATAACCCTCAGAAAATAGGGGAAGAAGGACCTCCCCTCTTATCAGGATCCTCTTTTGTGCCTCCCGGATTCGCACAGACGTCGCTATTCTCCTCCCAGAAGATTATAGATGGTTAACCCGTCACTCCAAATTCTTACAAAAGAAGCTTCCCTCCCCTCCTCTTACATGGTGGTGAAAAGTATACGATGTGACGTCAGTGCAGCCCATGTATATAGTGTCCCCCTGACCGTGTAACTCACCTGCATAAACCGCATTAATGTACCTTTTACGACTTGGTTTTATATAGGTTTGAATTAAAATTAAACACCTGGTATATGTTCCAAGGGGAATTGATTAAACAGGCGCGTTGGCGTTTTTTTTGCCCCTTCACAGCTTAGACACAAGTAAAGCAGCCGTCGGAAATGTGAGCCAGATCACTGGAGCGGCAGCTCTGATGTTCCTTCGCGCACGTCTTGCAGCCTTTTTGAGCTGTTCCCAGACCTTTCGTTGTGCACCAGTATGCCCCATAACAATGTCCCGGTCGCCGGATTAAAATAATAATTGGGGTTGTGTAAATATTTATGCAGCGTGTAATTGGTCAGCCATCTCAAAGTTGCGACGACTCACTCGCTGTAGATGAGCAATTTAGCCAGTGCAGTACAGCCGCTAGCTTGGAGCCGGTCGCAGGTACCTGCCGCTCAGTACGTATTCTGGGCGATTCCAGATAGGACTATACTCTGTTATCTGTTACAGGTAAAGAAAATGAGTAAGACAAGTTCGTCCCGCGAAGCCCTCCATTCATTCGCTAAAGTTGAAAGAGTGGAGGGCTTTGCGAGAAGAAAGTCCCAATTTTATTCACCTGCACAAGCACGGGGCAAGCGAAATGAGAAATCTCGTCGTCGTGACCTGCTTGTTCATCGGATGCGACGATTCCAAGTTTCCACAGTGTTGTTTTTTTAAGCACACCATAAAACTTGTGATTCGCAAGTGACGATATAAGTCGCGTCACGCCACTCATTGGCCACGAACGTGAATCCAAGTGTTCGTCGTCGGATTGCTGCGCGTACGTCCGAGTGACGTGGTGCTCCTGTCCAGTGCGTGGGCTGGGTTCGGCTGACGCGCTTGGGCGCCGCGGATGCATCACGGTGAAAAGGCGGAAAGCTTTCGAAGGAAACGAGGCACGAATAGTCCAAAAGATTTTCATATTTTTCTACCGAAAAGCACACGTTTTCCTTTCTACCCTCTTGAATGTTTTTTGTTTTGTTTATTGTTTCCCACGAAACAATATGCGATTATTAAAACTAAATCTAAAATCATTTATCCCAGCCCCAAGATGTATTTCATAACCCCTTGAAGAAACGCGGGACGTGTCATATTATGCTCATGTTTCTTGCCTCATGACTCGTTCTTCGACCTTCTTATCGAACAATGCCGTCATGAGATTGGCTGCGCAGGATTATAAAAGTACTCGGGACTTGCCTCACCTCGCGTTTTCTAAGCTCTTAGTGGCTTACACGCATCTTACGTTGTATTATGGCTTCAACCTCGATTCAACATGGAAGTCCGACTGCAGTAGCTTCGACAGAGAACAGATGGTGTCAGACTCGTTCACGATCCACCGCAACAAAAAAAATGTCTTCTACTTTATTCGCAGGCGGATATCTGCTTGTAATTAAAACCATAGCCTCCTCTATACTGACAAAGCCTGGCAGATCGCCACGAGACGTGGCCGCCGAAACTGAAAAGGTAGAGCGGCAGACGGAAATCATGTAACGGGCACCCCGCTGCGGCGAGACGCCGAAACACACTCGTCCCGAGCGATGGAATGTCCGCTCGTACTTTTCGCGTTCCTCGCGCTACCGCTTCTTTTCTCGTCGGGTTTAAAAACCATGTTTCGGGTCCTCCCCGCTGCAAAGGTTGTGCGCTGCATACCAGACTCCCCGAGAAATGTTCTGTGCTACCAGATCCTCGCGCTCCAAATCTGTGACCGGGCACTCTATGGCTTCTCCATCGAACTGCCAGGCTTCGTGGGTATAGAGGAGGCTATGTTATACCGCGTCACGCCTAATGGACACGCGGGCATCAACTGTTTCGTTCGGGTATCAAATGTTTCACAAATAAAGTATTACATTTAACTGAAAAAGGTAACTCCACTACACCCGTACCCACTTCAAGAGCCGTAGTAAAAAAAAGTTCACCTTTTTCTGAGCGTTACTAATTTCCCCTTTTACGTGTTGAATTAAAATATATATAAGGTGCAAAAAAAGATTGGCTTGAAGTTAAATTTCCGAGACGTGAGCGTTTTAAACGCTAAAAAGCAGCACTTCTTTGCTCGACAACAGTGTCGTGTGAGGACTACATCGCACAGCGCAAGCGTAATGCGCAAAACTTCCTTTTTTCTTGATGTGACAACGAGTATAGTATGTTTACTGCAGCCAAGCCACCATTAATAAAATAAAGACTAAATGCAATGGAGAGGAATAAAGAAGTGTTAGGGGTGGTTGCGCCCGCATACGTAGGCCTGTGATTCATCTCTATTCGTGTATAAATTTAGCAACTCCTATCACTGACTCAAGTAAGTGCGAAGAGATACTCCGTATTTGCAAGATAACCTGTACGCACGAATTACGTCTTATAATCACGACTGAATCAATCTACCGAGGTATTCTGAGATCTAGAAATATCTAGCGAAAAACGGTGACGGCGAAAGGGATGGTATTACAGGTACTGTCAAGAGACAAACCCCTTGGAGCACTAAAGTACAAACTAAGCCTGTTCAACCCCCTCACGGTTCCGCTGACCGATTGCAAGCTGATCGTCGAACTCCCTGGTTCCACTCAACTTCTCACACAGACTGCAGTCGGGTAAGTACAAATATATTACACCGCACCTCATCGAAATTCGCGTGATGAGGTCGTTGTGTGAACCTCCGGCACAAGGAAGTTTCGAGGTACAAGCTGCGCCGCGTCGTGGCAATTTATCAACCGCCCAATAGTGCCAACAAGTGTGGAGAGATGTCTGTATGGCTCGCAATTAATCAACTACATTGTGGCTTGTTGCTTTTGTAAGAATGGTGGCGCCGTGGGGCGGGGGGTTGGCTACTGCCTCAAGAGTACAAGAAACATAGCGATAGGAAGATTCTGGTGGCGGCATGACGCCACCAGAGGGGATACCGAGGGAGACTTCCTGTTTGGAGGGAAACGCTCCCAACGATGACCAAGACAAGACGACGCTGTGGGGCGGAAAGGACAGCTGAATTGGCGCCAACAGCTGTTTTGGTCACCCCTGTGGGCGATCCCACCGATCTCGACCTCCACTGCCGCTTTCACTCGGGATTTTTCCGTTTGGCTGGCATAAACCGGTATGTCGCCTCGTTTCCTTCCTACCTCCATGGAGACAGATCACTCGGGCGGCTTCATTATACAGACATTCCTTTACCAACATACTTTCCAGATAACAAAGTGCTTAATTCTTGGCGCCAACCTAGAGAAGGCCAACAGGTTGAACATGATTGCTGTTTCGCAAGTCACAAAATCTAAAACCAGCATTCTTTCAACTTCTTTTAATCGCACACCAAAAGTTAGCCCACTACTTATTTTCACCTGATTTGCTTTCGGTGCTATCTCTCGAGACATTACGGTACGACTTTCTTCTATAGGAGGTGTTGCCCTTTACCAATCCTATCACTGCATAAATGTAGACGACAAGACAGTCACAAAAAATGTTTTCACGTTTACATGTATTATAAGCTATGAACATTGCATACAATACAATGATTGAGGGCAATACAAACTGGGCTTTTAAGAAGAAAAGCCCAGTCCTAATTTCTGAGAATATTAACGTTTGTTGCTTTTTATATAGTCGTGCAAAAGTGCAGTTTATTTTTTTTTTTTTCACAGAGTCTGGTTTTGTATGTTTTTGACTACCTTTCTCAAACTATCTCCAACGCCAAAAAAAAAAAAAAATATTACGCCACAAAAATGTGCCGTCTCGCACAGAGCACCAGGATGTACAAGGTGGTAACTCGTAACAAATAAAGCATTCCCCTTTTCATGCGCATCCCATAAATAGCTGCCCGCTGAACCACGAGTATCAAATGTAAATCAGTGCGCCTGCAAGATGTGGGCGCCTCATTAATGTTTTCGGCATAGGCGTGTTCGCATCCTTAGCTTTCCCTTGCCTGGGCACAAATTGAAAATTAAAAAAAAACTGAATTATAGAGGGCGCGTCATAAGCCTCGATATTCTAGGCTGAAATTCAAACCAGGAAAGGTTTGCGCCTGGAACTCCAGAACGTTCACATTCTAAGGTAACTCAAATACTTGTTTCTGCATCCTTGAAGCCTCCTTGCGTAATAATAACAACAGTTCGTGTGTTTAAGCAGAGGGAAGTTAGTCAGCCTCAATGAGCAATTGGTGTCTTCGATATAAACTAGAAATTAGGTCAATACAGTACGACTGCTAGGCTCGGTTCTTTACCGGAGATCACACAATAGTGAAATGCGGCCGCACGCCGGTGCCACGCTTATCCAGGTCGAAACGGGTAGGAGTGGGAATAGAGCCCAGGATGCCCAGGCTCTGCAGCGCGAGCTTTCTCTCCCCATGCTGCGACCTGCGGTGCGTTCGCTCGGCCACGACTCCCCCTCGTGTAATGGCGTGAAATGTGCGAAAACGCAGGAACGTTCCTCCTGGACGAGCCTTCGAGAAGACCGGAGTCCTCTTTGTGACGTCGACAGATACGAAGACGATCGTGGCCACCTTTATGTCCAAACAACTGCCCGTTGTCACCGGCATCACGGAATTCTAACCGACTTCTCCGAGGATCTGGAAGTCGTTTATCTGGCAAAGGTGAAACCACTGGCGCTGTGAGGCTTTCACCAGGAAGCGGTGGCGGGAATAAAACTTTTCATCACGCTAACTTCGTTGTTCTTGTGACGTCAGCCGACAATAAAAAAAAATATTTAAGACTAAGAAACATAAAACGTGGTAAACGAGCCCCCATAACAACTGATAGCTTAAGAACTGCAGTGCGTGGCCTGTCCCGAACATCTTATTATGGTTCCCCAACGGATGAGAGTGCGAAAGTATACTAAAAAAATATCGAAGAACGAATCATGAAACAAGAAGCCTGAACGTTGTAAACCACGCCCTGTCTTTCTTCAACTGTCAGTAACTGTAGTCCGGGTGGCCGCCCAAACTGCAAGCCGATTGTCGAACCCGCTACAGGGTCGATCAAAACTCTTTTTTTTTAAATGATATATACTTCGTTTAACCTTAAGTCCAGACGCAGCCGACGCTACTGGCTGATGAGACGAATTAGAGAGCGTCCAAAGGGCACCATCATGGTGTTCGTCGTGTTTCTGTACGTTTGCCATTATCGCTGAACCAATCATAAACAGAAAAGGCTTAGTGACTTGCGCTTTTGACGCTGCTTGATTCGTCCCATTACCTAGTAGAGTAGGCTGCGTCTGGACTTAAGCTGAAACAAAGTATAGACAAGAAACAACAATATATTCCTCCGAAGAATAAATTTTAAAAAAAGTAGGTAAACGTAGCTTGTCCACACCTCTGTGAGTGAGAATCCTCGTGAACGACAGTAAGTCTGATGTAGTACTGACAGCTTTAGAACCGCAAGGCGTGGTTTATTTGGTACATGGTTCGATGATTTATTCTTCGCCATTCTTATCGATTAATGTCACACCCTCATTGGGTATACGTAAAGGTAATAAGATGCTTAAAGCTCGCCACGCCCCTGCGTTTATTCAGCTCAGTGAACGCAGAAACCCGCGAAAGCACAATGTTTGCGCTACATGTACCTTTCCGGGTAGCCCTGTGTACCTCCAGGACGCTCTTGGAAAAGGAGCTGAATAACGTGAACCTTGTTTCGCACGTGAATATCACGGTAGCGAAGATGACAAGATATCTGGGATGCTTGATAACCTTACGCTAGACTATACGCAGCCACAGCCTCCTCTATAGTCACAAAGCATGGCAGTTCGACGACGGAGCCATAGAGCGCCCGGTCGCGGATTTGGAGCGCGAGGATCTGGTAGCACAGAGCATCAAAGAGCCATTTCTCGGGGAACCTGGATGACAGCGCACAGCTTTTGCAGCGGCAAATACCTGAAACACACTTGGGTTCTCGGGAGAAGCGTGTTTCGGCGTGTCGCCGCAGCGGGGCGCCAGTCACGTGACTCTCCTCTCATCCGTTGTCTGCCGCTCCGCCTTTTCCATTTCGGCTGTCGCTTCTCGTGGCGACCTGCCAGGCTTTGTCAGTTTATAGGAGGTTATGACACAGCCCTTTGAGCTATACCACGAGGTCGCCACGGTCACTTATAGAATGAGAACGGCAGAGCGGCTCTTGCGGAGATCCAGCCTCTACACGCTCTCGTTGCCTTCCGTCGTGCTTTGAATGCGCGTGCACGCTTGACGCTTACGAGACGCCGAAGCAATCGAAAGATCTCCTTGCCGTTCCCTACTTGTCACTGGCTATAAAAGGAGAGGCGAGATATACTTTCCGAATAAATGCGCTCCTCCGCTGTGACAGCGAGGCAGAACCTGCCCCATAATTTACAATTAACCTTTCAAACGTTTTACGCATCGCGCGAGCACTTGCGCTGTCGAGCTCGAGCTTGTCTACAGGAAACGAGGAGTTTACGAAATAAAATATACCATAGACCATATAGTATTCGGCAAAATCTACGACGTGGTCAAATTGAGCGGAAATGCAAGATCCGCTTTCCGAACGCCAGGCCCGTGACTGTAACTGTGACACCTCCGATATCTTCGTGGGAGAAGCCAAAGTAAACAAAAACAAACACGGTTACGACGTATGACCCCGAGTCTGGCGGAGTATTCTCTTTCGTGCTTTACAATTCAGCGCATTGTCGTCTGACTATTTATGGTTCGATTCACTATTGTCGCTCATGACGTCATGGCGTGAACCCAATAAGCAAACATCTGCCTTTTTGAAAGCCAGGCTTGTCACCCTCACGAAGTTTTAAGCTCGCCTTGCGAAGAGATAGAGGACAAAGGCTTCGCCTGACCTTGACGACAAATTATTTGTGAATATAGGCGAAAAATACCAAAACATATTTGAAGAAAATAAAGGTAAAGTATTCTTAAAGTGGCATTTCTTGTTTGAACCAGTTATTTTTGTCGGTGACTCAAAATATTGTTCGCTTTCAGAGAGTAAGCGTTCGCACATTTGAACGTGATAGCGATGCGTCTCTGGAATATTAAAGTGTTTCTTACTTAAATTTTAAATATCTAGCGGTTTGGGCAGAGTTCCGCGCGGATTGTGACCCGGTTCACCGCATCTGGCAGCAGAAAACATTTTCTGTAATCGCAGGCTTTTCATTGTCATTTTAAGCTTGTTCGGAAATTGATTTTGTTTTTTATAATCACACTCGCATCCGGCGCACATTCTGTACTTCGGCTTTTTACCACTTTCATATCAACCTAATGAAGTGGTTTGTATGCCCGGTGTACGTAATATAGACTCGATCTTGAAAGAAATGTTATTTCTGTCGCCACAACACCAGATATATAAAGTGCTTGCCGCTTGATAATAAAATATTACGTGATAAAAATGACATTTTATTGCACTGCTTTCTAAAGAGCGGTTATGCTCCGGATAATATTTCAATTCTGCTTTCTTGTGAAGGAAATACTTTCAAATTTTATTAAAAAGAAACGTTTCAAGCGAGCGTTTCGTGGCAGTTTTGGTTTCACCTGCTGTGTTTACGGAATTATAGCCCTTTTCTAGAATGTATTTGGCTGTTGAATTTTATTTTATAACAGTTTGCCGCAGGAAGTCGACGTCTGGTAGTGTGGTGGGCAGTACAAAATACCACGCTCAACACCTCATGAAGCATTCCTGTACCTCAAATTTTCAGATAGCTTGTAAATTGTCACTATCTTTGTTTTTTCGCGCCTTGTCTAGGAACAAATACTGCATATTAGAAAACAAAAACACAATCACGACATCCCGTGCTTAGTCGGACATACGATACCGTAACGATAACAAATGCAACTGGGGCTGGATGTTAGTCAGTATAATGCGAAAGTGAGAAGAGCATCTTATCATCAAACACTGATGCATCTTGAAGTCTTCGTGAAGACTTGGAAAGCTAGTTCTCCCTGTGCCCTTCAATGTCTGAAACGGTGATAAACATCGGAAACGGCGTCAAGGAAATGAGAGGAAGGTTTTGGCTGGTGGATTTATATCAATCCCTTTTAAAGGCCGGCCCGCAAGCAGAGAGAAGGAAACCGACCCTCATTTTTCTCCTCGCCACTGCGAAAGGAGGAAATTGCCTCTCGTTTCCTCCTCGCCATTTTCCTTTTTTTTTTGCCGGCTGTCGGGTTTTTTTTTTTTTTTGGCAAGTTTGGGGCGGGGAAAATGAAAGCCTGGAGGATTAAAAAAGATTATCCAGAAGCCAGCCGGCACACCTGCGACAAGGAGCTGAACCAACCGAGAAGCTGTTTTGGAGCTGGATTGGCTTTTTTTAGCATTGGTTTGGAGGACGATTCTTGCTGTTGTGAGAGCACAAATGACTTGTTCTATTCAAAGAAGTAGTCATTGAAGTATATATTTTAATAAAAATATCTGATTTGGCATATTTCGTTGTTTAGGCGAATTAATGGCGGCAACGGGAAGTACAAGTGGCGTTTTTCGATATCTCATGGATGGCGCTGCATAGACCAGAGATTCTGAATCATTATGGTTCGTGGACCGGCAGAGGTGACGGAGGATCCCATCCGTAGTGGGTCTACCACTTTTCGTTGTAGAGCGTTTTGCTGTAGGGCATTTCGGTGCGGACTTTTCGGTGCACAGGCATTTCAGTGTACGGACTTCTTGCTGCAAAGACTTTACGGTCTGGGACTGTTCGGTGCGCGGATATTTCGGTGCACGGACATTTTGATGCATGGACATTCGACGCTATGGTTCGCTCGCCGGTATCTCGTTTCCAACGCACGCACTACACGCTTCAAATCGTGTTTGCGTGTTGGGCTGATAGAGATGGTCTCCTCTATAAGGTTTTGGCTTTATTATTGGTACTGCGTGTAGGAAAGGCCCCAAACAGCAAGAAGCTTGAGAAGTTGTTTGTGTACTCAGAAAATTTTTGAATATCTTCAAATGCGCTTCGCGTAATCGTACAGCACCGATTGTTAATAATGTGTTAATAATAAATTGTTAATAATCTTACACGACGAAAACCAATGCAATTATCGCTTGTAACTCATTAGGGAATAAAGTAGGCGTGTGCGGGTACAAAATAAGTGTAATCAAATCAAATATCGGTTTGAATCAAGTAAACAAGCCGAATTTGGTGAATGCTAAATCTATTTTATTTGGTATCAAATGTTTGCTCATTCTCGTACGAAAACAACAGTGGCTGTGTATGATCTGTGGTCAACGTCTCCTTCCGTGCCGTAATGATGTCACCGGCCGTAAAAAACTGCCTTACAATTGTGTTTATACAGAGTGATTTTGTAACGACTAGACATTTTTCTAAACAAAAACGTCAGAGTTACACAATTGCGGTTTGTGCCTTATCTGTAGTCATCAAAAACAACAAATCATTCATTTTTAAAAAGATGTAACGCACGTGAAGTAGTTCACGGCGTCCTAAATAAACCTAATTTGGACGCGAATCGTGTTACCGCAATCTTTTCGGCCGCCGCGCTCCTCGCCCCTTCTACAGTGGCGTTGTCACAGCGATGCGCATGCTTTATCGCTTTGGCTTCATGGCGTTCGGCTGTGCCACGCGGAGATAGAGGCCATATAAAATAAAATCAGAACTATATTTTCGCGATTTTCGCGCCCAAATTAGAAGGACGCCGTATCAGGACGCCGTATAGTAGTGTACACGCGTTGGTTTGGTGGCTTTCGATTATGGCCAACAACTCTCTAAGTACACTATGCCGTTTTCTTTTCTAATTAAAAGGTTAATTAGCGAATTTTAGGCAATCAGTCGGTTTTAGTTGCGTTCTTTCTTGAACCTAATCCTCGCCTGGCCGTATAGCTCACCTGCACAAACCGCAATTGCGTTAATTTTCACTGAACAACTTAGTGGCTTTCGATTATGCCCAACAACGTTCTAAATAAACTATGTCGTTTTCCTTTATAATTAACAAGTTCATTACCAAATTTTAGGTAATCAGCCGGTTTTTAATTGCGTTCTTCCTTGAACCTAATCCTCGCCTGGCCGTACAGCTCACCTACACAAACCGCAATTGGGCTAATTTTCACTGGACAATTTGGTGGCTTTTGATTATGCCCAACAACTTTCTAAATAAACTATGCCGTTTTTTTTAATTAAAAAGTTCATTAACAAATGTTAGGTAATCAGTCGGTTTTTGTTGCGTTCTTTCTTGAGCCTCCTAACCTTCGCCTGGCCGTTTAGCTCACATCCACAAAACGCAATTGCCTTAATTTGCCCGTTTTTTCTAATATCTAGTAGGGGAAAAAAAAAAAAGAACAACGCTGTATATAAAACAGGGCAGTTCTTTTCTGATATAAATAAAGCGTGGGGCACGCGTCTTGCATGCATCTTTCTTCTTTTTCCGCCTATAAAAACAAATCTTAGGAGATTCGAAATTGAGTTTATGATGGGACGGGCACTTTATCACGGGGTATTTTGCCATGTTTTGTAAGCTTTATTACTGGTCAGAAGAAAGCCACGCGAGCCTTATCAAGTTGCAAACAGCTAATTCGGGTGTTTCTCAAGGAGCTGTAGAACTTTCCAATTGACATTTCTGTTCCTAATACATTTAAAAATTGGGTAATTAGTCCTAAACATTTAATTTATTAGGCATAAATAAAATTACTGCCACTCTCGCAAGACGTTTGCTAACAACATAAAGTTGGTTTCATTGGCGTAAAGTGGCTGCGCTCTAATTTCGCCTTACAAAGATTTGTAAACGTTTTTCATTTTTATGCTTGGTCTTTAAAAATTCGTGAAAAGCATTCGCGACCTTATCTGTCAAGCCGCGTCCGCGAACAGCGCGGCCTGCAAACGAGTGCCCAGTCAACGGTCCTGCACTCAAACACGCATCACCACCCGACTTGTTTGAAAAATAAATAATTTCCAGTACTTTTGGCAAAAAAAGGCGAATTTTCACTGAGCGTGAGATCTTCTGGACCCAAAAGTAATGTAGCCGAGATCGGTAGCTCACAGCTTCAGGCAGACGAAGAACGACAGATGTATTATTTCCCGCGGAAGTACTGTTTTGACGTTGAATTCCACATAAAATTGTATTTGCACAAATTGTGGCACGATGCCGAACTTGCTTGATTTCTTTTCTTTTAGAGTCAACATAACCAGGCATAATCTACAGATATTATACATTTTATTTTAATTGGCGTACAGCGCGAAAGACAAGTAGGGACACAAAGAATACAGTAGAGCTCTGCATTTCTACTGCATTTCTTTCTTTCTGTACTTGTGGGCAGTTAGCCCGCGTGACTATATTCAAAAATTGCCAAATCGTTTAAGCCCCCTCTTTTTATAGTTTGTTTCATAGATTGATTAGGAATTGTGGCGAATCCCGGCTGGGTTGGGGTACAGATCTCGCACGTGTTCAAGGACACATTTCGGCATGATTTCCGCTTGGTGATGACGTTGAGCTGGCCGCTGTTCCGCTTCTTTTCTAAGTAGGCCGGGCAACGACAGACGCCTAAATTAGCCAAGCAGCTCCAAAACTTGTGGTGGTACACCTTCCGAACTCCTGGGTCTTTTTGGAAATGGCCGCTGGCCTTCGCCCATCCTGACAGAGCCCCGAACAATTATGCAAAGGCTGCAGAGGCTATCTGGGCGTTCCATTTCTTAATCTGGGAACAAATGGGAACAGAAGAGCATGAAAACTTCGTAATATCTGCTGTCTTTTAATAAATGGCATAATATGCTACTATTGCTAGTTGCACTAGTTACGCGAAGAAATTTGTGATTTTGCGGTTCAATCTACGTGTTTCTCTCTTTGTTGATGCGCAAGAAATATGTCGGCTGTCGAGTGTTCAGTTACATTTGTTTACAGAAACTAAATGCACCTTTGGACACGAAGAAATGTTTTCAAAGGCTGACGATACATGACATATACCATAAACCGTTTCACTTTTTATAGAAGTTTGTTTTTTACTCTTCTTAGTTGCTTCAACGAGGCGGCCGTTACTCTAGAAAATACCTGTAGTACGAACATATATATCATGCGCAAGAAATGGTCAGACTGTGTTCATTTCGATACATGACTATATTGTCAAAATGCAACTAATTTTACATGCTTCGCCTTCTTACTGCAATATTTATGACTTGTATTTACTCATGATTATTACTTTGAACAAAAAAAAAAAAAACGAAATAGTGATACAATCATTTTTCAGTGTGCCGTTGTTAGAACGACCAATTTTCAACTCTCTGAGTAGAGCTCAAAGTTCAAATAAAAATACTCACCTTTTTTTCCCTTCTGCTGTGATGTTCAAGTTCCGTTCACTCGAGATAAATATGTGGTGTTGTAGCGTATGTGGCCGCATGCGGAAGTATCTAATGTGTTTTAGAGCTGCAGAAAAAGAGTTAAAAAAAAGGAGAAAAGCGAGCCAGCCCGAACGCCTCCGAGCTCATATCCAGCCTGCCTAACTAATCCCTGATGTTTGGGAGTGAAGCAGAGAATCTTGAAGGGTTACAGAGGATTTTGTCGGGGGGCCGGTAAGCCCATTAGCACTGGAGCGAGAAGGCCGTAAAAAGCGAGGAGGAAAGGGGAGGAGGAAAAAAAAGAAAAGAGGGGGAATCTTCTGCCACGCTGAAGAAAATTTTGAGTGCCCGCCTTTAAGGGCATTGGCCGCTGCGCTCTTAGCTTGTCACTAACTATATAGTCATAAACTGCGCTCATATATAATATTTTCTCCAGCTTGGGTCAAAAATTCCCACGTCGACGTCGTCTGGGAGATAAACCAAGAATCGAGGTGAATAATTTATAAAAGAAGTTGCCTTAGGACACGGAAGATTCGTCGACCTTCCAACTTGCAGGTCTACATATAGAGAAAGCTGATCTCACAGCCACAATAACGAAAGCCACGACACTCCAGTCTCTGCTCGACTTCACCAGCGGAATCCCCTTGTCATATGATCTGGACAAGGTAGCGCTGGTTGTGGACTTCATGCGGAAGTCCGCCTGCCCAGTGACGGGACATGCAGCAGGTTTGCTTTACTTTTCCCCGCGGTCGCCAGTCCGATTTTCTTTATAAAACTGCAGTACCCGAAGCGTGTCTCCGACTGGTGTGTTTACCGCATCCTCGAATCCGGGTCCCAAGATTTTCGCCCGATAAAGTCGTAAAAGTGTCACCCTGTTGCGTGCCGCGATCCTGGCGGTGGCCCAGCAGCGGAAGTGGATGCGGCAGACGCCTGTTCTGCTTCTAGTCGCTATGCATCCAGGCTGTCGATGGAAACCTAATCAGATACGCGTTGGGACGCTGCGACGACAGCGACCATTGCGTCCGCTCGTCCTTTTCGCCAGCATTTCTACGATGAACCGCCAGGATCGCGACATTCGACAGCATGACATAGAGAGCCTGGATTGAAGAGAAGGTTGTTTCGTTTTACGTTCTTTAGCGAAGAGAACACACAGACAACCTTTCGTGCCGGAGTCAGGCTGAAGACTGACGTCTCGTTTATTAGATATAAAACGAAATAAAAGAAAGGCGCCTCTGGTACGGGGCGCTCAAGTTACGCGCGAAGCGGGGGAACGGATGTTTAGATCTCGGGCTCCGCGCGAACGGTTGTTCTCGCTCGGTCGCTTGGGACTTTGGAGCTCGCTAGCGTCGGCGCGTCGGCGACTCCATAACAAAGGTCCGTCTCAAACAATGGGGAGCGTTTGCAATCGAATTGCGGATGCCTCCTGCGGAGATCGGTCACTAGTGCGCATGCGCTGCGCTCTTTGTGGCGTGGAGGAAAGCAAGTGCAAAGGCGGAGACGTTCGCAGACGGTCAACGCTTTCGGCACCTCCTCTCAACGCGTACTGCAAAACGTGGTGCGTAAACCACGTGACCCCGATCTAGCGGTTGGAAAACCTCTGTAATCCAGGCTCTCTATACTTCGTTTCAGTTTAAGTCCAGGCGCGGTTGACGCTACGAGCTAATGGTACCAATCAAGTGGCGTCAAAACCGCGAGTCACTGGGCCTATTTCAGTTTATCAATGGTTCAGCAATTATAGGTACAGAGACGTGACGAACACGGCGATGGTGCGCTCTTGACGCTATCTGATTGGTCTCATCTGCTTGTTTAGCGTGGGCTGCGTCTGAACTTAAGCTGACACGGGGTATAATATGACACGCCGGCTCATGTGACGCGATTTGTTGCCACTTATTCGGGACTACCCTCGATGCGTGGGCGGTATGGGATAGTAAATACGCCAGTCAAAGCCGCGTTTCAGGCAGCGTAATAAAACTGCTACGTGGAATGTGCGGCGAGAGCGGTCTAAAGGCTGAACTTCATGGAACGAATTATGTGACGAATAACTGGCGAACGCCGCCCGACGGCACGCTCGCTTTGCGCGCGACGTAGCAGCCACTGTGTTGATTCCGCGCGCAAAGCATAAAGCCGCCGGGCAAAATTCGTCGGTTATTCGCAGCATATTCGTCCCATGGAGTTCAGCCTTAACTCCATCGCTGCGACATATTGGAAATTAAAAAATCGTTACGCCGTGGCAAAACAAGTATGCTCACATTCGTACGCTGAGCGCAAGTTCGTCTGCTTCTTGCGCAGGGGTTACATTGACGTCAGAACGCCGAGCTCTGATTGGCTCTGATGGAGGGATAGTGGGAAGACCTCAATGCTTGCTGCCCTGAGGTCTCTCCACTGTCCTTGCAATCGGGGTCAATCTGAGCTCGGCGTTCTGACGTCACCACAACCCCCTGCTCAAGAAGCAGACGAACTTGCGCTCCGTATACATTTCGTATACAGTGGGTGAAGCAGTTACCGCAAGCACGACCACGGCGCTTCTGGCAAGAACGAGGGTTGTAGATACGTTTCATGCTACTTTCTCATAGATGCAGGAATTGTGTATGCCTGTTAATTTGTATGACACTGCATGCGTTAATCCTTCATGACAGTCCGATATTATTAGCTGCGTTTATGTTCTGTGAATTGGAGTGAACCTTACTGTACCGCCCTAGTAATGCATGCCTGTTTCTCTGTTGTTGTTGCTGTTCTGTTTTTGCTTTCATGTGCCTCTCATTGTCTTGTATATCTGCATAGTTTTACACTATATTTATTTTTGCCTGTTTTTGTTTGTGTTTTAATCATTTTATTTTCCCTCTCTCTCATTTGCGCAGAATCTGTATAAGGCTAGGGGTTCATAAAAAAAAAAAATTCTCGAAAAAGTGTAACGGAAGTGTATAGAAAGTGTGCAACAAAAAGTAACGCAAATTCACCGTAAAATTTAACAAGAAAATTTAATCGGTGTAAAATTATGCACTCATTCAGGTTTTCTCAGCTAAATTTGTAAGGGAATTCGCACCCGCACAATCTGCATTTCCTGACGTCATCCGTAGGGTTAAGATTTGCCTCTCTTTCTCACAATTGCTTGCGGAGAGGGTGCTGACGCACACCAAGTTTCACATTGGTTATTGTTCCGAACGAGCACCTTCTACACCAGCCGTACTTTCGATGACACGCTTATCAATTACAAAACAACAAAAGGGACCGGCGCTTGCTTCGTTGCACTGTGTCGCGCTGTGGATTTGATATATTTTTTACAATAATCTTGTGATTAGAAATTATTTCAAATCATTGAACCATTAGATAAGCAAACCTCCGATTACGACAGTTGGTAGGGGGGGGGGTGTATTTAGATAGCTTGTAGTCAACCCTCGAATGAGTTATTCCAAGGGGAAATCTAATTTGTTCAATCGGACACTCCAACCGTACTCAATTAGATTGTAGGAGTTTCCTGAAAGGCTATCCTTGGGAATTACAACCTACAGAAAAACAAATGTTATGCATTCGCTGCTATTGTCACTGACCAAGTGAGAACAACAGGAACATTCTTTTGAACGCTTGGCCTCTAGCACGCACTTCATGCCTTCCTTTGTGCTTTGGCTGCGCGCGCGCGCGCTCCAGGTGCACGAGACGCTGAAGCATTGTCGTAGGTAACAGTTAACGCTTAATGCGGTAGAATTGAAGCTCGCCCCTGCCGTAATTACCTTGTCAGTGATACGGTTGCAACTTTTTTTTATATCACGGCAATATACTTTCTTATCAGTGGAATAAAACTAAGTCACTCCCGGTAGCAGCTTCTGAATGATTTTTTTTTTGTATGTGCCTATTCAGAACATTTTGTGTGAAACAGCTTTGGTGCTTGCTGCAAATAAGCGATATCGGCATTTTATGCGGCCATCCCGTACACTGTATTAATCGTGCCTCGCACTTTCTAATATTCAGTCCCGTATGATAATAAATGACAACAGTTCCTGATTCGCCGAAGTCAACTACCAAGGCCGTAGCGCTGGATTTTCTACGTCATCTACAAGCGACCAATGCGAGGAACGTTACTAGACACGAGAGTAACGTCAGCGTTTAGCTGGGACTTGAGTTCAGTCAGTGCGAAAGCGAGTCCAGGCATAACGCTGACGCAGCACTCGTGTTCAACCTGTGCCTCATGCTGGCCGCTTGTAGATGACGTAGAACTTTCAGCGCTACGACTTTGCTATTTATTATCACGAATGAAGGCGACGAAAGGATGAACAGTGAACTGGTGAATGGTGAATTGAAAATAAAGATTTCATCTGCAAACTTTTGCCAAACAAAAATAAACAACGAGCGCCGAGGCAGCAGGAAAGGTGGTGGCGATTTGGCGGCGTAACAGCAAGCGAGAGTGAGACTGACTCGACAAGGTCCCGCGCAGCTCCTCATCTAGTGTGCGTCACCATCTAGAACATTTGGCCAGAAGGCTCGAGCGTCGTGCGTTTGGGGCGAAAATGAACAGCCACTTTCGAGAAGGAGAAAGCAGGACGAAATGATAAAAGTTAGATCCCGATTAAGAAAAATTGACCGCATCTCCACGTGGTGAATGATGTTGATTGGGGCGAAGCTCTGGTGGTGCTTGTCTGCGTAGACGCTGAGCCGCAGCATGCCGAGCCTTTCGTTCGTTTTCATCCATGTCAGAAAGAGATTGTGTGGTATGGAACGTGGTTATCTACGCATTTGAGCATTTGACCGCAGCGCCCTCTCGTCTATAAACGTTGAGCCAATGCGTGCCAAGTTTAACGCTATTATATACGCATTTGACCGCAGCGCCCTCTCCTGTATAGACGTTGAGCAGCTACATGCAACGCTTCATCCATGACATCCCAGCTCTTGAGTTACTACCACATCTCAGAGCCCCCTACTCGTCCCGCAGTCGTGGCCGAGTGGTTAAGGCGATGGACTAGAAATCCATTGGGGTCTCCCCACACAGATTCGAATCCTGTCGACTGCGCAAAATTTTTCATGATTTTCATCATTTCTTTTATCTTTTTCATCTTTTTTATCTTTTCTTTTTCTTTTTTTTTGCCCTACACGAGTACGTGAGCTCATGAGCAGGAGCATGAGCACTGGACGTCAGACAGACACCAAACAGATGGACGGACAGATGGACGGACTGACATGGCTAGCCCCTAAGGAGCTTCGCCCCTAATAAACGCGAATCTTCTAGAATACCGCACCGGGCGCTGCTTGCTCGGCCCTGCGCGCGGCACTATATTCACTGACAGCTCCAAGAAACCCAGAGTGTGGCTTATTGTGTTCAGGCTTCTTGCCTCGTGATTCGTTCTTCTGCCGCAGCATGTTACTGGGTAGCGCCTCTCGATCGCTCCGGCCTATGGGCATTTTTGGGTCGGTTGTACGAAAATGTATTAGAACTTTTCCCTTCAAAACTATCGTCCACCTCTGTGCTATCAATTTGTCTTTTCCTGACCACCACGTAGCATTTTGACCCTTTTGAATAATGATGAAATTGTAAAGAACGGGTATGTGCACTCCCCATTTTATGGCAACCGCATTAATGCCAATTTGGCCAAATTTCTCGCTTTAGAACTTCAAAGCCACACAAATACTGCATTATGTTTTTGCAAATTATGTTAGTACGTATTATAGACATTAATTTCGGAGAGTCTAAAGAATATTAAAGATGGCCCTTTTTTCACATGAGTTTCAAGATAATGCATATTTAGTTAAATGCCCCTGTGGGAGCAATTCTTGTAAATTTATCCCGCTATCCATGACAGCACCACTGCATAAAAAGATGAACTATATACAGGGAAAAACACTGCACTGGCAACGTTTGAAGACATTAGCTTTTATAGGTACGGAGAACATTTTTTTTTTTAAATTTAGAGCGTTATAGCGCAATGTGCCGTATTTGCGATTTTGTTTCTCAAAATAACGACCGTAATACTCGGTGATTAATACTTTGTGTCAATCCATTTTATGCGTAATTTGTCAGTAAATATTTCTAGACCCGTAGCCAGAACAGCTTTTTTGGGGGAAGCCGTCTGATATGGCAACATCATGTTATATGCAAAACGCGCACGTGATTAAAAAGGTGCTTACATTTTTTTTTTTCGCAAAGACAGTTTTTTTTTTTTTGTAATACAAGGATTGGTTCTATTCTTCGGGGCATGAAGCCAGCAAAATAATTTTTTCATCAAAATTAAAAATGGTCACCGGACATGGTTGTTTGATCGTATCTGAAAATGCCCTGTGGACAATCGCTGGTTTTTTTCTTTCTTTCTTTCTTTCTTTCTTTCTTTCTTTCTTTCCTTATTGATTCAGCGGCCATGGTCGGCAGGGCGGAAGAGGAAAAAGGCATTTCTGCCTGAAAAGCCCTCTCCGCCCGTTACAGCTTTAACAGCTGCCATAGGCGTGCGCAGAGGGGGAGCCAAGTGTGCTATGGCCCACCCCAATGACTCTAGAGAGGTGCAAATTAAGTAGGGTTTATATTTGTTGTGTTACACAACAAAAAGAGAACCTTATGTACTTAATTTGAGCCCCTCTGGAGTCATTAGCGAAGAACACGCAACCCAGAAAGATTGCAACAAAACCAGGTGTCCGCAAATACTGCAGCACAACCCAGGCACCAAACACCCACACAGTCATGGGCAACAACGCAGCACCTATGTATCCCCTCCAAAACAAGAAATAAAAGGTAAAAGCGGTAGAAGAAAATAAAAACAATCACATGCCGCGTACACACCAACACAAAAACCAAACATCAAAAGAAAACAAATAAACTCAACGCAAACCAGTCAACACGCCAGTCATCATCAAAGATGATACCGTCACAAATCAGAAAGCGCCGGACCAATTAGGCTGCTGCAACAACTGCAGCACAATTCAGTCATCAAGCACCCGCACAGCCATGAGCAACAACGCAGCCGGCATGTTTAAAAAAACAAATGCATAAATAGAAAAGTAGAGAACTCCACGTAAACCAGAAAACACACTACCCACTCAACGCAATACCGTTATACATCAGAAAACGCTTGACGTCGATTTTGAATTGTACAGAGCTGTTCAAATAATTGCATTCTGCTTCAAAAGTATTACGAAGACCGGTTATCTGGTAGTCGAGTTTCTGTTTTCCATTGTTAGTCCTGATTTGACGCATCTGCCATTTGGTGTGCCGGAGGGAGTAACTGCAATCGTCCCGGGTTTCCTTAAATTCCATATAGAGTTCATTTTTGTGTAGGAATTGCGCTAGTTTAAAATAGTAAACCTGGTCTGTTATTAGCATGTTATGTAAAGTGTAATGTTTTCCGCAGTCAAAGTCCTGCAGGTTTCCAGAGTAATAAGCATTCATACGTAGAACCCTATTTTGTAGTACTGAAAGCTGATTATAGTTTCCAATGGTCACAGTACGCCATACCAAAATGTCATGTAAATGATAAGAATGGAACAGTGAGTGAAAAAGGCAATTTTTTCAGCCAGACCGGTATTATATTTGTTATTCCTTACATATACTTAATGACATAATATGTGCGCAAATGCAGGGGCGTTCATCCTGGAGGAGTCTTCGAGAAGACCGCAGTCCTCTGTGGGACATCAAGCAGTTCTGACCGGGTTCTCAAAGGACATAGAAGGGGTTTATCTGAAAACGTTAAAAACAGAGGTTTTTCTTTGTAGGTTTAGACCGAGTGGAGGGAATAAAAAATTCGTCTGCATCAAGCTAAACTCGTTGTCCTTGTGTCATCAGCTGACGTCGATATATATCAAAAGAAATAAATCAGCACAAAAAATAAGGACACAAGGACAAGTTGAAGACTCACTTCCAAAATGCTGTATAGAATGATAGAGTTGCCATTTTTATGATCTTTTCCCGCACACCATTTGTCAGTATTTTCAGATCGACTGTAAGAAGGCGTGATCTTTGAAGAGGTTTATAGGATGACCAGATTCACGGCAGTCAGGGGATCATTATCAATGCTCTCCTTGGTTCACTCAACGAATGCGAAAAACAGTACGGCGCCTCGACACTGATATATGATAGAACGAACTAGACCTTTAAAAAAATGGCTTCTGACCAGTACCATTTTTAGCGTTTGTGCACATGATCTGCTCGCTTTGCGAAGTGACGACCTTGTGCGTGTTGGGCTATGGAGATTGCATGCTGGACTGTTGATTTGTAAACATTGGAATGGTGTAGACTGAGCTTTCACGTTGCTGAGATATATACCGCAACCAATGCTGTTTGCAAATACGGGATGGTTCATAAAATGACCGAGATGTCAAGTGGGTGATAAAAGCCAGCGACGACAAACCAGCGCCGAGAGCTGAGAGGATAACATTCACGCTCGACACATGCGTTCGAGACACGTGCCGCATTCGAGTGCTGCACCACCATTTGGCTCCAAGGTCCTCACGAGGCACGGACATTGTGCATTGGCGCGTTTGACGTACGCTGCTTGCAAGAAAACACAAGCGCATCAGGGGGCTTTACTGAGAGAATGAGTCTTTTCGGTTTGGCCTGAGGACTAAAGGAGTGCAAAGTCACGTGACGCGTTCTTATCGCTGGATTGGCTGGCATAGCTCATGGCATCGGCCGCGGTCTATTTGAAAGTGAAAGCGGGACGCGCGCCGGTGGGACACTGCAAAAAAAAAAAAAAAAAAAAAATTGGGTTGTGTGTATGTTTATACAGCCTAGAACTTGGTCTGTCTCAACGGGCGACGAGTTTCCCAGCTGTAGATGAGCAATTTAGCCAGTGCAGTACAACCGCTAGCCTGGGGTCTTAACCTGCATCACGCAGTAGTGCTTACACGACCGCATGCCGGTACGATGCTCATCCAGATCGAAACGGGCAGGGGTGGGGATTGAACCCAGGATCCTGGGTTCTGCAGCGCGAGCTTTCGCTCCACGTGCTCCTAGCTGGTGTGCGCTAGACCACTCGGCCACCGATCCTTTTTTTTTTCTTTATTGCATGGAAGTGGGTAAGATGAGTATACAAAATATTTTTTAGGTCAAACTCTTATAACATCATTGTTTTTACATAAAAAAATCTTTTATATGTTGGAGAGTATTAAATAAAGGTACCCATTCAGGCACAACAGTCTGGGTTTTATAAACACTTTTGATGCGGGTGACAAGTTCAATGAAATGAAGTCTTACAGTCTTAGGGTGTAAGTTCTCGTTTCGAATGTCCATACGGGACTTCCACATGCTGTATAATGAGAGCAGCATTACAAGGTCATAAGGGAAGGCGTCTCTAGAGGACACAGGTAGAAAACGAATGGTAAACATAGTGATATCAATATCTTTTTTTAAAGTGCGTTGCAGAACATCCCAGAAAAATACAGCATCCCAGCAGTGGATGAAAACGTGCTCAACTGTTTCTGGCGATTTACATAGCGTACAATTTTCTGACCATGGAACAAATAAACCTTTTTCTCTGAGCCATGATTTTGTAGGTAATACTAAGCAATGTAGTTTAAAAAAGAAAGTTCTTGCTGCGGGTGGGATGCACATCTTTTTCACTCGGCATAGGACATCGAAACTGGATCCACCGTCAGCCACCGTTCGGTAAATTGGTAGAGGAAACAGGACACTTAAAATACCTCTTACCACCTTTTCCGCGTTACACTCGTTAGGTAGTCTTTAGTAAATCTTACCGATAAGAACTGAAATGCCTCTACCACCTCTTTTAAATATCCCGCCAGTACAGTTTCTTGGTATCCGCCCGAAGATACAATATAGTCTGTAAGAGAGCTTGCCAGTCTATTCTGTACTATTTCTCGAAGAAAGGGATGCTCTTGGTCTCTTAGAAAAAGAAAGCGGGAAACCAATTGGCGAACAAACATATGTGGAAGTCCGACCCCTCCGTCAGGTACATGGCGAAACAAGTTATCTCGACGCATTGGTTCCCAAACAGATTTATATACAAAAACAGCGAACACCCTATGCAGCCTTTGTATATTTGTCCGGGCACAATGCAGTACCTGTAGAACGTACCACAGTTTAGCCGCCAAAAATACGTTACAAACTGTGGAACGGGCGAAAATTGACAATTTTCTGTGGGACCAGCCTTTCGTTCGCTTTTCCAAATCGTTCGCCACTCCAGACCAGTCGGTCCTGCTGTTCCGGAAGTGCCTTAAGGGGACTCCGAGATAGTCGCAAGGAATACAACTCCACTGTATGTCTTCGTATTGCTCAGGCGTCGTGGTCCACGCTCCATGCAAGAATCCTCTGCACTTCTCTAAATTCACTGAAGCCCCAGTAACCTCACAAAAGCTACGTGTGAGTTCAACAGCCTCGGTCACACCTTTCTTGTCTTTGCAAAAGTAGGCAATATAGTCTGCATAAGCCAGAACCTTAATTTCGGTTTTGCATAGAGTGAAACCGTGGACGTCTTTATTTCTAATTATACTTTGGCATAAGGGTTCCAAGTACAAAGTAAACAGTAAAGGAGAAAGGTGGCAGCCCTGCCGAACTGAAGAACGCACTGGGATGCTCTCTGTGACACTGTTATTTATGATTAAACTTGTGGAACAGTTGCGGCGAGACATTTGAACAGCCTGAAAAACAATATCTTCAATACCAACGTGCGACAAAATCACGTTCAAATGCTTTCGCTAGATCAACTTGGAGCATCGCAATTGGGTCGTCACTACTCGTGACGCACTCTAGTACACTTCTCGCAATGTGAACATTGGTCTGTATAGCCCTCCCACGAATCCCACAAGTCTGGTGATCACCGACTAAATCACAAATAACATGTTGTAATCTGTTAGTCAAAGCTTTTGCGAGGACATTATAATCTACATTGCATAACGTAATGGGCCGATAACCACTCACGTGCAAAAGTTTGGTTTTGTCGTCAGTCTTTGGTATGAGAATAGTATGAGTATGCAAAAAAGAGGGGGGTAACGTGTTTGCCTTGTAAGCCTGTTGAAAGATCTCTAACAAAATGGGAGCTAAAGCATTTTTACGCAGTTTATAAAATTCCCCTGTGATACCATCCGGACCAGGAGTTTTTCCTTTCGGAAGGTCACCAATGGCTTTTTTCTATTTTTTGTAAGCTGATGGGTTCCTCTAGCCTCTTCCTGCACTCCTCATCTAATTGCGGTAGTAAAGCTACCAGTTCATTAAGGTAGTCGTTATGTACCGATGAAGACCTTTTCCCAAACATCTTCCGGTAATGTTCAACAAAGACGTGGGCTATGGTTTCCTTATCTGTGATTATCAAGTTATTATCTTTTTTTTCCGTAATTTCTTTAGTTATGGCATACCTCTTCTTCTCTTCCATTGCTCTCTTTGTAGGCTGTTCTCCCATAAGATATTTTTCTGTGCGCGTGCGCACAACTGCTCCTTGGTAACGTTCCTGGTACAATGTATCTAATTCAGCTTTCATGAGAGTTATGTCTTCAAATCCCTGTCCGGGGTTTGTACATTCAAGTTCGACCAAGAAGCGCAAATTACGTAACAGTGCCTTTTCTGTTTCTGACTTCTCAAATTTCAGAATACTGCTCCTCTCAATCGCTAACTGTTTTATATCTTGCTTATATAGTTCCCTATTTAACAAAATGTGCTCAGACATTTTTCCTACTTAATTAACAGGTCTTTAGAAGTGGCCAAACAAATTTCGTCTTTTAGTAGTTGGCAGTCGTAGTACCTGTGCTCCTTGTTGTCGGATGACGCTCCTGGCACGTCGGTGTTCAGTTTGGTCGAGTGGCAACTTTGACTGATTGATGCCGTCTTGTAATCATACGTCATCTGCGGCCACTGACATCTGATGTACTGAAGCTGCAGGGCTGGCTAATCCGCAAATTTTCCTGGTAGTTTTCTGCGTCAATGCTGCAAGCTGGGGCACGTATTACTTACGTGGCTGTGCCTTTTGCTGTACTGTTGACTTGATGGCTGGCAACAATGTTTGTTTGCTATCCAAGCCATTTCACTTCCATTTCGTAATAGCTATTTCTTCTGCATCCCGCGACCACTGCAACTTGTGTAAGTCCGGTGTGGACTTGCACAACAACCAACCATTCTATTTCTTGAAGTCATTCAGCGGCATTCTCCCTCAGAGTTGGAAATTGTGTGCTTCGTGGCGTGGACACAGATAATTAGTGTCAGCAAATTATTAGGTATTGTCCTTGGACGACAACTGACACCAAATCAACTGTCCTTGCATTGCCGCTCACCTGCTTTCTCTTGGTTACCTCCCGTCGAGGTGAAGGGAATCAGGAGCTTCGGGGTAATGTCGGCACCAGGGACAAAGGCTGCCGAAGATAATCCTCAATGTCCCGGGATCGCTCCTCGAAACGTGGTCGAGGGTCATTCGGCACGAACCTTGCAGGCCAATTCATTGGTACGCGCATCTTCAGTAAGCATGATCGGCCTCATGCAATGATAGCAGAGTGGTTTTCGGCCGACCATTTACAGCACCTCCGTTTTCCTCGGTGTACTTAGTTCAGCGCGGACCTACACTGGTTCTTCTCGATGTCAGGAATGCTTCGGCGTTGGGGTGTCTAGTTGAATTGGCATTGAATAGTAACGGGTAGCCGGTGGCGCTCGTCGCGACTTTCTGGCATAAGTCGCCCTCGGTTCGTCAGATGCCGCTTCGCTTGAAGAAGTCTCCAGTTGAAATGACTGTCGAATTTGTTCCGAAACAATCTCGGCAATCAAAATAAAAGCCGGGCAACTGATGGCAGGAAGTAGCTTCCTGATCTCCTCCCGGACAACGTTGTGGATGATGTCGCGGATGGCTGGGAGGGTGGCGTCGAAGTTGCAGCTGGACGACTCGAGTGTCGAGACGCTGGGGAGTTGTTAATATTAACATGCTCGGGCCTGCAGTGTACATTCAATGTTGGAAGCCTCAGTGATATGACCCTTCGACTGTTGTCGTGGGGTCCCTCCCCTTCGGCCGAAGGCCGAAGGGGAGGGACATGGGATTCTTAGCTTCTTGTCGTCTTTAGCATCAGGGTTGGCGTGGGTGCTCGATCAGGCGCAAAACATCCTCCACGAAGGCGGTGACGCTCTCGTTGGGGCCGTGTCCTGGACAGAATCAGGAATTCGGCTTTCTCTCGTCAAAGTTAACTGATGCACGTGCACTTCATCTCGATCTTGCAAACTTCCCACGACGTTAAGGAGGATTCGTGGTTCTCAAACCAGTGCCTGGCAGTTTCTTCCACGAGAAGTATAGGTTCTGCAGGAGCTGGTTGTCTGTCCACCCACTATTTCGGGCGACACGGGTCATATTGTTCAATCCAGCCCTCGACGTCTTCATACACCTTGCGTGAAAGGGCGTCGGAGTGTGAGGTGCGACGGGCATGCAAACAATAATGGGAGTAGACGCGGTTTGCTGCTACAGGTTTGTCATTGTTGGCTTAGTGAGCTTCGGTTTCCTGGCAAACGACTGAATTCCGGTGGTTCTTGCTGGTAGCAGCGACTGGCTCGGATTCCAGGTTCTTCGTGGTGTATTTCCCAGGTTTGTCCTTGTGGTATTCGCTCGTCTTGTGGTTTAACGGGACGCTAACCGCAAGATGAGCGATAACGGGACGCGGGATACTCCGCCACCCGTGTCCCATCATCGGGCAACTCGGCTGAGGAGCTGCCAGGGTGCACACAGAGTGAAGGTCTATGGGTAAAGTACCCAGCACCTGAACCAGAACATACGATGACAGCTGAGCATGGCCTGGAACTTTCCAGAATAGTAAATATTGATAGAAGATTGGACTGAAGAAAGCATCCATGGCAATATCACAAAACTGACAGAAGAGAGTCTATCCTGACCACTAAAGAAGCCGCATTGCTTTAGTGGCATCCTGTCCAAAAAACTCCTCTCCTTCGGGGTTTGGCGACTGCCGTGGACGAACTGAACTGAAATGGATGTGGGACTACTTTTCTGGTAATGAGCCGCTGCACACTGTCGTTGCAAAGCGGCGTGAACGGGTGGACTGGGTAGGTAATACCCGTGCCACACGGGCAACTCGAATGCCATTTACAAAGAATGACTTTTGAGCGGACGGCCAATCAGCCCGCGACACTCCGGGCGCAGCGCATTTCACGCGCGACAGATTGCGAGCTGATTCGCCGATCACACAAATGTCATTCGTTGTAATTGGCATTCGAGTTGCCCGTGTGGCACGGGTATAACACGCGCGATGAAATGTCCGTACGGCTAGCAACTCGCGTAACGAGTGTTGATGGAACGTTTCTTTCGACGAAACGTGCGACAGACCAGCGGAATCAATACCAATTGCAACACCCGTGCTCCGTGAAAGTGCACGTCTAAGCCAGAACAATTTAGGAAGCAGCACAGACTCATTTAGCACGGCACGGGAACTACCAGCTTCAAGGCAGCTCTCCGGTCCGCCGGACAATCAAAGTGAGGCTTCGGTCATTTGAACGAAGCGGCACCATGGTTGCACACTGCCAAGCACGATTCACGCAATTTCCGTCGCTAAATTGTGTATCCAAATATATTACACACGCTTCACTGCAGACCTCGAAGATTGCGATGTTCAATGAGAGCGCAGAAACGTCACCTTAAAATTTAGTCACCAGCGAAATGCACACCGCTCCTCCGTATTTTCACGTTATATTTCCGTCAGACACCACGCTGAGCCCTGAAGTCGCTTTCGACTGGCCTCATATGACGGCTTTCGCGTCTGAAATCAACTCGCCGAGACGAACGACAACGAACAAAGCATCCGACAAGCTCCGGCCCAGCTGGGGCCAGCCGCTGCCTGGTCGCTGCCATCTTTCCTGTGACGTCCCGTATTTGGTTTGGTCACGTGACGAGTGGTCAAATTTGCGTACAATGGCAGCGGCCTTATGGGGGTCACTTTCGAGTGCAGACCGGAGGCCCCGGTTTATCGCTCTGAGCCCCTCTACCTCGTTGGTTATATCATAGCCTCCTCTAGACTGACAAAGCCTAGCAGATCGCCACGAGACGCGGCCGCCGAAAGTGAAAAGGTAGTGCGGCAGACAACGGATGAGAAGAGAGGCATGTAACGGGGGCCCCGCTGCGGCGAGATGCCGAAACACACTTATCCCAAGCGATGGAATGTCCTCTCGTGAACCTCGCGTTCTTCGCGCTACCACTTCTTTTCTCGTCGGGTTTGAAAACCATGTTTCGGGTCCCCGCCGCTGCGGAAGCTGTGCGCTGAAGTTTAGAAATGCTCTCTGCTACCAGATCCTCGCGCTCCAGATCTGCGACCCGGCATTCTACGGCTCCGTCATTGAACTGTCATGCTTCGTGAGTATAGAGGAGGCTACGGTTATACAAACATAATTTCTAATTACAAATTAATTATATTACGCAAGGACCTATCCAAATATAAGAAACGTTTCATCATCTGACGGCTCCACGGAAGTCTCGCTAACGCAACGTTCTCCCAAAACTATTTATAATGCATGCTTCAAGAATTTCGCAAGTATCTTTTTTCTACATTTTTCGATTATTGCCGCGCCCTGAAAAGATGGTGAACACGAACAAGAGCTGCAGTGCAAAGGGAGATAACCCCCCACCGTTGATTTCATGGATCTGTCATGTTCGGTTTGGCGGTCATTTACGTACCGACAGTCTGACCCACATAACATCTACCACATGTCAGTGGGATGTTGTACCTGCACAAACCGTATTAGTGCATCTTTTACGAATGTTTTGTGATAAATCTGTTCGAATTAAAATGAAACACCCGGTGCTTCGAACTACGTAACAGTTTTTTCTGCAAGGTCTGACGAGGGAAGCGAATTCGAAACGAACAGTAAACAGAGAGCTGGCCCAAACTTGAGTCCGCAACAACCGGTGGCCGGGATAGTCTAATCAGTTAAAGGGGTAGGGAAACGAAATTCCAGCGCTCCTTTTCTAGCTTGAATGTGTTGCATGTTGCACCCTAACCTCAAAATCACCAGTCTTCCGTTGAAAGGCACAAGAAAACTAATTTTAAAGCTAAATAAACGATCTTTCAATGTGCACCTGGTGGATGCATGCGGAGCCTATTTGGGAGGTAATCTAGCAACGTTGGGGAACTTGCTACGTAGTCGTGACGTAGCAGATTCCTTCGGAGCAGCGCCGCTCTTTGGCATTTCAACATTTCCCTTCTTAGCTTTCCTCCTCAACTCACAAATGACGCATTGAACCAAACATTCAAAGAAGACGGAAAGGGTGGACTCCCCTCTTTCTCGGACCCTCGTTTGTGCACCCGGATACAGCCATTCTCCCCCTAGAAGATTAGCCAGTCGCTCAAACCTCGGACAAAAGTTGCTTTCCCCACCCCGTTCAGCGTAAGCTGACAGTGCTTGTGTAAGGTACGTGCTCCTTGGGCCAGCCACACGCTCGTCACCCCACGGGTACTTCGAACGGCTCGGTTGTAACGCGTTGACGCTATCGGCACCAGCACAACGCTGACAACGCCACCAAGGGCAAAGCTCATAACCCCGCCAGCCTTGCTACGTCACGAATGCGGGGAATCTTTTCTTTCTGTTTTTGTTTGCGTCGGATTTCCCATGACGCATCGCGCTCTCCGTTCGCTTCTCTTCGAGCGCTTGCTCGAGTGCACCGTTTGGAACGCAAAATATAGCCAATCGTTCAAAATACAAACATGCGATTATCATTTACGGTTATTATCCGTCATGCTTGACTCATTTCCGAACGAAATTTTAATATTTTAATTTTTGTTTCCGTACCCCTTTAAGGCGTCGCCCCTGAAAGGCGAAGGATGAGGGTCCGATCCGCGGTCCTGGCCTATTTTTTCACCGGCTCTCTTTCCCTTTCTTTAGCTTCCCCTACTTTTGATGTAATATGTCCAATAATCACTCTCTCCTATTTTTGTTTACATTAATACTAAGGTAATAATTTACATTATGTTTACATTATTACTAAGGTAAGGTTATTACTAAGGTAATATTGTAAACGAATTGCGTTCCTGGAACTAGAGCTGTCGGCGGCGCGGACGGTGAGACATATGTGCGCTGAGGACCTGACTTGGACGTAATCCGTTACAAGTAACGAAATTACTTGTAATCCCTTACATTTATCAGTAATTTAGTAACGGAATAATTACATATTTTCTAGAGTAATTTTAAAGTAATTCCCTTACATTTTTTTACGTAACGGATTCCTTGTAATCCGTTACATTGTTTTTTCAAGACCAACCCCCCCCCCCCCCCTCTCTTCTGAAGAAAGTTTTTTTTTTTTTTTTCATTTTGGTAAAGTCGAGCGCAGTGACACTGTCACACGAATTGACCAGCGCAAAGGAAGGCACCCTAGGCTTGGCACTCTTCAGTTCCGCAAAGCCTTTTTTTGCAATACCAAGCCCCTGAACCTATTTTTTTTAGACCCTAACAACAATGTCAAAAAATCCAAATAAACATTTCTACAAAAAAAAAAAAAAAAGGGGGGGGGGGCAAGTTATATCCGCTTTTTTTAGTCTCTTTGTTCTTTTCTTTGTGATCGAAGACGGCGAGAGGAGAAGACCAAGTGATTGTCTGCCTCTTCGAGAAGATCGAGGCGATAAGTGCACAGACAATAATTAACAATGTCCTTCTCGGTTGTAGTCACTACGACCATTTTCATTATGTCACAACACGAGACAACACTCCGTCTACCCTAATATCCAATAAAAGAGATGTGATAATATGTGCAGGTTTTATTGCCACAAGCACCTTCGTTCGTTGCTCCACACTTATCATCTCTTATAAAACAGGATGTATTTTTTTTCTGCATCTTTCACATTATTTGACCCTATTTTAAAAGCTACTTACTTTCTTGTAGTCAAACTTCTAGGGTTGACCCACTTTATTTGTGAATTCCAGCCAGGTTATCTGCATCTCAGTCACACTTTTGTGGTGAGCCAGCTTTTTGCGAGCACTTGGAAAATGGTAATAGTCTTCCTTTCTTCTTCTTCCTGTTTTGCCCCAGCAGGACGCATCTTATCTCAAGCAGATATCTTTACAATTAAAACATAATGGTGGCTGACGTAGGCTTGATATTCTGGGCTTGAGGAGAGAGTGAAACTTGTGAGTGGGGCCATAGCGCGGCTTACTTAGTACTCTGCCCTTCGCTGCCCGTGGCATCAGCGGACGTCTATCTGGAAAACACCGGAGTAAACTGCAGTCGGTTCGTGCTCCGTGCGTTTTTGAACGGCACCCAGAAAGGTACACACGGCAAACGTGCGTTTACATTTCCTTGTTGTAACCGACGTTCTAATTAATTGTTATGAGTGTCCTTTTTTTTTATTACTTGTATTTATATACTGGAAACTTTTTTTTTTTTATGCACCAACGTCTCAACCGAGGCTCGACCTGTTCAGAACCAAAGGAAGGAGAATATCGAGCCAAACCTTATATATTATTTAATTATCACCTTACTGTTACAACTATGTTTTGCTATTGTCTGGCAATATATGTCGGTATAGTAAGATGGACATAAATCAATTCTTATTCTAGTTTTGGCTAGATGTATGATGACTTCCACAGCTTCGCGACTTAGACAATGGAGAATCTTAATAGATCGGTACGATGACTTCGATAACGGTATCCGATACTTCACCGCCGTCTTTGCGCGTGCATCATATCGTTACCGGGTACCGTTATCGCGGGTACCGGAGGTATCGGAACGATCTACTGAATCTCTCGAATATCATGCAACGGCTGCAACGACGAAGCTTTGTTCTACATTCGAGTTAAATAGTACTTCCATTGTTTTCGCTGAAAAAGCTCAATTACAGAGCATAAAGCATTCGTGAAAAACAATATGGCACTCCCATTCCAGTGCCTCAGTTCAGATGGTGTTCAGCGTAGCAGTCGACATATTAGGGAGTTTTAGTAGATCGTTTTCGAAGGCCCGCTACCGCTACAGGCGCGCGCTTCAGAGCACGCATAGAAGTGGCAGCGCGAGCTCCCGCTACAAAGAGCGGGGCCCGAAAACACGATCTACTAAAACTCTCTATTGAGTAAGAAAGAACGCAAAATGTCTGACGAGACTTTCGAGAGCCAGCTGTTACTCAAAATACTCAAGCTCATTAAATGAAACAGGTTGCAACAATAAGCACTTGAATAACCCTCTTCCCTTTGTTTCTTACTTGAGGACAATAATGTTGAAAGTAACGCCACGAAAGTAACGGATTACTTTTTGGGGTAACGGTCAGTTACGTTTATGGGAGGGTAATTGTAATTGTAATAAATTACAATTTAGCCTTGAGTAATTGTAAATGTAATTCCTTACTATTTTTAAGTAACGTGTACAAGTCGGCTGAGGGCCGAACGGCGGCGGACCCCCTTCCTACCCTTCCTACCCTTCCTCCTCCGGCTGGCGGGCGCTCTCCTTTTTCCTCCCCCCCCCCTTTTTTTTCCGCTAGGTCCACTTCTCCTTCCCCCTTTCTCTGCGGACTCGCCACCCTTAACACCCCTCCTTTCTACCACTCCTCTCCCGGCTTCCCCTTTTCCCTTCACCCCTGGGAATTCCATAGCTCGGTGCTTGTCGGCATTAAAACACTGTACGTTGCAAGTCTAAAGATGTTTGTTTTGTCCGTCCTTCATGATTTAATATTTCTAGTATCTAGCTTTATCATCAACGCTCTCAACAAAAGTACACTCTTTTATTTCTCATTCCATAACTGCATGAGATCTGTGCCCAAAGTCATCTTGTCAATCCTGGCTTGCATGCGTTGGATCTGCCCCGGTGTGAATAACCCCTTCCAGTCATTCATCTTTCCTTTCCGAAATAGCTTGAAGTCATTCTTTTTATTCCTCTCTGTTCCGGCATTGTCTCCCTTGTCCATAGGTGTGGACAGACCACCAAATTGCCTTGAGAACACCTGCGCTCCCGGCTCTAGGACGCGGCTCATGAAGTCAAAGCTGCTTTTGTTCAAGACCTCCCGCAACATCTCTTGGTCGCCCTGGAGCATCTTTCCGTACTCTTCACCCAAAAAATAGGCGAGTTTCAGGATCATTCCCGGGGTATCCGCTTTCAGTTGCTCGTACGTGAAGAAAAAGACGTTCGGGTCGTCCTTGCGGGCGTACCCGTGAAGCACGTGATCGAAGTAGTCCCCGTAGCATAGGTCTCCCGTCACAAAAGCCTCGAAGAAGTCATCGAACGTGCCATCTTCGAACTGGAACTGGGTTATGCCCCGCATAAAATGGTAGAGCGACACACACGTGTCCCACGGATTCCGAGCGACGTACACGTACCTTGCCCTCTCGTTGAAGTTCTGCAGGAGCAGTTTTTGGTGGGTCCCCACCACCCTCGGTAAAGGCGTGCCTTGTAGGGCCTCCGGACCGTGGTTTTCCAGGTGGGGAGATTGTCTGATTAAGTCGGGAAAGCTGGTTGCACCCTGTCCGCGACCTAGGATGAGTTGGATGATGTGCAGCGTCCAGTGGGTCCCGCTCTTGGGGTAGGTCACGACGGTTATGTCTCCGTCGCCCGGTCTGTAGACGAGAGCCTTGCGGGCCATAGCGGGAGGGACGAGAGGAGAATGTCTGATGCCATCGACGAACTGAGAGAGAGGAACCCGGCGCTGGCAATCCATGGCACTCGAAAGTCGTTGTGATCGGAGGTAAACCTGCGGAGTAGACATGATTCTTGTTAAGTAGCTCTTTGGGTCAGTTGACCAGTATCTCTGCACTATATGTATCCTTAGAAGTACAATATACATAAACGTATACACTCCGTGCAACGCGACCGGCGCGCCGCCGCGCGGCCGTTACCGAAGGTAAGCAGTGAGAACCCCAGCGAAACGAAACCACGCCGCGTACATTGGTTCGCATTGAAGTCGGAGCGGTGCGGTTGCGCTGGGTTGACAGCATGAACTGCTGCGTTGTTAAGTGCTTCAATATTTATGCGTCGTATCTCGTAGGAACAAAGTTCCACAGTTGTTCAACCCGCCGATGTTTTGCGGACAGCGACAACGATGGACCGGTGCCGTACGACGCAAAAAACTCGGTTTCCCGATCATGTCTGCCACTGTGTCGGCACGCCTGACATATTCTACACTGCCGCTTTGCGCTCTGCATTTTTTTTTTTTCGTACCAGTAACGCCTACATATGTTAGCGCCGATGGGACGAACTGAAATGTCATTCCACACTCGCAGGTATGCAGTGCCAATTTCGTTGAAGGAATACCCTCCAAAGAAGTTTCGTCCCAATCGTACGTGTCGACGATATTTCCGGACCAGTATGGCACGCAGTCTGTACATCAGGAAGAAAGATCCGGACGGTCCAAAAACTGACAAATATGAATCTAAGGAAAACTACGATGAAACTTGGAATCACTGGACAATCGGCGTTTGAAGTGAAGTTTAAGTGGTGTGCTTCCTTTTTCGATCAGCCTCCTTTTGGATGTGGAAACGCCGACACCCTGAGTGCTGTAGACAACAATTTTATTCTCAACTTTGGAGCCACCTATCGCAAAGTCGATCGAACTGGAAGTACCGTCCACTGGTCCCTTCCTACCCGTAAAGTCTCCACTTCCCACTGACGAGGGGTATTCTCTTGACAGCACTCGACTGTTAAAACCGGTTCCCATTCAGTTACGCCGCCCAAACTAAATTTTCACCTGGTTTCGATATGCCACCTCTTTTTGGTATAATAAGTGTTGTGTCAAATTACGGTCATGTTCAAGTACCTGTGTGCCGAAAATCGGCACCTCGCACAACCAGGTTATTGCACAACAGCTGACCGCAAAAGCCTTTGACGGCCAAACTTTGTGTTGGCCGACAACACTGTTTTCTCGGCTTTGGAACCACCTTTCGTAAAGTTGTTTCAATTGGAAGTACTGTCCATTAGTCCCTTCCTACCTGTAAAGTCTCCACTTCCCACGACGAGGGGTATTATATTGACAGCCCTTTCACGGTCAAAACAAATTCCCATTCAGTTAGGCCGCCCAAACCAAATTTCCACCTCATTTCCCTAGGCACCTATTTTTGTATAATAACTGTTGTGTCAAGTTACAGTCATGTCCAAGAACCTGTGTGTCCGAATCTGCACTTCGCACACCCCGGTTATAATACAACATTTTGGGTCCAATATTGGATTTTCTTGACAGCTTTATTCCTTTATTCGTTCGAAACATAACTTTCATACATGCTGTCTTAATGAAATTTGTTACACCTAGTGCACAAACTTAGTGAACATCTCACTCGTCTCCAAATATCCTTGTCCAATTGCAGTCCTGCTGTTGTAGCGACGAGCGAAACAAATTTCCTACTGAGACAGTTGTGAACACACTTTTCTTCAGTGAACATCTCACTTGCCTCCAAATATCATCGTCTCAGCAGTCCTAAGTTTACAGCGACGAGCGAAACAAATTTCCCACTGAGAGCAATTATGGTGTCGGCCATCTTGCTTTTCGGAAAATTGCTCAAACCTCTTTTTCGATCGCAGCTAGAGAAATTACTGGTATTGACGACTCAAACTGAATATGTAAGAAGGGGAGAACAGCTAGATGCCCTTCTTAGGTGTGCCCCAGCACTCATGCAACGTCACCCTCAACGTATCGGCTCAAAAGGCAAAAGTTCCGTCCGTGCGCGCTTGCGCCGCCACAGCTTGGCATGCGAAAAGGCGCCGCAGGCTGCTGAACGCGCCTCACTGTCGAACGCCGGCTCCCCCGCTAGCGGCGCTACGCGCGTTTTTCAAAGCGCCCCCTATAGTTCCCGCACGGAGCGTATATCGTGATTCTAAGGATATTTATAGTGCAGAAATACTGGCCAACTGCCCCCAACTACTATTTGACAAAGGAACACATTCATTAAAGGGGGTAATAACACTGGGGAGAAATCTTTCCCTTTGCTCTCCGGGATGCACGCCACATGGGAAGTTTCACGCAACGTTTGGAAAGAAAGCAGCATTGAATTCCTTGGAAGCGTCAAAAACGCGCGACGTGTCCGATCGAAGAATTCCGGCGGACACGTTCCCTGACAATTGTGACCTTAACCCGAAACAAGAAGCAGTCATGATATTAATAAAAAAAATACGGACCATCATGTACAAAGTCATACCATATCTACATCAACTCGGACCTGATCCAGCGACAGAAGTGCAACATCACGGCGCGCCTTGTCTTTTTATACGTTTGCTATCGCCGACCAAACCAGTTACGCACTGTGAAGCGCCGTCAGCTAAGGCGCTCATCCTTAGGGAGGACCAGTTTGCACTTGATCAAGCACTGCGCATGCGAGCTTAACCTCGCGCACATGGCAACGGACCTCGGAACATACGTGGAATACGGAAGGAAACACGAACCTGATCGATGCTGGTATTCGGGGAACAACAAGCCAGGTAGCCCCAGTGTGGCAGCTTTCGCTCTTCTTGACGCTCGATTGTCGTTCAGTACAGGAATATATAGGGCACGCACCGAGAGTGGGAGTAAAGGGGGGAAAATTCGAATGCAGCTGGGGCAACATCGGAAGGTTACGTAAGGTGCGCCAATCAGCCGAAACGAATCCTCCGCGCATGAGAGGGGAAGCCTCTCATGCTCATAATTTGTGTGACGAAGCTCCGTTTTCCGCACCTGCTCGCTCCTAAAAGCAGGTATGTTGTGTGTTCCTACTGCTGAAAATTATAGTCGATCACAATCGGCGCCTAATGTCACAGCTCTAGATGAGAATATATATATATATATATATATAAACTGAGAAGAAAACAAAACCTTTGGTGAAAGCAGCAACAACGGACGGTTTACTCTTCGACGTTTCGGCCGGAGTCCGACCTTGGCTGAAACGTTGAAGTATAAACCGTCTGTTGTTGCTGTTTTCAACAAGGGTTTTCTTTTCTCAGTTATACCCGCGACTTCGGCCCCCGCCACCATGGCCGTTGTGTATATATATATATATATATATATATAACTGGGAAGAAAAAAACCCTGGCTGAAAACAGCGACAACGGACGATTTATTCTTCGACGTTTCGGCCGGGGTCCGGCCTTCGTCAGGAATATATTGTGTTTCACGAAAGCTGGACAAATTTGATATTTCGAAAACTACGCAACTACGCATCGCACCAAGAAAAGGCTTATGTCGTTTCGGTCCTAAGCCAGGGGCCTATTTCTAAAATGATTAAAACTCGGGATAATTAAGTTGTTAATTGTTTTCTCCGTAATTATTTTTTAAATATTGAGTTTAAGGGCACGGTTTCATTTGGAAACTTGCTTAGCATCATCGAAAAACTCTAAATGAAAAAGTTGGAGTGCGATAGAAAACACGAGCTCCATTTTACAGCTTTTGCAAAAGAAGCACCACTTCGGCGGGTTTTTAAGTTTCGGCTTGCAACAGGAGAGCTTCTCGCCACCGACGGCACCGCCTCCAGTGAAGAAATAGTGCAACCTGCCTCTGCTGCATTGCACGAGTACAACGAAGCAGATGTTGGTTGCACTATTTCTCAACTGGGCGCGGTGCCGTCGATGCCGAGAAGCGCTCCGATTGCAAACCGAAACTTAAAAACCCGTCGAATTTGTGTTGTTTTTCATAAAGCTGTAAAATGCAGCGCGTGCCTTCTATTGAACTCCATATTTTTTATTTAGTGTTTTTCGATGATGCTCAGCAAGTTACCAAATGAAACCATGCCCTTAAACTCAATATTTAAAAAATTAGTTACGCGAAAATAATTAACAACTTCATTATCTCGACATTTAATAATTTTCATAAATGTGTCCCTGGCCTAGGATTGAAACGGCACAAGCCTTTTTTTGGTGCGATGCGTACTTTTCGCAGTATCGAATTTGTCAAATTAATCGTTATTTGTTTATACAGCAGGAGGTTTGTCTGCCAGAGCATGGCGACATTGTTACCCACTGTAGATAAGCAATTTAACCAGTGCAGTACGACTGCTATAGCCTGGGGTCTTTAACGTGCACCACGCAGTAGTGATACACGACCGCACCCCGGTGCGATGCTTATCCAGATCGAAACGGGCCGGAGTGGGGATCGAATTTGTCCACCTTCCGTGAAACACCATGTATATATATTATTGTGACGAAGAAGGCGACGACGCTGGGGCAGTAGCGAGCCTGATTATCACGCGCCAAACTCCGCGCGTCCCTGCTTCCATAAAATCCTTTCTATCTCATTGAGTGGACGCGTCATTGTCATTTGCTGCCGGCCGCACACCTTCTTAACATTTGGTGGAGGTGCAGGGTACATCATCTTTCGTTCTTTGTCATCATCGCTCCGGACCTTGGTTGCAGCAGTCCTCCGCCGCAGCCGATTGAGCTCCAGACAATAGCCCCGCCGCACAGCCCCCGCCCCGCGAGCTGCCTGAAATGCCGAAGTGACTGTGAGAGAGAGGTTCAACGAATGAGAGCTACGAGGATTTTTATGAAAAGCGCCGTGAACAAGGTGAACTCTGGACGAAATCGAGATACAGAAGCAAGTTTATGGTCCCCTGCCCTGTCCCAAGCACCGTCTGTGTTGATAGCGGTCAAATGAATTCCACAGCCCGGATCGTGACGTTCCGGTGCTGTGGCTGGCACAGAGATCGGCAATGCTCTGGAGAGAGGCTGAAGGTTGAAGAACATTTTCATTCTACGCGGCGGGTAGCAGTCATTCGTCTATTCAAATGACTTCTGCCTTGTCTTCTATGTCCATGTGTGTGTTTGTTTTCAGTTTATTCTCGTGGTTACTCCATTCATCTGCCGGGTCGTCCTCTTTAAAGGTCGGGGAAATGTGAGCCAGACTTGTGCTCGTTACTTGAAAAATGTAATGGATTACAATTACATATTATCGAGCCTCAAATTTAATGAATTACCGTTACAAATTACTTTCGCTGGAAAGTAACTGATTACTTTACTCGCTACGTTGCAAATTAGTTTCGCGTTACTTTTTTCCTTACACTTATCCAGAAAATAGAAACTATTTTGATATTTTTCACGAATGTTCTGCAACACTACATTTAATCTTTCTTACGCCCGAATTATGGTAGTCCTTGTAAAAATAAAATATTGTATTTAAGAGAAAGGGTGTAGGTGCACTCCGTTCACCTGTAAGCTGACAAGGCACCGAAAGCTTCAACCACACCCACGATCACGCTAGCTTACGGCCTCCGGAAATGATCCCTGGAATTGTGCAGACAAAGCTAGTGGTGTGCATGCTCAGTAGCAGCGTCTACCTTCGCTACGAGATTCGGAGCTAAAGAAGCGATCTACGAAAGCTTCATTTTGACTCGGGTGTTTCGCATGTTATTCACAAGAAAATAACTTGGTTCTAAGGTTACAATGTATAGCCAATGCAGAATGCAGGTGTCCCAGTTTACCTTGATGTGTTTCCTTATATTAGAGTTTGTTGTTCTTGTTGATGACAGTGTGTGTTTTCTTGGCAAGCAAAGTATGCACTGAAACTCCAGGTTTCCGTTCTCCTTAATGCCCTAAATATTAAACGTCTCATTAAAAGATGGCCACGGAGACCACGGACACTCCATGACTGAAAACTTGACCTGTCAGAGAAAACGTGGTGGTTACGGGTTATCGATCGTTCATCGGTTCTCACTGTCATACCAGTATTTGTGCAGACCAGGGGAGGGGAGATCATAAAGAGCGAGAGAAGCCGTGGCCATCGGTCTCGCAAAACAATAGAGGATCACAGCACTTTTACGCGTTCTCTCTCTCTCACTGTCAGCACTCCTTAGATGGCCTATCCCCCCCCCCCTTTATGTTAACAGTTGACTGTAAAGTAAGGAGTGGACTCGATCACCATGGCCAGACAAGTAAACCAAAAGAAGTATCGTCCGTACCCTCGAAGACGATGCTCCTAGCCTCGCGACAAAGAAGTATCGTCCGTACCCTCAAAGACGATGCTCCTAGCCTCGCGACGGGCGCTTTTGAACCGTGCCAGAAGAGCGTGCTAGAATGCAGTGAACAGCGCACATCAAAGACAAAGAGAATTCGACCCCCTCGCGCGAGGCTACATCGTCTGTTACGCGAGTTGTGAACCCTCGTATCGAAGGGGTCCGGACCCGCATTTGATGTCTGTGCAGGTGGCGGGAGACGTCGAAGAAGTTGGAAAGGGTGATTCGGTGTAAAAGACAAAAACAAATTAACACGCAGAGCTTTCTTCTGCCCGGGAGAAGAAAAACACTATGGGAGGCGACGGAGGGCCTACTCGGAGTTAAGGGCGTCGAAACCATGCACTTAAACTGAATATTAAAAAAAATAATTACGTGTAAATAATTAAAAGCTTAATTACCCCGACCTTTAATCATTTTCCTAATTAGGCCCCTGGCCTAGGACCAAAACGACACAAACCTTTTTTGTTTTTTTGGTGCACTGCGTAGTTTTCGCAATATCGAATTTGTCCACCTTTCGTGAAACATCCTGTATATACCAGCTCTCCGTGTTTAATGTTAGTTTCAAATTCGCTTAAACCCCCCCCCCCCCAAAAAAAAAAAAAAATTAAACAATCTGGCTGGGAAACGCAAATTAAAAATTAAATTTTACGCGAAAAAAAAATTGTACATTAATATTGACGGTGAGAGATTTATTTGAAATTCTGCACGCGAAGTCTACGACGTCACGGGTCATTCCGGAATGACCATCTCGGTAGTGAAGCCGAAGCCGATCCACTTCTTTTCCTCGCGCCCGAAATGCGGAGAGAGAAAAGAAGTGGAAAGGAGGAGACTGCCGACTAAATCACGTCTCGCAACGTCAATACTGCTCTAAAAAAAGATTGCGCAAAATTATTTTTTGACGCGCCTCTCCAAACCAGACTGTTCAAAAAAACATTTTTTTTTCAGGTACCATTTGACTGGGTAGACTAGCATGGCCCTTAAATCAGCAACGGCTATCGACTACCCGGTTAAACGTAGTCGAAACTAACATTACACACAAAGAGATGGTCGAAAATTGAGTCCGCCGAAACCAGTGGGCGGGGTGGCGAAGGTTGCGGGTTCGTTCCCCGCTTCTGGCTCAATTTCGCGCCGGCTTTCATTCCCTTTTCCTTTCGCTAGCTTTCATGCAAGAAATTCAATATTCACTTTCTCCCCTCTTCGGTAAAATGTATACGTATTTTACTGAATACCTAAGTCATGAGACGTTCAGCAGTTTAGAAACCATATGGTGCGGTATGTCGATTACCTTTATAGTGCTGCATAAATGTCAATGTGGGAGCTTGTGACAGCTTTTAGGGGCGAAGCTCCTTAGGAGCTAGCCATGTCCGCATGTCCGTCCGCCGTAAGCCCGGCGTCGGGTGCTCGTGCTTCTGCTCGTGAGATCACGTGCTCACGAGCACGTGAGCACATGCTCACGTGCTCCTGTAGGGCAAAAAAAAATTGGAAAAAAAAAGATGAAAAAAAATTATGAAAAAAGAAAAATGAAGAAGAAAAAGAGTAGGGGGTTCTGAGATGCCATCCCATCTGTCTGCTTAAAAAAAGAAAAAGTAGAAAACCACACATTCTCCTACTGACATGAATGAAAAGGCTCGGCATGCTGCGGCTCCGCGTCTACGCAGACAAGCACCACCAGAGCTTCGCCCCAAGCAACATCATTCACCACGTGGAGATGCGGTCAATTTTTCCACAAGCCTTCAGTACCTGTAAATTGTACTTGATGCAAATAAAATGAACAATAAATAACAATATCCTATTTAAAAAACGAAAAAAAAAAACATCGCTTGCCAGCAGCTAAGCCAATGGAAGAAAAAAAAAATACTGTAGAAATGTTATGCAAGGGCACATGTATATAAAATATGTTTATAATGTATGACGTCGTCAGCACGAAAACAGAAGTAATTATTTCATACTGAATTGCGCCGCGCACATGTATCTCGCTGTGAAATTGCGACCGACCGCGATCTTGGCTTGAAAACATCTGGTGTTATGGTCGCATTTCAGATGGGTTGAACGCAGTACCTTGTTTTGTTGCCAGCCGCCTCGGCTGGCAACAAAACAAGGTACTTTCCACGTGACGGGTTCGAATCATGGCTGACGTGCCAGCAATCTGACGGAGGCTCATTGGAGAGTAGGCGCCGTGTAACCGAACTTTTGGTTGGGCGTCGGTTGCGCGTCGGTTGCGCGTCGGTTACGCGTCGGTTGTCGAAATTAATCCTCAGTCTTCCGCTGGGGCGTGCCAGATGCCCTTTGTTGGTTTGGCACGTAAACCCCCAAAATTTGACTTTGCTTTAGTTTTGTTTTCGGGATTTTGCTGGGCTATCTCTTTTTTTTTTTTTTTTTTGCGGCGGTGCTAATGACATGGCACCTTGGCCTTTTTAAAAAACAAATTTCTGGGCATTGCAGTGCAGTAGAACGCAGCCAGAATTTTTCTGTAGTAGCACTTTTATAATTATGTTTTTGTGTTTTTATTAATACTGCTCAACCTCAACGAGGCTAGCAGCATCGATAACTAAATAGATAAACGAATAATCTAAAACTCATTACGGAAATTCGTGCGGTGCGTAGCCGTGCACATAGCGATTAAGGCGTTCTTTCCAACCAGACGAAGTGAAGCAAAGGAAATAAAATTGGATATTGTTGGGAAAGATCGTGCAAGTTGATAGATATATCAACTTATGGTATTAGTTTATAGTCGAAGTTGTTCTGTTTCGATTTGTATCTTCACAGCGATGATCGAACCTGTATCAGCAATCTCAGGGGCGTATCGATTTCTCATTGTACGCGCGCGGCGCGTACAATGTAGTTGCGCGCGGCAATATGTAGCTGCGCGCGTACAACGTAGCTGCGCGCGGCAATATGTGATTATAGTCACATATTGCCGCGCGCAGCTGCCACGTAGGCAGCGCGGCCGTGGCCTAACGGTTATTGTGCTTGCCTCCCACGCGGAGAGAGTCATTCTCGGAAGTTCGAGAACTTTCTCGTTTCACCAAGTTACGAATGTTCTACGTCCCGAAGGTTCTAGGCCGAATGTTCCAGAAACCCTCGCCGGTACAAAAGGCGCTTCGCGTGGCGAGCCGGGATCAGTCTCGCTCCAGCGCTTGATCCTGCGGTTTCGCCGACATCGACGCCCGCGACGCCCTGCCGTTTCCCTCTGTTCCCCCTTTTGTTTTGGGCACACGTTCGCCCCATTAAACGTTTAGTTTCTTCAGTTATCATCGCCTCATCAATTGTCATTCGTGACATTTTGGTGGAGGTGCGGGGTATTGCATTCTATGCCCGTTGAGCGTACCCCTCCGAAGACATCCCGGCCAAGCGACGTGCTCAGCCCCAGAAGGCTACCCTTCGCCGAAGACGACGAAGCCCGAAGAGGCAGTCGTATTAGAGGTCAGTTCCCCCGAATTCGGTCTCTTGATCGAGAACCGGAGGAAGAAGGTACCGACAATGACCACCCCGCCCGTCGTTGTCCTATCCGTCACTGCCCGAACGCCCGCGTCCTTCCGTGGTGAGCCTTATGAGGACATCGAGGACTGGCTAAAACAGTACGAGCGAGTGGCCCAGCACAACCGATGGACGGACGAACAGCGCCTGCAAAATCTTTACTTCGCGCTCGAAGAAACGGCCAGGACCTGGTTCGGGAATCGCGAGACTTCGTTGATCTCGTGGCCCGCCTGCAAGGATGAGCTGAGACGGACTTTCACCAACCAGTATCGACGGGAGAGGGCCGAGGACCTTCTTCGAATGAGGACCCAGGGCGCAAACGAGACCATCACCAGTTTCGTCGAGGATGTTCTGCACCTGGTCGCTCGCGCCGACCCTCAAGCCACCGAAGAAAATAAGTTGCGGATCCTGATGCGAGGTGTAAGAGATGACATCTTCAAAGACCTCGTCCGCAATCCGCTGACCACCGCCGAAGCCTTCGTCATGGAGGCGACCAACATCGAGCACGCCCTCTAAGCGCGCTGTAGCGCGTTCGATGTTGTGGACGGAACAGATGGCGCGACCAACTCCGAGCTTTGGCGGAAACGTTCTGTTTATTCTCTCGTGCCGCCGGGCTCGTATTGACGAGTAACGTCGTCGTCTTTTATCTGCGGCTTGGTAGGCCGATGGACCGCCACAGAGCTCCCCCCCCCCCCCCCTATAGTTCGTTTCACCTTATGTGCGAGCGAAGCCAACGCTACAAGAGCGAGCATGCTGCTTGTAACAGCGCCTGTAGTGAACGAGCACACGTGCGAAGCAGGAACGCTCAGAGCGTTGGGCTCGCGCTTCTAGCTTTGACTTCGCTCGCACATAACGTGAAACGAAGTATAGAGCCGTCGCCTGCAGGTAAGCAGCCTGTAGGGGACGGAGCGATTGAGTGGTTGCGGCAGCAGCAAGTGAGTTTGGCTGTTGCCGTTGGCGTGTGATACGAGCCGGACGACGTGGCAGAAAGCGGTGCAGAAGACAGCCTGCGCAAACTACGCAGGGAGTTGACGCTGAAGTCAGGCTTATTGGAGCAATGCGGCAGCAGAGAAAGGGCACAACGATGCGTTCGTGCTGTGCATCCAATGTGGAGTGGACTCCATCGCAGCTCGGGCTCCAGGGAACATGGCGGTCAGCTGTGGGACCGATACAGCGTCATCCCCGGAGGTGACGCACCAAGCGAAGGGCAAAGCATGACCAGCGATAAGGAGGCCCTGGTCGGTTAGAGAAGTGCCATGTCAAGAACAGTGTCGTCCGCCGTTACTTGCCATGCCCCAGCGTGGCGCAGTGAAGCACGCCCCACATGTTGTGGCAGCAGGCGACCGTGCCAGGCCAGCACCACACCACACAGATAATCGCGACTGCCGCGGCGACACCAAAGACTGTGGCAGTGGTGGAAAAAGCCAAAGAACGTTGACTTGCCGAGCCGGCAGGGTGAGCGAGGTGGTCGCAGCCCGTTGCTGGGAGATGCCAGCGGCGGACGCTACGGAGGCTCACTGTGCTGAGGCCAAGGAAGATGTGTTCTCAAATAATTGCCGAAATCCCAAGCTGCTTGCCGCGTCCCGTGCCGCGGAGAACGTTCCCCTGGATGGCAGGTGCTCGGAGTCGATCATCACGTCCGGGTCACCATTTTGTAGCGCGTTTGATGTTGTGGACGAAAGAGATTGCGCGACCGACTTTGAGCTTTGGTGAAAACGTTCTGCTTATTCTCTTGTTCCGCCGGGCTCGTACTGACGAGTAACGTCGTCGTCTTTTATCTACGGCTTGGTAGGCCGATGGACCGCCACACGCGCGCTTTTCACTACCAACGACATCCAGACGTCGCTGCATCCACCCTGCTTAGCGGCAAAACCTCCCCCGTAACCCCAGACATCCACGAAATTATCCGGGACGTCGTCCGGGAGGAACTCAGCAGGTTGCTGCCAGCCTCAAGTCTTCCAGCAACACACTCCATCGCCGAGGTTGTGCGCGAGGAAGTCAAACGGGCGGTACAACCTGCAATTCCCATCAACGTGACGACGCCAGAAGAACCGACGTTGAGCTATGCCTCCGTGGCCCGACGACCACCGCAAGCTCCGCGCCAGGCCCCGGCGCCACCCCGAAGAGACGCCCAAACGTCGCGGTATCCTCAGCGTCAGGAGGAACAAGCCAACTACGTTCGCCCGTAGCGACCCACGACGAGGAAGACCGACGTGGGGAGAGCGGCCGACCGACACCCGCTCTGCTACCACTGCCGGGAAGCCGACCACATGTACCGCGGCTGCCCCTACCGTCGACTTGTGCTGCGTGGTTTCCACCCGAACGACCCACGCCCGAGGTACGCCGAACGCCCTCGCGACATTGAGGAGTACCTCCGACGCTCGCCCTCCTCAGTGCCGTCTCTCCGCCGTGAATCACGCTCACCATTCAGCGTCCCCAGCGCCCGCAGACGTTCAGCGTCCCCAGCGCCACGACCCCGCCGAGAGAGCTTGTCTCCTCTGCGTCGCCGGGAAAACTAAGTGCGGCAGCGCCTAGAGGTAGCGTTGCCGAAGACGATCAAAGTAAAGAGCCACAAAGAACGCCGGAGCGCTCCCACTCTTACGACGCCACACATTGCAACGACGCTCATGCAACGGTGTCCAACAACCTAAAAGTTGTTATCAATTGCCACGACGTATCTGCACCCGTGGGCACCGGAACAGACTACCCAGTCTTGAGTTGGAAGATATATCTCGCCACCTGCGAAACGTTACGACGTCCTGGGCAAGGCCACAAATTGGAACCACCGGAGGACACCTTATCACGCCTGTCGGAAGGTGCACCGCTCGCGTCGAAATTCACGGCGAAACGTTCCCTGTGAAATTCGTCGTTCTACAAGACTGTTCCAGAGATGTCATTCTCGGCATGGACTTTCTGTGTGAATACGGCGCCGTCATCGACCTGGGTGAGAACAGATTGGTGCTGCGGACGCCTGTTCCGCCTTCAGAGAAATCCCAAATAGCGTCAACCGCCGTCCGAGTCGCCACCGACCACGTGAACCTGCCACCGCGATCAAGTGTTGTCGTACCCGTCGTGACCGATACAGCTACCTGCGGCGACGTTGTCTTGGAAGGCAACCTTCAATTGCTCCTGGGGAGAGTAATTGATGTCGCAAGAGGCTGAACTTCAGGATGGGCGCACCGTGATCCTCGTGACGAACTTCCGACAAGAAACGCAACACCTCACGAAAGGTGCCGCTGTGGGCCACGTCGAAGAACTTTGGAACTCCGCCGAAATCGCCGCGATTGCTGAAGAATCATCGCCGCCTCAGCAAGACATTACGCCGCCAGCGCAGCTCGACATTGACCCCAAGCTTCCAGGACTGAAACGACGGCATCTTATTGACCTCCTCACCGAATACAGCGACTGCTTCGCGACGTCGTCGAAGGTGCGCCAAACCGCCGTTGCGAAGCATCGCATCGTTAACGATGACGACGCGCTCCCTGTGCACCGATTGCCGTACAGAGTCTCCGTAAAAGAAAGGGAGGTCATTCAAGAGCAAGTGGAAGAAATGCTGAACGACGACATAATCCAGCCTTCAAGCAGTCTGTGGGCCTCTCCAGTCGTGCTTGTTAAGAAGGACGGAACGCTTAGGTTCTGCGTGGACTACCGAGAGTTGAACGCGGTAACGAGGAAAGATGTCTATCCACTCCCCCGCATCGATGACACGCGAGACCAGCTGCGCCACTCTCGATACTTTTCATCGATGAATCTGAAGAGCGGTTACTGGCAGATCCAAATCGACGAACGGGACCGAAAAAAGATGGACAGATGGACTGTACGAGTTCATGGTGATGCCCTTTGGACTATGCTCAGCGCCAGCAACTTTCCAGCAGGTCATGGACACCGTACTGGCAGGACTGAAGTGGCAGAGCTCTCTCGTATACCTTGACGACGTCGAAGTGTTTTCAAGTGAATTCAACGAGCACTTGCGACGACTCCAAGCTGTCCTCCAAGCCATACAGACCGCTGTACTCACCCTTAAGCCGTCCAAGTGCAGGTTCACCTTTGCCGAACTGAAGTTCCTAGGCCACGTGTTTAGTAACGACGCGTCCGCCCAGACCCCGAGAAGACTTGCGCCGTTGCGGCATTTCCAGCGCCTTCAGACAAGAAGGCCGAGCGAAGATACCTTGGACTTTGTGCCTATCGACGCTTCGTTCGGCATTTCGCAAGGATTTCCGCACCGCTAACAAAACTCACGAAGGACGCCGAGAAGTTTGAATTGGCGGAGGAGCAACAGCACGCGTTTGACAAGCTGAAGCACCGACTCCAGACTCCTCCTGTTCTTGGACACTTCGATCAAGATGCGGAAACCGAGATTCATACGGACGCAAGTAACGAAGGACTTGACGCGGTACTGGTTGAAGTGCAAGAAGACACCGAGCGAGTCATCGCCAACGCAAGTCGGACACTGTCCAAAGCGAAAAGAAATTACTCCACGACTGAAAAAGAATGTCTTGCGGTCGTCTGGGCAATCACAAAGTTTTGGCGGTACTTATACGGAAGCCCTTTCCGCGTTGTCTCGGACCACCACTCGCACTGCTGGCTTGCGAATTTAAAGGACCCTTCAGGACGTCTCACTCGATGGAGCCTCCGACTGCAGGAGTTCAATCATGAATGTGGTCTACAGTCAGGCCGCAAACACAGCGACGGCGATTGCCTGTCCAGAGCCCCTGTCAAGACATCTCTCGGTAGCAGCGACGACGATGACGTCGAGTGCTTCCTAGGCACGCTGAACACCGACGACATGGCGCGACGTCAAAGAGACGATCCTGAGTTGCGCGCGCTAATCGAGCACCTCGAAGGTCGAGGGGGTACTATTCCCCGTGTCTTCTTGAGAGCCCTGCCGACCTTCGTCCTCCGTCAAGGTGTACTTTACAAGAAGAACTTCGGAGACAACAGCTCGCCATGGCTGCTGGTAATCCCTGCCGACCTTAGAGAGGAGATCCTCTAAGCCTGCCACGACGAGCCAACGGCTGGGCACCTTGGCTGCAGCAGGACGCTCGCCAGGATTCGGGAAAAATACTACTGGCCAAGGCAACCGAAGACCGTTCATTTCTACACTCGATCATGCCACGAGCGTCAGCGACGCAAGAAACCGCCGACGAAGCCAACAGGTCTTCTGCAGCCGATTGCTCCCCCAACCGCGCCGTTCCAGCAGATCGGAATGGACTTACTTGGCCCTTTTCCGCCGTCAGCAGCGGGAAACCGCTGGATAATCGTCGCCACAGATTATCTGACGCGATACGCCGAAACGAAAGCCCTTCCATCAGGAACTGCTGTTGAAGTCGCAAAGTTGTTCATCGAGTCGCTCGTCCTCCGGCACGGCGCCCCCCAAGTCCTCATTACAGACCGTGGATCATCGTTCATGGCTCAGCTGACACAAACAATTCTTCGTCTCAGTAGCACCAGCGACCGTCGAACCAGTCCGTACCATCCACAGACAAATGGACTAACGGAACGACGAAACAAAACTATCGCCGACATGATCTCCGTGTATGTCGACGTAGAGCACAAGACGTGGGACGAGGTGCTTCCCTACGTCACGTTTGCTTACAACACGGCAGTTCAAGAGACCACAGGAGTAACACCGTTTCAGCTGGTGCATGGCAGAAAAGTATCGACCATGCTCGACGCAATGTTACCCCACGAACCAGCTGACGATGGGACCTTCGACGCCCAGGTGGATGCTCAACGAGCCGAAGAAGTTCGCCAGCTCACCCGACTCCGAATTCAAGATCAACAACGTGTCGATGCTACCCGGTACAACCTTCGCCGGATCGACGCTCGCTTCAAGCCCGGAGACTGTGTGTTGTTGGTGCGGCTGTATACTCTTCTTGTTTTTCCAAAGTCACTCGTCTAAACACTCTTGCCAGTATTTTTACTGCCGAGCTATACGGGGTCATGATGGCGCTTGACTATATAGTTCAGAGTAAAACAAAGAAAGCCATCATTTTTGTAGATTCCCAGAGTGTTGTCTGTGTGTTCTGTTTTATCAACAAAGAATCGGCTAACCCTAACTGTGCGTGTTAAGGTGCAGCACGGCCTACATGATGGGCACGACATTAGGTTTTGCTGGATTCCCGGCCATGTGGGCATTACTGGCAACGAGGCTGCAGATAAACTGGCCGTCTCTTCGCAAAATCTTCCGGTGTCACATGTACGCATCCCCCACCAAGACTTAAAAATGCCTACAAGACTTAGGGCCGGTTGCACCAACGTCGCTTACCTTAACCCAAAGCGGCTCTTTCCTAAGTCGGCTTAGCGCCCTAAACCGAGCTCGGGTAAGCACGGGTTTAAATTCCGGTTGCACCAACGTTAACCCGGCTTTACAGACGCGCCCCTAGCTAAACGCTGGATTTGCCTAGGGAATGTAGGGACACACAGAGCGAACTAGGGAACGCTCAGAGGGACGAATACGATTGGCGGAGAGGAATCTCGTATGTAAACAAAAAACCTGCTGTAGTAGCCGTCGTCGTCGTCTGCTTTTCGCTGTATTTCTTCGGTGAGTAACGAATTAAAGGTCTCCAAATTCAATCATTTTTGTCGCTTAACTTTCAAAAACAGGAGTCAACGCTTTAAATAAACACAAATGCTCTTTACATCTGTGATTGTGTGTTTATTATCGGTTGATAACAGAATATTTTGTAGTGACAGTAGTTTTCGTGCTCACATTTTGAGATAAAGGAGCCATCGGGGGCCCCAAATCTCACCGAACGCGAGAAGGACGCTCTACTCGCTACATCGCTGAAGACAAAACATCATCGAGAATAAGTAGGCAGGTAAGATGACTACTAAAATCAAGCCATGCCTGAGACCGATGAAGTTCAAAACGGTGACGAACTCGCCACGGCAGCTGCGAAAATGCCCTGAAATCGTCGAATAGAAGTCGTCGAGTTGTCGTCGCCACGAATAGAAGTTGTCGTCGCAACGAATGAAATATATAAAGCAAAATATTCCTAAAAAGCGCGATCACCAGAAAAGTTACGGTTATGGAACGATACAGTTTTCTGAAGCCAAGATTCTACTCGCGAGACAAGGAAAATTCACTGAAGATTGTCTCGAAACTCAGAAAACAAAAGAAATTGACTTTTCGCTGTTTTATAACCTAAAAGCGCCGCAATCTGATGCAAACGGCAGAAGGGTCGACAATCAGCTGATCGCCGAGATCATGTACTGCCACTATTCAACGCGCTCATCGGATTGAAGGATATGCGTTGCAAGTAGAAATAAACAAGCTGGTAAATAACAATACGTTACAGTTACGCGAAAATCAGTAAGGTATACATACGAATAAGCTCGTTGACAGAATAACCAACGTGAAGACAGACGTGAGCCCCACAGCTCCGTACGTATCTCGGTTAGGGCTAACACGCACTGAGAGTGGAGATCCAGCTTGAAAACAGGGGTCGACAAACACTTCACGCGACAATATTTTGCATCCTTGTCACAATCGAAGGCCATTCTGTCGAGACTCTCACGCTGTCGTAGCCTAAAACACTTTGCACAACCAATTTCGTTCACCGCGTCGACCGCCACAAACCAGCCGCCATGTTTTAAAGCCAGGATTAAGAAACAACCAAAAGCAAAGCGCCCAATGTTGAGCGCTTACGATAAGCGTAGTTTAGTGCTAGGTTTAGCGATAAGCGATTTTGGTGCAACCGAACGAAACCGAAACTTAGCTTAGGTTCCCGGCTAAGCTCTGCTTTGCGCTAAGCGGCGTTGGTGCAACCGGCCCTTATAGTCCTGCGATCGTGGCAGTCTGAGTGGGATTCAGAGGTTAACAATAAGCTTCACACCATCATGCCAGACCTTGGTACCTGGGAAACGTCTTACAATAAAAATGGATTCCACGAGGTCCTCCTATGCCGCCTGAGGATCGGCCACACCTACCTTACGCATAGCTACCTGCTTACTGGTGGAGAACCTACATCCTGTGAGCGCTGCGGTGAACCTTTGACTGTTCTTCATATTTGTTTTTTGTTCTGGTCTTTGGTAGCAGCACAAATTATTTTTCCTGATCTTTTCAAACATCGCACCCTGCCTTGCTACTTGGTGAGCGACCACTGATTTTATTCAAACGTCTTTTTGATTTTCTTGAAAATATCGGATTTTTAAACAAATTATAGAACTAATCCCCCGTAGTTTGATTCAACTCACCTTTTTTATTGATCCACCTTGTTTGGAACCGTATGGCCATCGATGCTCTTGCGCCATTAAAACTGTAAACAACAACGAGACCGTGTGTGGGTTAGGACCCCGATACGACGAAGTGGTCTAAGCGAGAAACTTCTGAAGCGCTACTTCGGACATTAAAAAGTGCTTCGCCGACTCGGGGATCTAAACTACGAGGTGATTCCCGACGGAACACGGACTTCATCGCGCCTCCCACCGCGACCTGAAGTCGTCCACGTCGTGCGCCTGAAGCCGTACTACGCTCGATAGGACTGCGGACCTTATGTGTTCCAAATGACGCTTTAGTTTGCCGTTCTTCTTGTTACATCGAGTCGGGCACAGGAGACGACTGGTCAAATCGGTTTAATCAGTTCGGAGCCCGGCGTTCGTCTGCCCGCGCACCCCGAGCCTCGAGCGCTCAGTGCCCACGCTCCTCGAGTGGCCACGAGCTGATAAGCGCCAGTCTGTCAGTCAGTACATAACACTTCTTATCTGCTTTGTTTTGTTTTGTGTTGCATCGGGGCGATGCACTTTTTTAAAGGGGAAAGGAATGCCGCGCACGCAGCTGCCAAGTAGACAGCGCGGCCGTGGCCTAACGGTTATCGTGCTTGCCTCCCACGCGGTGAGCCTGGGTTCGATTCCTGGGAACGACGTGTCTTATATATTCTTTCTACTTGTCATTCTCGCAAGTTCAAGAACTTTCTCATTTCACCAAGTTACGAATGTTCTACGCCCCGAACGTTCTAGGCTGAATGTTCCAGAAACCCACGCCGGTACAAAAGGCGCTCCGCGTGGCAAGCCCGGATCAGTCCTCGCTCCAGCGCTCCATCCTGCGGTTTCGCCTACATCGACGCCCGCGACGCTCTGCTGTTTTTTTCTGTGCCCCATAAGTTTTGGGCATAAGTTCGCCCCATTAAACGTTTAGTTTCTTCAGTTATGGTGAAGTCCGTGTTCCGCCTCATCAATTGTCATTCGTGACACTATGACACCCTCAAATGCATAGTGCACACAACCTCATGTTACATCACGTTGACATCTGAAGCCAGGCGTGTGGAGAAATTGAGAACGTTTCAACAACGAAAACTAACAACAAAATTGGGACGGATTTACGTCACATGAAAACACCCTATACTTAATGAGACCATGAAATGATTTTTAACTTTCTCCTTAGCCTTAATCTTCAACTCAAAAGCGCAGTGAGAAACCACGTGGTCTTGACATGCTTAGGCATCGGAGGCGATGGCTCCAAGCTTCCACCGTGCTTTTTAAGCACGCCATGAAACGTTTGATTCCCAAGTGATGATAAGTGTCGTCACGGCACTCATTAGCCACCAACGCGAATTCAAATATTAAAGCGATAGTTTTAAGAAGCTCGTCGTGCAGAAAATCCGGCGTTGGTTTCGGCGTTGGTGTCGATATCGGCGTTGGTGGGCCAGGGAAATCCTGATTGGTCCATAAGTAATTTATTTGCCTCAAAGAAAAAATCTGAAGAAGTGGGATTAGCGAGATCAAATTTTCTGTTGAGAGCCAGAGGCAATACCCATTCAGCCACGCAGACGCATTTTTTTTTTCAAATGATTTATTTTCACGACTATATACACTGTGACATTATTCTACAATATATTTATAAATTAAACAAAGAACCGGTTACATATGCCGCAACCTCCACCCTCAAGACGTTGTTACAAAATATTTTCCAAAGGAGTTACTTTCCATTAACACTAAGGGCCGGTTGCACCAACGTCGCTTACCTTAACACAAAGCGGCTCTTTCCTAAGTAGGCTTAGTGCCCTAAACCGAGCTCGGATAAGCACGGGTTTAAATTCCGGTTGCACCAACGTTAACCCGGCTTTACAGACGCGCCCCTAGCTAAACGCTGCATTTGCGTAGAGAATGTATGGACAAACAGAGCGAACTAGGGAACGCTCAGAGGGACGAATACGATTGGCGGAGAGGAATCACATAATGTAAACAAAAAAACTGCCATAGTAGCCGTCGTCGGCGTCTGCTTTTCGCTGTATTTCTTCGGCGAGTAACGAATTAAAGGTCTCCAAATTCAATCACTTTTTTTTGCTTAACTTTTAAAAACAGGAGTCAAAGCTTTAAATAAACACGAATGCTCTTTACATCTGTGATTGTGTGTTTAATATCGATTGATAACAGAATATTTTGACAGTAGTTTTCGTGCTTTTATTTTGAGATAAAGGAGCCATCGGGGGCCCCAAATCTCACCGAACGCGAGAAGGACGCTCTACTCGCTACATCGCTGAAGACAAAACATCATCGAGAATAAATAGGCAGGTGAGATGACTACTAAAATCAAGTCATGCCTGAGACCGATGAAGTTCAAAACAGTGACGAACTCGCCATGGCAGCTGCATTTATTGTAAATTGCAAACGGGTGAGAGGCAGAAGCTAGGCTATTGGCGTACAGGAAACAATGCTAAAACATTCACAATCGGGAAAATTTTGAGCTTTCTCGGTCGCTGAAGTACTTGGATTATGAACTTGAAAATCTCCACAATATGGCATGTCAAAAGGTGGCTTGAACTAGTCGGAATAAAGTTCTTGTTGTTGCTCGTTCTTATGCCTTTATACATAAATGATCTCCCTTTATTCAAAGCATCATGTTGTGTTTTTTTTTATTTTTATATTTTTATCTTTCTCACTGTTCGTCTTTATATGTGAATTACCAACTCACTCAAGTTACCATTTCATAAAAACACATTTGTTGAACTATGAAAATATGTATCTGTCTAGTGCACCTGTAAATAATTAAAGAGAATTGATTGCTCATAAAAGTTACAGACACTTATATCAACGATTATCACTGTAAGCTTCCTTTGATGGTTTGTCCTTGCACACTCTTGAAGTGAGTTATTTGGACTACACAATTGAAATATTATTTATCAGGCTATTTTTTTTTAACACTGAAGGTCTCACTTACAACATATTGCCTGGTCATCATAGTCACCCAATACACTGAAATATAAGCTAACAACCCCACAACACTTCTTCAACCCAGTTTTTTTTTTTAACAGCTATCGTTGAATACCTTCATGAATCTATTTTTCCACGGCCCTGGTTAGCTGTCTCTAAGCTTTGTTCGCTTGATTTTTACCGTGAGTAGCAAGTCTTGCACAGAATGCAGCTCGTACAAATTCAGTATAGTCCCATTATGGGAAAGGGCAATTCAGGCTAAGCCACCGAATATCAGAAACACGTAATTGCAGTGAGATATCACCTAGTTAAACTTGAATGTGCTTAATGTCAGTGTTGCATCTGTAATAAGAATTGAAGTACCCTTATGTGTAACAGGGGGTAGAAGCTGAGCTAGTTGGTGGTACATATTACAACGGTTAAACCAGCTGAACTACGAAAAGAGGGAGAAAGGAGTGAAGACAGACGCTCGCTGGACTACCAACTATTTAATACTGATCCTTCGTTTTCCTCTCTTTGTCTACTGGCGCTGTGGCTACCTTCTCGGAACTTATTCCATCATTTAATGTTGTTGCTCCTCTATTATTGTCATTTTCTTCCCACTTGATCTTCCTGTGCCATCTCGGATACTCGTTTTCCGAAGGAATTTTTTTTCGCTTCCCTGTAGGGCAACAGATGGTGAACTAACGCAGTTTTCTTCTTTATCTTCTATACATAGGTTGCACTGACGTAATTTGGTCCTCCTTTCTGGTGGCCGAACTTCCTCGAGCGTAGCCTTTACTGTGCATATTCTACGAGCAGTACACGAGCGTCGCGAGCGAGCGGAAACGAGTGAGCACAGCTTCATTACACTTCGTTTCACTTTATCTGCGAGCGAAGCCAAAGCTAGAAGCGCGAGAGCAGCGCTTTTTGCGTTTCTGCCCAGCTCGCGCGCTCGAGCAAAGCCTGAAGGCACGGAGCTTTCGTGCTCGCGCTTCCAGCTTTGCCTTCGCTCGCACATAAGGTGAAACGAGGTGTTTTGGCCACCAGAAAGGAGGAAGGATATGACGTCACGTGCAACCCATGTATGGCCAAGGCCTCAAGTATTTCGCGGGCGAGCTGGTCTTTGTGGTGAGCCAAGATGGTTCCCATTTCGAGCTTGGCCTCGCACGTGCAAGCTCGACAATGAGCAGCTAAATGCCCCGGCCCTGTTAGGGCTCTTATGTTTGCTGCATGCTCACGTGCTCGATCGTTCACGCACCTTCCCGTTTGTCCAATATACACACGCCCACATGACAGTGGTATGTTGTAAACTACTCCCTTTTCGCATTGGACGTACTTATTCTTATGTTTGGTGCTGCAAGTGCCGGTGTTGTAGGCCTCCGCTAGATTAACCTTCCGGCACATGGTATACCCCTTGTTGGGTGCCGAGCACACTACTTTGACGCCCTGCCTGGTGGCGATCTTCTTCAACCTATGGGTGACACCATGAATGTACGGAACCACCGCGAAAGGTGATCTAGGAACATTCTTTCGTGTGTTAGAGTCATTCATTCGGCTGGATTTCTTGATGTTTTGGCAGAGTTTTTCACAGATGGAGGCTAAGAATGGTCGCGGATATCCGGCCTCATGGAGTCTGGAGATTTGGGTCTCGAAGCTTCGTCCCATCTGATGTGAACATGTTTTTCTGAGGCTAGCTGTGAGAGCTGTGGTGGCGACCCCTTGCTTAACATTTTTCGAATGTTCGGAGTCAAAGGGAAGGAACCCTTTCCCCGATCGCGTTTCGTATCTCCAACAAACGTGTTCTTTTTGGAAGTCTAAGGCCAGATCCAGAAACCTGATAGACTTATCAGCGGGAAGCTCGTATGTAAAGGTAAGGCCCATGCAATTTGTTTGAAAATCTCTAAGAGTGGTGTTAAGGCATCCGTCTGATATATGTTTCATCAACTTCGGTGGTGAATAAAATAAGAAAGTCATCAACATACCGAAAAATTACTGCAACCCATGGATCTTTCAAAGCTTGTTGTATAGCAACCCCAGACGCGCCTAAAAAGACGTCGCACAAAAAGACAGTCGCACGATCGGGGAAAGGGTTCCTTCCCATTGACTCCGAACATTCGAAAAATGTTAAGCAAGGGGTCGCCACCACAGCTCTCACAGCTAGCCTCAGAAAAACATGTTCACATCAGATGGGACGAAGCTTCGAGACCCAAATCTCCAGACTCCATGAGGCCGGATATCCGCGACCATTCTTAGCCTCCATCTGTGAAAAACTCTGCCAAAACATCAAGAAATCCAGCCGAGTGAATGACTCTAACACACGAAGTAAGGTTCCTAGATCACCTTTCGCGGTGGTTCCGTACATTCATGGTGTCACCCATAGGTTGAAGAAGATCGCCACCAGGCAGGGCGTCAAAGTAGTGTGCTCGGCACCCAACAAGGGGTATGCCATGTGCCGGAAGGTTAATCTAGCGGAGGCCAACAACACCGGCACTTGCAGCACCAAACATAAGAATAAGTACGTCCAATGCGAAAAGGGAGTAGTTTACAACATACCACTGTCATGTGGGCGTGTGTATATTGGACAAACGGGAAGGTGCGTGAACGATCGAGCACGTGAGCATGCAGCAAACATAAGAGCCCTAACAGGGCCGGGGCATTTAGCTGCTCATTGTCGAGCTTGCACGTGCGAGGCCAAGCTCGAAATTGGAACCATCTTGGCTCACCACAAAGACCAGCTCGCCCGCGAAATACTTGAGGCCTTGGCCATAGAAGATAAAGAAGAAAACTGCGTTAGTTCACCATCTGTTGCCCTACAGGGAAGCGAAAAAAGATTCCTTCGGAAAACGAGTATCCGAGATGGCACAGGAAGATCAAGTAGGAAGAAAATGACAATAATAGAGGAGCAACAACATTAAATGATGAAATAAGTTCCCAGAAGGTAGCCACAGCGCCAGTAGACAAAGAGAGGAAAACGAAGGAGTCCAGCGAGCGTCTGTCTTCACTCCTTTCTCCCTCTTTTCGTAGTTCAGCTGGTTTAACCCTTATGTGTGTTTTTCAGTAAATTTTACATGATCTAGTTCCTTAAGCATCTGTATATTTGCACCATGTTATGGTTACATTTTCATGTGTAAATAATTTTGAATAATTTTAAGTGATTACACTTTTTATTTCAAAGATCAATCTACAATCTGTGGACGATGACCATCCCGTGGTAGTTCTCAGCACTTTAGTGCCTTCTGGGGGCAAGTTGGGTCCCCAGATAGAAAACTGTTGTAAAAGTACCATCTAAGACCAACGATTGACTAAACTCTGAGGACGACAACCATCCCGTGGTAATTCTCAGCACTTCAGTGCCGTCACTAGGCAAGTTGGGTCACGAAATAGAAAACTTTGTCGTAATAGCGCCATCTAAGACCAATTACTAACTACAATCGGAGGATGACGACCTTCCCGTGGTAGTTTTCAGCACTTCAGTGTTGTCTGGAGGCAATTTGGGTCACGAAATAGAAAACTTTGTTGTAGTAGCACCATCTAAGGCTAATGATTGACTACAACCTGAGGACAATGACCACCCTGTGGTAATTTTTAGCACTTCAGTGCTGTCCGGAGGCACGTTGGGTCACCAGATAGAAATCTTTGTTGCAACAGCATTGACTATGATTTGGGGACGACGACGATCACGTGATCGTCCTCAGCATTTCAGTGCCCTCTGGAGGTCGCCCAATGCCCTGCGGATGTGTCTCAGCACCTTCCAAAACGAGGCTAAAAGAATGGTTCAAGCATGTGCAGCCTCTACAGGCACTTAACAGTACTATACTGATATTTTCCCTCACTGTGGCAGTTGCAACTATCTATAGGGAGGGAGGTTACAGATTTCGAAAAATTCACTGGCATAAAACAAGAACTTGGCTCACAGAAAGAGAACATACTTCAGAAATGGCAAAGCACAATGTAGCATCCATGCTCTCTGGTGGGAGCAGTAAATCTGTCAATTATAAACTGAAGAAAAAAAAGCAAAAATCTTAAATACAGGGGTGATTAAGAATTATTCATGCCTATAGAACTTATTTTGATCAAAATATTTCAAAACCCAAGCCTGTCATGAATTATTGCATGGGAAAAGCCTTGGCTGATTTGCAAATTATTTATGATATCATCCACTGCCACTCGTCTATCCGGCAGAATGAGTTCACAAGCATGCTGAATGTCGTCATCAGTCATCGACACGCACTGGCATCGGCTCGTTTACGGCTGACACTTGTGGATCCTTCATATGACTTCTGTATCCATTCAAATCACAGTTCTTTGCAACAAAACATTTCCATGATATACTGTGCACAAGGTTTTTGATAGATATTGGCACCAGACACCCCTTCAGACCACGAAAACAATGACTCCTCCACTTGTGGATAGATAGATAGATATTTATTTCGGCTCAGGAGAGCTGCGTACAAATTATAGACGGGGCAGCCATTCTTCCTTGCACCACTGCCACAACTGCCACCCAGTCACAACTGCTTTCACAGCAGTGACTGTAGAGACAGCGACCTTGCACGAAAAGGGCTGACAAGACAGTGTGGCCAACTTTATGTGCAAGATAACAGAAGTGTTAATAATTTTTTAATCACTGTTGTATAACATGAATCTTTTTTAGCGCCTATATTCCGGCTCCGACCATACATATTTCTTGATTTCTTTATTTCATTAGCCAATTTTGATAACTGAATACATATATCATTTACACCAAGGCATTCTCGTGTGGTCACACTATCCACTACCTACGGGATTTATATATTTCTATAGATTCAAACTTATCTGCTTTGAATTGATTATGATCATAAACGTAAAACTTATTTGGGCTGTATAATCTTCAGACAGTGTTGAGTCAGTCAGCTATGAAATTAGATGATTTGTGTCGCCGCTGTAGAGGGCAAACTTTCTATATGCAGCACGACTGCTAACTTGGGTTTTTTACATGCAACTTTCAAACCTGACCTTCCGATCTTCTGTGTACTAGACAAGTGACTATGGTTCTGCTAGCCCACAGACCACAAGTTGCCAACCCCTGACCTAGTACATTATTTTCCAAAATAAATAATTATGATGCCCAAATCAGCCTTCATGAACATTTTGTGTTTTTGTTAATTATGCAAATCACTTCCGTAAGCAATTTGATGATCAAACATTTGAATAAGCAAGGCATGACTCTAGGGCTAGTGCTGCGAGTTGTTAGCCAAGAATAATTTAAGCCCACATATTTATTGAAATGCGAACCGCAGCCAAAATACTAAATACTATACTCTGTCAGTCTGTCTGAAAACCTTCATTACAGGTATATCAGGGAGGTAGTTTGAGGTGGGCCGGAGGGTGCCACCTCTCACAAACACTAGGTCGGCTCCTTAGGTTAGGTAATCAGTGTCCTTCAATATATTCCATTTCATTATAAAATTAAATATAATTTTATCTCTGGGGTGTGCTTTGTTGCAATGCACATGTGTTGTGTGGTGAAGTAGGCATCATGAATACACCCTACACTCGGCGACAACTTTTCTTGGCAATGCGGTGAGGAGGAGAAGAGCCCGCGCACAGCTTTATTCAGCGCTCAAAATTGGAGAGGGAACGCGTGCCTGTACCCTCCACTGCATTGCCAAGAAAAGTTGTCGGCCAGTAGAGTGTTTTGATGATGCCTACGTCACCACACAACACATGCGCATTGCAACAAAGCACACCCCAGGGGTAAAAAATCTATTTAATTTTAATAATGAAATGGAATATATTGAAGGACATGATTACCTAAAAATTGTTAGCTTCTACGATACTGCACGACATGTGGGAACATGTGCACCGAGAGGGCCATGGCATATATGCTGTGGCACAGTACACTGCACCACAGGGCGAATATGATTCTGGTAAGGTGTGGTTCTAGGTACACAGATTAATGCTGAATTCATTATTGTAGCATTCAAGATGGTATTCTACATTAGCACATTCACTACACTCGTCACTTTGACTAGAGGCTTGTAGGCATGAGTAAAATACTGCGACTATAGGTTTGACTTGTGCCACATTGAACTTTGTATGCACAGTTTGGCGCTCGGGCCATCACCTGTTAGATCACAATAGGTGTCATGTGCTTCTAAGCTCAGTATGAACCTAATTTTCACTTTCATAGCTTTCACATATTTCCTTGTTCCAATAAACTGGTGGATTATCCTGACAGTTGCTGACTACTCTGTTGAAAATGCTAAGAAAACACCTATGGTATTCCTAACACTATGTATGCTAAGTGGTTAGGGAATTATTAACAGCTACAGGAGGAGACCGAGACAAACAACTGATAGCCTAGAGACAAGTAAAACACCAGCAATAGGTGAAACACAAAGAAAAACTGAAGTAAGCACTTACAATGTTGACAATCTAGTACTCCATCCCAGTCGCTTACTGTTTTTCCTTAAAGTTCCTATCTCCAGTGACAAACTTATCAATATGCAGAGTAGGCAGTTGTTTATGGCAGCAGCTTAGGGAGAAGCGGGTGGGTGCCAAATTTTGAAAAGTGGCTCTAGGCAAGTATGTGATTGAGATATACGAAACTCCAAGTAATCAAATGAACACGGATTCTGAAGAAAAACCTAGAGAACGGAGGAGACACTGAACAATGATTACTAGAAGATATTGGTAGGAGTAGACTCCTTCATAAAGAAAATTGTCGACTTCATCCAGACTGATATGTTTTGTGTTCCTCTGCTTGTCTGTGTGGTACTGCACCAACAAATAATTTTCATCGTGCTTGAAATGCATCGAAAAGTACTTTACTACAATCAAGTCCAAACTTATGCACTTCTCATCGTTAGACGGCATCGTAGACCGTTGTAACTTTGACCTTATACAAGTTTGTTACAAAAGGGGCTATTGGTAACCGCCATCAAGAATACCCTAGAACTGGGGTGAAATAATCTGTGCGCATGTATGTTTATGTGAGCTTAGGGGGAGGCGGCACTTTTAAACTGCCTAGGGTGGCAAAGTGTTAAGTCCACCTCTTCCTCTTTGCAAATATGAGACTCGCCCAACTTGCGCTTCTGGTTTGTCAACTACAAAATGAGGTTAGGGAGAGTGACACCAGTGCAAATGATGTACCACACTACTTGCACAAATGAATTGTAGGAGAATATAACTGTAGAAGCTGCCCCATTATACATCAGTACAGTAAAATGTATTACTTATAAAGGTAGCTGAGAAAGTAATAAAATAACTAAAGGTAAAAATGAGTCTCTAAAAAACACAGCATCCACTTGTTGACTAGGAAACTTGTCATAGAATGGTGTCGCTTATGATGCCCATTCAGCATTTTGAAGCGAAGCCTAGAAGCACTTAAGTTCGTCGCAAACACACAGTTGATGAGAATGGTCTTAGTGCTGCTCTTATCATAGCCTGCAAAGCGACTGTTCGGTTGGCACAGCTAGGGAAATAGGCCAATGCCTTACAGCTTCAGATCCACAAGGGGTACTGTTTCGATCAGTTAAAGCACCATGTTATGAAGAACTGCTGCTGCCACAATGCCGGAAAGTGCGGTGTACAGTCGTCAGGCTGAACTTGAAATCAGAAAAACTGCATTTCTGTACATCTTACTGCCCCTCCATGGGGTGGATATGTCTATGTATGACCTTTGCCATACGCACAGCCACTGGTGTAGCAGGATTTTTTTTTTTTTTTTTTTGGGGGGGGGGGGGCTTTCATTTTTGCGTATAGTAGTCGATGCACTGTACGATTCATGAGTACAGGCACGGCCGTCCCCAACCTTCCGGCGGTAGTCCTTCAATATTCGTCTTGCTTTACTAACAAAAAAAAAAAGATAAAGTGATGATTTCAGGGAGGGGGAGGAGGGGGGGCGCGGGTTTGACCTTTCAAACCAGCCCCCTGCCTGCGCAACTGCACACAGCATTTTAAGCATACAAAATCGGAGCGCATAGTTGAAGGGATGTTGAACAAAACTTTAATGCATGTGATAGTCACAGCATGCAGCTGTTCAAGGGCGGTCTTAACCACCAACATGACGATGCAAACATGAGCCCTGTCTTTCCTTCCTTCGGCAAACGTCTCTGGTGCCGCAACTAGTGTCATGATGTCGTGTAAGCAAGCGAAGCCTTCATCTCACAGGAAAAGACCAAACCTGATCTCTTTCAACATCTGCCTTAAAAGCCCATTTGTTAAAAGCAATGCTCCTATCCAGTGATTTGGACACTGTACCAGAATGCTTTCGATGAACAGCTGGTGGACCAACTTTTTCTGCACACTGCACCTACCGCAACTGAGATCGACATGTTCTACCGTTGGTGACTGCATAGAAAGGGGTGTGCAGTGAACCACAGAAATGACACCTTAAAATGGCTTGATTGTGTCAAACCCTTTGGTAATGGAACGTATATTTTGTTTTAGTGACGGGGAAAGAAGGCATAACTACCAATACATTAAAGCGATACTACTGGTGGATTCTTTGATGATCATACAAACTGTCAATTTATAAACACGCAAAAATCGCACAGAACCGTTGTTTTTTTTTTCCCCTGCTGATAGAGAATTAGGAGCTCGTTTGCGAGTTATAATAGGCAGATTCGAAGTAGTACAACTCCCACTAGTACAACACATCGTGCCGATGAGAACGGTCGTCTCTTCGCATCACCTGCCCCAGCCTGCCCCAATACAGCGCTGAACGAATCTCGCACTCTAGTCGTTACGATTTGTCGTCGCCACGAATGATAGATATAAAGCAAAATATTTCTAAAAAGCGCGATCACCAGAAAAGTTACGGTTACGGAACGATACAGTTTTCTGAAGCCAAGATTGCCTCACAAGAGAAGGCAAATTCACTGAAGTTTTTCTCGAAACTCAGAAAACGAAAGAAATTGAATTTTCGCTTTTTTATTATTTAAACGCTCCGCAATCTGATACAAAAGAAAGAAGTGTCGACAATCAGCTGATCGCCGAGATAATGTACTGCCACTATTCAACGCGCTGATCGGATTGAAGGATATGCGTTGCAAGTAGAAATTAACAAGGTGGTAAATAACAATACGTTGCAGTTATGCGAAAATCAGTAAGTACATACGAATAAGCTCGTTGACAGAAAAACCAACGGGAAGACAGACGTGAGCCCCACAGCTCCGTACGTATCTCGGTTAGGCCTAACACGCAATGATAGTGGAGAGCCAACTTGAAAACAGGGGTCGATAAACACTTCACAAGACAATATTTTGCATCCTTGTCACAATCGAAGGTAATTCTGTCGAGACTCTCACGCTGCAGTAGCCTAAAACACTTTGTACAACCAATTTCGTCCACCGCGTCGACCGCCACAAACCAGCCGCCATGTTTTAAACCCAGGATTAAGGAACAACCAAAAGCTAAGCGCCCAATGTTGAGCGCTCACGATAAGCGTAGTTTAGTGCTAGGTTTAGCGATAAGCGATTTTGGTGCAACCGTGCGAAACCAAAACTTAGCTTAGGTTCCCGGCTAAGCTCCGCATTGCGATAAGTGGCGTTGGTGCCACCGGCGCTCAGTCCAGTTCGCCTCAACTAAAACTTAAATATGTCTCGTAAAAAAGGGTTTTGCTATTATTTAAGTTACGCGTTTTCAATATAGCCTAAACAATATCACGTGAACGACTCCGGTTTTGTAAAATTTCTTTCCATTCATCACATCCTCCATACTTTTCGAGCATGCCTTGGCCCGTAAATATGGCTATGTTTTTTTTTTGTTTTTTTTTGTTAGCATTTACCCAAAATGTTGTAGCCACACCCCCATCCGTATCTACTTTTCGAGTTTTCCATAGACTATATATATAAACCTAGCACGACGAGTGTGAAAAGAAGTGATTCAAGTTGGCTTCCAAAATGCAAGTTCCGAAGAATGCACTCTTCAACTTTGAAGTCCTTATTTGGTGTCCTCTTGAAAACGTCCCAGAAAAATACAGCATCAACATACATTAATTACAAAAGCATGAGTGAATATCCCTGTTGTTTTGCATTGTCTACAGTCCGTGCTCCAAAATACTTCAAACCCACAGGACCACGCCATTCCTTCACAGGTATCATTCGAAAGTGGAAGCTGAAAAAGAAAGTCTTTGCACTTAGGTGCTATTAACACACATTTAACTCGTGTTTGCAATTTATACTTGCAATTTTGAGGAGCCTCAAGCGCACTTATGCGATGCAATAGATAGGAAAACCAGGAGTAGATGAGAGATCTAACTAAGCTCTTTTTCGAGGATTACTCTAAATTGTCATTGGAGAACCGTGTATTCAAAACATCAATGGTGCTAGCAACCTTTTTATAGAAACCACGTCATGTGATTGTACCGCTTGAGATATTTTGGTCTACTGTGAATCTTATATATTTTGCTAAGAAAAACTATTCGCAAATATTTAGAAACGGGTGCTGTAAGATTCGAAAAAATTGTCATCTCGTGATTAGTTGTCTCACAAAGATATTTCCAAGACCGAGGCCGCCGTCTTCAGTTCGTCGGAGGAGGTTAGATCTTCTCATTGGCTCATACAAGGAATTCCATATAAATACCGCAACATTCTGTTGACTTCATTACTGCAACAATGAAAAAATGCATGACTTAGAGCAGATATGTAAGTTCAGACAAAACAAATATAAAAACATCAGCTTTTCTAAAATATACAAATGTACCTTAAATTCCACATGCGAGGAGCTGACTTAACATTAGTTCTTACAGAGTCCCGCGTAGACCTGGTATTGTCCATAGCGCTCAGTGGTACGCCTAAGTGTTGCGGTTTGTTCGTTGACCATTGGAAGTCCCCGTACATTGTTGGCGTTGTTCCCCACGTCCCGCACCAAGATTCGCTGTTTTTATCCTTATTTAGGTGGGCACCGGAGACAGAGCGGTAGCTTGCAACACGTGACATTGCTGTAGTGATGCTTGGCTTGTCGACTCAAATGAATACCAAGTCGTGTGCATACGCCAGGCGTTTTACTTCACAGGCATGAAGACGAAAACCTTGTACGCTGATATTGTCACGAATGACGAGGTGACAAACAAGGAATAACTGAGGAAACTGAAACGTTTAATGGGGGCGAACTTGTGCCCAAAAATAAAAAGAGAAAGAAAGATAACAACAGAGCGTCGCGGGCGTCGAAGACTGAGTCCGGCTGGTTACGCGGAGCCCCTTTTGTGCACGCGTGGGCTTCTGGAACTTTCGGCCTGGAACATTCGGCGCGCAGAACATTCTAACCTAGAACGAGCAACACGGTTCTCGAAATTACCAGAAATCTAAATTGGAAGAATAAATAAAAGACGCGGCGCTCCCAGGCATCGAACCCTGGGCTTTCTGCGTTGAAGGCACGCGCGATAACCGTTAGGCCACGAGCGCGCTGCCTACTTAGTCAGCTGCGCTCGCGGCATTATTCCCCCCTTTAAAAAAGTGCAACGTCCCGATGCAGCACAAAACGAAAAAACAAAAAACAAATCCGAAACAAAAGGACAGCAGAATCGCGAGCCGCAGTTCACAGTTCACAGTTCACAGTTTGACGAGAGTTCAAAGTTCTATCGTTCGTAATACGGCTTGAGGCGCACGACGTGGACTACTTCGGGGCGTGGTTGGTGTCGTCTTGATGGTCTAGTTCCGTCGGGAAGCACCTCGTAGTTTAGGTCCCCGAGACGGCGAAGAACCTTGTAGGGCCCAAAGTAGCGCTTCAAGAGTTTTTCGTTGAGACCACGGCGGCGGATCGGTGTCCATACCCACACCCAGTCTCCGGGCTGGAAGTGGACGTCCCGACGACGAAGGTTATACCGGCGTGCGTCGACTCGCTGTTGCTCTTGAATCTTGATTCTTGCCAGTTGACGAGCTTCCTCCGCGCGTTGAGAGATCAGTTGAGCGTCGTCGTTGCCATCGTCGGTTGGCACGTGAGGCAGCATGGCGTCCAGCATTGTGGTAACCGTCCGGCCATGTACCAGTTGGAACGGCGTCATTCCTGTGGTTTCTTGTACCACTGTGTCGTACGGAAATGTAACGTACGGCAACACCTCGTCCCACGTCTTGTGCTCCACGTCGACGTACATGGAGATCATGTCGGCGATGGTCTTATTGAGCCGCTCTGTTAGCCCGTTGGTCTGCGGGTGATAAGCGGTGGTTCGTCGATGGCTGGTGTGACTGAGCCGAAGTACCTCTTGAGTCATCTGTGCCAGGAAAGATGACCCTCGATCTGTGATCAGCACTTCAGGTGCGCCGTGTCGAAGGAGAATGGACTCGACGAAAAACTTGGCGACTTCCACCGCTGTTCCCGATGGAAGGGCTTTCGTCTCGGCGTATCGTGAAAGATAATCGGTCGCGACGATAATCCACCGGTTCCCTTGCGTCGATGTTGGGAACGGCCCAAGCAAATCCATTCCGACCTGCTGGAAGGGCGTAGTCGGGGCAGATATCGGCTGCAAGAGTCCTGCTGGCTTTGTCGGAGGCTTCTTACGTCATTGGCACTCATGGCACGACCGTGTGTACAGATGGACGGCTTTCGGGAGTCTTGGCCAGTAGTACTTGTCACGAATCCGGGCGAGCGTCCTGCTGTAGCCAAGGTGTCCAGCCGTCGGGTCGTTGTGGCATGGTTGAAAGATTTCTTCTCGCAGGCTGGCAGGCACAACCAGCTGCCAGGCAGGGTTGCTGGTTCCGAAGTTCTTCTTGAAGAGCACACCTCGCCGCAGAACGAAGCTTGACAAGTCTCGGGCCAGGACTCGCGGAACGGAACTTCCTTCACCTTCGAGGTGGTCGATCACGGCGCGAAGCTCCGGGTCGTCTCGTTGAAGTGCTCCCATGTCGGTATCTGTAACTGCTCCGAGAAAACGAGCGTCATCGTCGTCGTCGGTGCTGTCAGGAGGAGATTCGACTGGGGCCCTAGACAAGCAGTCGGCGTCATTATGCTTGCGGCCAGACTTGTGCACAATGGTTACGTCGAATTCTTGCAGTCGCAGACTCAAGCGAGCGAGGCGTCCTGACGGGTCCTTGAGGTTTGCGAGCCAGCAGAGGGCATGGTGGTCTGTGACCACGCGGAACGGGATACCGTACAAGTACGGACGGAACTTGGTTATCGCCCAGACGACAGCAAGACATTCTTTGTCGGTCGTTGAATAATTTTGTTCTGCCTTAGCCAGCGCCCGGCTTGCGTAAGCAATTACTCTCTCTGCCCCTTCTTGTCGCTGAACGAGTACCGCACCGAGACCGGTATTGCTGGCGTCCGTGTGTATTTCTGTCTCCGCCGACTGATCAAAATGTCCGAGGATAGGGGGCGACTGCAGCCTTCGCTTGAGTTCGTCGAACGCTTGTTCTTGCTCTTCTCCCCACTGGAACTGCACGTCGTCCTTCGTCAGATGCATCAGCGGTGAAGAAATCTGTGCAAAGTCACGCACGAAACGTCTGTAGTAGGCGCACAGCCCAAGGAATCTTCGGACGGCCTTCTTGTCCGATGGCTTGGGGAATTCGGCGACAGCGGACGTCTTTGCAGAATCAGGGCTTACACCCTGAGCACTCACGACGTGGCCCATGAATTTCAGCTCTCCATAGGCGAACCGGCACTTCGAAGGCTTGAGTGTCAGCCCAGCAGATTTGAAGGCCCGTAGCACGGCTCGCAGTCGTCTGAGGTGCTCGTCGAATTCGGTTGCGAACACGACAACATCGTCGACGTAGACGAGAAAGCTCTGCCATTTCAAGCCGGAAAGGACGGTGTCCATAACACGCTGGAAGGTCGCCGGTGCTGTGCACAGCCCGAACGGCATCACTTTAAATTCATACAGTCCGTCCGATGTGACGAAGGCCGTCTTCTCACGATCTCGTTCGTCGACCTCAATCTGCCAGTACCCGCTCTTCAAGTCCATTGACGAAAAGTATCGGGCGTGGCGCAGGCGGTCCAGGGTGTCGTCGATGCGGGGCAGCGGATAGACGTCCTTCTTTGTTACTGCATTCAGCCGGCGGTAGTCCACGCAGAACCTCAGGGTTCCGTCTTTTTTCTTCACTAGGACTACTGGGGAAGCCCACGGACTGTTTGAGGGCTGGACAATGTCGTCATCAAGCATTTCCTGAACTTGCTTCTGGATAACTTCCCTTTCTTTCACAGAGACTCGGTACGGTGGCCGATGCACAGGGAGAGCGTCGTCATCAGTGATTATTCGATGTTTCGCAACCGTCGTTTGGCGCACCTTTGACGACGTGGAGAAGCACTCACTGAACTCGGCGAGAAGGTCACTGAGTTGTCGTCGTTGTGGGGCTGGGAGGGACGGGTCGATGTCGAGCTCTGACGGCGTGGTTCTCTTGTGCTGCGTCGGAGAGGCGTCTTCTGAGATCACGGCGATCGCGGCTGAGTCCGCAATTTCCTCGACGAAGCCCACAGCTGTACCCTTTGTAAGGTGCTGCGACTCTTGCCGGAAGTTGGTGACAAGGGCTACGGTACGCCCGTTCTGGATCTCGGTTACGCCTCTTGCAATGCCAATCCCTCGTCCAACGAGACGTTGGACGCTTCCTTGCAACAGTGCTACACCGCAGGTGGCTTCTTCAGTCCCGACGGGTACAAAGACACTCGACAGCGGCGGTAGGTTTACATGGCTGGCAAAGACTCGCACTGCAGCTAACGTCGCTTTGGGATTTTCTGCCGATGGGACAGGTTTCCGAACTGTCAGCTTGTTCTCCGCAAGGTCGTTGATGGCGCCGTATTCACACAAGAAGTCCATTCCGAGAATGACGTCCCTCGAACAGTCTTGCAGAATGACGAACTTCACAGGGCAGGTTTCGCCGTGGATCTCAACGCGCAGTGCACCTGCCGACAGGTGTGATGAGATGTCCGCCGGCGGTTCGTATCTGCGGTCCGTCCCACGACGTCGTAACTTTCCGAAGGCGGCGAGAGAGTCTCCCACTCAAAACGGAGTAGTCTGCTCCGGTGTCGACGAGTGCTGTCGCGTCGTGGCCGTCGATGATAACGTTGAGGTTATTCGACACTCTTGCAGAAACGTCGTTTCCGGGCGTTGAGGCGTCAAAGTGGGAGTGCTCCGACGATTTTGGAGGATCTTGGCATCGTTCGTCTTCGGCAACACCACCTCCTGGCATTGCCGCGCCTAGTTTTCCCGACGGGAGGCGATAGGTGACAGGCTGTCTCGGCGAGATCGACGGAAGGGCGATGGCGAGCGTCGGGGAGACGGTGAGCGGAATCCTCGGGGAGTCGACTCGGGAGATGAAGAGCGGCGGAGGTAGTTCTCGATGTCCCGAGGTCGCTCTCCGAGACGTGGTCGAGGGTCGTTGGGTGCAAACCCTCGTAGGCCCAGCTGGCGGTAAGGGCATCGTCGGTAGATATGGTCGGCTTCCCCGCAGTGGTAGCACAACGGGCGTCGGTCGTCTGTCCTCCACACGTCGGTCTTCCTTGGCGCAACTTGTTCTGGACGAACGTGCGCCCGATCTTCCTGGCGTCGGGGATGCTGCGGCTCTGGAGGCACACGTCGGGGAGGCGCCATGTACGGACGCGGGGCTGGTGGTGCTCGGCGGACCATTGCGGCGTAGCTTGGACCGCCCGTTGTACTTCCTCGCGCACAGCCTCGGCGATGGAGAGTGTCGCTGGACGACTTGCGGCTGGCAGCAACTGGCGGAGTTCCTCCCGGACAACCTCCCGGATAATTTCGCGGATGTCCGTACCAGGAGCGTTCTCGCCGCCAAGCAGCGTGGTTGCAGCGACACTTGGATGTCGCTGGTAGTGGGAAGCGCGCGCTTGGAGGGCGCGCTCGATGTTTGTCGCCTCGGTGACGAAGGCTTCGACGGTGCCCGGCGGGTTGCGCACGAGGCCTCCAAAGATGTCGTCTCTCACCCCGCGCATGAGGACCCGCAGCTTCTTGTCGTCTGTGGCTCGTGGATCGGCACGGGCGCTCAGGCGGAGGACATCTTCTACGAAGCGTGTGACGCTTTCGTCGGGGCCCTGCGTTCGAATTCGGAGGAGATCTTCTGCCTTCTCCCGTCGGTGTAGGGTGGCGAACGTCCGCTGCAACTCGGCCACACAGATGTCCCACGACGTAAGCGAAGCCTCGTGATTATCGAACCAATGCCTCGCAGTACCCTCCAGCGAAAAGTAGAGGTTCTGGAGGCACTGCTCCGCAGTCCATCCGTTGTGGCGCGCCACACGCTCGTAGTGCTTGATTCAGTCTTCGACATCCTCGTGGATCTCGCCGTGGAAGGGAGTCGGCGTACGGGGAGCGGCGGGCAGGTAGACGACGGCAGGAGCGGCGGGGGTCGGCGACTGGTTGGCCATCGTCGGCCTCGTTGGCTGCTTGGTCCTGGGCGGCAGAAGTCAGAATTCCGGGTGTAGGCCTTTTGTGCGACGACTGAACCGGATCTCGGTAGCGCCTTCGTTGGTTCTTCGTGGGCTTGGCGTCGGACTTGCACTGCGGGCCCTCGGAGGGGTACGCGGCAGGGCATGCGTTACCCCGCACCTCCACCAAAATGTCACGAATGACGAGGTGACAAACAAGGAATAACTGAGGAAACTGAAACGTTTAATGGGGGCGAACTTGTGCCCAAAAATAAAAAGAGAAAGAAAGATAACAACAGAGCGTCGCGGGCGTCGAAGTCGGCGTAGCAGCAGAGTCGAACGCTTGGGCGAGACTGAGTCCGGCTGGTTACGCGGAGCCCCTTTTGTGCACGCGTGGGCTTCTGGAACATTCGCCCTAGAACATTCGGCGCGCAGAACATTCTAACCTAGAACGAGCAACACGGTTCTCAAAATTACCAGAAATCTAAATTGGAAGAATAAATAAAAGACGCGGCGCTCCCAGGGATCGAACCCTGGGCTTTCTGCGTGGAAGGCACGCGCGATAACCGTTAGGCCACGAGCGCGATGCCTACTTAGTCAGCTGCGCTCGCGGCAATATCATTGATGACGTCCCTGCAAAGAGATTCTAGGTAAGCTTTGAATACTAGCAGGGACATCGGGAAGCCTTTGCGTACTGATCGTAGAACCATGATGGATATAGAAAAAGGTCCGTTGATGAATGGCTTCGTTGATATGCCCTTCCCGCTTTCAAGGATATCGCCAATGTTTACGTGCATCAAAAGGGCAATTAGAAAAGAATAGTCCACCCTATCGAAAGCCCTTGCAGGATCCAGAATACACAGAAAGAATAAAACACGGGAAGGACGAACACAGACACACACAGTTCTTCATGTGTTTTATTCTTTCTTTGTATTCTGTAGTTTTCAACGTGCTCTGCTACGTGCAAGATCCAGTTGCAATATTTACGACTCCAGCGAAGTGTGGGAGGCGCGCTGGTCAGGAAATATGGCGGACGAAAGGAGATCGCTTTCGTCGTTCAGCACGTGGACCACCCAAACGTTTTCGCACCGCAGCATAGAATCGGTGTTACATAGGAAAGCAAAGCGATTTTTCGACGGTATTAAGCTTCCTCTTGTCAGTGCGTAGGAATGACACGGCTGAAGCATAAAAATAATTATTGGAAACGTTGTATGTATCTATACTGCCAACGAGAGCCAAGCAGCGATAGCAGACGACAGTGTCAAAACGACCTGCTCTCTTGAGCTTCTAGGCGTCGCCGCTACAAGGCGTCGATTTCGCTGGAGTCGCCAATAGCTGCTGATTCCTGCGTACGCTGGTATATCTCCAACATTGATCGAACAATGTAGAGCAGGGTCTTTATATTTCTGCCTTTGATAGAACACGTTTTATTGTCTCCAACGATTTGACTTATCACACTCTGGAGTCTAGCAGCTATCATTCGAGCGATTTTCTTTTATAGTCGCAGTTGAGGAAGCTAATTGATCTAGAGCCTTCAACCTGTTGTAACTTATCAGGGTCGTTTGATTTCGGTATGAGTACTGTGTGAGCCTTACGAAGCGACAGTGTACAGTACCCTCTGTATAAGATTCATTGAAAACGTGTCACAAACTTGGGGCTAGTTTCTCTTTCCATTAACGTTTGAAAAGTTGCAGGTAGACTATCCGGTCCGGTAACTTCGCGGCTTTTCGTTTCGGTGATATTGTGTGTAATCTCGAGTACTTCGAAAGAGGCGTTAAAATTTTTCCGTCGTTTTTTTTGTTTTTTTTTTTGGTAATTTTGGGAGGTTTGTTATTATTCCACGCAGTCGACGAGCAGGGACACTGGTACTCGAAGCAAAAATATCAGTGTAGTGAGAAACAGATGCGTACTCAGTATCGTTGTCGACTGTCAATTCTTGGCCGTTTTCTTTTCCAATTAGTGGCACCAACTATTCCTTCGCGTGTTCACGTTCAGCATAAAGGTGTTTTTTGTCGGCTTTTTTTTCTCTCAATTAGTTGTAAAGTGCGCGTTGCACAGCAGCTCCCTCATAACGTTTCTTGTAATTTTCTTCGATTTATGCCCATATTTTTTTTTTTTTATTATTATACAGACCCAGTTGTTGGCTTTCAAGATTATATGGAAACAAGTGGTTTGTTTACGCGTTTCTCTTCTATTTTTTCGTAATACCTCCTTACTGAAGACGACTCCATCGCAAGTTCTCATATTTTATCATAAACAGTTTCCACTTTTGGCAACACCCAGTTTTAACTTGTCCAAGGTCATCTTTTAAACGTTATACTGCAGTATTGAAGTAATTGCTTTCAAGCAGCTGTTCGTTAATTTCCCAACATTCCCATGACTGTGGCTTTTAGAGCGCAGCTCTTAGGCGCCCGTTTCCGGCTTGAGCGGCGTCGCCGTCGGCGTCGGCGTCGCTGTCGGCGTAACCGCGCGGTGCATGTTGGGACATGCACCGCGCGAGCCCCCCCCCCCCCCCCCCCGAGGACACGTGACCTCCTCCTTCGAGGTCACGTGACCCCCCCCCCCCCCCCCGAGGTCACGTGACACCCCCCTCCCTCCCCCCCGAGGTCACGTGACCCCCCCCCCCCCCGGAGGAGATTGAAGGATGAGGGGAGGAGGAGAAGGAGGAGGATGAGGAGGGGTATACCCTCCCCTAAGTACCCTTCCCTCCTCCTCCTCCTCAAGAGCTGCGCTCCAATTCGGCGTTACAGGGAGTTGTAAACGGCTTTCATTTTTTCCTCTTTTTTTTCTCGTTTCCTTGTGACTAGGATTTACACTGACGGTGACCATGCAATGATCTGAAAATAATGCGGGGATCACTTTGTATTCACAAAGCCTAATGCTAGCTGAAACCAGTACGTAGATGCGGTCCGAACGACCATGAGACGGTCCTTGAAAATACGTGTATTAAAGAACGCTTGTTGTCGCAGATGCATCAAACAGGTCACAATCTTTGTTAAGAGCTCGCAGGATGTCTTCACTGGAATCGGCCGATTTCTTGCTTTGAATTTTATCCTTTGCATGCAATACACAATTATAAATACCAAGGACAGTAGCAATAGATCTTGTGTCAGAATGTTTCCTCGCTTGGTTGAACAGGCTCCCCCTTTGCATGGTCTTGTACGCGTAAACAACGACTATGCGCCAGGGGCTGCCTCGTATAAGGGCATTAACCACAAGGAGCCTACCTACATCCACTCCCTCAAGTAAACTGCACATACGGTACTGCAAACATATTTAAAACAACAGGGCTTCATCCAGTAGAATAGTCTGTTGCTGGGCAGTGGTATATGTTGTACAAATTCTTCCACACCGTGTTTCCTCAAAGCAAAGCGTTTTCTCCTCACACTTTGGTCTCCTGTAATGCTACTATATCACAATGGTGAGGTTCCAAAAAACGAGGAAATTGATTTTTTTTTTGTGAATTAATACGTTGGGTGGTATGGGTGATTATGGTAAAATTACTTATCTTAACGGTCCCAAAGCTGACTGTAGTCATTTCAACGGTGGGGCTGAATCGGGCTAGGCTTGTTTTTTGTCGATCCTTAAACTTGGACCTACCTCGTTGTTCTTGAAGGTCGGGACTTGGCTGCTGTTTATTTCTCTCAGCGACGTCATCTTTGGAACAGCAGGGTTCTCTTGTGGTGTAGGTTTCATTTTTGCTGACTTTTGCTTTCTTGCACAGCCTCTCTTTTTTATTGTCAGCCACTGCAGGTGAATTCGTCTGGGCTGGTGACTTTCTTGTTTCCTTAACGTTAGTAGGTGGAGTGTTTCCTTAGGATTCTTGCATTTCTGCATCGTTCAGACTGGGCGTTGGTGCATTCTTCTGATTTTCTGGAGGCTTCAAATTCTGTTGGTCGACCGAGACCTTAGGATCCTGGGAATCTTCTGACTGTTCTTGATCTTTTGGGGAACATTTCCTCAACGTCCATGATATGTTCGCTATCATCGACCGCAGGTAATGCATCACCCTGAAGCTTGGAGGCGTATGTCACAACACATTCCTCGATGGAATGGCCGAATGGCAAGCACTGAGTGCGACGTGCGATAGAGCAGTGCCTAGGGATGTGGCCTACTGCTTTGCAGCGTAGGCAGACTGCGCATGGATGACACTCTTTCACTTTCCCAGCTGTCCATTGCTAAGAGGATGGTCGCGAGTCTACAGCCAAGCGACATAAAACACCATTGGAACGGCAAAAGATATTTGAATTTTCGCGAATATAAACCTTGAGGAACATACACCCCTCTATAGCCGGCCAAAGCACAATGAAAGTTTGGAGGTTTAGTGAGATAAAACACAATTGAGTCGAATAAACAGAATTCAATGGTCGCGAATCTATAGGTTTAGGGACATACACCACTCTATAGCCGGCTAAAGCACATTAAATAGCCCTAATCGATAGCATTAAGGGCATACATTTTGTTATCGCTCACCACAGGAAATTGAAAAGTCGCTAGTGTGTAGCTATCCAGAGACATACTATTCTACAGCCGGATATAGAAATCTGAATGGTCGAGATTCTATAGCTTTTAAGACAGATTATTCTGTAGCTGGCTATAGTGTGTTCTATGGGGTTTTTTATACCTCACCATAGAGGGCATTATACTGTGATAGCTTCCCATAGGAGTTTCCATAAACATGCATACATCATTTTTGAATGGGAATCCTTCCAACCAGAGTTCGTCGTTCTGACGTTCCCGCGCGCTCTCGTCTCCAAGTCCAACTCAGTTTATCGGCGCGTTGCATTTAGAGCGCAGCTCTTAGGTGCCTGTTTCCGGGTTGAGCGGCGTCGGCGTCGCCGTCGGCGTCGGCGTAACCACGCGCGTTGCATTATGGGACGTTTTCCCGCTCAAGTTAGCGGGGAAATCTTTCCGCCAAATTTAACGAAAAATGTCCAGCTAAATTTAACAAAAACAATTTCCCGTTAAAGTTAGCGGAAAATTTACCCCATTAAATTTAGCGGGAAATTTTTCCCGGTAACTTTAGTGGGTTAAGTTTTCCCGCTAAATTTAGCGGGGAAAATAATCTCACGACTTCGTGACACGTCACCCATGAACAAATTGAGCTACAGGAGAAGAGGACTAGGAAAGAAGCAGGAGGAGGAGGAGGGAAGAGGAGGAAGAGTTGAAGTGGATAGAAGGAGGCGGAGAGGAGGAGAGAAAAATGAAGACAGGAGGATGGTAGAGGAGGAGAAGAGGAGGGAAGGGTACGGAGGAGGAGGAGGGGCATACCCTCCCCTCCGTACCCTCCCCTCCCGTTCGTCAAGAGCTACGCTCTAGTTTCGCATTACAGAGATTTGTAAATGCCTTTCATTTTTACCAAGGGCTTACGCGAATCCGCCCTTTTAGAAATAAATAGAGGAATGTCGCAGAATTTGCGATTTCCGAAAATGGCTTATTAGGGGACTTGCGTTTCAAAACAGGCAAATTTCCGAAAGATGCCCCAATGTTGGATTCCATGCTTGCAATCCAGGAATCTGTTGGTCTGCATTCTGCCGTACGGGGCAACCTTTCAGGCGAGAGAGGCTTTCTGAGAAAGCCGGGAAGAAATCTCAGGTACGAGGCTCGAAGCCGAGGCGCTGAGGTTAAAGCTATAGCCCCTAATGACACCACCAAGAATCTGGTAAAGCTGTAGTGCAATGCTTACATTCACATATTTGTGGTATTGATATTTGCTGACTTCACCCTTTGGACTAAAGGCAGCAAGAACTGCATTCAAACTTTTGTTCATAAATTCGAATTAAGTCAAACTTTTTAAATTTTGCAGATTTCGAAGTTGGAAAATCGTGAAATATCTCAGGGCGATGCAATGGCAAATTCTAAAATTCTAAAATATCTTTGCGCAAAAAAGTGAAAAGATTAAATATGATAAAATTTCTAAACGTAATAGGCTCTAAAGTTTGAAAGGTTTCGCACTATTCGAGCACATTAGTTAGCTCTTCAAGCCTTCATGGCTTCCTAGTTCTTCGTGGAAAGTAAAATAAAATATTGTCGATTTACGTGTTCGTCGCAAAACAGTAAGTGATCTGCACTAGGTCCCTTTCTAAACAAACGCACCTATTTCCATCAATCCTCAGCCTTAAGCTCTGCCTAGCGATCAATTTGTTTGCTTCAATACAGCAAGGCACTAGTGCACATTTATGCATGAAATATGCATTGAATGCATATTTCAAGAAATCAATATACACTTTTAAAAGCAATATAAGTACATTAGCTGCTGATACACACCCGGGTACACACGATTCGACGTGCTAAGTGCTTTCCTGCAGAAATAAGGATAAAACAATTTTGTTGACAAAGAGACGCGCTCCCATCAAAAATGCTGACATGAAAAAAAAAATATTTTTATCAGATCGTAAGAAGTTATGGAAACAATTAATCTTGTAAACCTCTCAAAAGTTTCAAGGAGGCGCTGCAAATAGTGACCTTTATCATCTCCATTCCAAACTTGGATTGTGGTTTCGACCCCGTGAAGAGCACGTAATACATTACAACGCTCTAGGATGTATTCACTTCCAACTTTTAGCTGAATGGATCGAGTTTCGGAACTAGTAAGCCGTTATGGGCGTTCTTGTGTTTCCGAAACACATCAGCTATTCCAAACGATTTTTGTCAGTTTTTGTCGTTGGGGTGTCGACAGCCTGCCGTAAAAAAAGTAGAGAGCAGTAAACACGGATAAGAATGTTTCTTTGTGGTGACGGTTCTCATGGAAACGCTACAGATGATTCGTAACTCTTGCTCCAAATCCACGTCACAACCAGTTTAACTTCGAGCACCAGTGTTTCGGAAACATGTGTAGATACGTCCTTTTTAGCGTAATCGACCTTGTTGCTTTACGATTTCCAGTGAACTCTTCGCTTCCGGGGCCAGAAGCAGTATTCGCGCTCTAGCCTCGAGGACACCTCGTGATTGTGCTGTCGCCTCCCGGACGCCACGATAAAACATCAACTGATTGGATCACCAGGCTGACGTTCCCAGTTCAGACATGGACGCGCTTCGAACAAGAGCAAGTGGAACAGCTGAAACGTCTCACTGAATCCGACACCCGAGTGATGGTCATTATATATCACTCGTCCAATGATCAACGCAAGTTCATTCTCGAAAGATTTAGAAGTGATTTTATGTACCTAAGCTTAGTTCGTCTTCTATTCGTACTGGCACCGAATGAAATCCTGCTTTACGAGCACTGTGCCCTGATTTCGCTGAACACGACAGTAATTGATGTCCCCAAAACCGACTTTTGAAACTGCACGGAGAGATCTGCAACATCGGCCCAAAGGCTGTTTGCTGAGATACGGCCAAAACGCTGGACAGCGCTGAGAAACACATCTTTTGTCGCTTTAGCCTATGTCAAAGCAGCGTCCGGCGAGACAATCACGGATCCTCACAACAATTCCTTTAGCTTGACTTTAATACGTTGCTCGCTCCACCTTAACATCAGCCTCTTTCTGCAGGCTATAATTGCTGATAATACAAAGCGCGATTACATCATTCAGGACATACTCAAGAAAAAAATCGATATCAGCCTCCTGACTTCGGGCGTCGATGAGAATAGAAGTTATCTGGTTTATGTTGGTAGCTTTATCAAAGATACCTTTCTCAACTTCTACAGTGCTGATTGTCGGGCGCGTCTCAGTTTCTCAATTTTCTGGTGGTTCATGTGTAAGCTCGTATTTTTTACTTTTGTCAGTGCTTGCCTGGTCGGAATGGTTTACCATCTTCACTTGCGTGTCGTGAGGCATCCTGCGAGTCTCTCCAGTTTATGGCTGTTCTTTCTCGCCGCCTTCATAGGCAAGAGCTCGAACCTTCCACGTGGTTCAAATCACACGGCCTCTAGAATCTTGTGCTCTTTTTGGATTGCAGGAATGTTCTTTGTGGCGAACTACATCCAGTGCAAAATAACCTCGGACACGAGCGTGCTGACTTTCTTCAGAACCATCGAAACAACCGAAGACGTCGAAGGTTCTGCTAGAGCCGGCACTGTCTTGCCCTGTGTGATGAAAGGAAAATCTACTCACTTGAAAATATCGAAAAACACCGAAGGGACACTTGGACTCTTAAACCGGCTGCTGGTGAAGTGCGGCAAATCCTGCTTCTGCACCGGAAGCAATGAGCCTTGTGTGGAGATGGCAAGAAGGGGGACGCACATCTACATGGCGACAGAGACTCAAACGTCTATGTTGAGCACACCAGGAGTTACTGTCGGCAAGGATAATTTCGGCTCTTCCTTTACCTCCTTCTTGGTCTCAAAATCGTTCCCCTACCTTTGAGAGCATCATAACCTTGTAGAAGCTATACGCGAAGCCGGGCTTTTCAACGCTGTATGGAATCAGGTCGATTGGAAAAAAACGTAACATGGCAAAAAAAACGAGAGGAAGCGCCGAGTTGAAGAAGAACCTGGAGTTTCGTTTTTCTCTACACTGGAGGCTGCTGTGTCTGCACTATTGCTTTGTTTCTCGAGTGCGCTCTGTCAAAGATGTGCAAACAAATTTAGTTATCGTAACTTAAAATATCAATAGGAATCTGATCATATCAAATTTAACGTATCCTCATTTCGGGAGAGATCCACCCGTCCTAACCTAACCTAAACTACGCCGTCCTAACATTAGTTAACCTTACCTGTATCGGGATTATCATGCACAACACCTCGCATGACAATGCACTAGTCACGCGCGGTGGGTCCGGCGCTATCTTGTAAATACCGCCTATACGTCCATTAAACAATATTCTTGTTGCTCTGCACACCATAATGTCGACTATCTCTTTATCATCCTGAGCGTATAGCCAGACGGCGCTGCGACGACGATGGATCTGCTCAAAACGCCGGAGCCGCTACAACTGTTGGGCAACCTCTTCGGAAACTGTAAGTGCTTTAAGCAGAAGGTTGAGCTGTTTCTCAAGGCTACGACATCGAAAGTACGTTCAAGAAATGAAGCTGCAAAAGCTGCAGTCTTGCTGAGCGTTGCCGGCGACGAAGCACTCGACGTCTTCAAGAACTTCAAGTTTCAAGACGGGGAAGACCAGAACAACTACGCAATCCTCGTCAGAAAGTTTGAAGCCTATTTCGCCGAGATGAGCAATGAAGAGCATGAGTGCTACGCATTTCGCTCGAAAGCGCAAGCCGAGGGAGAACCCGTCAAAACGTTTATTCGAGACTTGAAAAAACTAGCCGCCCAGCGCAATTGTGGAAAACTCCATGACTCAATAATCGGCGATCTGATCGTGTCTGGCACCAATGATTCGAAGCTTAGCGAGAAAATGCTTCTGTAGAAGGGTCTAACGTTGCTAAAGACAGAATAAATATGCAAAGTAGCGGAAACTCAGGCGAGACGAAACCAAATCTGGAATAAGCCGGCCGACCGTATTGATGCTTTCCCACAACAGGCGGCATCGCAGCCCAGCAAGGCGGACCAAATACACAAAAAGCCATTACGTTGCGGAAAATGCAATTGGCGACACGAAGTCAGACGGTGTCTCGCATACGAAAAAAAAATTTGCAGTGGCTTAGCTCGGCTATCCAGGATATACGTAGTGTGAGCTTAGGTTCCTCCCTTTGCTCCGAAGTGTCTCCGCAGCACGTTTAGCCTTCTTCTGTTCGTTCTTCCTACGTTTAACCGCTAATTGCCAGGCAACTACTTCGGGACCCGATGAGTTCACCTTCTCCGCTCTTCTGCGCCGCTGAGCAGCAATTTTGCTCTCCTTGTCCATGGCTATACCAGACTGGCAAACGCCCCGCTATATCTATACACCCACTGATACCTCTGCCCATGCGCACAAAATGAGAGGCGCTATCAAGCGGCTCCGGTGCAGCGTCCGACTTGACTACTACGCAACGGAGGCGCACAGCTGGGCACGCGGCGGCGCCAGTGCGTCTGCCGCGGCTATGACGTCACTCCTCTGGAATGCGCAGACCGGCGAGGCGCGCGCGGCGGCGGCTCCGGCGCGCCAGCTGTGCGCCGTGTGACGTCACTGCTCCTCGCGCATGCGCAGCACGGCTCTCCAGGAGCCACGTGAAACTGCTCAACCTCGGCCAGTGTAGCTCACGCTACAAAAACGTAACTCATGCCGAAAGCTTAATCATTTCGCGATTTGCTGTCCTAGCTCGACCAAAGTTGGCGAAGGAGGCAAATATGACGTCGACGATGATTTCGACGTTCTTGAGATAAGCAGCGAAAATGGAAACCACGAAGGAACAATCAAAGCTCAAGGTTCTTCTCGAGAAGTCTTTTTTAAAGTTGACACCGGATCTCAAGTCACCCTGCTACCGTTTTCTGTGTAAAAAAAGCGGCAATCGCGTAAAATGTTGCAACCCAGTAGCTCCGCCCTGCGAGCGTACACAGGAGTCATAAGCAACTTTGAAACAATGTGCCAGAAGGTGAACGTCGGAAACCCTGCTAAAAGTGTGAAGTCTTTGTCGTGAAAGATGGTCGCCAGGCCATACTGGGAGTGGACGCAAGCGAAGCCTTAGGAATTTTGCCGCGCACAGTGGACGCTATCAGCACTCCGCAGGGTTACAAGGCAACCACAGATTTCGAGGCACCTTTTCGAAGGTTAAGGCTACCTGAAGCAGTCCCGACAGCATGGTTCTGCTGCCTGGTGCCGCCCTGTCGCCCAGCCAAAACTTCCTTACATAGTCGGAACTCCCGAAACACTGGGTCTTTTCGAGGAGAAATTCTACTAAAACGTAAGACGTTGTAGAGCTCGGGCGGGATCGACAGGTTGGAGCAAGCGGGCTAACAAAACGAGTCGAGAGCGATCATTCATGGAAGCTCGGCGAAGCCGGGCGAAGCGAAAGTAAAGGAGTAAGTGGCGCGTTCGGCCAGTTCGGCGTTCGGCGGGCTTCTGATCAGTGTTGTCGGTCGGTTGCGTGTCATATCTCTAACATCAGCGGTTTTATGGTTACACGTCCCGAAATCGTTTTCTCGTGCATAGATTATTTTTCGTATTCATAGATTTGACGAAATATTGGTATTCGAACGAACTTTACGTCCATTGACCGTACGTCTGTCTGCCCGTCAAAGCTTTTTGACGTACAGTCAGAGACAATCGATGTCCAATCAGAATCGCCACCAAGAAATCTTGACGGCATTTCGCGGCGGCCGACTGCCACCAGGAAATCATCACTGGCGGTGTGGTTCGTGGCAGTGGTGTCCTCAGATTTCATTCTTTTAAATTAAGAATGGCAGCCGAGGAGCGCATAACCTGCATCGTTTATCGCGGCTTGTCCATCGAAAAGCTCTTGGTGTCTCAATTGATGAAATTAAGCGATGGTCATTCCAGAGTCTTGGGGGAGCGCACCTTAGCCGCTGGGTTGTTGGCACATCGGGGCAACTTAGAGCAGGCAAGTGCCTACGGTTCTACAAGGAAATTACCGAAGCGATCTAATTCTTCGAATCAAGATACTCGTGGGAGTATCTTCGGCAAGTGAAAAGGAGTAAACTTTATTGGGATGGAGTTAGCGGCATGTATGCAGCTCATGTTACAGAAATGGCTTTGAATCATCCACCGGCAAAGATGTCCTCAGGCGATTGCCCAGCCTCGCTCTCTCCGCCAAAACCAAAAACTTCTTGATCGGTTTTCAGATAGAAACTCTCCCAGTGAAAATCTTGATTGGAAAACAAGAGCTTCTACTTTCTAAACGAAACCAACTGCAGTTTCTGGCGTAAGCGGGAGACGCTCTCCCATGTACTTCTCGACTGTAAAGACGCCTTCTGTTTCTGGGCGGATTTTCGATATATGTTTTAATGTAACCTTGAGCCAAGCTGGGAATCTCTCAAGGTTTTGTACTTTGTTGAGGAACGGACAGTGGAGTTAGATTCGTTGGTTGCGATGGCTCTCCACGCGCTGTGGTTGTGCCGGACACTGCATTTGGAGGCGGCGCCTGTGCGGAAAGCCGCGTTGCAGCTGTTTCGGGAGAAAACAGAGTAGACTCCGAGGACAGATAGGACAGCACCAGATAATGTCATTCACGTCTAGCTCAAGATAAAACAATTAAAAAAAAAGTCGGAGCTTCAATCCTTGCTGTGAAGGTGGTTAGACAGTGAAGCAGAGCCGTGTATAGAGAGAGTTTGGTCAATTGGAGGAGCGGGCAGAGCTAGGGCGTGCACCAGACGAAGATAGAGGGCTTGGCATGCTCTCTTGGCAAACCAGAGGTCAAAAAGAATTCCCTACCGGTGGTAGTGAGAACACGCATTATTAGGAGCATAAAATAACTCTTCATGGCTGAAAATAGGGTGCACGTGACGTTTCGATTATGATCATGCAAAAATATGTAAGAAGCAAATGTGCCCGTCAAACCCTATTTTGCTCGGACAGAGTGTGACCGCTCGGACGGTATATTCCCGGCCCTCGGCCCCAGGCATACGGATTATGTCAATCGTTCCGCTAGTCAAGCTCGTCCACCATGATTTTGGATGACCGTGATTGAAACATCACGTGCACCATATTTTCAGTCACCGAGAGTTGCTCCAACGCACTTGTTAATTTTGTTTCTCCCGACCACCGCCAGGGAATCATTTCCGGCTTCTGGATGGCCGCATTCGAATTTTTGAAGACGCCTTGGAACACGCCCAGCCCGCTTTTGGCCAATGGCATCTCCTTTCGGCCAATGGCGTTTTTGGAGTTTTGTGTCTGTCCTACGTCCCTTTCCCCGGCTCCAGGGTTACCATGTCGGTGTCTCCTCATTTGCCTCCTATACTTCCCTATGAATTGCCAAACTCTCTATATATACGGCTCTGCAGCGAAGCTGTGGTATCACATGCAACGATTGCCCCCTGCAGTATAGACCATTTTTATAGCTAACGCCTCTAGGTTTGTGCTCCAGTATTTGACGTCCCTGAGAACTTCCGGTTTATAAAAAAAATAAACACAGGCCACTTTAACATTGCTGCTTGAAATGCAGATTACACGTTTAACCACTAATTCTCAAGGTGAATGCCAAAAGAAAGAAGGAGTGCGAGATCTGTTAAAATGTTTTGAGTATTCTTGTGAACCAACTTGCGTCCTTCAAGATGTAATATTGTACAGACGAAGGCCCTCGTTAAATCTCCAACTTTGTTGTCCGTGTAGCATTTATGATTTCTAACACGGGTGACATAAGCAAGCTCAAAAGGCTTGCACAGACGGTGCGACCGGTAGTCGCTTGAGACGCAAGCGGCAGTTCATGTTTGTAATAGCCGATTCACACGACGGACCGAATCGCGATTTTCGTCCGCGGACCGTGTTCCACGTGACCGGCACGTCACCGATTCCTGCGATCCGCGCCTCGTTCACGAACGCGCGGACTGATAAAATCGAGCGCCTTTTCACTCGCGGAATTTCGGCGGTGGGTTGACTAGAAAAGTGTTTATTCCGTCAGCGGTACGATGTTTTGATGATTTTCTTTGTGTTTGCACAATTAAAACAAAAATGGCGCATAGTTGTGTTTTGTGCGTTCGCTGGTTCATTTTGTTGCGCGATTCTTGGTTCCACGTTTGAAAGAAACTGCAGAAACTTTGTCCGGCAAGGTCCGGTACTCCTCCGGGTCCGTGTCAAGAAGCTCCCGTTGAAACTCGTCTACGCCGCGATAATTCTTGCACGATCAGTCAGGATTTCACCGAGCAAGACCTTTCTCGTTGTACTTGAGTGTTGTGCACGAGCGCAGAGTGCTTGAAGGCATCTCCAAACGCCCCTCCGCGAGCCCAGAACTTCGTCGCTTCTACGCCGAAGCCTTCTCGAGCAGGATTATACCTGTGTCACTGTCATGCCTTTGGTTAGTAAAGCTAGTGGCACTTTCCGCGAAGTCTATCACGGTGTTCTTTCCCAATTTGTGCGTAACAGCGGTGTACGATTATTTATCGCGGTAGCAAATGTCCATTTCTCTCTTGGACAACGATGCCATGGTGCGATGTTAGAGTTTCGCGGCACTGTGGGGCGGGTGGCGAACAAGTTCGGCCCGTCCTTGCTGGCTTCTGCTCATCGTGTCCCCTGTGTGGGTGCGCTTGGGAGACAGACATACCGCGGACATGTCGTCGCGTGATTAATCCGTCCGCGGATCAGTCCATCGTGTGAATCTGCCATAAACAGCATATGGGTCTCTACCAAATGTTTGACGAAAAAAAAAAAAAACTTAATGCAGTGTACTAAAATAATTTTTTTATATCTGGAAGACTTCGTACGTTGCCGTTGCCGTGGCAGCTTTGGCAACCGCAATCTTTTCCAAAAAATGCTTCCGGGGAGCGATACATGCTTCGCATTTTAACGGGGCAATGGACGTCACTCCCCACTTCGTACTCTGCCGTTACCGCGGCAACCTATACAACCGCAATCTTTACAGTGAAACGCATGTGGGGAGCGTTACGGGGTTCACATTGTTCGAGCGCGCCTTATCATGTATCATTTGGTTGTGACACTTGTTTTGTGGTTTTCTTATTGAAACAAATGTCAAAAACCACATGATAAATTATAAGGTGCGCGCGAACGCTGGTAAGGCGCGCGCGATGGTTTTCTGTCGACTATTCTGTCGACTACTGTTTTGTCGACGGACACGAAATAACCCGACCAACGAGTTATATACAAATTCTCTGTAAAAAGCGTCGTGGCCGCAACACAAATCCTTCCTGGCAGAAGACAGGTTAGAAATAGGGTGAGTCCAAGTGTTCTGTTTGTTTGTTTGTTTTTTTGTAACACTTCGTGTCCTCTTTGAGTTGTGCGCATGCCTACATGGGGTATGCCACCACGGACCTGGCGATGTGACTGGTATGTACCAGAAATAAATTTTTTTATTGAAAAAGAAAAACACAAGGAAGCTTACTTGGTACGGCGCTTCACTGGAAATAGAGAGCCTCTGGTTCGATACCAGGATCAGGCGGATTTTTTTCAGTCGCGCACCAGTCGCCCAGCCGTGTTTGGAGAATTTCGCTTGTTCTGTGTGTACCTTGTTCCCCTTCTCCGGGGATTGTTATCGTTTATTCTGTCCAGCTCGCCTGCACCTTACGGAACGGCCTGCCCGTTCACAGGTCCACTTAGGGCCTCTGCTGGCTGTGTAGGTTTGTGTGTCTGGATGCCCCTGCCCTTGGGTTGCAAGACTTGCGTGCAAGCACCCGCTGTGGGAAGGATAAGACTCCGCCCGTGCTGGTAAAACTAGGTTCAGCACGTAACAGAACGTAGAAACAAATCCTTTAAACGAAACACCTTCTCGGCAGCGCGCAAAAATGCGACCACCTCTACAGCCAGGCAATTCAAAGCCTAACCCGTGGTAACAATATCTTGGAAGTGGTACTGACGTCCTTGCCCGATATTGTTCAATCTGTAACCTACAGCAATGACTCCAGCGACCACAAACCTTTGCATGACTTGCTGTTCGTGCCTGTCTTAATAGAAATGCCTATTGAATTGGTTTGTCAATCAATAGTCATTTGGCCACGTGTCAAACAAGTTATGCCTAATGTGTGGATTCGAAGCCATGGTCAGCATTCGTCAGCCCTGATATAATAAAGCATTATAAAGTCGCTCGACAATAAGAAAAAGGTATCTTTCAGAAAGCAAGGCTGGCCCACCAAAAAACCCAGTATAACTTTTCGATACCTGGATTATAGAACTGGAAAACTATCTGGATTCTATCTGGATTTCAAGATTTCATATACTATTCCTTTCTCTGCAATCAGGACTTCAGTTTTTCAGAAACATATTTCCACTTCTAAAATCCAGATAGTGAAAAGTTATACCGTTTTTTTTTGTTTTTTTTTTCTTGGTTGAGTGGCCAACTCCTACAGCACTTGGGGAAAGCATTATGTTTGTCTTAAAAAATATTGGCGCCTAATTAAATTCTCAAAGAGAAAATTTATAATCATGACCCACCAACGATAATTCAGTATAATCCAAAAACATTTTGGAAATTAATCTCGTCATGAAACAGCAACCGTAATCTTGAATCAGTTGATGAGGTTGGCAAACCAGTTGAGGAGGACCTGTGTTCAAAGTTAGTTATGACCTTTTTTGTTTCCATCTTCACAAGCTAGAGTTTTCTTGCATGAGCTAACAGTTGTTTGCTGTCAGCATAAAGCCCCTACCAATGTTTCATCTTCTGATATTGTCACTCTTATCGAAGGGCTGAAACTCTCGTCCTCAGGACCGGATAACATATCCTCCAAAATTTTGAATGTACTAAACCTACATTTAGTAATGCCTTGCAACTAATATTTAGTTAGTCACTATCCGAAGGTCGCCTTCCTTTGATAGGAAAATGGGTAGGATACTTCCGGTCCACAAAAGTAATGACTGCTCTTCGCTTTATAATTATCGCCCCATTTTGCTAACCCCAGTTCCATCCAAACTTGTCAAACATATAATTTACTACCATGTAATGGCGCATTTGAATTACAATATTTTTTTTTTAACAACATCAGCATGGTTTTTGCCGAGGTTATTCCTGCGGGACACAACTTTTCGAATTTACGCATGACCTTCACCGCAACCTTCAATCTCGTAATGAAACAAATTCAATATTTTTAGATATTTAAAGGCTTTGCACCGCATTACACATCTTCGTTTAATTTTTAAACTTTCTCGTCGTCATCTACATCCTCAAATTTTAATGTGGCGAATACGGTGCATGGTATTAAAGGGCATGGAATTAATTTATTTAACGCCACTTCCGGCCCGGCTCAGGATACACTCCTTGGTTCTTTTTTCTTCCTTCTGTTCATTAATGACCTTCCAAACTGAGTTTCTTCGAACAAACGTATTTTCCCAGATGACAACGTACGTATTGCGAAATCACAACAGCAAATGACAAAGCACTCATTAAAGAAGACCTCGTTAACGGTTCTCAAAGGTGTAGAACTGACTGGCGTCACTAAACAAATCCGAAATCCAAACTAATCCGATTCTCTAAAAAAAGAGTCCCGTCATCTTTGCAGTACATTCTTTGAGACGAGAACAACGAAATATTTGATAAGTTCAGATTTCTCAGTGCCACCTTACCTTTCGATATGTCATAAAATATCCACATTAAAATCATTGCCTTAAACGCAGAAAAACCCTCGACTACATCCGGCGCTGGAGTTCCGCCCCTCCAAAATTGCAAAAACTGGCTTACGAAACCTATATTTGACCAAAATTAGAATACGCAGCTGCAATCCGAAATCCCCACCAAATTACCTAACTACTCAGATTGTGGCAGTTCGAAACCGAGCAGCCCTCTACGTTTTATTTAATTATGATTATACATGCAGCTACAGTCACGGAAAAGAAAACTAGCTTAAATTTATCCACGCTTGAATCAGGCCGTTTGCTACGTCACTTTTATCAGTGTCATCCTATACCATTAGAAGTATATTCCTGCATCATTCCTGTTCCTGCACGGAGTCTTGTCGCCTTTAACAAATCTTGCAATTTTCAGTGAATAACCAGCTCGACTAACGCATTTATCAAATCATTCCTGTCACTCACGAATGTGGACTGGAACCGTGTCCTCGAATGGATCATTCTGAATTTTAACCCTGTGGATTTTTAGGATTCAATATTATTGATTTTAGTTATGCATAATTAAACTACCAATGTTTTCTGATATTTCTGACCTTTACTTTTTGAGTGGGTTGTGTTCTATTTTTTGTCGCTTCGCCTCGTTGAATTGCAGTATTTATTGTATTGCTCACTCCCTATATAATGCCCTCGAGAGAGGGTCCTTTCAGAAGAATAAATGAAATTAAATAAAATTGAACGCCATGTCTCGTCTAAAACCTTCCTTAATTGCTGCACGCGAAACTAGCTGACCGGCAAAAGACAGAGAGAAACTGAGGGAAAGGAGGAGGTGAAAGGACGCCGAACCCTGATTGGAGGGATTAGTGGGTAGACTAAAAGCTAGCTGCCTTTGTGTCTACTCACTGTTCGAAAGCGAACGCCGAACGCCGGACGCCGGCGATCGAATGCGTTAGAACGCGCTCAAAGAGGGAGTAGAGACAATAGCTGATTGGGCGTACCATGGGTGCTGGCGGTCATGGCAAGTAGTTGTTTGCGCCCCTGATGATGATTATGATGATGATAATGAATTGTGTAAAATCCTGCGTGTTCTCGAAAGCGGACTAGCTGTGTCTCAGCACATGGATCCTATTGCATGGTATTGGACGCAGATATCACGCAAGGAAAGGCGATACCAAACAGCATAAACTCCTGTCAACCCTCTCCCAATAAACGCTTGGCGCCCATATTTTGTGGCAAAAACAGTAACATAGATGTTCAAGAACTTTTAATAATTCAAAATAACTTTGAACCAAAAAAAAATAGGAAGAGATTGGGCATGTTAACAGTTTGATCAACCACAAAGACGCATAGATAATGTTAAAGTATCAGTATAATTAGAGAAGTGCTGTTTATGTTCCGAAACTTTTATTTACCACCTTTCATTATTCACAAAACAAAAATATAACAAATTAATACATCCTGTCACCGCATAACAACTACAGTATGAGATTTCTTGCGTTCGCTGAAGCGCATTGGTCTACATACAACGTCCTCAAAGTTAGTTTGCTCAGTTTCTTCTCATCCCGCACTCATCAGAGCGAGATCACAAAGCCTGTCCTTGCCCGGGAAGCTCGCAGGAAATGTGAAAGTATTAAATTCAACTTGCTGAAGGATTTTTTCACAGCCAGCGATGGAAGCTGCTGGGGTTGTCAGTATTTAAATAGCGATGGGAAGATTAGGGAAGACACTTTCATGTCCACACTGGACGAAAAAGTAAATGAGTTCTTGAGGTTTTGATGCTTTCAGGTCAGTCCGCTTTAAGAGCACAAACCTGCTGTCTAAAATTTCTTCCTACAGATAATTGCGTCGCCGTCACAGATGTATAATTATCTGAAACTGTGTAGTATTGTTATCCTTGTTGGTATACCACAGCACGGTCCCTCAATACCCAAGGGGAAGCCAAACTTGGCATCGGTGTCATGAAGGCGTGTGAACCTGTCGTCGACTTTTATATGAAGATAGTTTAGTGTATACTTTACGCCTATTTCCATTTACTGCTTTGTCGTTAAACGTCTTTTCAATATTCGCCCAGACATATTTTTAAGTCTCGGGCGTTTCTTAAATTTTGATCCCCCACTTTTTACGGAGATGAAGCCCTTCGGTCAAGCAACTCGCTTTCTTGCGTTTTTTTTTTTTTTTCATAAAATTAATCTCGGAGCGCTATCATATCTAAGGCAGCATTGTGAACATTTTTTTTAAATCTCGCAGCCTTTCTCGAACGCGATCTATACGAATCAATTGCTTGTTCAAAACGCGGAGGAAAATCAGGAACACCTAACTTAGCATCCGGTTGTGCAACAGACTTGCGTCACTTCTTGCCTCGTTGGTGTCATTTACAATATTTATCATTTTCTGTAGACCTTAAAATACACCCTCAAGGTACGTACGTGCTGACGGGTTTCACTGGTTCTGCCCTAGCATTCCACCTCATTCCAGACCCTTACTTGACGACAATAGGCACTGCGTCATTAAGTTTCACCACGTCTGCGTTAAGCGAAAGAAAAGGAGACATACATTCATACATAAGTTGATTGCATAGTGAACTAGTACGTGAATTATCCAGGCCCTCGGAAGACGTGTGTGCTTGTGTGCGGGACACTGTTGCAATGGATAGAATGTTATTACTCTTACACAACACAAAACAACGTAAAAAAAACGACTAGAAAATGCAAATTTGGTTAACCAGCGAAGTATTTGCACCACTCTCTTAGCTCTCTCTTAACAATCCTAAGTGACTGCAAATCTAAATGTCGATCTGGCAGCATGTTATAGTAATATGGAACATAAAAAAGCCGTAAACTGTTACCGTTGTTTGTGAAAAACTTTGGCAAAACGAGACGTTATATTTTTTCAGGACCCTTCATTTTTAATGGCTGCTTAAACGTGTGTTTGTAGTAATTGTGTACTAATAGGGTATATATATGCAATATGTCAACTGGCAAGATCCGTAGTGACCGCATCTGTAGGTCAGTTTCGAGTTCGGCAAATTTAGTTTCATACGCATTGTTTCTTGCTACGTTTCGCAGAATAATATCTCATTTCCTTTTTATAATACGAGCACAAATCATAAACCGTTATTTCGTTTTAAAGTCTAGACTTCCCCAGTGCCTGATATGTCTTATATGTAGTACGCGCACCGATTAGAAAATGAAGGCGGTATATATGAGCAGATACCGTTCCTAGTCGTCTCGCCAGGTGGTCCACCTGCGCTCCCCGTGATAATAATAATAATAATAATCTTTTATTTTATGTGTCCACAAACAGCACATGGCCTTTTGTGTGGTACACAACATATTTTCGAACATAACACAGGAAATCAAATACATTAAAAATAAAACTATACAGAAGAAAATTGGCTGAATGCAAAAACATGCGTAAGCACAAGATGGCTTCACCAAACTATACAAGTAATATGCCTTCCAGATTACGGCTAAAAGTTGATGAGTCACTAAATATGTCTAGCCGTGAAGAATCGATCTTATTAAATTCCGCTTGCATTCTTACCAACGGTGATGTGACAAAAAATGTGAGTGGGTAAAAAAGTCTGTGACTACGGCTCGAGCGTGATGGGGCATGGAAACAAATCGAGCTTAACAGTCCAGGGGAGTCGACGATCCCATTCGCAACCTTGTATAAAAATAAAATATCCCGATAACGTCGTCTGTCCAGCAGAGAAGATAAACCGAGCTTCGTAAGCAGCCCTTCGTAACTGTAGAACCACTTATGTCTAAAGAATCGATCGTAAACAATAGCGATAAAACGATTTTGAACTCGCTCAATAGAGCATGATGCAGTATGACTTAAAGAATTCCAGACAACAGATCAAAACTCAAGTTTTGAGCGAACAAGACAACAAAACAAGCGAAGATAACATGCATGCGAAGAAAATTGTTTGGTAAAACGAGAAAGTGCTCCCAAGGTTCTAAGGGAGGCATTACAAGTGACAAACACATGGTGATTAAAGTTCAACGCGGTATCTATAAAAACTCCAAGATCACGAATGACACTAACACGCTCGATGACGTTGCTATCAAGAACATAGCAAAACGCAAGTGGGTCTCGTTTTCTACTAAGACTAATTGTTTTTGTCTTCAGTTCGTTCAGCAGGAGGTTATTATCGTGACACCACTTAGACACTTCACACACATCATTCTGAAGAAGTGCACACTCAGAATGCGAACGAACCTGACGAAACAGTTTTATATCATCTGCAAATAATAGCACTTTAGAATTTTTAACCGAAAACACAATGTCATTAACAAAGCACAAAAACAGAAGAGGGCCTAAATTGCTCCCCTGGGGCACACCTGAAGACGAAAAGAAGGGTTCGGACATAAATCCCGAAACGCGAACGAAATTCCTACGACTGGAAAGGTAACTTCTAAACCAACAACAGTACGTCGAACAGAGCCCATAATCATCCAGTTTATGCAGAAGCATATCGTGATTTACCCTATCAAATGCTTTTGACATGTCGAAGTATATTACGTCAACTTGCTGGTGACCATGAACAAATGGCACAATATAATCCAGAAATGTGCACAGATTTGTTTCTACCGACTTTCCTTTCATAAAACCATGCTGTTCGGGACAAATCTTTTGACGGAAATAGTTATAAAGACGTTCGTGAAGCGTCATTTCAAAGACTTTAGAAAAACTGCAGAGTAAAGACACTGGGCGATAATTTTTGACAATGCTACGATCACCAGACTTAAAAATTGGCACTATGACAGATTGTTTCCATATAGACGGAAATTTGCCCAACCGTAACGACAAGTTAAAAATGTGCAACAGCACCGGAGATAAAAGATCAGCGCAGCCTTTTACGATAAAACTGGGAATTCCATCTGCACCAGCAGACAACTTTGGCTTCATTTTTCTAATGCATGTTTCTATTTCTAATTCATCGATGGGGACAAAAGCAAAAAAGTCAAGTGTTTTTGCGCAGGATGAAACAAAATTCGCGTTGGATTCAGATGAAAAACATGACTTGAAATGCTGAGCAAACATGTTTGCGACTTCCGCCGGATCCGACGTACAGCCGGAACTATCACGCAAAAAAGGGGCACTATCGCTCTTTTTGTTTCTTTGAGATGTTACGAATTTCCAAAAGTCTTTGGGGTTAGAGTACATAGCAGACTCGGTCTTAGATACATAAACTTTTCCATCTCTCTTGAACAGCCATTTTGCTAAAGAGCGACACTCACTGAATTTTAGGGACCATTTTTCCAAACCTGACTTTTTAAAAAGCCTGTGATAATGCAATTTCTTTCGTAAACAACACTTCAGTTCCCACGAAAACCACGAAAGGTATTTGTTTGGCCGTGAAACACGCTTGGGTATAAAAGCATCCATGGCGCTCGACACAACTGCAGTAAACGCTTCAGTCGCTGAGTCCACACATACGTCTTTCAAAATCGGGTTCCAGTCATAACTCTGGAGATAAGAGTACAGGTTAAAGTAATCGCCTTTGCTGTACAAAAAGTAACTCTGGCTACGAAAAATATGCTGACCAGGCGGAAAGAAAAATGAAACAACAAAAGGAGGATAGATGTTCATCGAAAAGCATGCCCTGATACCTTGTAGATGACACGTATTCTAGTGGTACGCAGCTGCAGTTTTTACAAGTGGATAAGTGAAAGGCTAAGGGCGCCGAAATTGTTATAATTTTGTGCGGGTTATGAAAGCACATTTATTTTGTTTTATCCACGTTTACAAAAAATTGTGGTTGCTAGTGAACCACCTCATTAGGTGAAATATATCATTTCGAAGAGGTGATGTAGCTTGGAATTTGTCATTTTCAGATAAAACCAGAGCGGTATTGTCGGTGTAATGAAATACTCGCGAGGAAAAGTGAAGCTTCCCAATTTTATAAGCATAGATGTTGAAAAGGAATGGTTTTAAAATAGATTCCCTGGGGAACATAGTATCTAAGTGTCACTAACTTACTCTCAGCGTCGCCAATCTTTATTAGCTGTTGACGTCCTGATAGGTGGTCATTCAGGAAGTCATTAAATAGGCCTCTGAAACCCAATTGCTTTAATTTATGTACAAGAAAACCGTAATGAACTGCATCAGATGCCTTTTTGAGGTATAGAAAAAGAGGTAGCACAAAACTGTTACGATCAATATTTGCGTGGATGTGATCGGACACGTCTTCTAGTGATGATTGTGTGCCGGTGTTTTGGTGAAAGCCGTACTGGGAAAGACACAGTAAAGAATGGTACTCACAGAAAGACGTCATTGTTTTGAAGGAAAACTTTTCCACGATGAGAGATGCCACGAATAAAATTAAAATGGGCCTCTCATTCAAGATGTCCTTTTTACTTCATTTTTTAAAGATACGCCTTACAACTGCAAATTTTAGGCCGCTGGGGATTCTGCCTGTTGAAAGAGGTGAGTTAATTATTTTCAGCAGCACGTATTTAAGTTTGTTAAAGTTACCCAAGACATCTCTCAAGGAATACCGTCATTCTCAGGGGCCTTGGCCGCGGTAATATTGTTTATAATCAGACTTAGATCCATTTCCGTCATCTGCGGCAAATAAGCTGAGTTGGCTCAACCCTCCGCAGGATCAGTGAAATGATTGCTGTAGCCAGACCCCGTCACTTGCAGATCTTCGACACTTCGAACAAATATTTTATTAAACCTCTCACATAAATATTGTACATACGGGTCTCCAAAAGTTTTTTTGATTGAGTGATCAATATTTGTTTTATCTTTCTTACCAACTAGCTCATGTATAATATCCCATGTTTTAGAGCGCAGCTGTTAGGCGCCCGTTTCCGGCTTGAGCGGCGTCGGCGTCGGCGTCAGCGTAACCGCGCGTTGCATGCAACCTGCGTGTTGCGAGCGCGTTGCATGCAACGCGCATGCAACGAGCTAGCAAAGCTTGCATGCGACGCGTAACCAGGCGTTGCACGCAACGGCGTAGCCGCGCGTTGCATTATGGGTAGTTTCCCATAATGACGTCACGAGCGTTACCCTCGTGAGGATCACGAGGGTTACTCTTACGAGGGTTACGAGGGTTACCCTCACGAGAATCATGAGGGTTATCCTGATGAGGGTTACCTTCCCGAGGGTCAAGAGCGTTACCCTCACGAGGGGTGCGAGGGCTAGTTACCCTCAAAAGGGTTACCCTCACGAGGGTCACGAGGGTTACACTCACGAGGGTCACGAGGGTTATGAGAGTTACCCTCACATAACCCCCCTAGAGGTCACAGGAACCCCCCCCCCTGAGGTCACGTGACCCCTCCCTGAGGTCGCGTGGGTCACGTGCCCCCACATGAGGTCACGTGACCTCAGAGGGTCACCGATCCCTCAGTACCCTTCCATCCTCCTCCTCAGGAGCTTCGCTCTAATCCGGCGTTACAGGGAGTTGTAAACGGCTTTCATATTTTTTCTGTGGTTCTTACAGTGATGCTCTAAACTTGCTTTAAAGGGACACTGACAGGGTATTTATGCTCGCCGAAGTTTTTAGTTGTACGTGATATAAGAGAGCCCAACTACCCAGAACAGAATTTGCGGCTCAAAATTCGGTTTCTTTCCGCCCAAAAACCGCCGATCGAGAACTGGCCGGTTTGAGTCACGCTCATTCTCTTTTCTGTGGTCACGGGCCGTTTTCTAAGGTTTCGAAGCGACCACCAAATTTAATCAAAGTCGTGGGTCATTGAAGGCACACAGACAATATTAAAAATAAAAAAAAATATGAAACCCATTTTTTGTGGCTTCCAAAAAGCTGCAAATAACAATGAGTGGAAAAAAAGCTGCACAGACAACCGCAAGCATTCTGTGCGTTCACTGCATAATTCTCAACATGGCGTCGTTTCGCATATCGTGGTCCTCGCGGATGGCAGCGGACGGCGGGCGTGAGACCTCTACTTCAGAACTCTCGTTCACGGTACCGGCGAATTCTGTCTTCCTTTGAAAGAGAAATTTTGGACCGATCTAAAGAATTGATATTCGTCCCGTACGACACGCCCGTCCAGCAAGCCGATTGCACGAAGACGTCGCCGAGCCCTCGTCCCTTCTCGTGGCTGAAGACATCGCTCGCTCAAACGTCAAGCACGAAGTGCGTACTTCGAGTTGAATATGCACGCGTACGATTGCTTTACTAGGTGCGAATGTGGCCAATGCGTGATGCTGCCCGACTTCGAGCCGGGATTGCATGTACTGGAGGGGAATCGGCAGCAAACCTTCCGACATACAGTAGACCCGCTGCATTGCTGAGAACGATAGAGTTCTTCCAGTAGTAGCTCGGATTCTGATTTGGGCTATCAGCCCGAGCGGACGTGCGCATGAATCGCTCCCCGCAAGCGGCGGCGGCCGTTATCGGCCGCGGTGAAACGAGTATTCCTTTTTTGCCTAAAGATTACCGTCTGCAACTGCCTGCCCTACCCACCGGAGATGCTGCAAAGCTCAGCGTGATACTTCACGCTGACCTGCAAGGTCGACCGTATCGGATCGAGGATTTCCGAGAGCCGTTGAACAAGGTGGGCGTTTTGCCGGGCGTGGCTGGTCTGGGTGCTTTCCAGATGAGCCACGTCTGGCTTCTCAAGTTGCGCACGCCGGAAGACAAGGCCAAGCTTTTGGAAGCCGGTCACTTGGAATTTAAAGGCCGGTTTTGTCTCGTCATCGACCCGAGTCGCAGAGAGCTTCGCATCAAGCTCCACTGGGTCACTTTCGACGTCCCGGTGGACACGGTGCGCCGCGCCTTTGAAACCTTTGGCGTGGTCAAGGAAATTATCCGCGAAAGGTGGAAAATTGATGGCTTCGTTGACGTCGAGTCCACCACGCTGGTCGTGCGGATGGAGCTGAACGAGGGAGTCGCCCTGGAGAGCCTTCCGCACCAGCTGCGGATTTCTGGAGGGAAGTTTCTTGTCGTCGTCCCCGGCCGGGCGCCGATCTGCCTGCGGTGCCGCCGAACAGGCCATATACGTCGGGACTGTAGGGTGCCCTTGTGTGCCCAGTGCCGGGCCTTTGGACACGAGGCCGCGGCGTGCGTTAAGACGTACGCCCGCGCCACCGGCATCAACACCCAAGAGGCGCCGGATGACCTCGACCTCATGGACGAGTTCGAAGCTGAGAAAGTGGCGTCGGCGGCAACGGTGACGGTGCCGGAAACCCCACGCGAGGCCACGGCGGTCGACGCAGCCTCGGTAGAGAGGACGCCAGAGCCCTCGGCTTCGACACCGACGGTCCAGGCGACCCCCGGGGTCTTCGAAGACGTCGTGCATGAGAAGACCGAGAAGCCTGTAGGGCCTGGTGCCACCGCCAGGACAGAAGAGGACGACGGCAAGGTCAAGGGCGGCGACAACGCCAAGAGCAGCGACGACACCAAGGCCAGAGGTGGCGACGACACCAGGGCCAAGGGCGACGACGGCGCCAAAGCGAAGGACGATGGCGACGCCAAGGCCGAAGACGGAGCCAACGGCGAAGACAACGATGGGGATGACAGCAGGTCCATGGACGTCACGGCCGGGACGATTAAAAGGCGGTTCGACGAAGTGAACCCCCACGCTGGCGAAAGGCAACTACGACGCCTCGAGCGCGAGTCGGTCGGCAAGGTGGGACGTTACCGTGAGCGGTCAGCGTCGCGTCCGCGCACAAACGAACAACCTAAGTGAGTCGCTACGACCTTGACTGTACTGTTGATTTTCCTTACTTTGTGTTTTTCTGTTCGTTCTAAGCACTATGCTCTCCGGCTGCTTCTTTAAACCCCAAAGTGCTAGAAAAAACGTTGCGGGTAGGCACGTTAAACGTGCGGGGTTTGTGTTCACGACGACGGCAATGCCAACTGAACCGCCTCTTTATCGACCACGATCTCGATATCGTGGCGGTTCAGGAGTCAAAGATGGAGGGTGAGGGCCAGACGGAGATCATGGTGCGGCTGTTCGAGCCGCGGTATGATGTCTGCGTAAGCCACGCCGTCGGAACTTCCGGCGGGTGTCTTTTCTTTTTGCGAAAATGTTTGTTCACTGTCGAAAAAGTGGTTAGTGACGAGTCGGGACGCTTTGTTTTGTGTGATTTTTCTTCATCTAACCTCCACTTTCGTATTTTGTGCATTTACGCACCTAATAGAGTAGATGAACGCGTATTGTTTTTCGAGTTCCTTGATAAGTATGTTCAAACCGATCGGAGCGTTATCTTGATGGGTGACTTCAATTGTGTGTGTGCGGCCCGCGACAGGTCGAATAGCGGTAGATTTAGAGATGAAACTGCTTTACGTTTGGGGGGCATAGTTCAAAGTTACGGTCTGGAAGACGTTGCCAACTGCACGTCAAGTGGGGGGGGGCTCTACGTTTTACTCCCTTTCAGGGGACGAGTCACGCGCGCCTTGACAGGGTGTACGTTTTCCGCCGATTTGCTAAGAGCGTGTAAAAAATATGCTGTAGATCATGTGTCTTTTAGCGACCACTGTCTTGTTTCGTTTTCACTGTGCTCATCCAAAGAGACGCAAAAAAAGTTTAGTTGGGACCTTTGGAAATGCAACACCAAGCACCTTCGGGACGAATACTTCGTTAATTCTGTACGCCAAACCTTGGAAGAGTTGGCGAGGGCGGGAGGGAACGATTTTGGGGTAAAGTGGGAGCTTTTCAAACAATATGTGAAAATGAGGGCTATAGAACGCTCAAGTGTTTTGAAATATGAACAGGAAAAGGTAAAGTGCGAATTAAACGACCTGCTGAAAGAGTTGTTATGCAAAGAATGTGTTGCCCCTGGGCTTTTTACTGACTAAGCCTTAAGAAGCGTCTGGAAGCATTAGATACTGAGCCGTATCAGGGAGCTATCTTACGGGCGCGCTTGAAACGCTTATCTGAGGGGGAGATGCCCACTAAAAGAGCTGTTGGTATGGAAAAAAGATATGCCGTGAAAAATGAAATCGGCGAAATTTTCTATCGTGGAACGTTGACCAACGATAGGCAGAATATTGAGCAAGCTTTTGTTAATCATTACAAAGAGCTCTTCAGTTATCGCACACCCAAGTGTGATGATTACCGAAATTTCTTTTTACCGCTTATGCCGAAAGTGGTTGACGACGTCAAGGAACGACTAGTGAAATTGAAAAGGCAATAGATGAATTGAAGATCGGAAAATCGCCTAGGCCTGATGGTTTGCGAGCCGAATTTTATAAGTGGCTCCTTTCTTGCATTGTGTGATTGCCGAAGCGTACCGACTTAAAGTGTTGTCAACGACAGGAGCCGTCGGCCCGTGTGCGCGAGAACCGCGAACGCATGCCGCAACTGGTCCACGCGATGTAGTGTCATCGGTGTGTGATGTCACCTAGATAGGTTGTGTGTGGACGACGAGGAGGAAAAAGAAGTAGACTCGAGATGGACGAGATTTGGAAGGTAGGTACCCGCCTCGCTGACGAGCGGGTATCGTCTAAATAAACCGCTTGTTTTTTTAAGAAAACGGAAAACGAAACGTCTGTTTGACTACACAATTATGGACTGGAATGACCTTCCCGAAAACATCTTCACCATCCAGGACCCCATCAGATTCCGAGAAGCAGTATCAAACACTGTACTTAACACCCACTCCCCTGTCTAACGCCTTATGACTCTGAGGGTATTGTAAATAAATAAATAAATAAACTAAATGGTATGGGATACCCTTTTTGACACCTGGGAACTCAGTGTAGTCACTTTCCACAAAATGCAAGGAACATATGAATCGGTTAGCGTCCGCTTTCCGATGTGCCCGTAACTGTTCTACAGGAATTGCAGCCAGCCATTCGTCCCGATCACGTTGATCTTTCGGAAACTTGTGCGAACTTTGCCGCACAATGCTCCTTTCGGATGCAGGACTTGTGAGGCAGCTCTTCAGGAAAAATCTTGGGGGCATTCTTTTCGGAGTCGGTCACGGGCACTTACTACTCATTTCCAACTCTTCAATGTACAGAACAACTCATCATGAATTACGGAACAGCGAGCGGAACAAACATAACTGCAAAGGAATCGCACGGCGAACGGTTCCCGCGCGCATTTCGTCTGCTGCACGCGGAAAAAAAAAACAAATCGCACGGTTGGGAGTAGCCACGTGACTTCCGCCACTCACTCTCCTCTGCACTTCTCCTTGCGGTGCGGGGGTTTCAGTTTCGGTTTCGAGCAGTTGCGTTTTTTGGCTATATTAAAAATATACGTTACTTTGGACCAAAATATTAATTGGTTAATATTCCGACACCATAATAAATCGTCTGGCAAAAAATATATATTTTTTTTTTGGGGGGGGGGGGTGGGGGAGGGTGTCAGTGTTCCTTTAATGGACTCGAGAAACATCGCCATATTTGTTTTTCCTTTGCAGTGTGCTTGCCCACCAAGTTGAGGGAATAAATTTCACAGTTTATGAACACTTAATTTTATTTCATCTATTATTTGTTGGCACCACTTATCTGCCCAATCATCACACCAGCATTGTAGCACTGGGACCCACAAGAGTGTAAATTCATTTTGTTTTTAGCTCTTATAGGATGACATATACGAAGCTTTTGGCATCTTTTGTTCTTGCGGTGAATAAAGCCAAAGGTCGACTCTTAAACACTGACAGGCTGTTAAAATAACCTCCACATATCGGACAGCTTTTGACATTTGTTCACGATGTGCCTTATCAGGAGTGTTGTGTCAAACATAAAGTCATAATAATTTGCCTGACGAATTCGTTTCGGGCACGGGGTGAAAAACATATGTCGTGGACCCAGGATGACTCCCCACGTAAATTAGATGTTCCTTCAAGACGGGGTCGAAAATTGGCCCAAGAAAATTTTCTAGGTTATGGCCATCGCTTGACTGAAGCGACTAGCGGTGCTCTCGCAAAGCCGAGTTATGAGTAGCAAGGTATTTTATGCGGGATTCGGACATAAGGTTCTGGTCAAAATGGAAACGGAAAAATGGTCCCACGAGCAAACACGGACAAAATGGACACATGGTAAATTTTGTGGCATAGCTTGATTGCTCTTCGGAAGTTAGTCGCGTGTTTGCAATTCATATGAATTGGACATTGAGAAAATAAAAGGTTTTTGCTAAACACTTCTTTTATGAGAAGTTAACCATTTTAAAACTCTTATATCCAAGTAAAAAAAAACATTGCATGCCAGCATCTGAGCCAATGGAAAGGGAAAAGTATATTGTAGAAAGTGTATACAAGTACATGTGCCAAAAAAAAATGATTTATGATGTATGACGTCTTCAGCTCAAAAAAGATAAGATTTTTCCATACTGCACCGCGCGGCGCACGTCTATCTCGCTGTGAAATTGCGAACGACCTCGACCTTGGCTTGAAAACATCAGGTGTTGTTATGACATTTCAGCTGAGTTGAACGCAGTGCCTTGTTTTCTTGCCAGCTGCCCCGGTGGCTCCGAGGCAAAGTGCCGGTCTACGGATCGCCATGTGGCGGGTTCGAATCATGGCCGACGTTCCAGCAATCTGACGGAGACTCATTACGGACAAGGCGCCGTGTAACCCAAATTTCGGTTGCGCGTCAGTTGCGCGTCCGTTGTCGAAATGAATCCTCAGTCTTCCGCTGGGGCGTGCCAGATGCCCTTCGTTTGTTTGGCACGTAAATCCCCAAAATTGACTTAGATTTTGTTGTCGAGGTTTTGCCGGGCTATTTGTTTCCACCGGTGCTAATGACACAAGACATTGGCCTCATTAAAAATATTTTGTAGGCATTACAGTGCAGCAGAACGCTTCAGAGATTTTTCTGTGGTAGCACTTTATTAATTGTGTTTTTGTGTGTTTGCACCACTACGCCCACAGCCTCAACGAGGCTAGCAGTATCAGTAGATATATAAATAAACGGATAATCTATAACACATTACTGACATTTGTGCGGGGCGTAACAGTGCACATAGCAATTAAGGCGTTTTTCTCAACAAGACGAAGCTAAGCAAAAAAAAAATTTTTTTGAAATTATTGTGGAAGATCATACAATGAAAAATCAATATGTCCCTGAGATTGGCCTTACTGATTCAACGCTCTAGAGGTACCAATCAGTACAGCAGGACTTCGGATGTAACCTGATGCCATTCAGGTGCATTGAGAGCGTCAACAGTACTTTGCAACTGTTCGTTGGTTAACAAAAATATATAAGTTGATACGAGATACGTAAATAATTACTTCTATAGAGCTTTCAAAAAAGAAAAGCCTTCTGGTCAGTTTTATGTTAAGTGTTCGTCCGTGTGCACGCGTGATTTGCTCGCTTTCCGAAGAGACGAACATCCGTGTTCTGGGCTGAGAAGATCGCACTCTGGGCTGAGGAGTTGTAAATATTCAATCAAATCAGGAAGTTTATTTTCTCATTCAACAAAAAATGGGGGAAGGCCGAAGACAAAAGCTGATAAATTAGCTTGACATGGTCCTCGGCCACCCTACAGGGGCAGTGGCGGTGGCAATGGAAAAATATACACCAAATAGTTAGGAAGTAAAAGATTTAGTGAAATACAAAAGGGCGTGTCAGGAGTAATGGGTAGAAGGATTAAAGAACATTGAGAAACTGACAGGCACTTTCCCCTTTGTTGCAGAAAGTTCAACTTTCCTTATAAAGCATATAAATTTTTAAAAAATATGAACCCAAATTAAATAAACATACTGAAAAAAATTGTTTATAGCGTAGATCCTATTGCCTATTCAAATTGCAGAAATATGTAAAAATAATAAACACAGTACGAGTGATCTACAATAAAATGCACAGCAACAACCAACACCCGAGAGACGCGGTGGGAATACGGTATGTAATACAATACACTGCGAGGTAAACTAAAATACATAATACAAATTGAATGCGGCCAGTGCGGTGACATACTTTTGTTTTCTGTCTTTTTTATGGTTGTAAAACGTTTCGTGATTGTTTAAATGATGCGTTATGTGTATCTAGCTCATTACTTGACAGATGATTTAACAATTTTGGCAAGGTGTGCCTCAACATTTGATCTCCGTATGTCGTACCCGGGGTTGTTTTTCGTCAAGTGTGATCATTTAGAAGTTGTTTCAATGTGATTATATGTTTGAAGTTTGTACGTACAAATGAGCACATAGCTATACAAACTCTGAACCGTCACTGTATCTAAACTTTCAAACAATTCTTCCGTAGTCAAGTCGTAAATGGCGTTGTGGATTATACGCATCATTCTTTTCTCAAGTAGGTACATTTCGTTTAGATTAGGTCGTTCTCGTCGTGCCCCAGACGAGATGCGAGTAGTTAAGAGCAAAATAACGATTTTAATATAACCTTCTTTACGAAGACCGGAAGCATGAAGCGGTTTCTATATGTTAATTCAATGACACCAGCTAATTTCGAAGCTATACTTCTGACGTGTGAGTCCCAGGACATATGCTCATTGAAGATCACACCTAAGGTTTTAAAAACTTTAACCATTTCAATCGGTGAGCTATTTATGAAGAAATCGGCTCGTAGGGTAACCTCTCTATTTCTAGGGCGGAACCAGATATATTTTTTTGTTTTGTGTGTGTTTATTTTAGATAGTCATTTTCGGTCCAGTCGTACAACGCACCTAGAGCGGCGTTTGCACTATCAATAATTTCACTGTAATCACTTCCTGCAAACAACATTGTTGTGTCTTCTGCGTATGTCACAAATTTAGCTGTCACGCCGATGTTCACTGTATCATTTACATATAGATTGAATAGAAGCGGTCCTAGGATGCTGCCTTCAGGTACCCCTGGTTGTATAGTTGAGCAGAAACTATTGATGTTAACGTATTTCCTGCGGTGAGATAAGTGTGATTGCATGAGCGCTAATGCTTGGCCACGAATTCCATAAAGATCAAGATTTTTAAGGGAAAGTTATGGTCTAGATATTCAAAACATTTTGTTGAATCTATAAAGACCCCCAATACCATTTGTAATTCTTCAAAGTTTCTCAAAATAATTTTTTTTTTGCCTTAAGGGGTACTGAACCGAAATTTGGATTTCGCAAAATAAGGCCGCACAAGCGTTGAACGGGACGCTACGAACTCCAAAACATCAGTCATACATCGATATCTCAAACGGAATGGCCGTACTTTTGCAAAAGAGGGGCACGATGAAGCGAGGTCTCTGACGTCACTGTCCTCCGAGAGAATTTGAGAATGAGGGGAAGCGGCCACGCTTCTCTCCTCCTCGCTTCGGTTCACCAGCTCGACGGGATGAAGCGAGGACGAGAGGGAATGGGAATCGTGACGTGCCTTGTCTCATCGGCCTCGTCGGCCGTGTTCAATCGCAAACTTCTTTTCCAAAAATACGGCGATCCGTTGAAGATATCGCTGTAGGAGCGATGTTTTTGAATTTTGCAGCGTCTCGCCTATCTAGCCAGCCCTGTTTTGTGAGCTCGAAATTTCAGTTCAGTATCCCTTTAAGTAACGCTAGTTCGGTGGAGCGATTTTTTCTAAATTCAAACTGTGCACCGGTAAGCACATCATGATTGTCACAAAATGCCGTTAATCGTGCGCAGATTATTTTTTGTAACCCTTTTGAGAATACAGGTAAAATTGACACCATCCTATAGTTGCTCATATTATTATTATCTCCTTCTTTGTGAATTACCGATGCTTTCGAAGTTTGCATATACTTTTTTTCAGTTGGCATACTTATGCAACACTAGCCATATTGCAATTATGTATAGTGTTGCTTCAATGAATATTAGGACAACCCTAGGTATTCAATGCCATTTACTTGCGCAAGATATTTGTTTTTGTTTTCTTCAAGTATTTCGTGCAATATACCATTCCCCACCCTCTTTCCATTAGACCGATCTCCCTAAGCGTTCCACGCATGCGTGACGCCACCCTAACTGTAGTTCACAAGAGGTAGGCGCCCGTGCAAGCAATAGCTCGTGCCGTCCCCGCACTCTGCTGGCGCAAACCTCCAGCGAGGTTGTCGCGCAGAAAGACTGCATGTTCCCACGATGCGTGAGTGCATGGCGACAGCGCTGGTATGATCAGCTTAGCTAGTACGATTGGTCTGTTCTTTGAGAAATGAAAACTGGCATGAAACATTTATATCGGCCATTGATAGGTCAGAACTATCGGGCGATTGAAAGAGCGGCCAGGCTCTTTAAATCGACCGCAAAATTCGGTTTCTTAACCTATCGCGTTCCAATTTTGTACAGCGTTGGCCACAGGTGGCGCATTTTTTCTATAAAATTCGCAAAGAGCGAGCTTACCTGAGGAAAAAGTAAAACAAAAAAGGCTTAGCTCCTAGGAAAACGCAGCGAAGCCACCGGTCTTCAAACCATAGGGCGCCCAATGGTTTGAAGACAGGTGGCTTCGCTGCGTTTGGCATGCGGTCGTTGGTTGCAATCCTGGTGGATGTGGCAGGCGCCTGTCCTGCTGCGGGTCGCTCTCCTATGTGACAGTGCACGAAAGCTTCGGCAGCCAGAAGTTGGGGGGACGCCTCGATGACAGCGGCACTCGCCTTCGCTCATGCGCCGTCGTTTCTACGACCAACCACCAGGATCGCGACAGCCGACAGGATGGCACCCTGACTTCTGTGACGTCATTTGTTGCCGGGACTACTTATGATGCGTGGGCGGGATAGGACGTTAAACACACCAATCGGAGACGCGCTCCAGGCACCATAGCGACACTCGCCCTTTCGCTGATTATAGCAAACGCTATACTCCGTTCACCCCTAAGCTGAGACTGCGGTGGAAGCTACGTCTTCGTCAAACCAGTCTTATGTCTCTCTTTCGCCGCGTAATCACGCTCCCGTTCATACCCATGCGCATAAAATCGGATCAGGTGATTAGAGGGGGGCGGCTGATTTGTCCAGCGAACACGTTGCTCCCACCGCAGTTTCAGCTTAGGGGTGAACGCAACATGGTAGCGGTTGAGGGGCAGCGCGCTCGGCCAATCACTATTGCTACCACCGCGTTTGCGTTGGTAGCAGAGAGAAACAAGAATGGAAGAATGGGCAGAGAGAAAGCAGATTCTGAGGGAGCTTCAAACCGGTTTCAGGAGGGATAGACGACTAGATGATAACTTACTCGTAATCACTCGGTGCATAGAGATCGCAATGACAAGTCAAAGGCCATTATTGGTAGCATTTTTGGACATCAAAGGTGCATATGACAATGTGAATCAGGAAAAACTCTGGGACCAACTGAAGGGATATGGGCTAGGGGGAACCATGGTTAAGTTCCTGGAACGGGTATGGAGTATGGAGTATGGAGTCATGCGAGACGTTATCAAAGGCTTTGTTGATGTCCAGGCTTAGGAGTGAGCGGAGTTGTGTGGTGCTTTTGTCTTGGAGGAGGTCATTGTATAGCCGAAGGAGACAGTCTTGTGTGGAGATATTCTTGCGGTAGCCAATGAGTGTAAAGGCCAGGGCTTTCACGTGCTCGAGATGCCATGCGAGGCGCGTGAGAACAAGCTTCTCAAGAAGTTTGCCGGTGCACGAGGTGAGAGAGATGGGTCGTAGGTTCTTGACTTCGGAGTTTTTGTTTGGTTTTAATTCTGCTGGTATGTCGCCAGTTTGCCAAGCACTATTAAAGTAGTTTAGGGGTTGTTGGAGTTGTGTGTCGTCGAGATTGCGGAGAAGTGTATATGTGATTTGATCTTCGCCACGTGATGTCTTTCGTTTGAGAGAGTCAAGTGCCCGCTTTAGTTTATTAAGCGGAAAGGGGGCGTCCATGTCGCATGGGTCGAGGCGAGGAGTTGGAGGTTCTGGTGTGTGTGTTGTGTCGGTTGATGGTGGAAAGAAGGTGTCGCGGAGTTGCTGCTCGATGTCGTACGAGATAATTGTGCTGGCGAGCATAATGCGTGTGAGGGGGTCCCGATGTTGAGAGGGTGTGAGGAGTGTGCGTAGGATGCGCCACGTTTTTTTGGTGCTGAGTTGGCCGTTGAGGGAGTCGCAGAGTTGGATCCAGTTTTCGGGGGTGAGTTGCTCCGCGTAGGTTTCGGCTTCTTTGTTGATAGTTGTGAACTTTGTGTTTTAGGTGTTTGGGGTGCTTGGTTTTCTTCCAATTTTTCACCAATTTGCGTCTAGTTTGCCAGAGGTTGAGAAGATGGGTGTCAATGTACGGGGTAGCGGTTGCGGTTTGGGCTTCTTTGGTGCATTTGTTCTGGGCCTGGAGGAGACGTTTGGCCCAGGCTCCGGGATCAGCTTCCGTCGGTGGGGGGTTGTTGGAGGTATGGTGGCCAAAGCGATCTCAGTTTGTGATGCGAGCAGTATTGCGACGTACTTGCTGTTTGACGTTGGTGATCAGTGTGAGGTGGATGAGGCGATGATCACTGCCTAGCTGTTCGTCAGATGCGGACCATTCAGCTATAGATGGGCCGTGATGGAAGGCCAGGTCGGGATTGGTATCACGTTCCACACTGTTACCGGTGCGGGTGGGTTGTGTAGTGTCGTTGGCCAGTGTCATCGACGTTTGGGCGTTTGCTTCTGCGAGGAGGCGCCCATTTTGTTGAATGTTTGGGTAACCTCAGGACACATTGAGGCTGTTAAAGTCTCCGACTAAGAGGATGTCGTGGTCGGTGTTGTTTTCCACGAGTTTGGTGAGCCTGGGAGTGGGATTTGAGACCTTGCGGCCCGGTCGCCTGTACGCGTTGACGATTGTGATGGGATTGGGGCAGTTGCGGAGTTGAAGGGTGATGATGACGTGCTCTTGGTGAGCGGTGTTGATGTCTGTTGTGTTGAGTTGCATCGACGGGTGTTCCTTAGAGATGTATGTCGTGACGAGTGTGGGGGTGTATGTGTGTTGTTTGCGGTCGGTTTGAGTGATGCTGGGTTGGGTGTAGGGTGTGTATTGTGAAAAGTTGTGAGTGCCCTGCGTGTCTTTAAGAAGGATGACGTCAGGTTTGCGATCTAGCGTGTTGAGGTATTGGGTGAGACTGGCTCGTTTACGTTGTAGGCTGCGTCAGTTCTATTGTAGGATGGGTATAGATTGTTTAGATTTTGGTGTCGTCATCAGTTGATGAGGTGTCGATATTTTGACGGGGGATTTTGCTTTCAGGGTTTTAGGGGTCGTCTCTTTTTCTTTTCGGGGGCTGAGGGCCCTGTGTTCTCAGGTTTCTTTCTTTCTTTCTTTATTCTTTCTTTCCGGATGAACCGGGAGGTGGGCAGAGACTAAAGGCGTGATGCCTGACGAGGTCTCTGTCCCCTTTACAGTTCTAACACAGCAGTGCAGGGTACATAAATTTTTGAACACGAAAATTTGAGAAAAGAACCTATGAACTTCTATACAACTCAGAAACAATAAAAAACAGGATCGATCAATTATCCCACGATAGTTTTTTTTTTTTTCAGCAAAGAAGGATAAAAACAAATTGGTCAGAAACATGTTCTAACAATTCAAAAGCGAAATATGGACATGATTGAATAAGTACACAGTACACACATATCAGAACACAATGTCACTGCCCACCAGAAGTGTCTTTAGTCTTTTTTTGAATTGGAGTATATTGCAGTTAAAATCTATTAGATCTTCCGTACTATTCAAGATTTTGGCGACTTGGAAGCATGTCGTTTGTTTTCCGTAATTGGTACGTATTTTTGGAGGTCGTCTGATTCTATGTCTAAGTGTGTGATACGTTGTGTTTTCTGGCGGAATTGCGAAGAGTTTTTTTGTGTGTATTATCTGTAACAATCTAAAATAATAAATTTGATTCACTTTAAGTAGGCCATATTTGTTGAATAGCGGTTCAGTTGGGAGATCTTGAGGCTTACCTTTATAATTTTCAAATAGTCGTAGAATTTTTTTTTTTGTAAGATGATTAACCTATTATAATTGGTTGCCGATGTCGTGCCCCAGACTAAAATGCAATAACACAGTTTGGAGTAAAATAAAGCGTAATATATATATTTTTTTTAGCCACAGAGCTATGAGATTTCTTATTTTATAAATACATCCGATGGCTCGGGATAGCTCAAAGCTCAGCTTATTTATGTGCGTGTTCCAACTTAACTCCCGATTGAACCACACACCAAGAAAAATTTGTTCTGAAACCTCCTCTATAATTTCATTTTCGAAATATATTGTCACCTTAGTGTTGTCGCACCTATTAACGGGAGTGAAAATTATATATTTGTTTTGTTTTTTTTTTACGTTTAGTTGTAATTTATTATTTTGAAGCCACACTGATAGATTGTCTAGATAATTATTTGTCATGGATTCTAAGGCCGCTTTAGAGGTTGAAGCAAAAAACGCGTTAGTGTCGTCTGCGTACATGACAAGCTCAGGGGATCCCAAAATATTTGTGATATCATTCACATAAAGAAGAAATAAGAGCGGGCCCAAAATAGACCCTTGCGGAACACCGTACTTTATTTTGAGTGAATTAGAATAATTGTTGTTAATATAAACATACTGCATGCGATTTTGGAGGTAGTCTTTTATTAAAGTCAAAGCAACCCCACGTATGCCGTACCTTTGAAGCTTAATTAGTAATATGTCATGTTGGATCGTATCGAAGGCCTTTCTAAAATCTAGGAATAAGCCTAAGGTGTATAATCTATTTTCAATATTGCTTATAATTTTATCCTTTACTTCTACAAGTGCCTGCTCTGCTGATTTAGATTTGTAAAGCCATATTGACATTTGTTTAATACATTGTGCCTGGAAAAAAAATTGTCTAATCTAGAATTTATAACCCCTTCAAATATTTTTGAAAAAATTGGCAAAACCGAGATTGGTCTATAGTTCTGTAGAAGGTGTTCCCCGCCACCCTTATAGATTGGAGTAACTCTTGCAATTTTTAGTTCGTTAGGAAATATTCCAGTTTCTAGAGTACGATTGATTACATGTGACAAGATATAAGATATTTGTTGGGAGACATATTTGACAGGCCTTGGCTTGAACTCGTCTACGCCAGCTGCGGCATTATTTTTAATTTTATTTATAAGCCCTTCTACTTGATATGGCGTAGTTGGTAATAGCATTATCGTGTTTGATAAGGAAGTCATTGCGTCTGTGACACAGCATTGCGAAGTATTCTCGTGTTCTGGTGGTGAACCAACGTCAACAAAATGCATATTCATTAGATTCGCCATTTCCTGTCCACTCACGTTCCTGCCGTCAATAGCGACACTTTGCGTTCCCTGCACACGTTTTTTCCTATCGGTAATTTCGTTTACAGTTTCCCATATCTTTCTTGGGTCATTGTATACCCTTGAAAATATATTTTGATAATATTCGGATTTGGCCTTTTTAAGGTCGGAGTTCAATTTATTTCTTGTTTTTTTAAATTCGATGAGAAGATTTTGGTGCCTATATTTAATAAAATTATGGTACATCCTATCTTTTATCTTAATACGCCTGTATAAGTCATTTGTAATCCAAGGTTTTCGTACTTTGTTTTGACGATTATTTACTTGAATAAGCGGAAAAGCAACGTCATAACAAAGCTTAAATTTGTTTGAAAAAAGTGCATACGCAAGGTTGGGGTCACGTTCCAAAAGGACGTTCTCCCAGTTTGTTTGCTCGAGCAGGACAAAAAAAATTTCCAGTGATTCTTCATTTATGCGTCGGTAAGAGTAAGTATCGCGTTTCGGTGTATTTTTGCCACGATTGAAAGATGTCAGACAGAAAACTGGCATGTGGTCGCTTATATCTTGTGTAAATATGCCAGATGTGGCTTCCCTAGCGTTGAGATTAGTTATACATATATCTATTGAACTAGAAGTTTCTAAAGTCACTCGGGTGGGCAGTGACACAGCGTTAGTACATCCCCAAGCAGATAAGAGATTATTCATCTCTATTACGTAACTATTACATTTTAGTAGGTCGATGTTTGTATCACCCATAATTAAAAATGGCTTGGAGGTCGATCCAAGAAAAGATAGCAAGTCTGCCAAAAAATTTAAAAAATCTTCCTTATTACCAGTGGGGGGTCTATAAATAACAGCAATAATAACAGTTTTGGCATCTAAAACAAGGCACTCAACATCAGCTGTGATCACAGAGAAATTTTCAACAACATACCAAAAAATATTTTGTTTTAAATAGATGGCAACACCCCCTCCTCTTTTATTTTCTCTGCCTAAACTGGCACATTTATAATCATTAAAGTAAGGTGGTTCAGCATTTTCGGGAATCCAGGTCTCAGAAAAAATGTAGTGCGTCAAAGCGCATGCTCAAAGATTCAAAAAAAATTTCCAGGTCGTCACGTTTGTTATTGATACTCCTGGTGTTCACGTGGATTGCAGAAAAACTACTCTCAAAGTTACGGAAAGTGAGATTAAATGATGAGTCGTCAAAATATCTACATTCTATCGGATATGTTTCATCCATTAAAAATATAAATTGTAGTTGAAATAAGATCTACGGAATAACCGAGATTACCCCGTCATTTTTTCTACATCGTCGAGGTCAGCAATTCTGATAATAGGTGAGGTTTCATTTTTTCGTGCGTATACCCTTCCTCCCGATGACCAAACGAATTTCCATCCTACGACACGTTTTCAAGCGATCGCTGCTCCCAGATTTTGTTTGCTTTGTCGAGTCAGGTGCTCATTCACATACACGGGGGATGCCGCACCAGAAGCACCGAGATCTGAAGTCGTCATGCGCTTCTTTTTACATTTTTGCAACAGAGAGTTTCTCTTGCTTCGTTGTACAAAACGTACGATAATGTTTTTTTCTGTGGGTTTTTGTGTAGGCACCCTGTGACAGATGTCAATGTCCGCGTCGGTTACAGGCTCGCCTAGAATCTCTGCAATCTGTTTTACAATCATGACGGGATCACCTACTTCTGGCGCTCCCTTGATTTCAAGGTTATTTGCCCTTTGGTATTGTTCTATTTCTTCCAACCTGCTAGTTAGTTTGCGGTTCTCAGTTTCTAAATTTTTGTTGTTTTTTGTCAGTGTTTGTACTTCCCTCCGTAGTTCCTTAATGTCGTCAGCGACTTTTTTCAGGTCATCGCAGGAATTGCTGCAGTAGTTTACGCTTTCCTTTAGTCCCCTTAGTTCGGTTCTTATTTCTCGTCGTAAGTCTTCAAGAGCTTTGGTGAAATCTTTTGCATCTTTAGTCATCTTGAGATGCGGAAACACAAACCGAAACGGTTGAAACAGTCACACACTTCACAAAATTTGCTGTGTTCGGCAGCAGTGCAATCAGAAAAAAAAGGTTTTGTAGAAAACTTTGTAACAGACTTTCATCGAATTCTCACCTGCAAACGGAGGTAGTTGTTGTTAGACGTGTGTTAGTCCTGCACCGCTGCCGAACTGATGGGAAGTCGGCCGGCTCTGTATGTTTTAAGGCTTGTTGGTGTCGTTCGTGGCGCTGCGGTCTCCGATCTTGATGGCAACACGTGGCGGTGAAATGCGGAGTCAGCAGGAGATGACTTGAAACTGGCGCAGCACTTGGTTTCGATGGCCCAGAAATTCTGCAAACGGAGGTAGTTGTTGTTAGACGTGTGTTAGTCCTGCACCGCTGCCGGTGAACTAAATCCTGCTCAAAAGCGGTCAGGTGCTCCTGAATGTTTTTCAGAACGAGCATGATTTGGTTGAGTTCAACGGAGACCTGGCTAGTGACGGGTTGAGAGGGGGGTGGTAAGGTGTCCATGTGTTAATTTTCCGGTGCTTCGTTTATCGCTTGTACCGTGTCTGGGGTGGTTGGTGTGCGCTTGGCAGCGAGAAGTGCTTGTTTGTACGTGTCGGTTGCAGTAATGGATTGGGGTATGGATTTGGGTCTGGATGCGTGTGTCGGGTGTAATGTGGAACGGAGTGGCTCTCTCACCTTGTTGTTCCGGCTGAGACTCCGGGTCCAGCGATGTTGCTGGGTTGAGCCTCGTGGGATGGGCGGTAGGCGATAATTCTCCCGTCTGGAGTTGGCAGTGGGCACCTTGTCGGAAGGAGGTGTTGGGTGGTGGGGCGGGCTGGGTGTGGCCGAGGTTCTCCCACCCTTCGGTTTTGGTCGTAGAGGAGGGGTACTCAGTGTGTTGGGGATGGTTGTTGCCTTGGGACGCTGCTGTACTCGCCGTTTGTAGGCAGCGAGAGTGGCGTGCGCATCGGCTTGCTTTTTGGCGGTGCAGTTTGGGTCTTTGGAGGAGTGCTCTTTTTTACAATTGACGCACTAAGGGAGGCAGTTGTGAAGGGTGTCCGAGGTCATGTTTTCCTGGTAACAGATGTCGCATACGCAGCTTCATAGGGCACGCTCCTTGCGTAAACAAATATCCGCTAGACAGGCCGAGCATGCGCCCAAACGGCCAAACGTATCCAAAAGGTCGCCACGCCGCACGCACCACTCCAGCAATGTAAGCGCACAGCGCACTGCATGCGTACAAAGAGTGAGGAGCATTTGCGCTCGCGCCACCTGCGCACTGTCCGAAGCGGACACCGTAGTGCTCTGCGAACACGCGAAGAACGCATGACGTCAAGAGGCCAACGCCACGTCGATGAAAGAAAGAGAAAGAGAAATGTCGTCTAGACGTACGGGTAAAACAAAACAAAAAAGTGTCGACGAAATGTAGTAAGCTCTGTCGAGCATCGAAGAGACGATCTGCGGATGACACATCGATGAAACAAATGTCGAAGAAACGATCTGTCGATGAAACATCGCAGTGTCGATGAAACTATCTGTCTATGCAACCTTGTTCGACGAACTGATTGCCCAATATAAAACTGCGTGCCAAGAATGACGCGGCTTGCCACATGAAAAGTGGCGCGCCCTACATGATCGAGAGCATGACAAAGAGCCACATGGGGACGGCCCCAAACCCCTAAACCACTCCAAACCAAACCAAGCAAAGTCATGCCAAAGTCAAACCAATCCAAACAAAATCAATTCAAGGACGGCTGCATGTATCAAGATAATAAATGCTGACAGTATTTTATAAAGGCCGAGATGACTGAAAAACAATGCCGGCCGATGATTCCTTAAATCGCAGCCTACTCCGGCAAGCACGGTCGATCAACAAAAGCAGAAGCAACTCGAGTGAGAAGGAAAGCTCGGCCTCCGCGGCCTCTGCTCATAGAATAGCATACGACTGACGGACACCACTGCCAACAGGGATTATGTTGAGATTTCAAACCGTCGTCACGTGAAACCACCCTACCTAATATTACCGCCCTCCCAAACAAAAACCAACAAAAAAATTGGTCGATGCATATGTTTACTATATATGCATGCTGCATAAACTTCCGTAGAAGTGCGTGTGAGTGGCACGAAAAAAGAAACGGGGGTGATATATGTAGCAATTGTTTATTTGTGTACAAATGAGCGAGGCATGCACAGCGAGGCGATGCGCCTAATCACTGCGACGTTGTCTGTGTAACCTGTCGGAAGGTGCGTTTGTGTTTTCCGCCGCCCTTGTCAGCAGGCGAAAGTTCAACCTACCCACTTTCGTCAGCTTGCATTTAGGTTTTTGCGTAATTAATCCAGGTTAACGAAATTTGGTAGAAATGTGCGGAGCATAAACATTAACATAGTACATTTCTTTCAAATTGGATAAGTGGCTCAGACGTTTACTGTTTTGGGGTAGTTTCCCCGCCGTACGACTCACGCGAAGACAAACCAACGGCTTGCGAGAAACAAAAGAAAAACACAAAGAAAGCAACCGGTAAGCGTGATGACCTGTGAGTGTGATGAGCGTGAAGAGCTGTGTGAGTGTGAGAACCACGAGGACCTGTGAGTGTGATGCGCATGATGACCTATGGGTGTGAGGACCGTGAGGAGCTGTGAGTGTGAGTGCCGTGAGGACCGTGATGATCTGTGAGTGCGATGACCTGTGAGTCTGATGATTCGTGATCACCTGTGAGCGTGATGACCGTGATGATCTGTGAGCGTGACGACCGTGATGATGACGGCGAGTGAGTTTTGGTTTTGTGTTGAACCGTGAGGGTGAGTCCGGGTGATGACCCTATTTCGAATAAATCGTGATCGTGAGGGGGCGTGAGTTCTGAATGAGGAAAAAATGGTGATCGTGAGTTTGAGTGAGGACAGCTTAAAATACCGACCTATGTTCGACCCTGGTCCCATTGGCTATGGGAAATAACGCACTTTCGACCAATCAGGTGAGAGGTCATTGCTCCGTGAGTGAACCGTAAACCAAGCCTTGGTTCTCAGAACCCGAGGATAAAATATACAACTTTTGGCTTTCCTATATGCCACAGAGGATACACATTCGCGAACCACGGCGAGAACCACCGAGACATGTCGGCTGGGGCACGTCTATGCCACCATGCACGAAATGACGTTGAAAACAAAGTAAGAAGAAAGGCACGCCAGGCATATACAGAATTTATGCGGAGCGCCTGGTCCCCGGTCGTCACGGCAGAGTTTTGAGACACGACTTGGAGAGCTCCGAACCACTTTGTCTCCCAGCAATCGACCTGGCGACCGGTGACGCGTTAATGTCTTGGCCGTGGGTTCCCCGGCAAACCTTTACGTCTGGCCCTGCGTTTTAGGGTCAAGGGGTAAACGCACGCGGCGCTGAGACAGCAGCCTCTCGTGGGCAAGTTAAGTGTTTTCACGTGCGTTCGAAAACCGGGGTTCCGCACGAAATGCCCAAGAAGAGGGAGATATGCCCGTGGCCATTTCCCCGATACCGGGAAAAGCTCATAAACAAGCAGAATTCTGACTCGTAACAGCGCCCCTGAAACGAGACGCTCGTCTCCCAAAGTACCTCCCGATTCCCGAACGAAACGCCTTCAGGCGAATAAACAAAAGATTGCGGGGAATGCCGTCCTGGCGGTCAGAAAAAAAAAATAAAGAAAAGCGACCACCTCTACACGTCTCCCCTAAGACTGAGCCAGGAATTCTTAGAGTCGTCAGCAGTTAAAAAAAAAAAAAAAAAAAAAAAAAACGAGGGTGGTCGCAAACACAAAAGTGAACTTAAACAGAATGGCTATTTGACAAAAAAAAAAAGAACAGCAAAATAAAACACAATTGTGACGAAAAGTTTTCTTAGTGTCCTGCAAATCCCACCACTCCCTGCACAACACTGTCGATACACAATAAAGTTGCAATGCGGTGATCACGCGGAAAGTCACCAGTGTTTCGACACACACACCAACCAGTCTGCCCTGGTCAAGGTCACTAGAGGTGACCTCGTCTATCTGTCACCGCCGGGGACACCGTATATGTCTACGCTGTGGGGCACTCACCCTCTATCTCGACGCCCCCCCCCCCCCCCCCCCCCCTCAACATTCGTTTGCATGCCTGGAAAGCGCGTCGGCGTTTCCATGGGCCTTACAATTGCGGTGTGTTATCGTAAGGTTATATCTCTGCTGCGCGAGGGCCCACCGAATGAGGTTCGCACTGTTGGGAGTGCCGCTAGTTAGGTAGGAGAGCGGGTTGTGGTCCGACACTACCTTCACCTAAGCTCCAAAGAGCCAGTTGTGGAAGCGCTCAGTGTGTGTCGAAGGTCGGGCTCGGGCCCAATAGCCGAGTTAGTGCGATCCGACTTTGATGACGTTTCATAGAGGGAGAGGAGACCATGCGGAGGCCTTCTGTCTAGGTGGTGTTGACCCTCCTCGTTCTGTATGGCCTGCGCCCAAACAAACAAAAAAATCAAGATACATATATATATATATATATATATATATATATATATATATATATATATATATATATATATATATATATCAAATTATTTACCACGGTATATCGTACAATCAACATCCCTCAAGAGCCGCGTCCTGATTTCGCATTACAGAAAACGTAAACGTACGTAATTAATTTTTTCCAGTCGCCTGACAGTTTGGCATTTATAAATCATTCTATCATATGTCATCACTTGTCCTCTTTCCTATGCTGCCGACAGCAACATCCTAACAGTAGGGGGGAGGTGCGGAGATATCTTCATCTCCTGTATCAAATATCGCCGCCGTCATCAGCCGTCCCGCCTTGTGGCAGTCATCCGCAGAACCAGACCAATCACCAGCCCATGGCTCCTTCGCTCAGCCCCCGCCCACATGCTATGACGAGCCGAAACAGACAAAGCCGACCAATGATCCCCCGCCTCTTTCCCCAACCCCCGACGTTCTGACGCTTCTAGAGACGCGAGTCCCCCATCCAAGACCGTACCTTCGTGCAGCTGTGGCTGGTGCTGAGGTCTGCGAGGCTACGGATAGAGGGCGAACAACAAATACCTTCCAATCTTCATTGCCAACCCCGCTGACGACATCTTGTCTTTGTTCTTCTCTGTGTGTGTTCTTGTAAGTGTGATCTTTGTCTTCGTATTCACCGGCCGGGTCGGCCGTTTTCATCGAAGGGAGTACAGCTAGGGTGGTGAAGATGATGACGCAGGAGTGACGCGCACGACCATCTCGCGCCAGGCTCCACGTGATGGTTCGGCCTCTGTAAATCATTCTATCTTCTATCATCACTTGTCCTGTCCTCTATGTGGCGACAACGTCATCCAACAGTACATATATGTTTCCGGAAACGCGGACAAAATCGTTCCTGCGAAAACTACGCATTGCACGAGAAAAAAAAAAAAAAAAAAAAAGGTTGATTAGGCAGTGGTTTGTGTCGAAGGCCTCATTAAGTAAAATTATTAGGTTTGAATACATTAAGTAATTAATTAATTTTGAGTAATTCAATTTTTAATTATTGATTGTAAAGATGTGAATTTAGTTACAACCTTGCTCCGCATCATCGAAACCTTCTAAATACGCCCACGGTACAATGATATAAAGCACGCACACCATTTTACGCCGTTCCGAAAAAATGCGCCGCTAAGCAGCGCGCGTAGAGGTGCACCTGTACATTGGCACCGAGGTCAATAAGGAAAGCAAATTTAGAATGACGCGACTAACGGCAGCTGTGCTGTTAGTGCTGAGTTCCTCCCTAACAAAAACTGCGTGACAACAAGCGAGGCAACAGATCAAACAAAACTCCCCGTTCTTCAACCGAAGTAAGCGATCTTTGTGTTGTTCCCTTCAGACATGTCAATTAATTAGCACACTTCAAATGTTTTGGTTTAGAATATGAAAGGTGACCTGCATTTGAAAATATGCCGCCTCGATGTTCTGAATGGCTTTAAGTTGTGTGAGGTGAACTCGGGAATTCTGTTTACAATCTTTTGCCCATTAAAGGAATGTCCTTAAAAATTTGGTTTGAGTTATTGCGGCCATCAAGGATAAATAGAAAAAAAAAAGAACAGACGACATGCACATTGTTCTTGCGCAAGTTGAGATTTGGAGTCAGGACGTTTTTTTGATGTTTCGGCATTCAGTGGATGCGCTCCGTAGATTATATTCATCTGCCCATCGTGTCTTCTACCCAAATGTAGACGTGTGAATGTGTCGAAGGGATAACCAAACATTTAACTGATTAGCGTACAAGAAATCTGTGTCTGTGGTTCATAATGGGTTCCCTCCATTAAAACCAAAGAGCGATTAGCTTCGGGCTTACATATACACGTCACTCTACCTGAATATTTCAAGCTGATGCTCACAGCGGATACTAGCCGCCGCCGGTTTCAGCTGATTTATATTTCATAGTCAATGAAGCTTAGCCTATCAATCTCCCTGAGTGCTATACTAAACAGGGGCATGAAGGCAGATGCATTTTGAGAGGAGCAGCGGAACGAGAGTTACTCCACTACTGAAGCCGATACAAGAACATGCATCATATATACTGAAAGTAACTTGACCAAAATAATTTTATTAACTTTTTCGGTATTTTACCGCTTGCAAGTTTCTGAGATATCTTTCAACCGTTTTGTTGTTGTTGTTGTTTTAGCCGGGAGCGTGCACACCAGGAAGCAAGCCTACAAAGCTCATTTTTATTTCGAGCATATTAAACTCTACATTATTCGCAAAATTTTACAATAAATTATATCAAAATCTTGAAGTGCTACACCTACTAATGAACGTTGAGGGTATGTCTCGTTACTAAAGTTCTTAATATTTTTACTTTTCTATTTTTAAGAAGGAAAATGTGCACGCCTCTCAAAACAAACAACGAGAAGAAAAAAAGAGCAGGAGTCGACACCTGTTGGCACGTAGCAGCACTGGGATTCCTGGTTATCTTTCTTGGCACAGCAGCTGAGTCTAACTCCGCCTTTTTCTACGCGGGTTTCATGGAGCAATTTCATGTCAACCGGGAGACTGCTACCTGGCCCGGTAGCGTCCTAACGGCGTTCTCTCACTTGGCTGGTATGTACTAGTCAGACGACCGGTTTCCCTAAACACTAAATCGATATAAATTAAAATATCTGCATACATCACTGAACAACTGGCAGCTGCCAATGCATTTGTAGCAAGGAGGTGTTCTTTTTTTGCTAACAAATATATATTTTACATTATTTAAAAAAAGCCACAGTAATTATCGGTTGTAGAACGTAGACTGCGTAACCGAAAGTCCAGTGACCTCGAGCTCTTGCGTGGAAGTGGTGATATTCTCTCGTGCTGGTGTACTTCGTCTTCTTTGCTCGCTTTTGCGTGCCACCACAGGTACTCCTCCCCCTCTAGTTAAGAGGTCCAGGAGACGAGCGTTCAGGAGCTCCTTTGGATTGCACGCATCGTACTATGGTTGGAGTTGTGTGTGCTCGGGGTTGCTTGAGATTTGGCAGCTGCTTTTAGCCTGTCATGTGAAATGGCATCTTCACATCCCTTGACGAGTACGGTTAAGTACATGTCACCTTGTTTCAAAACTGTAAATAGTCCATCATATCGTTCTTGCAGCGGTCGCTTCACGGCGTCTTTGCGTATGAACACGTAGGTGCAACGTGCCAGTCTGGGGCTGCGGAACACCTTGCGAGAGTTGCGCTGTCGTGTGGGCGTAGGTCGTAGTTTTTCGAATGAGGTACGTAGACGGCTTGCGTTGATCTCTGCTGTGGTGGTTTCAGTGCTGGGGAATGTGTTAGAAACTCACCAGGAATGCGCAGAGGCCATTCGTGGTGAGTACACCATTTCTGCTGTACTGAATCCCAGGTCACTTTTTAGTGGGGTGTGTATTCCGAGCATTATGAGTGGCAAGTTTCTGTCCAAGGTGCGGCTGTACCTTTCGTCTTCAAACAGGTTTTTAGATGTCTGTTGAACCGTTCCACCATTTCGCTGTAGATCGGGTGATGGAACGTTGTGTGGACATGCTTTGCACCTACCACCCGTGAGAGGTTCTGGAAGTGTGTAGACTAAAATTATCTTCCTCGGTCTGTGAGTTCGAAGACAGCGGCTACGCTATGTTGTCCTCTATGGCTGTAGAAGTTCGTGCGATATGGAGTGCAGTGTCATTCGCTTGCACAGCGGAGATGGTTGGGAAGCCTGAATTCATGATTTGTTCGGCCATCCAAGCCAAGTGTGGCGGTGGAGTCGATGGTCGATTTGCACAGTATCATGTGGACTGGCTGTGGTAGTAGCCTCTGGAAAAAAATTTATCGGAGAATTATTGTCTCCATGTTCGGTGCTTTCTTTCCTATAAGCTGCTCCATGCATCGTCGCTGTTCTGTCGGCTTCCCGTCACCTAGTTTCTCAGCCGTTAGGACTTGCTGCGGTCGACGGTGTTCCGACTCTGTTGTTCGCGAGATGAATTCACTCTTCAAGTGCTCGTACGGTTATTCCCCTCTATGGGTTCTTCAGCAACATCCCCCTCGCCGTAGTGGGAACACTCCCACCAGCCGACGATTGAAGGTATACACTGACCTGCATCGATCGCTTCACGAGGTGGCCGGAAGCAACACCTATTACGTCTGGGTCACCAGTTTGTAGCAAGAAGGGTTTAAACATTTGACTAAAAACCCCGAGACTGGGACGAGAAGGAACGGACAAACACAAAGTCTCAAATACAGGCTGAAATTTATTGGACAAATAAAGGGCTTATATAGGCGTCAAATCCTGCTCAAAACAGTAGAGACGAGAGCTCTCAAGCGCTGTCAAGCGCGTGTTTGACCGTTTTAAAGCCGCTGGGTATCTTCATGATTACGTTTTCAATCAGTTGTTGTTTCCCGCCGCTGTCAAGAAAAAGTGCCAAAGTGTTCTTAAACCCAGAAAGCGTGTGATTCTTTGGGATTTTTTACCAGATTTCGCATAATCTTAGATCCATTCGGAACAGGTGTGGGGTTAGCACTGTGTTTAGCAACGTAACAGACTGAATCGAACGACTTCGTTTGCTTCCGCCAGAGCTGGTTGCAACTAAGAAACATAGGGAAAAAGAGGTCAGTTTGCGTGTCGGAAGTATAGTGTATAGGATCCCGTTTGATTGCGGATTATGCTACACAGGACAGACCAGCCGCTGTATAAACGGTCGAGTCACCGAACACAAACGTGTCAAAAACAAAGATCCATATTCGGAAGTGTCAAAACATGTAGTTGAATGCAATAATTGTCTAGCTAAGTGGGACTCAACCACAAGAGTCATAACAAAAAATATGACCGGAAACGTTTGATAAAAAAATCTATAACAATCATGAACCATGGGAATGCGGTAAATAAGCCATCTCTCACTTTGGATACAGAACAGAGAAGGTTCCTCCTACAAATTTGATGCCTTAGCGCGTTAAGTCAAGCGGTTCGTTGCGGCCTAGGAGGTTTCGGTTGCTTTTGTCCGATTTCAAGTTTTATCTAGATCAGTTCGCTTTTGGTTGGGTCCCTGGTCGTTTGCTTCGTTGCGTCCGTCCTTTTCTAGACTTCCGGCTTTCGCCAGAAAAGTGTACGTTTTAAGTGATCCTTGAAACGCCTTTCCTTTTGGGGTGTTTTGGGGGCGCTGCCGGTATGAACTGTGTTAAAAAGATTGTGTCTTTTTTATCATTTGTGTTGTATAATAGAAATCAGTGCTTCTTAGTTCTACTGTAAATGTTGCTTTGTTGTACTGCTTGTTGCACAAGTTTCCCCATTTCTCTCCCTCTCTCTTTCTCTCGTCTCGAGTGTTTTGTGTAGGATTTGACGCCTATCTAAGCCCTTTCGTTGTGGAATAAATTTAAGCTGCATGTGTTTGAGACTTTGTGTTGGTCCGTCCCTTCTCGTCTCAATCTCGGAGTTTTAGTCAAATGTTTAACCTCCACCAGCTCGTTTGCTCCCTAACCTTTTGTTCAAAGAGGTGTTCTCGTTTGCTAACAAATTTAGATTACAACAAAGTTGTATATGACTCGCAGGTGGGATTTTTTCGTGTCCGTCAACAAAAAACCCCCACGCGCGTTTCATCACTGTTTGCGCACGCCTTATCTTTTATCATGTGGTTTTGACACTTGTTTCAATAAGAAAACCACAAGTGTCAAAACTAGCTGATAGGTGATAAGCACGTAGCACTTCACGCGTGCGTTTCTCGGTAAAGATTGCGGTTGCATAAGGTTTCGCGGCAACGGCATGCAGAGTACGAAGTGTGTAGTCAGGCCACTAGCGTCTTTGGCGGTTCTTTGTCATTATGGTTCGTTGCTTGTTAAATTATGTTGTGTCCTGTCCTCCGTCCTATGTATTTATGTTTTTGTGTGTCTATGAACCTTACCAACACGCTAGGTGTTTTAATGTTTTTTTTTTGTTTAGGTTTTAAGTTAATGATGCGATAACTTCTCATTCTTGATGTGAAATCGATACAGTATTCGTAATCCTATATATTTTTAAACTAATTATTCTAGTCTTAAACATTTATTTTTTTCAATCCAACCTGCTATATCAGGAGGTATGTGTGACTACCCGAGCAGGCCATGCGCGCCTTTACCATTAGCAACGGTGAAATGTCTGCCACAATTACTTAATTACCCGGAAACGTAGTAGGGCAGGGAGTCAATTAAAATAATATCAGTTGCCCAGCCCTAGTAATTAGTGCATTTTCAAACATTTTGCTTTCGTGATTTGTTTTCAAACTCACGCACCTCCCTCTGCAACACTAACTGGAAATTTTAGTATAAATTGGAAGTACACTTATACATTAGAAGATAATGTGATCTACATTTTGTTTTGTAGCTATTTTTGTGGCAGTGTTTCAACGGACAGTATCACTTTTCACGATATTTCTACTGGGAGCGCTGTTGATCTGGTCAGGAATTGTGGCCTCCGCATTTGTTCCCACCATGGCATGGATGTCGGTGACCTTCGGCGTCATTCAAGGTAAAGATACGCCCGTCTTCATAATAGAATTCTCATGATATTTTGCCTCGTTTTTGAACGGTGTCTTGAACACCCACAAATGATGGAACCAGGCGAGATGAAGTTAGGGCTCTATACTGTGACAAGCATCTTAAACCTGTACCTTCATTCATAAATTCTGAATAGGACTGTTCTTTTTATAATATTGCTCGTCCAAAAATATTTGTGCTTTATAACTGAGGGGCTGCGTACAATGATAATACAAGTTCAAAAGCACTTTCAAATGAGCATTAAGCACGTGGGTGCAACCCTTGTTTAATTTTATATAAACTTTGAAGGGCAGCTTATATAAAATTAGAAAGAATACATTTTGCCTTTTCGGATTCTAAATCATGTAAACGGCTGATGTGATCGAGATTGCACAATAGTTTCTCTTGTTTCTCACTTATTTACACAAATTGCCCTATTCCTCAAGCCTGCCTGCTACCCGCGATATAAATACGCGGTGGAAGCACCGCGTTTACTGGTAAGGAACATCCACCACTTGGTGGCCTCGCGATTACTGTGAAAACTCTTAGCGGATTGTAGTTCCTAGAAATTTATTCTACGGAAATAGTAGCCCCACTGCAGAACTTTAAATGGTGTGTTCTTCATCACCATTCAATTATTTTATTTAGCACCGCAACAAAAGAAGACAAGGTACTGTCGCCTAAAAGTGGTTACGTATAAACTCGTAAAAAAAGTAAAAAGAGTTTCTCGTGTGGTTGCTAAATTGAGGTTACATATCCTTGCCAAAATTATCCCCCAAAACGTTAATCAGTTCATGAGAAAAAATATACAAAATACATAATAAAATGGCTTTGTATGTCGCTCAGGCACATGTAATTTTGTTGCAAGGTGCAGTTCTCGTGTTTGTGAAAGGATCTTCGAATGAAACTAGGTCATATTAAAGAACTATTGCGATTCTGGGCAAGTTTGTTGCATTTTATAATATCAGTTAACTCGAGGGGAACAATTATAGTCTCTGCTGACTACATACGTAGGAAGCGAACATATAAAAACACAGCAGGAAGTTTTGTACTTGACTTGTGTCTTAAAAGCGACAGTCAATTACGTTGCGACTTCCCTCAATCCTATCCTGCCTCCGCGACGATCGTATATTTTGGCCTCGCGTAAGAGCAGGCTTGGTAAAAACCGTGTTCTCATGCCTTCAATTGCTTTACCACTGGTCAGAACACTTCAGGTTGAACATACAGCTAAGTAAAGCACTCGCTGAACGCGCGGTTTCAGAAAGACTCCTGTGAAACTGTAACTTATGCAATTCTTTCACGTTTTCTTTTCTGCTCTATTCCAGGTCTGGGAGTTGGTGTTATTAGATTGACGTTTAGTATACTCCTTGCTATGTATTTTGACAAGTACAGAGGATTAACATCGGGAATGAAGTTTGCTGGAGGATCATTGGGCGGTCTGGTTTTTCCCAAGTTTCTTCCCTACTTACAAAATGAATACGCCTTTCGTGGTACGCTTCTAATCTTTGGAGGCATGACTATGCACCTTTCGGCCATCGGTATTTTGGTCAAGGAACCACCGTGGACGTCCTTGAAGAAAAACGGTGAGGGTGCGCGGAATGCAACGGAGAAAGGTTCGTCGAAAATACAGAAAATCTCGGCTGATTCCGAACAACTCCAACAAGCTTCAACGACCCCTGCCGAAAAGCAAGTCAAGAAACATCGTCCGGCACTGAGGCTGTTACTTAATCCCAAGCTTTGCGTTGTTGTTACACTGGTAGTGGTGACAGACTTGACAGGAGCTGCGTTCGTCACAACTCTGGTCGACTACGCGCTAGACAAAGGTTTGTTGATTGAAGATGCAGAATTCCTCATCATGTACGGGTCTTGCAGCCAACTTTTTGGGCGGTTGTTCCTTCCCCTTATGGCGGACAGGAGATGCTTTCGACGTAGCACCTTAGTTATGGCGAGCTTTTTTATATGGGGATGTTCAGTGATTGCGATGTCGTATGCAACGCTTCGTGTGCACATAATTCTTCTGTGCTTGAGCGTGTACCTCTTCTACGGATGTCTGCAAACTATGAGGAGCGTCCTCATGGCGGACTACATCGGTGTCCAATGGATCTCAACATGCTACGGGCTCTCAGCGTTGTTCTTGTTGCCTCTCACTTTATGCAGTCCATCAATAACAGGTAAATATACTGTGTTTTTGTTAGGACGTGAGGTAGACTTGTATCGACTGGCAGGTTCATCCTTGAGTTTTTTTTTTCAATTTGTTGTAGATATTTAGATACCATTTTTAACGTGTTTTTGTTTTAGTATAAAATTCACCGCTGCGCACATGGTGGATGAATCTAGACATATATATATATATATATATATATATATTCACTATCTTAGCTTTGTTGAATACATAGTATCTGCAGTGGCTTTTGTTTTGTCTGGTGGCCTGAAGTCAAAGAGCGTGTCTAACTTTTATTTTATTTATTGATCATTAGGGACCTCTTCCAAAAACATTTCGTAAAAGAGGGGAAACAATATTAATATATAATATTGAAATATAACAAACAACTTAACCATTCGAGACTATTTTACAACTTGTCATATGTGTTTCTGTTTTCTTACTGTAAATTTGACTGCATATATAAATTAATGTAGCTGTTGATGCACGCGAAGCTTCTTATTGCAGTTGATTTCTGTTCAAATCTCAGGTACATCTACACTCGGTGGTGTTTGTTTAGAGTTCCGAACGGTTTCGCTCAGTGTGACAAAATAAAACGCTACGTTCTTTCATGTGTACTTTACTTTTACTAATTCCTGGTAATAGCTGCAGTTTGTTAGATCAACACTGTGTATTGATAGTTGCGTGTTTAAACTGTACGCCCGATTTCCCCGCATCTGCCGTAGTCGCGAGCTGCGTTTTTTGCTGAGAGCTGTATAACGTAAAGGAGAAACAACAGAAGACTTCTGCAACTGGATAATTTGTGGCCTTCCCTAATGTGTTATGTCACAATTAATATAGAACAAATATGGTTATTTGTTTATTCAAATATCAAGTGACGCGACAAAACTAGTGTGATACCCGTCGATCACGAGACTGCTCACAATGTATTGGTTTTATTTCTTTTAAAGGTTTTTTTAGGGACTTTCATGGAAGTTACGACGGCCTGTACATGCTTCACGGCGGAATACAACTGGCAGCTTCGGCCCTCTTCCTCGCAGTTGTCTGTGTTGAAAGAAGGAACAAAATAGTATGGACGCTAAGCGACACAACCTGAATAAAACTTTGCCAAATTATCAAGACCCAAATTCTTAGACCAACCAGATCTTGCTTTAAACATAAAAATATTGATTGTTTTATGATTGTTTTGTCGCTTAACAAAATGTCGAAGAGTTTGGTGTAGCTCACGCAACCAAGAACCCGACATAGCGGTAACACTGCGTGTTTTGTGTGAGATTTAGGAATAAAACAGTGTATTAAAATGACTCCTAAGCTGACACATTATCAGTGTTTGTATAATAAAAAAATTACCTCCACGCTCCACCGTTGAAGTTCTAAACTTCAGAGTCTCTTGTTGGTCCGCACATCTTCTTCCTCTTATTCAAAGGTTACTAAGTTAGAACAGAGCTTGTTATATAAAACCATTTCATTTAAAAAGTTGTGGTAAAGGAAAACAACAATTGCCGAATCACCCGAACGCACCCAAATATTTTGCGTACTTTTATTCGAATAGTATTCGCAATGCCTTAAGAGGCTAAAAGCCAAATTAACTAATCCTCGTCTAACACCAATGGACGTGCGTTTTAAACCAAAAAAATTTCAGTTAGACCTGTTAAATCAAAAGAAGAATCATTTAACAGACGTTACTGGTTTGACTGCTGACTCAGCTAATATATATATATGTATATATATATATACGTATATATATATAATAAAACTGGCAATTTTACTCTTTGCACCGAGATAGCTGCCACAAACTGTTGGGATACCTGCCACGGCGGAAACCTACTTGCACATATCCGCTAAGCCGAACTTTCTGAAGTCAGTCGACCAAAAGAATTTCCTCTTTTCTTTACCAATCGAACCGTATCAAACAAATGTTAATGAGAAGGCTAAACGGTGAGGGTCACAGCAACCGAACAATGTTTTTCGAACCCTTTCACCCATGCAGCTGCTTATCCGGAATAATATTGCTGTAGCATTATGTGAGTCACGACAATTATGCGTAATTTTAGAGTTAGCCTTGCTTGCACGACTGCAAGCAAGGCAACATTCCAAACAAAGCTGCTTACTCGTCAATCAAGGTATTTTATCTTATTTGAGTGCCATCCAGGCCTAACAAGTATTATTACTATAACATTTTACAATTGACAGGGTAACCCGGGAGTGGGGAAAAATCAGGACAAACAAACCCAAAGCTCTAAACACAGCTGAAATTTTTATTAGGCGGAATCATCATTAAATAGGCCCACAATCAAAGAAGTACACATACAGAAAAAAAGGAAAAGGTTGAAAGTTTGAGCACCTTTAACTACGACACAAAGCAACAAAGTCATCTAAAAACACACACAAAAAAAGAAACAAACTACACATCATCCCCACAGATTCCTCACATAAAAAGTGGAAAAGACACTCGGCCATGCCTGCCTGACATAAAGGGAAAGAACAATACCATCCAACTTCAATCAACCCCCCCCCCCCCCACCCGCAAACACACACAAATAAATTATTTACGAATTTAAAAGCGTTTTAACAAATTTGATAAAACAAAATATTGAATATATTTTTTGTGTATGTGCGCGGCGAGGTAATTTAAGTTGGGTAGCTTTTCCCTTCGCCTTTTTGCCCGCTGGCGTGGCCGGGTGTATTTTTCTTTTTCTTTTTTATATTTTGGGGATTGTGTGTCAGTGTCAGTGGTTTTTTCCTGCTGGTGTCATATTGGTGACTTTGTACCTTAGTGCGATAGTTAGAAGTGCACAAACGTTTTCTTTTTGTGTGTTTGTTTCTCTATTAGGGGGCCTGTTTAGGGATGATTCGGCCTAGTAGAAGTTTCTGCTGTGTTCGGAGCGTTGTGTTTGTTCGTCTTGTCTTCACCGCTTACGGCCTGAATATCCATCGAAACGGAAGATCCAACAAGGCCTGAATGTCCACCGTGACTGAATATCCAACGAGATGTAAGATCCAACCCCGTCTGCATGTCCACTGAAATTGGATATCCAATTCGGCAACCGTGGAGACGTGGAATATTACTGTATGCTGTTCAATGTCACGAGTTGGAACCTAAAATAACAGTATAGGTAAAAATAGGCTTCTTTCTCTCAGTTGAGAAGGTATGTTTCTGATAAGACTTTGCTCTCTGTGAATAAACGGGCGCTGAGAAAAAGCATCACTGAATAAAGTTTACCTTAGAAATTCGTGAAATATTGCGACGGTTCTAAAGTAAATATTCCTGATGCTTTGACCTCTAGAAAAAATGGCTGGTTTCCTACTCCGCTTCGGCAAATATGTACAGGGTCTCTGTTTTAGAACGGGTCAAGCTTTAAAAAAAAGACCGCTCTACGAAATGAAACCGACTGTTCTTTGTTTGTAAGCGTGTTGCGAAAGGGCAGGCATTTAATTTATGGCAACCCAAGTAATCAATTAAGACAATTTTTGACTTTCTGCGGGTCACATTCATTTGCCAGTAATTCTGTTTTTTTATGCTGGTCACTGAAGCTTTTATGAAACTGAGAAACCAAGCAAAATGCTGTCAAATTTCTAAATAAAATACGAGAAGGAACTTGAATTCCTCCAGGTTGCGCACCATGCCGCACAAAATCGAGTGCAGGCTCTTCTGCTGGATCCGCTCGTTGTGGCAAGAAGTACATCAAGCTCCGTACGTCTCGGCAAGAAACGAGAGGCTCCACGCCGAAATGGAGGCGTTTGCCTGATTCATCAGTGGCCATGCTGCCACCTACCAGGACTTTTGCAATTACGGGGCAGAATCACGAGCATTTTTGGGCTCTCAAAGTCTACTTAGCAGTCGTTTTTCTTGTTTTATTTTTTTGTTTTTTTTGTAGTCGTTTAGTCACGCATAAAGTGAATAAATGCTTCATATTTTCCACTGATCACATTGTCTTCTTTTGAAAATATGGAGAGAGGTGCCGCATGCCGAAAGTCGAAATATATCAGTCCACGAAGCTTCGTTTCCGTAGCTTTTTGTATAAACAGTTCAGGGGCGGATTCAGAACTCCGTTTTTGGGGGGCGGAAAATTTGTAAGGATGCTATTCTCCCATTCTTTCGTGTGCACCGGGGGGGTTTCACCCATATCAAATTGCCCTCCGAGAAGGGGGGAGGGGGGGGGGTCGACATTGTTTGGGGGGGGGCGGCCGCCCCCGTCGCCCCCCCCCCACCCCTTGGATCCGCCACTGAAACAGTTGGACCGATGTGCACCAATCACTCATTGTTGTGTGGGTTTACATTTTATTATTGATACCTAAATACTACCCTAGCCTCTTTCGATTTGCCACATGATTTATTAATAAAACAATAGCCTGCATAAAGCATGTTTCTAAGATAAATAGTGGGTTTTGTGCAGATGGGGCTCGGCGAAGTTCTACGTCTTGCTTTCTTAAAACATTTCAGTGGTCATAGATGTTTCCCAAGATTAGCTGTTTAACCAACTTGTTAAAATCCGCCTGAGCGACCAACACTATTTTTAACAAATATGAAGCTCTATTATTTGAAATATGTAAACATTTCTAAACACATTTCTCAAGACCAGGTAGCCAGAGCAATGAGACTGGATGCCACTCAATGTACAATATCTACTTGATCACATGGCAGGAGAGACGGAATATCCATCTAGAAAGAAGGTCCAACTGAGACGGAATGTACAACGAGTCTGAACATCCAACAATACGGAAGATCCAACCAGGCCGGAATGTTTACCGTGACCATGGGTGTACCAACCGGGGGGCAAGGGGGGCGCTTGCCCCCCCCCCCCCCCTAGTTCTCAGAGTGGGGGGGGCAAGGCATGTATTTTGCCCCCCTGAAAGAGCCGCCACTGGGCAGGGCAAACACTGGCCGTCGGCGCCCAAGGGATACCAAGGGTACCGCCCCCCGGTCCCGGGGGGGGGGGGGGGGGTCTGGTTTGCTCCCTCCCCCCACTCAAAAACAAGTTGGTAGGCCACTGACCGTGACTAAACATTTATCGCGATAGAATGCACAGTTGAGAAGAATGTCAAACGGGTGAATATCCAAGGAACCTTAATATTCACAAGTAGATCTTTTAACTCGTTGGTTCTTTCCACTTGTTGGATATTCAGGTTCTGAATATGGTTGGATATTCAGGTTCTGAATATGTTTCCCCGCTCCATGGGTTACCATGCCAGTATAAAACCAGATCGCCTAAACACTCACTTCCATTAGTTTGACGATGTCTGTTTCTAATTAATTTGTTTATTGTATTAAGAAATAAATTCTACCACTTCTAAAGTAGTTTAACATAAATATCTAAGGCTGCTGCAAATATAACTGACGTTTAGCTCACACAATTTGCGTCTCCGAAACAGTGCAAATCTAGGTTTCATGTTTTATTTTAAGAAAACTAGCGTTGACATCCTCATAATTTTAAGGGGATGATCATGCACTAAGTGCAATTACCCATTCACCGACACATTTCGTATTGCGTTTTGTTTTAAATAAGCGAAAAAGTGTATTTTATTGGGAACGGTTTAACCTCAAGGGAATGCGAATAACGCCGCCTGCGTGCAGAAATCCTTAACAGAGTAGTAAGGGGCAGGAAGATGCCAAAACTCATCATTTGAATATTCACTATAGAGCGTTTTCCTGATAAGTAATTTACTTAGTTATAGCTTTGATTTTTTTAAATACCCTGTGTGTTTACACGAATATCTACTCTATTTTTATTGCCTGCGGATTTTACAAGTCTTATTCGTCTTAGTGCTGCAGTAGTTGTTAGGTACTGCAGCTATTTTAGATAAATATTTAGTAAGCATAATCAGACGTCCTTTCCTTCCGTACAACCATTCGCTCAAACTCAGGTTCGGGTTCGATTTCCGAGACTGAGGCCATAAACAATTAATGCCGCAAACCCTTAAAAAACAAAAACAAAAAAAAAAATCGCGGATGACGCGTTCCGATATCACAGACCTTTTTTTTTTTTGTCTCCTCTGCCTAGGGACGGGATCAACAAGTCAGACATTATTTCTACTTTACCCTTAAAACGAATGAAAATATTACAAATCGTCCCTGAAGTACGGGCCTTTCTTTTACAAAGCGACTTCATCCGTTATCACCGGAACTGCGCGAGCTCCAGCCTCGATACCTGGCCGTGGGGTACATCCGGCTTGTGTACAGAAACAGCAGTTGGAAATTCGGAACACAGCTGATTTCTGAATGCCAAACGCCCTGACGTAGCAGACGAAAGCATTGTGACTGCGGAGCCAGCCCTACACATCTGCTCAAGTGCATGCATTTTGCCGCCATCTATACACAGCAAAACGCTCTTAAATAATCTAGAAGTTTCTCAATGTGAAATTATTTTCTCTTCACCAATCGGGCCCTCACACACTAGATATTGCATATAATTATAGAAGGTAGAAAACAAAGAAACATTTGAAAGGTGTACTTCACAAGTCGAGGCGACATAAAAAGTGCTTTCTTCTGCGCAGACCCCTAAATTTTTTTATTTATTTTTCTTTCAGTTTCCTTTTTTTTTCATTTTGTGACTATCCTCAGTTGTGCTGTTACCGCCGAGTTTTTTTCTGCAGCACAGGCTGCAGAAATGTAAATAAGGAAGGCGCCGGTTCATTCAAAACTGTTCTCTCTTCAAAACAAGGTATTCAACATTATTATAGCGCACTCGTTACTTCATGACTAGTGAGCGTGTAACTTCTAGCAGATTTTTTTTTTTTAATTTATGACACATTAACGTGAATTTGAAAATGTGCCACTTGGAATCATGACAATAGCTTAATGTTGTGAAGGGTGAGCTTATCAAATACCTCTAACAGACATCTCATTGAGAAAAACATTGCGCTCAATGTTCATCGAGAGGTCACGCTTCCAACATATCGTTTGGGGTTCGATACTATTCATCGTAAATGTTCTTTGTATATTGCAGTTATCACGCATTGTGTAGCCTGTTAAAAGGCGAATGTAACGTCTCATAACAAAAGCTTTAATTTTTTTTTTTATGTGTGAATTGGAATAAGTTTTTGTTAGGAAAACAAAAGTAGAGACCGGATTCAGGCTTACACACGCCACGCCACTGTGCAGCATTCTTTCAAATTGACGAGTAAAGTGCAAATGCATGCCCCTCAGGTTTCCTGCAGTTTATGTTTCAAAACAAATACAAGCACTTTAGCCAAGGCAACTCCTGCGCAGGTATAGGCAGCATTGCGGCACAAATATATCGCGATAGTATTTTATAACAATATTTGGTAATTATAGTTATCTATCTCGGTAAAACATTTTATGTTTATTTTTGTATTTCTGTTTTTCGATACATTTTCGGTTGTATTCCTGGTATCGCAATACTTCAGGGGCGATGTATCTTGCTAGAAGTTTCAATGAATCGTTGCCTTCCAAAGAAACGTTCAAGCTGTCTTTTTGTTTTGTCTGAAGTTGAGGAGGGTGGTGTGAAGAGCACACTGGGGTTTTGTTATTGTGCAAACCTGTCCCCTACTATACTGGCTCATTTTTCTATTGTGCAAAAAAAAAAAAAAAAGAAATGTCGTCCCGGACTGCAGTGTTGAAGATTGTTGAAGATACCAAATATTGTAGGCGCTGCCGGTGCGCTCACTCAACATATAAAATAAAACTATTTCATTCCACTGTTATGTCATGATATCACTCTTAAAAAGGCGCCCAGATTAGACAAGCATGATGAAAATTTTATTTTATTTGTGAGCATACAAAATTTATATAGAGTTCCCTGTAATTTTACATCATATGTGTTGCGACGTGGCAGAGCCCGTCGCGAGTAAGACAGGCGTCCGGTGGTGGCTGAACGACTCCGAGGTTTATCTCTGCTCTTAAGATGGCGAGGTTCGAACGCCACGTGCCAAAGCAAAAAAAAACACACTATCAAAAGAAAAAGAAAATATACGCACGTGCTTTGTCACGTGACGAACATGATTAAAAAATACACAAAAACAATGTTCGTAGAAAACAATAACATGTGGCTGCGTTTTCTACAATATGGATGAGAAATGCCAAGAAAAATGTCATTCCAGCTCTGGCTGGAGGTGCTTTCCAATTTCTAAAAACAACTGCTGCGCATTCCTTCCCTTATGAATACGCAAAATGACAAATGTTACTTCTGAAAAATTACTCATTCCAAGCACAGAAACATCAACGCCGAAATTCAGGATGCATCTTACAATAGGGAATCGTTTGGTGGTTTCAAGGGTTTTATGTACCGTATTTTCACGGCTGTAGTGTGCGGACTATACATATTTAAAAGTTAAAGTTTTAGGCTGTGCGGACTATCTACGCGTGCGGACCATACAGTAGTTTTGTTTTTCATGATCGTTCATTATGAGACGTAACGAATTTTGTGAATGAAAGAGTATGTTAATTATGATTTAGGAATGATACAAGCTTCTTTGTGAGCTACGAAAGCAGACATTTGTCCAGGTCTGCCGTGTACGAAATTTTTGTGTTGACTAAGCACCAGGTGCGGACTATGCACCGGGTGCACACTATTTAAGAATTATACTTTATTTTTGGCCTCAAATTTGTTCCTGGGAACTATACACTAGGTCAGGACTATAACCCGGCAAATACGATAATTGGATAAACGTTTGTAGATCATGGGTGTTTTTTATACACATTAGCAGGTGGGCACAACTAGTTCTGCGAAGTATAAGAACATTGTCAATAGTAATGTTAAGAAACAAATTTCCTCATCTCTATTTCTGTCACACCAAAATGTATTCACGTATTGGTAATTAAAAGTACTTTTATCTATTCAAATGTATTTCTGATACATATCGCGATACTCTATAAATGTATTTTAGTATGAGTATTTTAGCTGGCTTTGTGATGTATTCCAGTATTTGTATTTCCTAATAGTCCGTACTGTATTTCTCTCCAACCCTTTTTGTGAGGTGCTCTTTGGAAAGGACATGGCGACTGTTTGTGTTCTGTAGCAAAATGGAGGCCACTGCTTTTCTACTGCTGCTAACGGAAAATACCTTTTGTATTATACTGAGAGTTGATTGAACCCAACAATTTTATATGACCTTGTACATTATTTGTTTTGGGCAAGAAATGAGCTCATCAAAGGGTTTGAACCTAAGATAGTAATTTTTTGTTTTGAGACTTAAAACCGACTTTTTCCCCCAACTTGTACCGTAGTAAAGGTATAAGAAATTAGAAGGTATACACATAATAAATCTGAATGTCTTACTTTTCTATAGCTTTCTATTTCTGTCTTTTCTTTTATACGCAGAAAAGAAAATGTGCGACACAACTTTGGATCCGAGTACGCCTGGAAATGCCCAGAGTGCAAGAAGGAAACGACCGAAAATTAACGCCTACTACTGCGATTCCCGACAACGTTCCTTGTCAAAGTTACTCAGTCTAACTCCGGTTTCTTCAACGTGGGTTTCATGAAAGAATCCAACGTGAACCGGGAAGCCGCTAATACGAACGCGTGTTTCATAGGTCATTAACGTCTGGGATCCGCTTTAAGCGGTATTTGCGCAAAGAACAAAAATTGTTGCATCGCCCCTTTAATGGATCTAAACATCTGTTCCATAAGCCTCTGTAATCCCAAACGTGAATAGCAATATGTCGAAAGTCATGTCTAAACTCAGACTTGAACTTTGTTTAGACGTTTCACTTCTCGTCTTCAACAAATCGACCGCGTGAGTGGAACTCCGAGAGTAGCCCGAGCTAGATTCGATGTCCAAAGCGAATATAATGTTTATAAGAAAAAAAAGAATCACTGAAGCAATTGTGAGCAACAAATGTAACATCGCTAAATGTCGACTATAGTGCTAGAATGTGCACTATTTTTCTCGATATTATTAGCACTCCTCTTTGGATGGATGCCGTAGTGGTCACAGCTGGCTTGAGTCTGCGCTTGCCGCTCTTGAAGCTGTTCCAACTGCAGAAGGATACTAACTCTCAGAACGCGGCTATAAAGTATTTAGAGCATAAGTGAGAATATTTCACGTGACACTTGTTCTATAGGCACACAGCTCACGCAAAAGCATACACCTTGACGTGGCTGCCCTCCATTGCTGCCGGGGAGCGCATTTTGTTTCTCCCACGAAACCAAGGGTAAAAAAGAAGCTTTTTTCCCGCACTGTTCCTACAATCTATCGCGGAGCACAGATTGCTACCCATTGCAATGAAACTTTTAACCTTGAAGCTGCGAAACAATAATCTCGATTGCTGGCGCCCGGAAAGCCACTTCGCGGTTGCCCGGATCGCTCGTCCGCCTGCCCATCCGTGACGTACGCGGGTAGTGAAAAGTAGTGATTTTTCATTGTTGCCAGTAGAGAGTCGCCTCCTGAAACCCTCGCGGCCGGTGTAACTTAAAAATGCAATATCTTCGCGGAATATTCTTTGTTTTATCAAATATTTTGGCTATTAGTTGAGAAAGGGTTATTGATGCGGTCTGCCCATTTCCAGTCAAATCGAAGACTATCAAAAAAAGCGGCGGAGCTGCCTTTAAAAGGCAACTCCGCTTCCTTTTTGATATTGAGAAAACTATGCAGCCTTCGTCAGTATCATCTAGGAATACCAGATGTCGAATATTGCGATCTAATTCCGTCTATACATTTAATAATCTGGCCAGAAATCTTTCCAATGAGCCAAGTCGCCGAAATCTGCTAACGCAAGCGTGCGACGTGAGGCGCAATCAACAGCGCAGTCAATGCCACGGAGTTGGAGCAGTCAACATTGAGCCAGTACATCAGAGGCACGTCTAGGTCATTCTCACGTTTTGTTTGTTTTTGCTTCTCATAGCGAAATTGAACGATGACGTCATGAGTTCCTCCTCCCGGTGTTGGCTCAACGGTGTCCACGTGATCTCCGTAACCCGGGTGCGCCAGTTTGCGCTGCCCTGCGCGGCTCTCGGAGTCGAGAGCTGGGTGCTGGGAGCAGTCTGTTTCGTCCCGCCGCTGTTGTAGTTTGAGAACGACGTTTTGTTTACGGTGCGGGCGCGGGCCGCATCTCCGACGCCTAGCTGCGATGCCTTGCGAAAGATCCATAGGCTCACGATGCTGTGCAGCTGCCTGCTCGAACTACCAGTTGACCAGCCCGGGAGTTGTCTTTCCCAAGTTTCCACACGACAGTGCGCGTCTGAATGTATGGACGGACATCCCGTGGCGGTGGAACTCCGGGAAGCCGTTGTCGCCAAATCGCAGAACAACGGTCTGTTTCGATTGCTTGTGCTCATGACCAATGGTCGGCATTTTAAGCTGTCCTCACTCAAACTCGCGATCACTACTTTTTCCTCAATCAGAACTCACGCACACTCACGATCACGATTTATTCAAAATAGGGTCATCACCCAGACTCACCCTCACGGTTCAACACAAAACCAAAACTCCCTCACCTTCATCATCACAGTCGTCACGTTCACCGATCATCACGGTCATCACGCTCACAGGTCATTACGAATCATCTGACTCACAGGTCCTCACTGTCCTCACACTCACAAGTCATCACGCTCATTACACTCACAGGTCATCACGGTCCTCACGGCACTCACACTCACAGCTCCTCACGGTCCTCACACTCAAAGGTCCTCAGAGTCCTCATACTCACAGATCATCACGGTCTTCACACTCACAGCTCCTCACGGTCCTCACACTCACAGGTCCTCACGGTTCTCCCACTCACACAGGTCCTCACACTCATCACACTCACAGGTCCTCACTCTCACAGGTTATCACGCTTACAGGTTGCTTTCTTTGTGCCCTTCTTTTGTTTCTCGCAAGCCATTGGTTTGTCTTCGCATGAGTCGTGCGGCGGGAAACTACCCCAAAACAATAAACTTCTGAACCGCTTATCCAATTTGAAAGAAATGTACCATGTTTATGTTCATGCTCCGCGCATTTCCGCCAAATTTTGTTAAACTGGATTAATTACTGAAGAAACTAAATGCACGCTGACAAAAGTGGGTGTGTTGAACTTTTTCCTGCTGACAAGGGCGGCGATAAAACACAAACACGCCTTCCGACAGGTTACACAGACAACGTCGCAGTGATTAAATCATCGCCTCGCTGTGCATACCTCGCTCATTTGTACGCAAATTAACGATTACTACATATATCACCCCCAGTTTCTTTCGTTTCTTTTTTTGTGCAACCCACACGTACTTCTACGGAAGTTTATGTGGCATATATATATATATATATATAGAGAGAGAGAGAGATAGATATATATACTATATATGTATAGTAACATATGCATCGACCAAATTTTTTTTTCTGTGGGAAGGCGGAAATATTAGGTAGTGTGGTTACATGTTACGTACCTCTGGTTTGAAATCTCACCATAATCCCTGTTGGCAGTGGTGTCCGCCACGGGCAGGGCGCAGGTGGTGCAAACGCTAATGCTTCTCACTCTTTGTACGCAGTATGCTGTGCGCTTACGTTGCTGGAGTGGTGCGTGCGGCGTGGCGGTCTTCTGGATACGTTTGGCCGTTTGGCCGCATGCTCGGCCTGTCTAACGGATATTTGTTTACGTAAGGAGCGTACCCTATGAAGCTGAGGCTTGGCGCTCGGCAGCCAGACAGCCGGACGTAATTGTTGCTTTCTGTTGTGCTTTTGGCTGCGTGCACACTCGAAGCTCGCGAGATGCTGAATCGTTCCAAGCTTTTTCTTAAAAGGGGTGTTTTTCAGGGCAGTGGTGGCCTAGTCTACCGCTCATTTTTTTTATAGAATCATGTGAGGCTTATTTTGTGCCCAGTGCTTTCACGTAGCTTTCACGTGCTCTACACGTGAAGGCTACGTGCTTGTTAGACCAATTAATCGCTTACCTTTTACACCAGACACCATTGTGTAGATGAAAAACTTGTATTTATTCTCCTTTGGCCCGAAGCCCATACATTTCACCGTCATCTTAACCACGAATGGAGGTCTTTGACGTCATTTTTGTTGCGTGTGCTCGCGCACACCGGCGGCTGCTGGCTCGTAGAAAGAACGTGCGCCACTTATTATGGACACTGAATTCCTTCAAGCTGATATATTTGCAAGGTGAAAACTGTTTTGAGAAGAACGATATGGGGTGCCATTTGCCGTTCTGGAATTGTTGTAGAGCTGCGCCGGCTGCAGTGTCAGATGCGTCTACCATGATAGACGTGGTTGGAACTCTTGTGTCACGGTTGTCGCGGTGTCATGTCGTTCGTGTTGGTTCTGTCGTTCCTGTAGCTCGGAACGCAGATGTGTGAACCGGCCTTTAGGAGCCTACTCTGATGTTACGCTTGAACGTCACGGAAAATCGGTCTACCCGCCTTTTCGAGGCGTCGCGACGGGTAGACCGGAAATTAGCAGCACATTCGGGCAGTTGAAGTTGAGTGGTATTTTTTTTTTTTTCGCAACTCGCTGAAATTTTGACAGACGGTTTCTCTATATTCAGTCGCACATTCACAAGAAATATTATAATTTATTTTACATAATTATCAAACCCGCCGTGTTTCTGTAATTATCGGTTCGAGACAGATTCTCTGTCGCTCGGTTAACAAGTATTCATTCAACACAGTAGCGCACCTCCACGACCCGCTGATCAATCTTGCCCTCTGCTAAACCATTGTAAAATTTCATTACGGGCTTTAATCATCGCGATATGTGTCATAGACTCATAGGCCTTCAAGCGATAAGAAGTGTTTTAGAATTGAAATATAAAAAGTTGGTTACCAAATATATTCTTTAAATTGTTTTACAAGAAATTCTTACCGCACCCTGAGTACCTATGCATTGAACCATATTAACGTAAAAACGCAACATGAGTAAACAACGGGCAAGGGGAGCACAGCGCCATGCACGAATGCACGAATCCCGAGAAGCCCGGGCAATAGACCGATCTCACCAGTCAGTTTGACTATAGGGTGCCCACGCCACCGCTGCCGCAATGCGTCGAGGGAACTTTAGTCTTTCTGCACGTACAACAACCTTGCTGGAGCTTTGCGTGTGTGGAGCACGAGACGGCACGAGCCTTCGCATGCACGGCCGTCTGCCTCCCGTGAACTATATAAGTTATGGCGGCGTCACGCATGCGCCGAGCTCTAAAGCCTGGTTCAGACAGTTGCGTTTGACCAGGACATCCCTGCTGCTAATATCGCGTGCCAAGATGAGTCCTTGAATTGAATTCCACGGTTCAAACGAAGCACATATGTGCCGGTGACTGGCTTTCGGTTCTCGACGCAACGCAGTCAAACGCACTCAACCGCAAGTGTCTGAACCGGCCTTTAGTGAGATCGGGCCTCGGAGTCGCGTCCAGCCGGCGCGCCGGCAACCCGGCCGTGGCCGTGGGGCAGGCGCCGCGAAGTTGCGGCGCCGCGCGCCGCCGTCATCTACTTCTCAGTGTGAGCAGGCACACGGCACACGGCACACGGCACACGTCGGATTCTACGAATCCCGATGAGCCAGTAAATTCATTGGAATGAGACACGTGACAGCGTCTCGCAGGCGTCCATTCTAGATGCCACCTGTCTATGCGACGCTCTAATTGGCCCACTGAGTTGTAGCTTCCACAGTTTGCTAAGTCATACTGAAACGGGCTTATTGGTGTGCCCAAAGGGAACCAGAAATGCAGTTTGGCATAGAGTTCCTGTATTATTAGCGGCGAGAAGTTGTGGTGGCGCCCTCTTATGGTTCCCCCTTGTTACGTCATTACCTTGCAAACAACAAGTTCGATGGTGTTTGTAAATAGCATGGTGGAAGCTTGAAATCATTGCGCTCTTAAAGGAACACTGCCAACACCGTCAAAATTAAAGTTCTTTCATTCCTCTTATTTCCGTCGATGATAATCCCCTTTCTTACGTCATAGTCAGCGTTCGGCCAATCGTGGAAGGCCGACCACAGCGACGCTTGTGTTCGCTCTCGGGGCTAATAGGCACCCTACGGGAACCCGAGTTGCGCGCTCATCTCCGTAGCGCCGTCTTTCCTGCACGGCATGTTGATCTCGCTCGTCACGTGACTGAATTCGGCGAATAGCGGCGCCGCGCGTTCGAGGCGCGCGGCGCGCTCAGAAGCAGGGGAACGTGCGCCGGGGCGCGTGCAACGTCTACTTTCCTGCACGGCACTTGATCCGGCTCCTCACGGGATCGGATCTCGGCGAATAGCGCCGCGGCGGCACGTGGAAAACAGACGCGCAACTCTGGCTCCCGATTGCAAGCAGGGCATATGGCGGCCGCCATGCCTCTGCTCGTGCGGGCAATTAAATGCAACTGCAAGCTTGCCAAAGCTACGTTCACGCGCACTCCGCACGGGCTTGCACGCATGGGGCACCAGTCGGTCGCCATGCTTGCATTTGTCTATAGACCTTTTCTTTAACGGCGCCGCCATCTTAAGAATTGTGGCGCCGACGACGCCGTCTAGCGGCTTAGAAAAAGAAATACCGGCTAGTTCTGGCAGCACAGCTATCTGGGTAGGCAACGGTGTGGGTATGGGGGGAACTTGGCTAGACTTGGCTATGGTGGGCTGCAATGACTTGGTTGGAGCTTGTCCGGTTGGATCCAGTATAAAAGGCTCTGGTTGGATCCAGCTGGCTACCCACAGGCACCTTGCTTCCTCGAGAGAACGAGGACGAAGACGGTGGGGTGTTTTGATTGAGTTTCCACAGCGAAGTATATATGAGCAGTTTAATGTAGTCTATGCAGGTAAGCTCTCGGCATTTGATGGCTCCATCTTGAGTGGTGGCATGCAGACTTTTTCATACCTTTCACATACCGTGGGGCTTGCAGTGATAACCTAATTGGACCACCTGCACCGGGAATTAAAATCGGTCCTCTTGTCGTAGACGAAGTGGTCGTGAGCTTAAACGTGACGTTGAGTCTGATTCAAATCTCTCGCGATTCAAGCTCGCAATCGACTGACTTCATAAATAAGGATTCTTGGGGAAAATGCGAAGCTCGATAACATTGCAGCCACACTCGCGCTGCAGCTTCTTGTGCTCATGGCACACTTCCTGCTATTGTTCTTAAGCTTTTTAACATTATTTATCCAACCGAAGACCACGCAGTGGTAGCGAGACAACCGTAGATTTTCGGAAATTGCAGCACGGGAAAAAGGAGCACTCGGAACTAACTCATGCACGACGTCCGTTCTTAAGCCTTTTCGCCCATACCCTTGGCGGTTGCATACCCTGTGTCAGCGGGCAATCCAAAAATGCACCAGGTCGAGGGTACGTCAGTTACTGGCTGGTTCGAGGTTATGCGAAAAAGGTCTATACAAGAACTCTAGCTTGGCACTACACTTTGCACCATCTACCGGCTACAAAATAAAACAAATTGGGTAGGCCAGGGCGGCCGGGCAGTCCAAGTCGCGGGGACTGCGGGCGGGCGCATTTAGAAACCACGTGTGAACGTAACATTTCAGATCGGCGTGAGCCTTTTTGGAACCACTTTTCGTAAAAGTAAGTCTCAACCTCACATCTCTACGACCTCATTGGGTTCATGTGACATCTCGCCTAATCCTAGAGTTTCCCCCCAAAATAAACGTCTCTACTTTTGCGTGAAAGACTGCCACAGTCGCGAAGGTGACTCAAGCGTCAAACTTTACCGCTTCCCTTCAAGATCTTGGGAAGCGACACGGCGACAAAGTGGATTACTGCAGTGCAAAGCATCGAGTAAGTAGATTTTATATTAATTGTTAAAGTGAACGAATATAGATGTGCGTGGTTTGAAGGTGGCCTGATAAACTCGTTTTGCAAACTACTCTGCGAAATAACATATTTATAGAAGTTGTTTTACGAGTCTCTGAGACAGCCACATAAAGAAATACGATAGAAAGAATCGGGCCGATTGTTGCTTCGTTGTGACGTCGAGAATCAGGCGATCAGGTCTTCAAGCGAGATGCCCGTCGGCCCGTGCCGGCACTCGTAGTTGTAGGCGTGCATTTGGTTCGACCGCGCGCGCCGTTCAGCACGCGCTGTCGCAACCAAAACCTTCCAAAATAGCGAGTTTTCAAATAGTGGATTTTCGTAGAACAAACTTTTGTTTGTTTCGGCTACCAAATTTAATTCTGAGTGTGGTAACAAATGTGACGGCGCGCAGAAAACAATATGCAAACGTTTTTCTTTAGAAAAGCTCATGCGAAGCGTAAATATCCTTCTCACACGTACACTTTGTTGCCAGACGCCTTTTTACACCAGTCTTGTGTACAGCATGCAGAGTTTGGTTCTAATTGCCCACATTTTATTCTAGTGTGTGGGGGCGTCGGGAGAAGAAGAGGACGGTCGAGCGAGGCGCGAGCGGGGGCCAGCCGGCGAGGAAAGAGGAAGAGGGAAGAGCGTGCTGCACGAGGCCGGGGCCGGGCAGGAACGATAGAGCCGTTCTGGCTGCTCTGGCCCATGGCGATCCCCGGAGCATTCCAACAGCGAGGTTCGGATCAAGACTGGTGAAACCGGCGAGCCCTGGCCATAGCGGCCTAGGCCATGACGATCCAGGAGTGGTTCCGCAGAGAGACTCTGGCAGTGATAGTCCGGAACAGCTAGCTTACTCAGCTCTGGCGTGAGAAGGACGATCCGCAGGCGAGGACACGGACTCCGACTGCGAGCTATGAATGACGGGTGACAACTAGGGTCGGCGGGTCCGGACTGCCGGCTCTCAAAGACGGGGAACCGGGAAGTACAGTAAACCCATTCGCTGCCTTCTCGTTGTGCTGTGTCACTTCTTGGGCGACGAGCGAAGCACAGACCGATCGGGCGGCGGTTATTACAGAGCGACCCCACAAGTGGTGAAGACAACTAAAACTGGTGTCCAAATGACAAGTCTAGAATATGCTCTAAACACTTCGACCTATCAAGGCTCCGATGGTCTTAAAAAACGCATAAAAGAACCAGGGACATGGCGCGCACGTGCACACGGGGACTGCTGAAATTGGGGCCGCCGCCGCTCGCCACGGCCCGACGGGCAGACTGGCCGCCCCATTAAAAGAATTAACGAACGTAACAAACTATACGACAAATTTATTCGTCTAAGGGACCAAGCAATATTACTGGAATATAAACAGAAAATAAACAAATTAAGTAAAGTCCTTAAGAAAGCAAGAGAAGAATACCATAAAAACAAGTTCGCAGCTGTATCGAATGAACCTATACTTCGTTTCAGCTTCCGTCCGAGCGCAGGCAGAGCTACGTGTGGCCGGAGCCAATCAAATGCCGGTAACAGGTCGCGCGATCTCGCCTGCACTTTTGTATCACTCCGCTGCGCCGCTGGTCGTCCGCGCCGCCCCAACGCCGCCCGCGCTCGCCGAGTAGTTCGTCTGCTACGGGTGTGTCAACGGTATCGTCTGCTACAGGTTTAAAAGGTGCCCTTTCACGTTCTGAGATTTAGTCACAGCGGATATCAATACGTAGGCTGGCCGCTGGCGTCTGTGTCCGAGCTTTCCACCTGTTCGGCATTTGGGCATAGTTTCGATATGTAAGTACACATTGCAAGGTGCCCGATGACCTGGCCGTCAATGTTTCCTTGTATTGTCTGGATATACCAGGGCTCGAGGCGCAGTCCTTTCCACCAGCTTCTCGGCGTTCAATGTGATCGGCAGGCAAAGGGGTGCCCTGATTTCGCCGGGTATCAGTGAATTGTACTGGCCCGGACGCCTTTCTTGTTTACAACGCATTCGCGGTACGACGCGGCCGGAGTCTCCTGCCGAATTTGCAAGTAGACATTCATCACGACCTCTCACGCCTTTCGCAAACGTGCCTTTGCGAAAGGACGTTTTGAGGCGATTCGGTGGAAAAAGCAGCGAAGCACATGATTCGGCCATTACGGAAACGAAATCACACAGACAAACCGAGCGCTGCAGCCATGTTGCCAGCAGATGTACGTGTTTTCACCAAACCACATGCATTTACATATATTAATAAAAACCTAAACTTCAGATAATTCATTCCTTTAGTTGCAAATCATTCTCAGCAGTACACATCTGGAATATCGTGCAATGTTTACGCAAAAAACAGTTATTAAAAAAAAATACTTTTGCGGACTACTTTGCGGTGCGTAGGAATACCCTTCTCGAAGTTGCGAACCGTCCCTTAGCCTTTGGCTGCGCTCGGACGGAAGCTGAAACGAAGTATAGGAAGCTTTGGAGTACAGTCAAAAGCTTATTTGGAAATCCAAAAAGTCAGATACCTTGTAAACTAACGTTTGATGGTATTCAGTACAGTGATGCCTTTTTGGCGGACAAATTTAATTCATATTTTATAAGTGCGGGTTCGTCACTGCAACCACGTGGGTCAAAAGATAGCCTAGACAAGTATATTTCATCTGCAGTCAAAGACTCTATTTTCCTCTCCCCCTGATGAACAAGAAATATACCTAATCCTTAAATCTTTAAATATAAATACAGCAGCCGGAGGAGATGATATCAAGGCCATGCCAATCATAGCTGTCGCTGATCTTTTGTGTTCTCCTCTGCAGCATATATGTAATATTGCATTAGCAACTGGTACTTTTCCAGATGGCATGAAAATTGCAAGAGTTGCTGTTTTGCACAAAGGAGGTTCTTTTGACAATATTAATAACTATAGGCCCATATCCGTACTTCCTTTGTTTTCAAAAGTATTAGAACATCTGATAAAAAAACACTTCAGTAAGTGTTTGAATGATAGAGATGTTTTTGTAATGCAGCGATACGGTTTTCAAGAAAAAAAGTCCACAGAAATGGCGCTACTTAATATCAAAGAAAAATTAATCAATAGTTTTGAAAATAAACTATTTACCCCTGGAATATTTCTAGACTTTAGAAAAGCGTTCGATTCTATTAAATATGATATATTGTTTTATAAACTACCGTTTTATGGAAATCGAGGTGTTGCCTTAGATTTGGTACGTAGTTACTTATCTTGTCGGTCACAATATACGTGTTTTAATGGATACCGGTCCAAGCCAGAACAAATTTCGCATGGGGTTCCACAGGGGTCTATTTTAGGTCCTCTGTTTTTTATTATTTATATTAATGATATTGTACGTATACCAAACACTCCTGAAATAGTTTTGTATGCCGACGATACAAGCTTATTTTTTTCTGGTCCGTCTTTACGTGATCTAGAAGTTACTGCTAACATGTGGCTCAACGAGTTATCGGATTGGCTTGACTCTAATCAACTTCAGTTAAACGTTACGAAAACAAAATATGTAATTTTTAAACCACGAAGTAAACCTGACGATTGTGAAATTATTTTAAAATTCTAAGACTCTGTGATCGAGCGTGTCAACGTTTATAAATTTTTAGATGCTCTTTTTGAAGAAAATCTAAGCTGGACACCTCATATAAATAAAATGCATGCAAGCATCTCAAGATCTATTGGTATTTTACACAAAATTAGATTGCTGGTTCCATGCTGGTTAAAACGTCAGTTGTACTATACATTAGTGTACTCTCATCTCCATTGCTGTTTATTAGTTTGGGGTTCAACAACTAAAACAAATATTGATAGGTTGTTTCTTTTGCAAAAGAAAGCGATACGTTGTATAGAAAACCTTCAGCATACTGATCGTACAGCACAGATATTTTTTAAATAGAGTTTTCTTACCATTAGTCAGCTATTCCTTCTTAAACTTTCAATGTATATCTATAACGAAATAATCAGTGACCCCACCCGTTTTTTTTTTTTTTTTTTGACGCACTTCTTCCTAGTAATACACGATACAATCTTCGACACGGCTCCTATAGAATACCTTTGTCTAGAACAAATTATGAACATCACCAATTAGCATACTTAATACCTGATTTCTTAAATATACATCCTGCTGTTAGAGAAATAATCTCAGATTGTGTATCAAAACACAGCTTTAAAATTAGTATAAAGCGGTACCTTCTATCATGTCAGGTTTAGTAAATAATTTTAGATTGTATTTTCATTGCGTATGAGTTGTATTAACTGTTTCATTTATTTCCAAAGTGTTAAGTGCACTAACGATTGTATAAGCTTTGTACAAAATATGCTGTTTTGATTGCTGTTGATGTGCTATTGTATCATCTTGTACTTCTTTAATGTTTATTGTTTTTGTTTCCGCCTGCTGAGCATTGTAAACGGGTGATAGGGCCACGTCAGGCAGAGTTAATCTACCTTTTGCCGTGTTACCCTAGACCTTGTGTCTAAATAAAACCAATTCAATTCAAATCATTTCAGAGACATCTCTGCTTGTGGCACTGTGTGCAGCACTCTCGTGGCACCACCCGGCCATTGCCGGCTGGCTATCATGCACTTGCGCCATGTTGCCCAGAACGACATATAAAAGCATGATATCGCACTATGTGAAAGAACTCACTGGAAGCTTCGATCGATCATGACACCGCCTTTGTTGCACTTTCTGAGTGATGACTCATTTGCGAAAGGTACGGTGAGGTACGCGGAAAGATAAAATTGTTTGTGCGACTGGGTGCTGATGAAGATCATGCGAGTCACCTAATTTTATCGCAGCCGGGCGAACGTTATAGTTGACGCAATCAGGAAATGCTATGCCCACCGGCACCAACTTGGCAACAGGAACCGAAATCTACACGAGCCTTTCCATGTTTACAAAACAACGTTCAACCTGGGGAATGCAGCAACGTTGTACAAAACAACGTTGCTGCATGCCCCAGCGCCTACTAACATCGCACAGTTGCGTTCACTGCTTGGACTGATAAACTACTATGGAAAATTCACGCCGCGGCTAGCAACGCTTGCCAAGTCATCCTTCAGGTTGCTACAGAAGGACGCTCCCTGGTGCTGTGATCAGAAATGTCAAGATGCCTTCCAAGCCATCAAGGCAGTCTTGTCGTCGACGGAGGTGCTGGCACACTACGACCCGGCACGCCCGCTGCAGCTATCCTGTGATGCGTCTGCGTACGGTCTCGGCGCTGTGCTGTCGCACATCATGAAAGATGGCACGGTAAAGCCAATTGCCTACGCTTCCCGAACGTTATCAAAGGCTGAGGAAAACTATAGCCAGGTTGAAAAGGAGGCGCTCGCCCTAATATTTGGCGTCAAGAAATTCCACTTCTACATTTATGATCGGGAGTTCACGTTATTTACTGATCATAAGCCCTTGCAAACGATCCTTGGGCCAAAACGTGGCATCCCGGCAATAGCCGCCGCAAGACTGCAGAAGTGGGCGGTAATGCCTTCAGCCTACAAGTACAAACTTGTCTACAGGACGTGAGCAGACAACGCGGAAGCGGACTGTTTTTCGCGACTTCCGTTACAGTCCACAGACGTAGACGACAGTCCCGACGAGACGTTTTATACGCTGTGGTTGGCGTCTCTACCAGTCACCAGTAAAGACATCGCGCGTCAGACAGAGCGTGATCCCGTCCTCAGCCTGGTCGTAGACTTCACCAAGAAGGGATGGCCATCGCATCTTGATGATAAAGTGTTGAAGCCCTATTTTGACAGACGCAGGGAACTCACAGTCCACGAGCGGTGCCTGATGCATGGAATGAGAGTCGTCGTGCCCCCGAAGCTTCAACAGCTGGTCCTGGAGGAGCTACACCAGGGACACCCAGAAATCGTGCGGAGCAAAGCACTTGCCAGAAGCTACGTATGCTGGCCCTCTTTGGAGACAGACTTATAGAACCAAGTGACACTGCACGGCATGCCAACAGCAGCGCCACATGCCACAAAAGGCACCATTGCACCCGTGGTCATGGCCGACACAACCGTGGTCACGGGTACATGTCGACTTTGCAGGCCCACTTCGCGGTCGTATGCTACTAGTCATTGTAGACGCGCATTCTAAATGGCCTGAAGTCTTCATCATGACTATCACCGCAGAAGCAACAATAACAATATTGCGCGATCTATTCGCTCGGCATTGGGCACCAGAACCTCTGGTTAGTGATACCGGTGCGCAGTTTACATCGTCCGAATTGAAGGAGTTCCTTAAAGAACATGCAGTTCGGCAGGATCTCTCTTCTGCATATCACCCTAGTAGCAATGGACTCGCAGAGAGATTTGTGCAGACACTAAAGAACCCACTCCGAAAAGGCCCTGCAACTGAAAGTATGAAAGAAACCTTTTCTAAATTCTTAATGACATATCGCAACACTCCGCATGCGACGACTCAAGAAACCCTACCTTTTCTTTTTCTGGGGCGTCAGCCATGGACACGGTTGGATGCACTGAAGCCGGCTCTTCATCGTACTATCAGAGCACGTCAGTTTGAACAGACTTCACGGCGCAGTGGTGCTAACAGAGTGTTCGAAGTGAACGATGAAGTGTTCGTGCGTAATTTCAGGAGCTGCCTCACATGGCTCCACGCAACAGTACTGCAGCGGACGGGACCAGTGTCCTACGTGGTCAAGGTGCGGACGCCTGATGGACTCCGTTCTTGGAGGCGACACAAGGACCACTTGGGCTCAGCGTCTACTGCAGCGACAGCGCCGTCACTCGTGGGGGAGGACGATACCGACACCGTCTATCCTGCGTCTGAAGCCGACGTATCGCCTCCGTCTACTCTCTCCCCAAGACAAACGGTGCCCGTCACCCCCAGTAACGCTGCCACTCGGCGGTACCCAGAACGCCAGAGAGGACCCCCCGACCGCTATCAAGCCTCATGACATCCCAAATTGCGGTGGAGGAAGTGCTAGAGGCCGCCGCCGTTGCAATCAGCAGCCCGCGTAGTAATGACGTCACCGCTAGCTCGATATAAAAAGAGCACCGTCATACGCGCAGCCAGACCGCTGCCGGCCTCTGCGGAATAAAGTTGTCCGCAGTCCTTCCTCGTCCTGCCACTCGTTGCCTCGCAGACATAACAAGAGAGAGGAGCGCTTCCTCAACTCTGACGTTACCGCGCCACCTCGAGGCGCCATCAGTCCGTTGGCGTCTCGCTGTCTGCCTTGAAGCGAAGAGCGAACGCCGAGGAGAGACGAAAGCGAACCCCCCTACCCCTTCTTCCCTCCACAGCTGGTTGAGACATTGCGGAGAGCGCTGGCAAGGAAAAGCCGGCAAAAAGAAGCACCCCCCCCCTCCTCCTCCGCCCTCCACAGGACCCTGCGCGCTTACATGGCGGAGAAGCAGGCGAGCGACACCCAAACCAACCCTGAACCCCACGCAGTAGTTGCGAAGCGAGAGTCTCCTCGCCCACTAAGATGGCCCGAGAGAACACGTGACCAACCCAGCTAAGATAATACCAGCGCTCACCGCGACCCATCATGGCCATGGTCCTCAGACTCACGTCATCACGCAGACTAATGCAGTCACCGGACTCATATCCACCCTAAGACTCACGTCTTCATTGAGGCTCATGCTCATGAGCCTCGAAACTCACAATCACACTGAAGAGATCTCAAAACTCACGCTCATGAGTACTTCACTTAGAGCTCAAGCTCACACACACACTCACGAGTCCTCAGAACTCACGCTCACACTCACGCTCATCAGATTTCAGAACTCACACTCAAACTCATGAGTTCTCAGGACTCGAACTCACACTCAAGAGTTTTCAGAACTCACGATCACACTCACGATCAAACTCACGCTCATGAGTTCAAAGGACTCACATGCACACTCACACTTATGAGTTCTCAGAACTCACGATCACACTCACGATCAGACTAACGCTCATGAGTTCTCAGGACTCACAGTCACACTCACACTCATGAGTTCACATAACTCACGATCACACTCACTCACTCACAATTTTTCAAGACTCGCGGCCTCACTCATGATCACCTCAAACCTGACGGTGAGCGTGAGTGATCGTGAGTGATCGCACTCCTGAGTGAGAATGCCGAGGTATGGTCATCATTGGACTCAGCAAGCAAGACAGCGCTGCTCAGAGAAATACTCTCCTGTACGCCTCGGGACGCGAGGCGAGGACGTTCCAGCCTCTCTCAAGCTCAGTGACGAGCAAAAGCTCGACTACGACTGCGTGAAGTATGTTTTTGAAAAGCATTTTATTTTGCGGCGAAACATCATATAGGAACGCGCTACGTTCAACCGCCGAAAGCAGGAGTTTCACGAGACAGTCGAAAGTTTCATTGCCGACCTCTTCAAGCAGGCAGAGAGATGCCAATATGGCGCCTTGAAAGACGAGCTCATCCGGGACAGACTCGTGCTAGGCCTCCTCGATACGGCCTCTCAGCGAGAAGCTGCAACTCGACTCCGCGCTTACCCTCAAGACCGCGGTGGCTGCCGCGCTGCCGCGCGAAACTCCGAAGCCGTCAAGCAACCACACAAAAAAATACGAGGTACGCAAGGCCAACACGGCGCCGCCATCGACGAACTGAGCTCCACACGCAGAAAGAAAAAACTGGAGCAAGAAAACAACGCTGACGGCTCGTCCGGAAAAGGGCAACGGAGATATCCGCCAGCGCTGCATATAGTGTGGCAGTGCTTCAGTTCACATCAGGACGACCTGTCCGGCATCAGGTCAGTTATGCAGGTTGTGTGGAAAATAAGGCCACTACGCTTCCGTTAGCCTTGTTTTTGAAACATCAAGAGAGACCAGGTACTTCCACAGCAGCTGGTCCAGCTCGCCGCACAGCGAAAGTGAAAGAGGTGTACCTCAGCGGACCTAAAGACACTTCAGCTCATGACACTTGGACAATCACCCCGTCAGTGAACAGCATCTCGATCACATTCAAGGTGGATACGGGCACCGACGTCACTGCCATCGCCCCGCGTGACTACAATCGCGAAGTGATGGGCCCTCTTCGAAAGCCAGAAAGAGCACTTCTCGGTCCAGGTCATCAGAAGCTTTTGACCGCTGGAGACTTCCAAGCTTCTATTGAATGAGGCAGTAAACAAGTTGAAGAGGATATTTTCGTAAGCCTACAGGAAGCTCCCCTCGAAGGCCTGCCATCCGATCTCTCGTAGTTCTCCAACAGCTCCTCAACGACAGTGCTCAGACAAGCCGCACAGTGGACGTCTCCGAACTACTTGCCAAGTACCCTCAGTTAATTTCTGGGCTCGGACAGATGAACGCCGAGTACAAGGTGGTTCTTTGACTACACGTGAAGCCCTTTCCTCTTATGTACCCAAAGCGGGTGCTACTGGCGATGCTACAACCTGTGTAGAATGAACTTTCCAAGACGCGTCACCGAGGCCGCAGGGTGGTGCGCTCCGATGTTCGTCGCAGAAAAAGGAAACGGCGAACTGCGCATTTGCGTAGACTACACCGAGCTTAACAAGTACCTCGTCTGAAAGCGGGTAATCATGCCCACCGTAGACGAATGTCTGGCAGAGCTCTCCGGTGGCACAATCTTCAGCAAACTCGACAGTCGAGCTGGATACTGCAGCAAGCAGCTCTGGCAGAGGAATCGCAGAAATACACGATATTTCTGGCGTCGTTCTGACGCTTCACATTACTTCGCCTTCCCTTCGGAATCTCGACCGCACCAGAGTTTTTTCAGCGCGAAATGCTCAGAGTTCTTTAGGGAATGGAATGCCAAGCTTGCCTGCAAGACGATATAATTGTCTGAGGGGAAAATACGGATCGAGCACGACGTGAACCTGGTTGGAGTCTTCGAGCCACTCAACAAAGCCGTCATAACACTCAACATCGACAAGTGCGCCTTTCTAAAACAGACGGTCAAGTTCCTAGACGACATCGTTTCAGCCGAAGGTATGAAGCCTGATCCATGAAAAAGTCAATGCGACCACACAGATCACACCACCATCAGATGTGAAAGAACTGAGATCGTTCTTGGGGATGGCGTACCACATTGCCGAGTTTTTGTCACACCTGGCATACACAACGAAGCCAATGTGGGATGTTTTCTGCGCCGACGCTGCCTGGCTCTGGGGACCCGACCAGCAGCGAAGCTTTGAAGCAGTGAAAGGAGCTCTAGCCAAAGCGCCAGTTCTGACGCACTACAATCCGAAGTAAGCCTCCCATACTCTCAACGGACGCATCATCTTACGGAATTGGTGCTGTCTCGCTACAAGAGACCTGACGGCAAGCGGCTGTCCACTGCCTATGCATCGTGCTCTCGCAATGAGACGGAACAACATTACGCTCAAATCGAGAAAGAAGCACTCGCGGCCTGTGATCACTTCCGCATGTACGTCTTAGGACTGCAGTTTCACATTGAGACAGACCACAGACCGCTGGTTCTTCTCATGACAACGAAGCGACTCAATGAGCTGAACCCACGACTGCAGCAAATCTAAACGTGACTGCTCCTGCACGACTACATCATAGGACACGTTCCTGGAAAAGCGATGTATACAGCCGACGTGCTCCGCAAGCCGTTACCCGACACAGCCTCTCGTACGAGGGAACTCAACACCAGAGAATATGAGCTCCTCACGCTGGAACAGCTTCCAGCCTCTAATGAAATGCTCGACCGCGTCAAGAACGAGCTACAGACAGACCCGTTAATGAAGAGGATAATCGAGTACACCCTCCGGGCATGGCCAGATAAAATGACGCTTCCTCAAGGAGTCCGCCGGTTCTACGAAGTTGCTGGCGAACTAGCCATACTAGACGACCTGTTGTTCAAGAGCAATTGGCTTGTCATACCGAAAGCCCTTCGCTTCGAAATCCTGGAGAAGCTTCGCACAGGTCACCAGGATGTGTCCAGATCCCGTGCCAGAGCACGATAATCAGTCTGGTGGCCAGGCATTGGCCTTTACATCGACAGCTTCGTCCGAAGATGCCCCGTTTGTCAAGAACATCGGAAACCAGGTCAACCTCCGTTTTTGGCGACTCCACTGCCAAACTACCCCTGGGAAGTCGTCGGCATGAACATTTCGTCCACGAAGGCAATAACTACTTCATGGCTGTCGATTACTATTCAAAGTTCTTTGAGCTGGAACCTCTGAGGCGGACGACGACCAGGGACATCATCGCCGTCCTTGACCCAATGTTTGCACGATATCGAGTGCCGAAAATTCTCCGAACACACAAAGGACCGCCAATTCACCTCAAGCAAATCGCGGTGTTCCTGCAGGAAGGGGAGTGTCCCAATCAACTTCAAGCCCGTACTACCCACAAAGCCACGGGGCGGCCGAGAGGACAGTCCAAATGCTAAACACTCCTCAGAAAATCGACAGACATCTACAAGCATTGCCCGGCATGCGACCCCAGGAATTGAAGGTTACGCGCCAGCGGAGCTATTCATAAGACGAAGACTGCGCACAAACGTGCCAGTAAAGCTTAAATCACTTGAGCTTCGTGGGACACCACCGACGTTTGCTCCAGAAATGCCTTATACAAGCAGAAGATGCACCGACACTATGACGAGCGCCGCAAAACACGTGAGGTCGATACCCTCCCGCCTGGAACTGCGTTCAGAATTCTAACGGGAGCAGCGCCTTACGGCCACATTCTAGGGCCAGCCCCTCAATCCCGTTTCTACGGGGTGCAGACGACCACCGGCACTACACGGCGAACAGGTGGACACCTGCAATCGGCTGTGGCAACTACCGTCACCAGGAGTGGACGAGTGAGCCGTCCACCTGACCGTTTTAGGGAAGTGTGAGAGTTGTTCTTCCAAGTCTTGCAAGGTGGGGGAGGTGTCGGGAGATCATCATCATCGCCACCGTCGACGGGTGACCTTGAACTCTACCCGCAGCCAGACTTGTACGTAATCCGTTACAAGTAACGAAATTACTTGTAATCCCTTACATTTATCGGTAATTTAGTAACGGAATAATTACATATGTTCTAGAGTAATTTTAAAGTAATTCCCTTACATTTTTTACGTAACGGATTCCTTGTAATCCATTACATTTTTCAGGACCATCCCCCCCCTCCTCCTCCCCCTCCTCCTTATAAAGAAAAGGTCGTTTTCATTTTGGTAAAGTCGAGCGCAGTGACACTGTCACGCGAATTGACCAGCGCAAAAGGAGGCTTGGCACTCTTCAGTTCCGCAAAGCCTTTTTTTTTTTTTTTTTGCAACACCAGGCCCCTGAATCTATTTATTTTAAACCCTAACAACAATGTCAAAATATCCAAATAAACATTTCTACAAAAAAAAAAGGGGGGGGGGGCAGGGGGGCAAGTTATATCCTCTTTTTTTAGCGTCTTTGTTTTCTCTTTGCGATGGAAGGCGGGGAGAGGAAGACACCAAGTGATTGTATGCCTCTTCGAAAAGCTGAAGGCGGTAAGTGCACAGAAAAGAATTAACAATGTCCTTCTCGGTTATAGTGACTAGGACCATTTTCATAATGTCACAACACGAGACAACGCTCCGTCTACCCTAAAATCCACTAAAAGAGATGTGATAATATTACGTAAAGGTGTAATGCCACAAGCATCCTCGTTCGTCGATGCTCACTTACCATGTTCTCTTAGAAAACAGGATGTATTTTTTTCTGCTTTTTCACCTTATTCGACCCTGTTTTCAAAGCTACTTACTTTTTTTTTGTAGTGCGACTTCTAGGGTTGGCCCACTTTATTTGTGAATTCCAGCCAGGTTATCTGCATCTCAGTCACCCTTTTTGTGAGTCAGCTTTTAGCGAGCACTTCGAAAATGATAATAGTCTTCCTTGTATCTTCTTCCTGTTTTACCCCAGAAGGACGCGCCTTATTTCAAGCAGATATTTTTACAAATAAAACATAATAATGGCTGACGTAGACTTGATATTTTGGGCTTGAGGAGAGAGTGAAACTCGTAAGTGGGGCAGCGGCTGATAGCGCGGCTTACTTAGTTCTCTGCCCTTTTCTGCCTGTGGCATCAGTGGACGTCTATCTGGAGAACATCGGAGTAAACTGCAGTCGGTCCGTGCTTCTTGCGTTTTTAAACGGCACCAAGAAAGGTACACATGGCAAACGTGCGTTTACATTTCCTTTTTTTAACCAACGTTCTAATTAATTGTTGTTAAGAGTGTCCTGTTGTTGTTTATTCTCGATTACTTATATTTAAATATTGGAAATTTGTTTCTTAGTCACCAACGTCTCAACCGAGACTCGACCTGTTCAGAACCAAAGAAAGAAGAATATCGAGCCAAATCTTATTTATTATTTAATTATCACCTTACTGTTACCAACTCTACTAAAACTCTCGAATATTAGGAAACGGCTGCAATGACGAAGCTTTGCTCCATCTTCGAGGTAAATAGTACTTCCATTGCTTCGCTGAAAAAGCTCAATGCAGAGCATGAAGCATTTGTGAGGCACAATATGCCACTCCCATCCAGTGCCTCAGTTCAAGTGGTGTTCAGCATAGCAGTCGACATATTGAGTAATAAACAACGCAAAATGTCTGACGAGACTTTCGAGAGTCAGCTGTTGCTCAAAATACTCAAGGTCAATAAATAGAACAGGTGGCAACAATAAGAACTTGAATAACCAAGCTTCTCCGCTTTGTTTCTTACTTGAGGAAAATAATGTTGAAAGTAACGCCACGAAAGTAACGGATTACTTTTTGGGGTAACGGTCACTTACTTTTATGGGAGGGTAATTGTAATTGTAATAAATTACAATTTAGCCTTGAGTAATTGTAAATGTAATTACTTACTATTTTTCAGTAACGTGTACAAGTCTGCCCGCAGCTTCCGCGCGCGTACCCTCTCTCCACTAGATTGCGACCGGAGACGACACGACCATCAACTGTATTACTATCCTAGAATAAACTTACGCTGTTCAATCAATCTTGTCTCGGCCACACAGAATCTACTGCTCCCAGCTCCAAATCCATGTGCTATAAGAACTATGTTGCGTAAGGTTTTTCTTTCTTTATATGCTCGCGTCAACTATTTGAGTCCGCCGCGCGTTGTGAGCCTGTGTTGATTACGAGGGAAACGTCACCGTTCGGCACAAGGAAGCCCTTTGCGCCTTTATCATTCAGTAACGGCGTGCCATCTGCCCCCGCTACTTATTACTCGAGTAAATAGTGCCTCATCAAACATATATGACTTGTGTAACTTATATTTTTTGCATTTCACACGCGCCAGGTTGCACAAAAATTGCCACTGAAAGTACTATTATCACAGGCACGTTTATGAGCCGATAATTTCTAACAAAACGAAGATCCAACATTTTATTTTTCGGTTTCTTGTTGGCAGCCTTACAACGAAGAGTAGGTATTCCTGTTCGCAATTTTTTTTTTTTTTCTGTGAGGACTCTTGGTTTGGACGAGAATTGTGGCATTAGCCTGTATTCCGCCATGTCATAGACGGCAGTGACGTTTGGAGCGGCTAACGGTGACTGTACTCTCGTCTCCCTAAACTATATTTCCTGGCACTTTTAAACGTTTATGAATGGTATCTCACGTAGCAAAATGATTGAGGCAAACAAAAGAAATGAATCAGGGCTCTCTACCATGGCACACACTGCAACCCGTGTCGTTTAATCTTCTTCTCAATCATCCGCTTTAATATAATAAAGAGGCGATGCAAGAATCCTTTTTTTTTTCAATTAATACAATTCAGAATTATTCCTTGACATTCATTTCCCGTGAAACAAGCGTTTTTGTTTATCCAATCAATGGTAGTCGCAAAAAAAGAAATCGAAAAAAGGTTCGAGGACACCTAACCACTTCTTATAAGTTATGAATCCGAAAGCATGCCGCCTGCGACGTATTGCTTCCGCCTCGCGTTGTCGAAGGACCTCGTCCTCTTGCCGCCTGAGACGCTTTGAATCGCGATCCGCTTGCGCCTCACGCTTTCGAAAGGCTTTGTTCTGCCTCCTAGCGCGTTACGCCGCCGCTTTTTCAGCCCGCCGTGTATTCGGAGACTTGACAAAACGATGGTGGATTCCGCTGCCTGCCTCCTCGCTCATTGTGCTGCGTTATTCCGCTCCCTTACTTCGTCTGCGGTGTACTTGCGTGGACGGGCAGGTTTCGCTACTGCCGAGGTTGCGGCCGCCGACGATGTAGACTCTAGAGGCGCCGCCATGTTCGTCGGCGTCGTAAGGAGCCGACGTCGACGGGACGACGGCCGAGCGTGCCATCGTGTTCCTCTTAACGGCACTAGAGTTCCTGTATAGGCTCCCTACGGGAGCCAGAGTTGCGCGTTCATCCCCGTAGTGCCGTCTTTCCTGCACGACATGTTGATCCTGCTCCTCACGTGACTGACTGGCGTCTGCCTCCTACGAACTACAGTTATGGCGGCGTCACGCATGCGTGGAATGCTTGGTGAGATCGGTCTATTCGGCGAACAGCGGCGCCGCGACTTCGAGGCGCGCGGCGCGCTCAAAAGCAGGGGTACGTACGGCGGGGATGAGGACGATTCGTCACATGCGCACTCGTCACAGGACGATTGGTCACAGGACGATTCGTCACAGAACGATTGGTCACAGGACGATTCGTCACATAGGAACATTCGTCACAGGATGACTCGTCATGCGGGCAACTGGTCACATCGATCGGGCAGGGGACGATAGTAAATCGCAAATTTTAACAACTGCTGCCCACATTCCCTGATGAGGAGTTCCACGACTTCCCACTGTCACATAAACCAATGGTTATGAAAACTACTCTTCAATACTCCTCCGGTTTTACTTTTATTATATTACGAGTCTTCAGCAGGTTGATCTCAGTTGCTGGCTTGAACGAGCAATAATCCGACTGGCAGCCAAATCAGTTTTTTTTACTTTTGCCTTGCATACACCTATTCGACAAAATCAATAAGTATCGGAATTCTTTCTGCTGAATGTGTACAAGTACCCCTCGTGCAGCATCATGGCTCTACCTCTCTCTGTTGCGATCACCTCCATTATTTTGAATGTAGTCCGAGTTCAAAAATAGTCGCTCTTATAGGGCCTCCGCATTCGGGCGGCGGAGAAAATCTCACCGGAGAAAAGCTCACCGGAGATAAGCTCACTGGAGAAAAGCTCACCGGAGATAAGCTCACCGGAGAAAAGCTCACCGGAGAAAAGCTCACCGCAAAACTGTCCGATGCGGAGAAAAGCTCACCGGGCTTTTGATGAATGCGGAGAAAAGCTCGCCTACCAATCGAAGAATTGAGCATTCATACAGGTGAAATACGTTCACTCAACTAAAATACAACCGCTAACAAAAAAAAAGATAACAAATTAAGCTGTATTTATCTTTTTATGGCGGGGTGTTCACGAACAAAAACTTGTGAAAATGTCAGTAATTATATTTTTCCACATTGTTTCACTGACGAAGAATTGACCTAACAATCTGCCGTGTCTAGAACTTCATATAATCATAAATAATAAATTATTTCTAGCGACAGTTATTTCAAATAAATTAATTTGATTTAAATTAAATAAATCTTATTCAAGTCTAAGAAAGTCGGATCTAATTAAAAACTAATACTGGATCTTTTTCCTACCCTTAGCTACGGCAGATCACGTGATGCGAAGAGTGTACACAGCGTAACACTGTCAACATAAACAAGCGACGTTTTTTTTTTTGTGCCTTTCTTAGAATTCAGAGCTTGCCATCAAAACTACAAGTGTTGTGGAAGTTGATCATTCGGGGCACAGATTTATGCGATAAGTGTTTGACGATGGTCAATCTCTTAAGTAAAATGCGAAAAATCGCGTCAAACTAACGGTGTTGCACAGCGTACCACCTGTGTGAGGACCTTTGTAGCATTACAGCTATTAAATGATAACGGCCACTTTACATACAAATTTAATTCGAGGTGAGCTTTTCTCCGGGTCTGTCAAAAGACCGGTGAGCTTTTCTCCGGTGAGCTTTTCTCCGGTGAGCTTTTCTCCGGTGAGCTTTTCTCCGGGATTCCCGCATCCACCGTTCGGGACGGACCGAGAAGCTAAAACATCTGTTACAAATTCTTTGACCTTGAGAACCGAAAGATATGCTAAGATAAGAGGTGACCCACTTCGTGAGGCCGAACCAACGTTCAATGTTCGGGACCGAACCAGAAGCTAAGACGTTTGTTACAAATTCTTTGACTTTCAGAAGCCAAACACATACTAAGATATGAGGTGGGCCACTTTGTCCGCCCGAACCAAATTGAACAATACATTTTTGGGGGGACGAACTATTGTGGGACCGGTTGGCCGCGTGACGAGTCATCCTATGACGAATGTTCCTGTGTGACGAATCGTCCTGTGACCAATCGTCCTGTGACGAGTGTGCATGTGACGAATGGACCGTATCCCCGTACGGCGGGGCGCGTGCAACGGCTACTTTCCTGCACGGCACTTGATCCGCCTCCTCTTGTAATTGGATCTCGGTGAATAGCGGCGCGGCGGCATGTGGAAAACGGACGCGGAACTCTGGCTCCGTTAAAGGGGTCATGAAACGATTTCCTACTTCTTCCTCCTTAGCTTTAATCCTCAACTCAAATGCGAATTGTGAAATCACGTGGTCGTGACATTCCTTCGGCACCGGTGCGATTACTCCTAGCTTCCACCTTGCTTTTTTATGCACACCATAGAGCTTGTCATTCCCCAGTGACAATAAGTTCCGTCAGGGCACTCATTGGCACGAACGACGAATCCAAATTTCGTCGACGGATTGATTGTTGACGAGCGCATACGTCCGAGTGACGCAGTTCTCGTGTCCAATGCGTGAGCTGGGCTCTGCTGACGTCAGTTTGGCGCCGATGACGCGCTTTTGGAATCGCGGATGTATCATAGTGAAAAGGCGGAGAGCTTTCGAAGGCAAGAAGGTACAAAATTGTCCGCTATATTTTCAAATGTTCGTACCGAAATGCTGGCTTTTGACTTTCTAGCCTCTTTCTTTTGGCCAACTAAACGATATGCGATTAGCAAAGTCCCAATTTAAAATCATTCATCCCAACCCAAAATTCGTTTCATGGCCTGTTCACAGCGTTCACAGATGCAGCGGAGCGCTACAAGCATAGCGCTGACCTCGCGCTAAGCGAGTGCTGACGGAAGCATTCACCAGCTTTGTATCGCACCGTCAAAATTGTTGCTCATGGCAGACAATAAGTAGCTGAGGGCGCGTGAGAAGCGCTACATCAGCGCTTCGCTGCATGTGAGAACCGGCCTCGCCGCCATCTAGTATTGTCGTCACTTCCAGTATGGGCGAAAACATTGTTTTGCCTTTGCCACGCCAATAGAAGGCATTTAGGATACAAGCGTAACCGTCACACTTTCTCATTTTGCCTCCCTCTATTTGTTTACTATTTTCAGGTTGGAACGTTGGAATCATTTTTTCGTCGCCCATACCGATACGTTGTATTGATGGGCTGGGGACGAGAGTACACAGAAAAGGTCTATACAGAAACTCTACAATTGCACGCGCATTTGATGTCATCAAATGCGCGTGCAATTGTACTGAATCCTTATACAACCGCGTTCGCAACCGCTTTGCGAACGCGGATCCGTCGCTGCCGCTAGCGGCGCGGCGGCACGGATCGCGAGGTTTCATTTCACATGAGCGTTTTCTGCCGTTGCGATGGCCAATGTTGCTTGCAGCAAGCAGATGCGCACAGTCGGTTACAGCGGCTTCTAACAACAATTTTAATGCCGTAGTTTTTAGTTTCCCCTTTAATTTCACCTTAATAAAACAGAAAATCGTTTAAAATACTAAACAAACCTTGGTCTTATTTGTTTATGTTTTTTTTTTTTTTTTTGTACTTCGTTGTTGCGGAGGGTGAAACCTCGGATCATCCTCGGCAGCGTCACGGGCAGCGCCTTCCTCGAATGTAAAGACTCCAACTGATATGGCCGACCCAAACCTTCTAAACGGCATTGGAGTTGTTGGTATTTCCGAAATGTGCAGTGGTTTCATACCGGTCTTGTCCATCACTTTCACGGCCTCAGTCACCTCTTCCCAGAGCTTCTCTTTGGTCCCATTGTTCCTAAATTCATTGAGCTGAGCGTCCATAAGAACCCGACGCTCCGACACTTCACTGATAATCAGTTCATTGAACTGGGCGTGATACATTTTGTTATACTTGGTGTGACGATTGTACTAATACCCCTGTCAGACGGGCTAGTTTAGTGTCACTACAAGCGAGTGCACTTCAACCCGTCGAAGCACACTTCAAGTGTGTTGGGCTACACGGGAAAACTTAGTGTCACTCACAAATGATTGCAATAACGATGGGTAAGTAATAGGCACGCAAAATATTACAGTGCATACGGATTTTTTCATAAATAACTTCGCCGTCTTATTAGAAACACGTTACCACACATTGTTGCGCTAAGTCACGAGCTTAATTTAAATTTAAATTCATTTTGATCATTACGATCAGCCATTACAAGCCAGTGATACACTCAGCACGCCGGTACGACGCTCATCTATACTCTGTTTCACCTTGGATGCACCGCAGGAAAGGCTACTAGCGCGAGCTGCTTGCTCTATAGGCACATCTCGGCGGCACAAGCTCTCGTGCGTTAAGAGCAGCTGCCAACGCTATGAGCTCGCGCTTCTAGCCTTGTCTGCTGTATTGGGGGGTTGTGTGGATATTTATACAGCGAGTCGTTGGTCAGCCATTTTTAATGTTGCGACGAGTCACTGTATATGAGCAATGTAGCCAGTGCAGTACAACCGCTAGCCTGGGGTTTTTAACGTGCACCACGCAGTAGTGATACACGACCGCACGCCGGTACGATGCTCATCCAGATCGAAACGGGCAGGGGTGGGGATTGAACCCAGCATTCTGGGTTCTGCAGAAGCGAGCTTTCGCTCCGCGTGCTCCGAGCTGGTGTGCGCGAGCCCACTCGGCCACTGGCCACAACTAGATCCCATCTATATGGCAGCGTAGCTGCCAGAGTAGCGCCACGCTTTTCCCTGTGTCGCCTCTCACCGTGATTGGTCACACGCGGTACCATAGCATCAAGCGAGCTGGCTCGGTTTCCTTAGCAACCGAGTGACTACTCGTCACGTGACCTCGCAAGAGCCGTGATGTCACCGGTAAGATGGCGGCGCCCAGAGCTGGTGGATGCGAGTTTGTTCGGTGCGCGGTAGTGGTAATGTGCCGCTGCTTGCCCGACGATTTTGGACTTCTTCGTGCTCTCTGACGCAGGTATAACGTGAAGATCTGAAAGAATGAACCTTTATACTTTTTTCTGTGCAAGATCGCTCTGGATATTAGCACCTGTGCGTCAGCATCAGTCATATCGCCATTGCGGTGCTCGGATTCCCGGTTGTGTTCAAGGATCGATAAGACTTTTTGCGTGCAGTTTTCGCATACTCCCAGCCTTTTCTGAACGTTGGAATGTCTGAGAATCGATGCGAATCGTATGCGTCGCGTGTTGGACCTTGGAGAAGTTGTTTTCTTCCCCAATAACCGCGTAATCACAGAAACTTTTAGCGAGGAAGCTCCTGGCCATCTTTACAGTTTTGTACTAATCAAACGATTTATCACATAGCTTTAGGATAAACATTTTCGCATTTTCTAGCTTCTGTTTGAATGTTGGAAGTTTTGAGAATCTAAAACGAAAGGTATACGTCGTGTGGTAGGGCCAAGGTGGAAGTTGTTTCAGCCCTGGGTCACCGAATAATCACAGCAACTTTAAGCGAGCAAGCAGATGCGCACAGTCGGTTACAGCGGCTTCTAACAACAATTTTAATGCCGTAGTTTTTAGTTTCCCCTTTAATTTCACCTTAATAAAACAGAAAATCGTTTAAAATACTAAAAAAACCTTGGTCTTATTTGTTTATGTTTTTTTTTTTTTTTTTGTACTTCGTTGTTGCGGAGGGTGAAACCTCGGATCATCCTCGGCAGCGTCACGGGCAGCGCCTTCCTCGAATGTAAAGACTCCAACTGATATGGCCGACCCAAACCTTCTAAACGGCATTGGAGTTGTTGGTATTTCCGAAATGTGCAGTGGTTTCATACCGGTCTTGTCCATCACTTTCACGGCCTCAGTCACCTCTTCCCAGAGCTTCTCTTTGGTCCCATTGTTCCTAAATTCATTGAGCTGAGCGTCCATAAGAACCCGACGCTCCGACACTTCACTGATAATCAGTTCATTGAACTGGGCGTGATACATTTTGTTATACTTGGTGTGACGATTGTACTAATACCCCTGTCAGACGGGCTAGTTTAGTGTCACTACAAGCGAGTGCACTTCAACCCGTCGAAGCACACTTCAAGTGTGTTGGTGCTACACGGGAAAACTTAGTGTCACTCCAAAATGATGGCAATAACGATGGGTAAGTAATAGGCACGCAAAATATTACAGTGCATACGGATTTTTTCATAAATAACTTCGCCGTCTTATTAGAAACACGTTACCACACATTGTTGCGCTAAGTCACGAGCTTTAATTTAAATTTAAATTCATTTTGATCATTACGATCAGCCATTACAAGCCAGTGATACACGTCAGCACGCCGGTACGACGCTCATCTATACTCTGTTTCACCTTGTGATGCACCGCAGGAAAGGCTACTAGCGCGAGCTGCTTGCTCTATAGGCACATCTCGGCGGCACAAGCTCTCGTGCGTTAAGAGCAGCTGCCAACGCTATGAGCTCGCGCTTCTAGCCTTGTCTGCTGTATTGGGGGGGTTGTGTGGATATTTATACAGCGAGTCGTTGGTCAGCCATTTTTAATGTTGCGACGAGTCACTGTAGATGAGCAATTTAGCCAGTGCAGTACAACCGCTAGCCTGGGGTTTTTAACGTGCACCACGCAGTAGTGATACACGACCGCACGCCGGTACGATGCTCATCCAGATCGAAACGGGCAGGGGTGGGGATTGAACCCAGCATTCTGGGTTCTGCAGAGCGAGCTTTCGCTCCGCGTGCTCCGAGCTGGTGTGCGCGAGCCCACTCGGCCACTGGCCACAACTAGAGCCACTCTATATGGCAGCGTAGCTGCCAGAGTAGCGCCACGCTTTTCCCTGTGTCGCCTCTCACCGTGATTGGTCACACGCGGTACCATAGCATCAAGCCGAGCTGGCTCGGTTTCCTTAGCAACCGAGTGACTACTCGTCACGTGACCTCGCAAGAGCCGTGATGTCACCGGTAAGATGGCGGCGCCCAGAGCTGGTGGATGCGAGTTTGTTCGGTGCGCGGTAGTGGTAATGTGCCGCTGCTTGCCGACGATTTTGGACTTCTTCGTGCTCTCTGACGCAGGTATAACGTGAAGATCTGAAAGAATGAGACTTTATACTTTTTTCTGTGCAAGATCGCTCTGGATATTAGCACCTGTGCGTCAGCATCAGTCATATCGCCATTGCGGTGCTCGGATTCCCGGTTGTGTTCAAGGATCGATAAGACTTTTTGCGTGCAGTTTTCGCATACTCCCAGCCTTTTCTGAACGTTGGAATGTCTGAGAATCGATGCGAATCGTATGCGTCGCGTGTTGGACCTTGGAGAAGTTGTTTCTTCCCCAAATAACCGCGTAATCACAGAAACTTTTAGCGAGGAAGCTCCGGCCATCTTTACGTTTTGTACTAATCAACGATTTTATCACATAGCTTTTAGGATAACATTTTCGCATTTTCTAGCTTCTTTTGAATGTTGGAATTTTTGAGAATCTAAACGAAAGGTATACGTCGTGTGTAGGGCCAAGGGGAAGTTGTTTCAGCCCTGGGTCACCGAATAATCACAGCAACTTTAAGCGAGAAAGCGCCTGCGATCTTTAACCTTTTGTACTAATCGACGATTTTACAAATTGACAGTTCTGAAGACATTGATAAACGTGCTTTCGTTGCAATAGCTTGCACTTGATCGCAGTGTTTTTTTGTTTTTTTTTCAAGTGACAAGCTGGCGTTTGCTCAAATGACGTATATGAAATGACCTGCTCTATAACAATGCATCAACACATACTATTAAACTTATATGCTCGGAGGTGTGTCCGTCTTTGTAATTAACAAGTTAGACAATATTTTTTACGAGTGTAATATTTATTTTCTGTAGCTGGGCCTGTTCTGTGCTCGTTAATGTCCGTATGCTATGATGTTATCATCATGTTGCTTGCAGCAAGCAGATGCGCACAGTCGTTACAGCGGCTTCTAACAACAATTTTAATGCCGTAGTTTTTAGTTTCCCCTTTAATTTCACCTTAATAAAACAGAAAATCGTTTAAAATACTAAACAAACCTTGGTCTTATTTGGTTTATGTTTTTTTTTTTTTTTTTTGTACTTCGTTGTTGCGGAGGGTGAAACCTCGGATCATCCTCGGCAGCGTCACGGGCAGCGCCTTCCTCGAATGTAAAGACTCCAACTGATATGGCCGACCCAAACCTTTCTAAACGGCATTGGAGTTGTTGGTATTTCCGAAATGCTGCAGTGGTTTCATACCGGTCCTTGTCCATCACTTTCACGGCCTCAGTCACCTCTTCCCAGAGCTTCTCTTTGGTCCCATGTTCCTAAATCATTGAGCTGAGCGTCCATAAGAACCCGACGCTCCGACACTTCACTGATAATCAGTTCATTGAACTGGGCGTGATACATTTTGTTATACTTGGTGTGACGATTGTACTAATACCCCTGTCAGACGGGCTAGTTTAGTGTCACTACAAGCGAGTGCACTTCAACCCGTCGAAGCACACTTCAAGTGTGTTGGTGCTACACGGGAAAACTTAGTGTCACTCCAAAATGATGGCAATAACGATGGGTAAGTAATAGGCACGCAAATATTACAGTGCATACGGATTTTTTCATAAATAACTTCGCCGTCTTATTAGAACACGTTACCACACATTGTTGCGCTAAGTCACGAGCTTTAATTTAAATTTAAATTCATTTTGATCATTACGATACAGCCATTACAAGCCAGTGATACACGTCAGCACGCCGGTACGACGCTCATCTATACTCTGTTTCACCTTGTGATGCACCGCAGGAAAGGCTACTAGCGCGAGCTGCTTGCTCTATAGGCACATCTCGGCGGCACAAGCTCTCGTGCGTTAAGAGCAGCTGCCAACGCTATGAGCTCGCGCTTCTAGCCTTGCTGCTGTATTGGGGGGGTTGTGTGGATATTTATACAGCGAGTCGTTGGTCAGCCATTTTTAATGTTGCGACGAGTCACTGTAGATGAGCAATTTAGCCAGTGCAGTACAACGCTAGCCTGGGGTTTTTAACGTGCACCACGCAGTAGTGATACACGACCGCACGCCGGTACGATGCTCATCCAGATCGAAACGGGCAGGGGTGGGATTGAACCCAGCATTCTGGGTTCTGCAGAGCGAGCTTTCGCTCCGCGTGCTCCGAGCTGGTGTGCGCGAGCCCACTCGGCCACTGGCCACAACTAGAGCCACTCTATATGGCAGCGTAGCTGCCCAGAGTAGCGCCACGCTTTTCCCTGTGTCGCCTCTCACCGTGATTGGTCACACGCGGTACCATAGCATCAAGCCGAGCTGGCTCGGTTTCCTTAGCAACCGAGTGACTACTCGTCACGTGACCTCGCAAGAGCCGTGATGTCACCGGTAAGATGGCGGCGCCCAGAGCTGGTGGATGCGAGTTTGTTCGGTGCGCGGTAGTGGTAATGTGCCGCTGCTTGCCGACGATTTTGGACTTCTTCGTGCTCTCTGACGCAGGTATAACGTGAAGATCTGAAAGAATGAGACTTTATACTTTTTTCTGTGCAAGATCGCTCTGGATATTAGCACCTGTGCGTCAGCATCAGTCATATCGCCATTGCGGTGCTCGGATTCCCGGTTGTGTTCAAGGATCGATAAGACTTTTTGCGTGCAGTTTTCGCATACTCCCAGCCTTTTCTGAACGTTGGAATGTCTGAGAATCGATGCGAATCGTATGCGTCGCGTGTTGGACCTTGGAGAAGTTGTTTCTTCCCCAAATAACCGCGTAATCACAGAAACTTTTAGCGAGGAAGCTCCGGCCATCTTTACGTTTTGTACTAATCAACGATTTTATCACATAGCTTTTAGGATAACATTTTCGCATTTTCTAGCTTCTTTTGAATGTTGGAATTTTTGAGAATCTAAACGAAAGGTATACGTCGTGTGTAGGGCCAAGGGGAAGTTGTTTCCTTTTGTACTAATCGACGATTTTACGAATTGACAGTTCTGAAGACATTGATAAACGTGCTTTCGTTGCAATAGCTTGCACTTGATCGCAGTGTTTTTTTTTTGTTTTTTTTTTCAAGTGACAAGCTGGCGTTTGCTCAAATGACGTATATGAAATGACCTGCTCTATAACAATGCATCAACACATACTATTAAACTTATATGCTCGGAGGTGTGTCCGTCTTTGTAATTAACAAGTTAGACAAATATTTTTTACGAGTGTAATATTTATTTTCTGTAGCTGGGCCTGTTCTGTGCTCGTTAATGTCCGTATGCTATGATGTTATCATCATGTATGTATGGTTCTAAATATCCTCTTTGCAACGCCCACAAAGGCCAAACTAACTTCAGCCGACCCCAGCTCACGCATTGGACACGAAAACTGCGTCACTCGGACGTATGCACTCGTCAACAATCAATTCGTCGACGAATATTTAAATTCGCGTTCGTGGCCAATGAGTGCACATGAGTGCACTTGTGAATGCCAAGTTCTATGGTGTGCTTAAAAAGCACGCTGGAATGTTGGGGTCCTTGCACCGGTGCCCTGGCATGTCACGACGCGTGATTCCACTATTCTCTTTTGAGTTGAGGATTAAAGCTAAGGAAGAAGTTAAAAAATCATTTCACACGGGTATGCGTGCTACATCAGATAAAAATATTGACTTTTTGCACGCCGGTAAACTTCCGGACGACCACTTGGCCTGTCGGCAAGAACACCTCATATCCGGCGTCTGTCGCTTTTGATGGCGTTAACAATCCTCTGGAGACCACCATGCTGTCCTTCTTGGTTTAACCCCGTCGACTGTTTATCGCCAAACGAGGGTGAGACCGTCGTCGACGTCGCTCCTCGCCAGTCGGTGAGATAATCTCATCTTGAATGAATGATTGTGTCTTGAAGAAGTATGGTGCTAAGCATACATTCTCTTACTATAGGGCAGTCGAGCAGCAGTCATGTCCCAAGGCAATCGTCCTGTCGTGGCCGGCGTAATTGGATTTTGTTCCATAGGAGCGAAGTCCGAAAGTGCAAGGACGGTACATTCGTCCCACGCAGCGGCCGCCATCCCGGCGGCGCGGGAAACCACTCGCCTTGTCCGCGCACCTACGATACTTAGCAGCTCTCGTCGCCCGACAGTCCCCGGGCTGCAAATCGTCTCACTTCACAGAAGAAACAGGCACCGCTCCTCCAGTGGCCCGTGCCGTACCGCCATGCAAAGCGTCTTTTAGGTCTTTTACCACCTTTCAATGAACGAATGGAGATATCAGCTAGATGATATCTCCATTCAAAGGTTGCCGCCCGGCGTCGCTAGCCGTACGGTTGCCATGGCAACCTCCCAGGCCCAAAATGGAGATCACTATAGGCGCTTCTGACGTCGTGCATCTAGAAAATGTTGCGTCGTGTCGCTACTCTGGCAGCTACGCTGCCATATAGAGTGGCTCTAGCCACAACGAAACATCATGGAGTGTGTGGAGGACGAGCTGGAGGGCGATATCCGCGATGTTGAACATTGGAAGCGCGTGGTTGGGGCACTTTTCTCCGTGAGAGCCCAATGCCTTTCAGATGAGAAACAGCTGGACCTGGATGCCGACGCGCAGGCAAGAATTTCAAGTGACATCGATCAGCAGCTGCAGGCCAATGCCTTCACCATAGCCGCTCTCATGACCGCACACCTACCCGTGATCAGTCGAGAACGGTGGACTTTCCAGAGGAACGAACGGTGGTTCGAAGACACCTCGCCCCATTTGGGCGAGTTCCGTTTCAAGCAAGCCTTTCGCGTCTCTCCTGCCACCTTCAGATTCCTGGTGGAGTCTTGCAGGTGCCTCCTGGCCGTCGCTGGCCGTCGCGCAGGGGCCAAGGCTGGAAACTAAATTAGCCGCTTGTTTTTCTACAATGCACTACTTTCCTGCCAACAGAAAACAAGTGCGCATCTAATATTACTCCTATCAAAATAATACTAATTTTACGCAGCGTTAATTTCTTCTCTTATTTTTACTCCTTGAATGCTGCTATCGAGATTACACACTCGGTCTACCGGAGCGAGCGTAGTGTGCTCCCCGAACTCACTTCATTGGAAGTGTTTTCTTCGGGCAGTGCTGGGGATTGAGCTCAGGATCACTGGGTTCTCCAGCGCGAGCTTTCTCTCCCCGTACTCCGATCTGGTGTGCGCTAGCCCACTCGGCCACCGATACCCCTTAATAAAGACACGTTAAAAAAATTAGACGTTTACGATTCTCTGTAATGCCGAATTGAAGCGCAGCTTTCGAGGAGGAGGGAGGAAGGGTACGAAGGGGAGGGTATGCAGCTCCTCCCCCTCCGTACCCTCCCATCCTCCTCTCCTGTTCCCATCCCACTAAGCGTCAAAATTTTGCTAAATTTCCCGTTAAATTTAGCCGGGAAATTTTCCCGCTGAATTGACGTGTGACGTCACATGACACGTCATCTGAAATTTTAAGTGTGACGTCACGTGACGTCACACGGGTAAAATTTTTTTTCTAAATTTAGCGGAAAAATTTTCCGCCAAACATAGCAAAACCGTTTACCGCAAAATTTAGCGGGAAAACTTTACCCTCGTGATGTCACGTGTGACGTAATTTTGGGAAACAGCCCTTAATTAATGTAACGCGCGGTTACAGCCGACGCCGCTCAACTCAGAAACGGGTGCCTAGGAGCTGTGCTCTAAAACAACGTTACATTAATGAATGAGTTTTACGCCAATTGGATGATTCTGATCAATCATCGTAAGCCAAGATAAAGAACGAAGCATATCCAACTTTGGCGTTCCGCTTCGTTCCACGGAAGTCTACGAGGAGGCCCTGACACTGCCTAATCAGATCATAATTATCGTGTTGTCTCGAATAGTTACATGCTGAAACAAAAGTAGGCTCTATCATTCTCTGCTAACCAAGATAGCCATGAATGGACCTTTTGTAGAAATACGCGGTGCGCATGCGCGGAGTATTTCATGCGCCTGGGTTCGAGAGTATCTAGTTCCAAACAATCCGCCATCTTGCATTTCTCGCCTTTGAGCGGTTTCGTTGTGTCGACCTTGGGGCGGAAGATTACGCACGATGGGGACAAAGGTGAGCTTGGGGGAGCCGTATCTAGGTCACATCGCCTCAATGGGTGAACAGGATGTAGCTGACGTTTTGGGTGTGGAACGGGTGGGAGAGGCCTTGGGCGCGCGTTGTTTTCCAGTCACCTAGTCTCAAACCGATTCGCGTGTCTAGGTGGCAGCACATATTCGCCAAGAGGTCCACTGACTTTGTCGTCGTCTTTTTTTCAATTTACCGCGGCGCTAATCTTGATTCAGATCAGCCTAAACTCCAAGTCCACCCCACTATTTGTTTGCAATGCCACTCTTCTACATGTCGTCTCTTTCACGAATTTGTTTTTCTTTATAAAATAAAACTTGCGCCACGCTTTTGGTTTCTGTGTTGTTATTTTTTGCTGTTGAATATAGGAACCGTGCACATCTAATTCAGGCCCCGACCAGGGCGCCCCTAGCGGCAAACGGGTCCGTTTCATCGGGGAACTTCCTTGGAACTTCTGCCAGTCGCTGCGTTGGTTGTGCGTTGTAGCGGGTTAGCGCTGTAATTTCCAAGGTAGCTATTCCGCTCTAAGAAAGCCACACCAATTGATGCGGCAAACAATAGGCGACCGCCGCGACGCGGCCGGCATGCTCGCTTCCCAGAACCGTGCACATCTAATTCAGGCCCCGACCAGGGCGCCCCTAGCGGCAAACGGGTCCGTTTCATCGGGGAACTTCCTTGGAACTTCTGCCAGTCGCTGCGTTGGTTGTGCATTGTAGCGGGTTAGCGCTGTAATTTCCAAGGTAGCTATTCCGCTCTAAGAAAGCCACAACAATTGATGCGGCAAACAATAGGCGACCGCCGCGACGCGGCCGGCATGCTCGCTTCCCAGAACCGTGCACATCTAATTCAGGCCCCGACCAGGACGCCCCTAGCGGCAAACGGGTCCGTTTCATCGGGGAACTTCCTTGGAACTTCTGCCAGTCGCTGCGTTGGTTGTGCGTTGTAGCGGGTTAGCGCTGTAATTTCCAAGGTAGCTATTCCGCTCTAAGAAAGCCACAACAATTGATGCGGCAAACAATAGGCGACCGCCGCGACGCGGCCGGCATGCTCGCTTCCCATTGATGCCACGCACTCGATCGAGCGAAGTGAGTTCGTCAAACTCACTCCAAGCCAAGTCTGTTCCTCAGGAAGGAGCCGTGTGGCACACTACAGAAATGACAATTAGGGCGAAGTGCACTCGCTTGTAGTGACACTAAACTAGCCCGTCTGACAGGGGTATAAGGTATTGATGCGGGCTAGTTGGATATGCATGATATAAAAATTAAATAGCGCAAAGGTTAGACAAAGGACAAGGGTTTGTCTTTGTCTACATGTTCTGTCCCTTGTCCTTTGTCTAACTTTTGCGCAATTTAATTTTAATATCTTGGTGTGACGATCTTTGTTACAAAAAAAAAAAGTCAATGTCGCTCAGTTCTCCTTCTTTTGTTTTTCTCACTAGCGCTCTCACAAGCCACTTCCGATTAGCGTCTCTTGCGCTCGCTACAGTTGGTACTCAAGCGAGGAAAGCAATAAAGAGCCGCGTAATTCATTGAGAAAACAAATTCCGAGGAAGGTGCAGCAATCCCCCTCCTCCATAATCTCCTCAACAGTTTCGACGCGACTGCAGAAGCAAAAAAGCTCGACCCGCCGGAAAAAAAGAAACCTCAAACCAGTCACTTGCGTACTTTCTCTGCTTGTCGTCTGCTTCAAGAACGTGAAAACGCCGCCGTCCTATGCGCCAGCTTTCCCCCAGTGTTTCTTCTCCTGTCACGTGATTTCCCGCCGCGCTGTGAGTGGCCAGGGCGGAAGCTGCCGCTCTGCCGCCGCGAAAAATTTCCAACCTGGTGGAACCGTGCCGCTCAGCCGCTGCGGCTGGCCAGAGCGCCGCGACGGCAAAATTCGCGCCGCTCTAGGGCCAAAATCGCTGCATGTGAAACCCGCTTAACCGGCGCACCGGCGCTAGAGTTCCTGTATAGGCTCCCTACGGGAGCCAGAGTTGCGCGTTTGATTCTACATGCCACGTGCCGCCCTCGCCGCTATTCGCCGAGATCCGATCACGTTGCTATGTTGCGCTTTTTGGACTCCCAGGAGACTTGGAAGAGGGAAGTGACGTCAACGACTAGAGAAACGCAGATTGGATGTTGACAGAAGAAAACAAAATCAACATCCAATCTGCATTTGCTGTGTTTTTGCAATACCACCTAGAACACAAGGCCTGCGCATGACGTTTCGTTAGTAGATCCCCGACCCGCCCCAAGCGGCAAACAGGCTGAAGCTTGACGAGAGTATGGGCCGCGTCCCAACTACGTCGCATTCACTTGCGGCCACAGCTGTGTGCGTGACTGCTGAGCGCGAGCTGATAGCGAGCTTCCAGTTCATTTGCAACGTGCACGCGAACACTCCCTCGGCCAGGAGCGCGAGCTAGCACGCGCTCCTGCCTTTGAGACGGGCATTTCTAGCGCGCGCGCTCGTTCTGCGGAAGAACGTTTCAAAGCAGCGACCCCGAGTATAAAAAGCGCCCTCGAAAATGGCGTCCAGTGCTAGCGTCCAGCGTCCAGCGAAGGGCTTTGCAGCCCTTCGCAAAGCAGTAAGGCAATTTCACTCATTCATTTGACGCTCCACGTGAACGTCTAACTTCATCGTATGCTATAGCGACAGACACCCGGCGTGAGCATCTGTTTCATTATCTCCTACGCAAACCACTGAAGCAGGCGATGGAGCAGACGACGTCGCAGGCGATGTAGCAGACGATGGTGCTCATCCGGGCTAGCTAGGGGGCGCTGAGGGGATCTACTAGTGATGACGTTTAGAGGAGGAAACGCGCAGGCCTTGTGTTCTAGGTGGTATTGGTTTTTGACGTCACTTCCCTCTCCCTAGTCTCCTGGGAGTCCAAAAAGCCCAACATAGCCCCCCTGTACTCAACCGCCGCTGAAGTCATTCCGATATGTAAAAAGAGAAAAGAAAATGGATCAGCGTGTTCAGAAAGTTGTGATTGCAGAAATTGGTTTCGATAATTAATACAATTAATTAAACAGGCTTCCGTATTAGCGGCGAGAAGTTGTGGTGGCGCCCTCTTATGGTTCCCCTTTGTTACGTCATTACCTTGCAAACAACAAGTTCGATGGTGTTTGTAAATAGCATGGTGGAAGCTTGAAATCATTGCGCTCTTAAAGGAACACTGCCAACACCGTCAAAATTAAAGTTCTTTCATTCCTCTTATTTCCGTCGATGATAATCCCCTTTCTTACGTCATAGTCAGCGTTCGGCCAATCGTGGAAGGCCGACCACAGCGACGCTTGTGTTCGCTCTCGGGGCTAATACTTGAAGTTTAGGCTAGCGAGAAAACGAAACTGATCAAAACGTGACGTGTAGCGACTATTCGAATTTATTTATAACCTGCAGTTCACTTTTGCAATGGATTACATTAGAGATACGAGCGCTTTCCTGAGGGCAGTAGAGGAAAATATTATATACGGGTCAATCTTGCACAGTCTTTTCGTATTTATGCAAAATATGACAGTGGTCACCATCCTAATCGGTCACAGAAAATACAGCAGTATATAAGCTGGTGGTGTCGACTTGTCGTGTGTATAGGAATGTAGAGTCTCAATATCTGATGTTGTACCTTGTGCTGTTCGTGAACGCGTTCATGTATAAAATCCTATGGTGTCTGTATGTCGCGCATTTGTAATGTGTGGTGTGGAAAATGTACATGTCTGGCGAGGCGCTGAAAGCAAAGACTGCCGATTTCTTTTTTTGTTAGTTTGAGCACTGTCCGTTAGGTGGCGCGTGTCGCCGCCCAATTCAAGGAGTCGCGCGTTTATTTGTCTACTTATTTGAGTGAAAAACATGGAGGCGTTCCATGGCTCCACGGTGCAGCCTGCGGAGGGTTCGGTTCTCGGCCTCACGTCCCAGTGGGATCAGTCCTATAGCCAGTTGAATGGGCGTCCCGTGCGGTGAATAGCGCCAAGTAGGTGCACAGACGCGGTGAGGATTACCAGGGACTTGAAAGTGGATAACGAATGCTAACAGGTGAGCAGGATTAAGTACACTGAGCACGCGCAGGTGATTCTGGCGAAGCCCGTCCGCCGGTCCTCCCCGAAGCGTTGTTTCAGTTTTCTTCTTTCCGCTACAATTGTTTCTGCTCAATCGCGTGTCTTTCAAATATGCGTTCTATGCACTCGCGCTCGCGCCAAGAGGACAGTGTAGAATTGCCGCTTTCGGGCCCGTGCCTTCACCTGCAATGAACAAAACAAATAGCACTTGTATGTTTGCCAACGCCTTATTTTTGGAAATTTACTTGGAATCTTTTATATAGGTAAAAGGAACGCGTGCCGGAAGGCCTGAAATCCTAGTCCCCTTCAAAGTACTCCACCTGGGATGACACACACTTGTTTGAAGCATTTTTTATCGAGTATGCTCGATGAAATGTGCCAAATGAGCCAGTGAAGGCGAATCATATATCCCGAGACAGAAAAATACTGAAATACACGGACATGATCCCAGATATTTGCGTACGTTCGTCCTGTCCGGCCTCAGTCGTGGTGTTCAATGCTTCATATTTCACTGCACTTGAAAGCAAAAAAATTGGGTATGACAGGCGTGCAAGTTCGGCGGAACCAAGGAGGCCATTTGCAACTGATCTGCACACAGAACTGACCGATCACACCTTTAATGAGAGCACGCTCTTTACTGAACCGCACAATAAAAGACGACAAAAGTATCTCGTCCGGCGAACATTCACGTCAACTCACGCCCGTGCGTAGCTTCCTGTGCCTTTCTAGAGATTTGGTTAAATTCCTCGAGCACGACGCCAGCTGCCAGCTGTTTACTGCTGTACATGGTAAAACCCGCGACGGAACCAAAAAGGACAACCGCGATACTTTTTATCTGCCTCGGGTTTTAGTAAGTGCCTACCAAGGTTGCCTGTAATCTTTGGCAATGTTTGTTTTCTGTCAGTTTAGGCGAACTGAGCCAGACGCCTGTTTCGACCGGTTCAAATTTGAATGAATTCATTTCATTTCATTTATTTATCCCTTAAATGCCCACGTGGGGCTTTACATAAGGGGGGCGGGCAGTATTTCAAAGATTTAAGTACACGGTACAAACAAGAAAAACAAACAAAAGATAGCAAAAACGTCAGTTACGGTAACTAACGCACAAAGAAAACAAGTTTCAAGTACTTTTTGAGATTTTTGAAGTGACTTTTACTATTGAACGACTGCATGCACTTGAATGTTCAATTGAAGAGTTTATAAAACGTGACTACCCCATGCTTGTCACCTGCCAACAGGGTGGTAACGCTCAATGGCTCGAGCCAAGTGGGTAGTTAAGTAAGCCTGTGGGGTAGTTACAGCCGTCAAAACGCATGACTAGGGGGTGTGCTCACTTTTTCTTAGAGTGTAGGCAGTGGAGAGCAACTTCCTATACTGCCCATGGAACGCGAATTGGGAAACCCCGGGAGTCCGCAGCGCCATTTGAATCCCCTTGTATCTGGTGGCTGTACTAAAATCAACATGGTGGCACAGCGAAACCAAAACCGAAACAGCACGGCAGCGCCATTGTGCTTGGATGGACGTGGGGTAGCTTGCGCCACCTAGAATAAAAAAAAAAAAAAAAAATATTGCAGCTTTTTTTTTTTTGCCCCGTTTTTTGTGTTGCTTTGCTCGGCTTCTGCTGCTCTGCTGCTGGTTTTCGCGTTTCAGTACTGGTTAATGTGCGTTGAAACGCGCACAAGCCAGCACTGAAACACGAGACCAGCAGCAAAGCAGCAGAAACCTAGCAAAGCAACGAAAGTGACACATACACAAAAAATATGCAATGCTCGTCCGTTTGCCTTCATTTTTATTCAACAGGCAGTAGAAAATACAGAAGAAATTTCTCACTATATTGCACACAAGAATAAAAGAAATGAACAACAAAACAGGATAAAACGTTAAGGCTACGTGCGACCAAGGTGATGATATGCGTCCTTGCAAAAACACTTTGCTAAATTTACATAAACTCTCTGTAGGTTCGTGATCCTTTTCCAGCTTCTTGGCGTATATTCACAGGCCTTGCGCCATTCAGCCACAGGCGTGAAGCCTAGAAAAAAAAAGTTGAATTACTTGCTTGATTGGCCTTCACGTGCCTGACATGGTCACATGAAAACAGCGAGCATTATCTGTACCTCCCTTCAAAAAACGGTACTTCAAGTTCAACACAGCAACATTAAATACTCGTGTCCCCTCAATGCCACGGGCACCAGTGCATCCCTGGGAGACGACGCAACATCCCTGGTCTCGTCTACACATTGGCTTTGCGGGACCTTTCAAGGGAAAGATCTTTCTGATCGTGGTCGATTCATTCTCGAAATGGCTCGATGTATTTATTATGAATTCTATGTCTTCCTCAGCCGTCGTACAGAAACTGAGAATGTTGTTTGCCGTACACGGAGTGCCAGACGTCATTGTCAGTGATAATGGCACAGCCTTCGTTTCGGCCGAATTCAAGGAATTTACAAGCCGCAACCAGATTCGACACGTGGCAGTGGCACCTTACCACCCTTCATCGAATGGCCAGGCCGAACGAATGGTGAGAGAAACCAAGGAGGCACTAACTCACATAAATTCAGGCGACGTAAACGTCGATTTGGCGCGATTTTTGTTCCGTCAACATACACTGCCACATTCCTCAACGGGCAGGAGTCCTGCGGAACTATTGATGAACCGACGTCTGAAAACAGCATTAGATCGCCTTCATCCAGATTCTCAGTTTCATTCATCATGGAAACAAGAGGACAAGTTTCTCCAGGAAGGGAAGAAGACACGACTATTTACAGTAGGTGAAAACGTTTATGCAAGAAATTACTTGTCCGGTGCCAAGTGGACCCCTGGAGTAGTCACAGCCGTGACCGGTCCACTATCCTATAGGGAGTATTCACTGACGGCCATATCTGTGTGCGCGAATTCTGAGCGCGTGCTGATGGCGAGCTTCCACAGTTCTTTTGCAACGTGCATTCCGCACCATCGAGAGTACCGGTCTTAGCAGCCTATTGATGTGAGCTAGTTCTGAGCATGCGCTTTAAACAGCACCCACAAATATGGCGTCCAGTGAATACTTCCTATAGGATTGAAACCGAAGATGGACGATCTTGTCGTCGCCATGTTGACCAGCTGCGCAGAAGGCCAGCGACAACTTCTGTAGAAAACTCAGAAGATAACTCTTCAGTCGACTCGAGTTTAACTGCTCTACCTGAAGCGGTCTCCGAAGAAGCGGACGTTAGGGCCGATGCCACACCAGCAGTCCAACCAGCTGGTTCAACAACAGCTTCCCCTAGCAACTCTTCGAGACCTCAAAGAGCAACACGCCGCCCTACTTATCTTAACGACTATGTGCCTTAGTCTAGTAGGGAGGAATGTAAGATATGCGCCTGCTAGGCGCGACTGCGAGCGTACCTTCGCGTCGATGGAAGAAGACGACGAGGGACAAGGTTTGTGCTCGTGCTCGTGCAGTTCGGACCGCTGATCGAACCGCCAGTCCATCATGTACTGTCCCGAACCTGACCTGTATATATGTACATAGCTTCAATGTAATTAAATGTACATAATACTTTCTCATCTAAAAGAACAGCGTTTACTCCCTCAACAAGCAGCCAGTACAAGCCGTCACGTGATATGGAGCCGATTAAATGCCGCCAGTGTCTAACATAACCACGTGCTAGGGTTGGCAAAGCACAGGGCAAAGCACAGCCGAGTTCCACACATTGTTAAAAAGTAAGTCCGCAACATATTCTCGATGTTAGGGTCACGACGGTTTTGAGTCAAGGAAATGTCCCTGAATTACGAGGTGTCAGTTCTTCTCTCAATGCCTTACGTAGTTTTGTAGATATCGTATCTCAAAGTTTTGTTTCGAGGTTCTACGGTGAAACCAAAACTACCTGCTCGACCATGATGGCAACCCTTGTGAGCAGCCACACGGCCGTCATGTGACTCACAGTTCATATTGCCATACCGCAAGACGTAAAACTGGCCTAGTCGCAAGATAAGTTTTTATCAGTCAGGTCACATACTACCGCTGGGTTGCTTCTTTGCGTTACAGATATTAAGCATCTGTAGCAAATATAACACACATTCATGAAGTTGCCGGCCGAAAAGCGCGTTGGCCACGTTGAACGCAGGTCCAGAGCCAGACTTCCCCCCCCCTTCTGAGTAAAACGTCAATCTTGGTGGTGTGCAATGTACGTTGCAGAAGCGTTGTGGAAGCTAATCGTAAGCACACGCTATAATTTTCGTGCGCGATCGCCGAAGAACACTTGCAAATCATGGATGCTAAAACATAACAAGCAGAAATCAATTGCTGGGACGGCTCAAAATGCAGCAGAAAAACATGGCGAAAGAAGTGGCAATACGAACAAAAATGAAATACCTTTACAACACCCTGTAAAGGTACATTTATACTCCAACGTAACGTCGACGGGCGCGGCGTAGCGCAGCGCGCACAGATACTGATTGGTCGCAGATATCGAGTTCCTGGTTGCCGGCCAATAAAGGGCGCGCGTTCTGCGGTACGCTGCGTTCACTGCGCTCAACGTCGGAGTATAAACAGCCCTTAACACCGAATTGGAGCGCAGGTCCTGCGGAGGAGGAGGGAAAGGTATACCCCTCCTCCCTCCTCCTCACCTCCTCATCCTCCCTGCTGCTACTCCTCCCCTCCTCTCTCCTCTTCCTTCTCCTCGTCTTCCTCCTCCCCCTCCTTCACCTCCTCTTCCCCTCATCCTTCAAGCTCCTCCCCTCCTCTCCTCCCCCTCCCTCCTCTCCTCCTCCTCATCCCTCCTCCTCCTCCCTTCTCCCCTTCCCTCCTCCTCCTCCTCCTAACCCTCCTTTCCTCCCCCTCGTCCTCCTCCTCTCCTCCTCCTCTTCCCCGCGCGGTGCATCATGGGAAATGTCCCATAATGCACCGCGCGGGACCCTCGTGACGTCACACGTGACGTCACGAGTGACGTCACAAGGGTCTTGTAGGAATAAGTTGGATGAAATGTGGGGCTACGGGTTTGTGGAGGGAGAGGGGCCGAAGTTGGGTGGCTCCCTTGTGGTGCCAGTGGGGTTGGGGTTGATGTCTTCGAGGGTCGCGACGTTCGGTCGGCCTTGGGAGTGTTGGAATCCTTTTGCTTGTCCGGCTTTGGTGTTCGGTCCCGGTTCCTGGCTGTATCGGAGGGGGTCCTGGTGTTGTGCGGTGGGCGGCTCAGGCTGCGACTTTGGCTCCGCAGGTGCCTGGAGGATGTCAAAGCGGTTTGTGGTAGGCAGGGCTGGCCAGTTCTGCAAATCCTGTGGTGGCGGGGCGACCGCTCGAAAGCGGCGTCTTTTGTGAATGCGTGGCCACTTCTGAGCACGGTCGTCCGCCTTCGCCCTAGCGGGGCAGGCAGAAGAGAACGGCGGGTGTTCCCCATCGCAGTTGAAGCAGTGCGGGTCGCAGTCATGTGGTATGGTCAAGGGGTCGTGGTTATAGGGGAAGACCTTGCTGCAGATGGGACATCTTGTGAAGGAGGTCTTGTTGGGGCACACGTCGGCGCGGTGGCCAATGCCGTGGCATAACGTACATTGTTTACTTCTCGCTCGCTGAGGATAGATCGGGTAGGCTCCACAGCGAATGCATGCATAACGGGGAAGGCGCGGCCCTTCAACGATGAGGAGAATGGTGTACGTGCGGCCAAGGCGGCGGATTCCGAGCAGTCTGGCGTTCTCGACACGAACGTGTTGCGAGAGGTATTCGTCAGTGATTTCGGCAGTGAGACCATGTATTACCCCGCGGGCATTCAGAGGATCGTTCGCTACGTAGGAGTTGGTTTCATGTGACTCACCGTCGATGGTGACGTTCGTGAGTTGCAGAAGTTTCTGGTGGGCCGTCGGGCGAAATGTATCGATAGCCAGAGATTTTGCGGTGCGCGGAGCCTAATGTAGGTGTCTTCCTGTTCGAGTTTAGTCAGTCTCGCTCCGTCCAGAATGGCGGCGCATGCAGAGGGACGTGAAGCGAAGGGTTGTGATGTATACGTGATTTGCGAGTTTCATTATAATTGTTGTGCTTCTGGGTTGCTTGGGCGCAGGTGAGGTAAATTGCCATGATGGAGGTGCCGCCCCAACGGGCTGGACGGGCGAGCTTTCCGACAATGTGTCGACAAGCATGGCGGTGAGGCGGTATGCGGCCGGAACCGCGGGGCCGGTGTTAGGCTTAGCGAGGCCCGCCCCACAGGGGCGGCCTGTTTTTGCTCACTCGGTGACGGAGACGAGCCGTGGGTCTAGGATTAGGTTGCCCAGGATATGGAAGATGTTTGCCTACCTGTGTGGCGAGATTCGTGGCCCTCGGAGTCGAGGAGCAGAGGAATAAAATGTTTAAAGCTGGAGCTCGGAAAGAACACGACTCTGTCATGTGAGCTTCTTCGACTTTTTTTTTCGCGCACGGAGGCGGCGTGTTCCCTGGTGTGGTCATTGACACAGCGCCCAGTTTGTCTGATGTAACATTTCCCACATGACAATGAAATATTGTAAACAAGAGCGCTTTCCCATGGGGCGTATTGAGTCCTGTGTGCGGTGCCACACCTGTTCTTTTCGTTGTTGTCGGCCTCACCGTTAACCTTGCGGCACATGGCATGTGCCCAGTTGGCAGCTGAGAAAAGAACTTGTATTCCATGTCGGCCAGCGATCTTTTTTAGACGATGTGTAACCCCGTGGATATAGGGCAACACCACCAGAGGTTTAGAAGGCTTCTTTTTTGGTGGTTGTGCAGCCTCCCTCGGTTTTTCGTCGATTGCGTGGGTTGCGGCAACTTGCTTGCAGATGTTTTCACAAACAGGTACCAGGAGTGTGCTCGTGTATCCGGAGTCTTGAAGCCTAGAGATTTGTGTTTGAAAACTGCGCTCGAGCCTATGGGGGCAAGATTTCTGTAGTGCCGAGACAAGAGCTGTAGTAGCCAATCCTCGTTTAACAGTTTTTTTAATGTTCGGAATCACTCTGAAGAAATCCTTTACAGGATCTACCTTGATACATCCAGCATACGTGTGTGCTTGTGATTCATAAATGTGTGCTTCATCCATCCATCATTCATTCAATCATCCAGCATGCGCACGCAATTTCCGACAAATAGCGTATACGCTAAAATAGCGCACGCAAGGTGCAAAACGTGGGCAGCGTTCGACGCATGCGCAGTGGCGACGCCGCTATTCTTTACGTACGCAAAGCTTTAGCGTGCACTATTCTAAAACTACCTAATAACTTGTCCCTACTGCTGTCAACAAAACTGATTTTTTTTTCTCTTAATCGTTTTGAAACAAACGGCTCTGAAGCTAACACGCGTCACCCGAAACCCAGAGCGGGGGACTTCCTCAAACTGATCCCGAACCCCGCGTCCGCCCGTCGTAACCGCTGTGGTCGTGGTTGCGGCGGCCGGCGACCCCCGAGGACCATTCTGGGCGTCGTGTTCTCGCGGAGGACGCCATAAGGCAAGTTAGAAATTCCGTAACACGCGCGCAACCCAGATTTTTTTTTTTTTTTTACTGCATTAGATGGCAAGCAATGAAGTTGTATTCCGTCTTCTAACGGTTTCGCCTTCCCCTCCCTCGCGGCAATGTACCTACCCCTATTTTTTGACGTGAACGACCCTTGCTTGTTCCTTACAGTTTTTCGCATCTATAACTTAAAGAAGGGCGTCCGCCCGAAACGTCGTGTGTACCTTCCTGTCCATGTCTTTTTTCGAGTAGCACAATCACATATTTGCGACTTCGTGTTTAAGTTTTCTAAAGCTACGTGAAGTAGTACTTTAAGTACAATATACTTAAAGCACTTCTCAACACTGGTTAGGCTTAGCGTCGGAGGCGTAGAGTTTAAAACGCAGCACCAGCTGCGATTCAAACTGGGGCGAGCAAACGAGCCGGCATTCTTCTTTGGCGAACCAGATTAGCGGCTACTTGATATAAAAAAAAAAAGGCTCGAAATATCAACGCACTTTTTGTTCAGTCATAAGTCATCGATGCCCAGAGCTCCCACCCGTCGTAGGCGTGGTGACCCGAAAGCGTTTTATATGCGTTTTTTGTTGTTTTGGGCCGATCCACAAAATGGCCGACTGATAACTTCCGCCACGTGCTAAACCAGCTAATCAGAACTATATTCTGCGAGATTGACTTCCGGTAAGCCGACTGTATGGAATTCGGTACTCTGAGAACAGTCAGAGACTCTAGCATGGCTCTTATATACGCTTTGCAGCAGCTGTGCTTGGGCGCCGCCATAACTGACCTTCAGTTTTTGTTTCCTCTTATTGCCTTTACTTCACTTCATCATTACCCTAGCAGGGCAGGTAATTGCCATTTTAGATTCTACTGTGTCTTTCTCCCCAGCATTGGCCTTTGTGGAGGGTCACCAAAGCCCGCTTCAGTGGCTCGTCATCTGCTAAGACAAGAGAAGGTCAGCAATGACTGCTGTAATCTAACGCATGTGCAAAGTGTCTATACGTCAAGTGAGGATAAATACCGTCAGTGTCCGTTTAGTGTCTTGAATCATGTTGGCCTCCCTTTGTTGCAATCTGTCATTGATGTTATGCTGTGTCTCTACTAACACAGCAGTGATTGGGCATCGAATATCGAATAAATAACAAAAAAATGAAAGACAATTACAATTATCTGTAATGCCGAATTTGACCGCAGCTCTTGAGGAGGAGGAGGGGAGGGGACGGAAGGGAGTGCATGCCCCTCCTTCTCATCCCGTCTTCCTCTCCTGTTCTCCCTCCAATTTAGCGGAAAAGTTTCGATAAATTTGCCGCTAAATTTAGCGAAAATTCCCCTGCTAAATATAGCGTGGAAAGTGTCCCGCTAACTTTAACGAGGAACATTTCTCAGTAAATTTAGCGGGAAAATGTTTTCCTTGAAGTTAACGGTAAATTTTTTCCGCTTAATTGAGCGGGAAATTTAGCGGGAAATGTTCCCGCTAAATTTAGCAGGGGAATTTTTCCATAATGCAACGCGCGCGATGACGCCGACGCCAACGGTGACGCCGCTCACGCCGGAAACGGACGCCTGAGAGCTGCGCTCTAAATTAAATAACCACGGACTGAAAGGCAGAACGTGGCGAGTGCCGATCGAGCATCTCATTATCGCTCCTCAGCCTATCAGACTGCGCCCTTAGCCAATAAGAACGCCAAAGAACCTATCACGATGCCAGGTGCGCTAACATGTTTCTATGGTGGATCAAAGCAGCGGCGACTCGAATGCGTGAGCATCGCTTTCAACGTACATTCCGAGCCCACAAGCAGTGCAAGCGTCGTTTAGGTAAAGTGGTTCAGGCATCGTTCAGGTGGTTCGGGGCAACGTGCTCGCGTTTTCTGGAAAAAGAGAAAGTTTTATTTCATCGTAAAGGATAAAAAAAAATGATGTCTCGTCATAGGCTGCATTTTGGTGAATATTCGACGCGCGCTCGAAAAAAAAAAAAAAAAAGAACTTGGAAATAAGAAATTCGTGTTTTTCGACATAAATGTAACTAATATTCGAGCCTCGTCAATAACGAAAAATCATATAAAAAGAAAGAAAGAAGTTTCAAGCAGCAAAGAAGAAAGAGAAGGTAGGAAGATCCAATGACTCTCTCCGTCTCGGCAACGTTGCTGCATCGCTGAGCTCCGAGCGAACAAAAAGAAAGGGAGAGGAATGAAAACCGTGAAAGAGGCTGGTAAGTTTTAGCTTTGAACAATGTGCAGCCTATCGACAGCAGATATGAATTCGCTCTGCTTGCGTCTCATCGTAGCCTCTCTACCGTTACACATACTGCCGAACACATAATAGCACTAACTCAGTGTGCCAAATTCTAGCTGACACGTACGCGCTAAGAGTTTTTTTTTTCGCAGTGTTTAAGCTTGATGGTGCCCACCCGGTCTTCTACATAGGCCCAGTCTCGCGTACTGAAGCCTAGTAGAGCGCAATGGACCTTTTGTAGAAATACGCGGTGCGCATGCGCGGAGTATTTCATGCGCCTGGGTTCGAGAGTATCTAGTTCCAAACAATCCGCCATCTTGCTTTTCTCGCCTTTGAGCGGTTTCGTTGTGTCGACCTCGGGGCGGAAGATTACGCACGATGGGGACAAAGGTGAGCTTGGGGGAGCCGTATCTATAGGTCACATCGCCTCAATGGGTGAACAGGATGTAGCTGACGTTTTGGGTGTAGAACGGGTGGGAGAGGCCTTGGGCGCGCGTTGTTTTCCAGTCACCTAGTCTCGAACCGATTCGCGTGTCTAGGTGGCAGCACATATTCGCCAAGAGGTCCATTGTCAGTGGGCAACTCGAGAGGATTTCAAACTTCTTTCGTAACTATATACTACGCATAGTTATTAACTGTTTCAAAAACTCTGGACGTGACTCGTTAGAAGTGCCCGCTTCTTGCTTCGTCATTCGTGATACGGTTGACCGACTAACACCCAATCTCATCGGATGTGGAGGTAGAATAAAAGGGTCTGGATTCCCCCCTCGTTCCTTCAGCCGTCAATGACCACACTCCGTTTCATTTTAAAGGGGCGGTGCAACGATATTCAATTGGAATGTTTTTCACTTTACACGAGCTTTCTGGCACTAGTCGGACTCAAGGTTACTCGCACGCAACGCCACTGGCCAAGAAACTCCTTTGTTGCGGTGTAATTTCAGAGACAAAAGCGATCATTTTCATGAAATCTCTCCTTTCCAAAATTTGATGACGCAAAGTGGGGATCGCAGTACACCCATTAGACGATATTTGAATGCTGTTCATAGATTGAACCCGAGCATTGCGTGGGCACTGGATTTGGGCTCGTGATAATTACTAGCTCGAGAAGCATTCGGGTAGTGGTCCGTGTCCAATCGCTGCAACGACGACAATAGCCGAGCCATAACAATGTCTGGAACTCAGCGCGTGTCCTGTGCTTTGCCAACCCCAGCGCGTGGCTATGATCAACATTGGCGGCATATAATCGGCTCCCGATCACGTGGCCGCTTGTTCTGGCTGCGAGTTGAGGGGGTGAACGCTGCTCAGTTTTCTTTAATTTTTTACTGGGTCTTCTGTTGCGTGGGGTGAAATACGAACGCGTGTTTCATAGGCCATTAACGTCTGGGATCCGTTCTAAGTGGTATTTGCGCAAAGTACAAAAATTGTTGCATCGCCCCTTTAAAGGGATACTGAACCATAGAATTTAGTGTCCATAATAAGTGGCGCACGTTCTTTCCACGAGCCAGCAGCTGCCGGTGTGCGCGAGCACTCGCAACGAAAATGACGTCAAAGACCTCCATTCGCGCTTGAGGACAGTGAAATGCATGGGCTTCGGGCCAAAGGAGAATAAAGACAAGTTTTTCATCTATACAGTGGTGTCTGGTGTAAAAGGTAAGCGATTAATTGGTCTAACAAGCATGTAGCTAGCTCTTGTAGAGATGAAAAGCCTGTCTTTATTCTCCTTTGGCCCGAAGCCCATGCATTTCACTGTCCTCAAGCGCGAATTGAGGTCTTTGACGTCATTTTCGTTGCGAGGGCTCGCGCACACCGGCGGCTGCTGGCTCGTGAAAAGAACGTGCGCCACTTATTATGGACACTAAATTCTATGGTTCAGTATCCCTTTAAGCACATCCGCAGCCGACTCTTCGATCTAAAGGCCGGTTCAGACACTTGCGTTTGAGTGCGGTTGACTGCGGTGCGTCGAGAACCAAAAGCGAGTCACCGGCACATCTGTGCTTCGTATGAAGCATGGAATCCAATTCAAGGAATCATCTTGGCACGCGATATAAGCAGCACGGATGTCCTGGTTTCTCGCTGCCGCACCGCAGTCAACCGCAGTCAAACGCAACTGTCTGAACCTGGCTTAAAGCTCAGACAGTTGTGTTTGACTGCGTTGGGGGTGCGAGAAACCAGGACATCCCTGCTGCTTATATCGCGTGCCAAGATGATTCCTTGAATTGGATTCCACGCTTCATACGAAGCACAAATGTGCCGGTGATTCGCTTTCGGTTGTCGACGCAACGCAGTCAAACGCACTCACACGCAAGTGTCTGAACCGGCCTTTAGGGAGCCATTCAAGCTGCGCCAAAAGTACACTCAGTGATCGCGCTGCGATCCCGCGCTTTTCTTTTCTGTGCTTGATCGTTGTAGCCGGTGACAACAAAAGCGCGAAGACGACAAGCGCCGTGACGACGTACTTTTGTCGCTGCTTAATTCACTCCCTGTAATCGTGGCCTTGACTGTGCCGTCGGAATTGAAGGGAAACGGATTATATTAAGCTCGTCTGGTCGTTGCGAGAAGGATCGGGAGGCCAGGCTATATTTTGTGGAGAATATTTAGACGGCTGTTCCGAGAATATTTAGACGGCGCTTGGAGTTCGCACTCGCGCATCAAGACCCGCTGTGTTTTGCTTCTTTTTATTTATTTTTTCCTTGACGGTCCAGCCAGGCGCACGGCTGCCGTGCTGCGGCGACAGCTACAAAGGCGCCCCGCGACGTCGCCCATCCATGGGGCGGCGGAGCTCAAAGAGATGGGAGAGAACCCTCGGCCCGAGTGCCTCCCGAACCAGTTCGCCGTGGGGAGGCTCGTGCGCCCGACGCAGGACGACCAGATCCTCGAAGTCTGCCGGTTCCAGGCGGGGCGGTCTCTGGTGTCCAGGTAAGCATGTCCGCCGGCGTTGTACGCAACGGAGTTGCGAGCTACGGAAACTTTAGCCGATACCACCTATAGAAGAAGAGGCCTGGGCGTGACGTCATCGTTAATGGATCTCCGACCCGCCCCAAGAGACGGACACGTCGAAGCTCGAAGAAAGTCGGCAAAGAGCGACGAACCTGCGCCAGCCTAGGCGTCACCGAGTGCTAACATCGCGCTCCTTGTGGAACGCTGTCAGACGCTCCGGCGGCCATGTTGACGCAATCTAGGCGGACCGCATGTTCCTCCGCTTCTTTTGCAGAGGTTGCGGTGACGTCGGACCGCCGTGTTCTGATGGGCTCTCATTGGAGGATATTCGGTAGACCTCAAAGCAAGCTGCCTTGAAGTCTACCTACTATTCTTCAATGAGAGCCAATCAGAGCCAATCAAAGCTCGGCGTTCTGACGCCGAGCTTTGAGTACTTTTTACCACTGTTCTTGAGGTTTGCACCTCAAGAACAGTGGTAAAAAAATGTCCGGCTCCTGGCGGAGCACTGTTGATTTCCCCTCTTTATGTATAAAATTAAGATATGTGTGGGTACATTTCAGATTAGGTATATGTTATCTTGTCAAAACGTAGACGTTCCAAACGCCAAGGGCTTCGCTTGTTCCTCCGACAACCAAATGTTGTAAGAACTACTTCGCGCGGCGTAAGAACGATGAGCAAACCTTCTTTTTTTCTCGGGGTCAAAACAAGTGCAGACCGTCTTATCGCGGGTAGCGCCATTTTGAATACTGTAGTGCCATCTAGCGTGTGTCAGGTTCCGCGGCCACGCTGAGTAGTTAGAAACGCTGGCGAAAGTGCTTTTTGTGGCGCCGCTCCTGCGTTGGGTGTGCTGTTGGGTGCTCCAAAGTGCTGGGTATCCGACCTGGGTCGAGTCTTGTGTTCATTTGTGCCGCGGAATATGTTTCTCTAACTCATTGGGAACACCTCTTGCCCCCGCATTATGGCATCCGCCAGTGCGGCGATGCCGAGAAGAGCGGCACTGAAAGTGCCACCAATAGAAATCGGAGGTGAGTACTCAGAACATTGTACCAGCTTACGGAGATTGAATTTCCCTTCAGGTTGTTTGTCGTTTTAGATGCAGTACACCGATAATAATTTTGGCGTTTCGTGTCGTCCACATCAATTAAATATAATGTGAACAAGGACGCGCGTGATAAGATCATTGCAGGAACGATCGAAGGCAGCTGCCTCCGGCTTTCAGATGTTTATAAAAGTTTTTATTGAGGATCCCGTGTCGACAAGTGTGTCGTTTGTCTGAAACTGAAAACAGCGAAGTCGATATGGGCCCATTGCCGAAGCGAGTCGATCAATGATTCAACGATTCGAAATCGGTGCATCAGCATGTTTCAGCAACACAATTTGAAGTTTTCGTTCCAGCTACGTTATCTTGTAATTCGTAAAATAAGAAGAACCCAGTCGCGTTGTGACGGTAAGCGTACGTTCACGCCTCTCTGCTATCGCACAGGAGATAGCGATTATGGAAAACCGATAGAACTAACGTTTCGACCATTTTCATTCACACCCGGCGGCGGAAATGATCCTTCAACTAAGCGTTGATGACGAAATCGAGTCAATGTTACCACTGTAAGATCTAAGCATTAAGATAAATTAAGCCAGCGATTCTCACGGGAAAGTCTTTTATGTTTACGAACTTTTGGTTCATACTTTGGTTTTGGTCATTTGGAAAGCGATGGAGTTTGAAGACATTAAAGCCGCAGTTGCCTCGTTGCGTCCAGTGCGCGATACAGATGCCCTCCGATCATATTCTGCACTTTCGGTTGTTATTCGTGCAGCCTATTACCGAACAACGTTGTCTCGAAGACCAGGGGATTGTCGTCATTGATTCCGCTAGCTCTCATTGCATCTGGAAGTTAAGTAAAACACAAGAAATTGCGAAGAAAACAACCGACCTCGGAAAAACACTCTCGTCCAAGGCGTTCATTCGGGCCTTTTGTTCGTTTCTAACCACTCAGTGTAAGGAGCAAAGCACCGGCATCCATTACCCCCCTTTCATTCTTACCCTCTCAGCTCTGTTACGTCACGATGCGGTGGTCACTGGTGGCGCGTCGGGCGCACTTTGGTTCTGGGGCTGTGGGCGAAAGTCATCATTCGGGACATGCCTTTTTGTGTTGTTTTGGAAGAAACTACACAAAAACCTGCCTTCTCGTCAAAACGCCGCGACTTGGGCTGTACCGAAAGAGCCGGGAAAGGTTTGAAGGTCAGTTTCCATGTGCTTTCTGTCTGCTCGGTTCATCCGAAAGCGTGGAAAGAGACCGTCAAAAAGGAAAACCAAACGCCGTCCGACCACGATTGCTTGTGCGGGAAGAACTTTGGGCTGAATTCAAGGATACTTGTGGTCGTCAGAATTATTTTTGTTCCAACATGAACGCGGTAAAGCCGCCAAGTTGTACGGACCACCAACGGACTACGCTCAGTGCATAATCACGTTAAAACGGCCGCCTGATTGTTCGAGCTGTCTTCTGCTCTCTCAAACGTTTCTGCTTGTCGTCTGCTCGTTCAAACGACAGCGGCCCGTAGACCAATCGTTGACCCGGTAATTGCGATAAGAAGTAACTGCAGGCCTAAAAAGACTTTAAGTTTGAAAGTTGGTTGGGGTAAGTGGGCTCCGTGTAAACAGTAGATACAAGAAGATCTTGTTATGCCTGATTCACTTGGTCCGATTCTGCTTGCGATTTTCATTATCGACGTCGAAATCTCAGCTACGATTCACACTTTTGCAGCCCGAGCGACGTCATGACTTAACATAGCGAGCAGGGCCTCATCATACGAATCAGGCTCTAGCGCCCATTCTGCGATGTGCACGTGGAATGAATCGCCGCATTGACAGCATTTACGCAAGGTTTTGCGGCGTATCGAGCCTCGTTAATTTCACTGACGCCGCTGAAGTAGTGCGACAATGTCAGGAAGACGTAGAACCAACAATTCTAACGCAAAAACGAACAAGGGGACTCACACAGACGCTACAACGTCGCATTACAATAGTTTGTTTAAGGGCGACGGCGAGCTTGTTGCCCACACTTCATTCCTCATGCGCGGCGACGGTGGCGTCCGATAGGGGCACTGCGGTTTGTTTGTAAACATGAGTTAGTCTATTCGCGACTCCATCGAACTATATAGGAGGCGCGCTGGTCAGGCAAAAAGCGGACAAGTGTAGATCGTTTTCGGCGTTCAGCACGCAAACCACTATACATTTCTTGCACTGCAGCGTAAAATCGGTGTTACATATGAAAGCAAAGCGTTTTTCGACGGTAGAGCTTTCTTCAAGTCAGTGCGCAGGAACAACACGGCGGAAGCATGCAAAATAATTACTGTAAACCTTGTTTGCGGAACGCAAGTTCGTCTGCTTTTTGCGCAGGGGTGGCGGTGGAGCTCCGAGTTCTGATTGGCTCCGATTGAAAGGATAGTGGGTAGACTTTAGTGCTAGCTGCCTAGAGGTCCAACCCTATTATCCTTCCAATAAAGCCAATCAAAGCTCGGCGTTCTGACGTTATCGCAACTTCTGCACAAAAAGCAGACGGGCTTGCGCTCCGCATACTCTGTTTCACCGTAATCATCAAAGAACGAACGCTACTGCCCCCTCGAGTCAATCAAAGTGACGAAGGCGAAGCACGTGACAGCCCTTGCCAAAAGTACCCGTGCGAGAGCGTAGGTAGCTTTCGCGTGCTCATTGGAGAAGAGGGGAAAGAGAAATTCATATCCGGATACTCTTTTGTGTGACCCAACCAAACGTCGCGGTTACGCGGACGGCGACGGCCACGCCGCTCAAGCCGGAAACAGGGGCCTAAGAGGTGCGCTCTAAAAACGAATTATTTATTGACCTGCACCCGCGTGTGGCAGCTACGGGAACTAAGGTGACACGCCTCTGGAGGACACTCAGAAGTCAACAAAACCTCTTTCACTCCTAGCCCCCAAACGAACCGTCTTTTGTGTCGATCGCTCGACGACCTTCGACGATGCTATTCCTTGAAAAGTCGACAATCTCAGAGGAAGCGGTTGGGGTCTCTGGAGAGAGAACCCAACGGGAAACCAGGTGGTCCTCAAGAGTAAGTCACTCGAAAGACGATGTGGGAGTTAAAGGGACCATGAAACGATTCTGATATCGAATTTCATCCACCGATCGTCGTAAAAGGTGTGAAAAGAAACACAAAAGCACTAAAATAGGGAGTAAAAAAAAAAAAATTATTCGCTATGGAACTTTTAAAAGAAAACTGGACTCTTTTGCGCCTTCTTTCCTTCGAAAGCTCTCTGCCTTTTCACTGCGATGCATCCGCGGAATCGCTGCACGTCAGCCGAATCCACGTCACTTATTGGGTAAGAGCCTACCTCACCAGCACCGCGCTCGTAAACATTAAATAGCCGGTGAATGTTTCCTAAACGTTTTGTTAAATAAGATTCAGATCCACATTTAGTAGCATAATTAGAGATGTGACGAAAATTGCCAAATTTGATAATGCTGAGAGCCAAGCGCCATCTATCGTGTGGTAAACGAAGCAACTGCTGCGCGTGCGCAGTAGGGCGCGACGATCAAGGAACGTTTACTCGGCCGCAACGATGAAGGAACGTTTATTTTTCTACATGTTCTTCTCGCGCGTCCCGACTTCAAGCAGCAAGAAAAAAGTACTTGAAACAGACCACGACGAACGAGAACGCTGGATCCACAAACACCCGAGAAAAGCTAGAACGGTCACGAATTCACCGACCCGCGACCAAGCGAGCTCGGCAGATAGGCTAGCAGGCACTCCGACTCTGTGCAGCGTTGCTTCAACGGTATTTGGCAAAGACCGTCTGTTCACGGCCGGTTGGCGTGCTGAATGGAATATTCCCGCGCCACCCTTGTGGACCCTTCCCGTATTTTGATCGCTGACCTCAATTTTAGATTAAGAGGTGAGGTCAATCCCTTCCCTTGTTTTCCGAGGCAGTGTTGACGAACACTGTCGTCGAAAAGGAACTCTCGTCGATTCTATCTTCTTGTTTTGTGTGATATAGAGCTCAAATAAACGCCGTATGGATTACCTTCGTAACACGGTATGTACACTTTGTTATTGGTATGTCATTTTTATTCTGACACGACTGCAGGTCACTGTCGAGCTAACAGTTCGTGGGAGCTACGTGCAATGCCGGTCCAACCTTCCTCTGCCGAGTGTCGCGTCAGTATCGAGTTGCAATCGTAAAAGATCGGTCCCGAAGCGCTTACCAATAGCGCGAATACAGCACTTCCATCAAACGCGCGCGTCCGCTCCGAAAAAGTGAACAGGTATTTACGTGGCTCTTGCTGACACTCGTAGTTCAAACGTATATTTTTTAACGTCGGCTCGCTCCTGCATCTCCGAGGCCGCGAAAAACGCCGCGGCAATTTGTTTCTATCTACGTCGCTTTGCAAACGACTGACACGGGCCGCCTTTAACCAACAATGACAGTTGGGTTGACTTCTGGAGTCTTCACCGGAAGACTCGCCGCACTTCCCAACAGGCATACCGGCGTATGAGACTAGTCCCATGCTGTCGCTGTAGCGCAACATATCTAATTGAATCTCGCTCAGATGCGATGTGTCCATGGCTATCGCGGCGATGAGAGGCGCCGATTCAGAAAATACATAGGTGACATCAGCGCCATTAACGCGGTAAAACCTACCGGCACACCGCCAACTCGACGCCGCTAACGCTCCCATTCTCCTACTGCCGAGAGAACTTCCGGTTCCGGAAACAGGGTACGTCACGACCGTCAAAATTATGCCGCAGCTTATTTTGCGGTGAGTTGGAGAGGAAAAGAAAGTCGATATTTCATTAATTTTTTGTGTAGAAGTTAATAAACCGAGACGAATAGGATGCCTGTTCGGCATTCAGTGAACATTGACGGTTTAATGTAAAAGTTATCTGGCAAAAGTAAAAAGGTCATTTCATGGTCCCTTTAAGAAGCACTTAACCTTCGATTTATAGACCATATGCAAAAAGAAGCGCCATCTAGTGTATCATGATCAATGATCAGATTCCTCCATATTGGGGGGTTCCCGTACCGACGGTTTCGCCGTTGGTTTCGCCCGAAAAGCAATAGTCCCGGCAAAGTGTAAGTCGTAGAACTAAAATATGATCACCTGCTGCAAGTCCAGTACGAAACCTTCACAGGACGTCTTCGAGAATACCGTTCATTGACCTGGATGGCTGCTTGAGTGACGAGTCTTGCGACCTTGTTGCTGACAATTCCTTTTCCTGAATGTGCGGCCGTCTTTCTTTTCTTCTTTGATCCGAAACTAACCAGCAACCCATTGAGTGTACAAATAAACTGCCCTAATATCATGAAAACCGAGTTAAATGCAGATGCGCCTCGTCCACAACTGGAAGATGTGATAAACCCCCAATATGGCGGCTCCTAATGGCATGATGATGATAGCTGGCAAGGATTTCGCATATGGCCTATTTATTATAATAAAACTAGTGCGCTCATGAGAATACGGTTTTCTCTTTTTCGTTTCATAGGTGACACAGATTGAGTCTTCTGTGAATTGGCCAAAGTGCGGAAATCATTGCACCGCCCCTTTAAATTAAGCTGGTGAGGAGCTACAAAACTTCTATTCTTGAAGTCAGCTTTCTGTGTGATTTCGGAAGCGAAGAGTGCCATGCACAGATTGGTCGACGGTCGAAGTGCCGAGCGCGTTATCGCCTGCCCATGGGGGCTTCCGCAGTATTTGAGAAGGGTGAAAACACAGTGAAGCTGAATCAGGTACAACGACGACGGGAAGTGTATCAACGTCAAGTGCAGGCCAGCACACGTTTCAAGGAGTTCCGACGGCACAGAAGTTGCTTCAGTGCACGTGATCAAGCGAACTGTTTGTAACAGATATAGCTTGCCTGATGTTTTGATCCAACTCTTACGCTATTTGGGTCTTACTCAAAACGAAAAAATCAGCAGGTGTTCTTTTCGGTGTGATGATTACAAGCAGGTACGAAACACACACCCATAGTGAAAGCCTGGAAAAAGAAGTTTGGGTCTGACGCTGCTTTGATAACCAGCTTCTAGACAGATATGCTTCTCTTGCTTTATTTATAACGAATATCCGTACGTGTGATGATTTTCGTCAGACAGTATCCCGTACCGCACGCAAATATAATGAGCTTTTATAATCCTGATGAGTTTTCATAGTCGTCCCATGTTCCAATCAATACAGGATCAAAATCGCATCGTATGCAAGCGATTTTAAACTGTTGC